>CP139507.1:222767124-223971925 GCA_021014915.2 Artemisia tridentata subsp. tridentata
TAAACTTAATTAGTCCCAAATTTTAGGTTGTGCAAAATAATAAGTTTCTAATCTCTAGAAAAAGTGATCTTAAAAGGGCTTAACTAAAAGTGAGACACGAATCAGAGTGATGCGGAAGCAATGATACTTAAAAAAATTTCTTATAGTCTGCCCAATCCTCACCGGTCATAACCTAAGTTTCTTCAGAGTGGCAATCCTAAGGAAAATTCTCAAAGGTTGTTTCATAAACTCCTATAGTGCAAACCTAAGGGCCACATCTTCACAGGTCATAACTTAAGTTACTACAGTTCGAAGCCTAAGCTCTGATACCATAATTATAACACCCCAACCCAACAAGGGCTAAAATGCTACATTATGGTGACAAATCAGAACATAAACGCAGAGCGGAAGACTTTCATTAATAATAAGGTTACATAAGTTCTTCTAAGGAAATAATAAAATACTAAGTCTGAAACATAATAACTTCTAAATGACATACAATTCAAATTGAATTCTAAATGAAGGATAACTCCAAATCTAATCCAAACACAAGTGGTTAACTATCGTCAGGGTAGTCCACTAAAAGCTCCTACTCTCATCACTTAAATCCCAGCATCCCGCTTGAATACCTGCCGTAGGTAAAAGAAAATGCGAATGAGCTTAAAAATCTCAGTTAACAGATATAAACAAACGAATATCTAATCATGAATAAATGTACGAAATGGAATCATAAGGATCTGCTGAACAAAGATGTCATATATCATAAGAGTCAAAAGAATTAGTGAATCATAAAGATGATAAAGAAATCATAGAATCATACGGAAATTCCCACGAGCTCAAAACATATGTCTAAGGCATGATACATGCCTTAAACCAAATATCCAAACATATATCATATCCTGTCATAAAAAATGGAGTAGCTAGCTCCTAAAAGTGAATTGGGGTGAATGGCACACACAAACCATTCACTACAAAGCCATATGAGAAACATATTACAAAATAAACCTAGGATGCATTCATACGCTCCCTACAAAACAAAATATGTACACCACTATACACCGGTACTCAGACAAATATACTGGCGTACCAAAATGGCAAATAAGTGCACGAGCTCAATAATCATATAAATATCAAAAGGGAATGTCGTGGACCAATCACACCGCAACAGATAGTGTCATGTCATTGGTGCCTCAATGACATGGCCATGATACCTCCATGACTAGTTAGCTCGGTAACAGAATAAACAAGATAGCACATCATAACGAATTAATTATAGTATATTTAAACAAAAGAATATTAACTGAAATGAATGCCATATTAAATGACATAGAACTGAATATCATATCATAAGGAATAATATCAAATGGAATCATATCAAACGGAATCACCAATGAATATCATAACGAATGAAATATAGTCAAGGATCGAAGAGTCAATGCGAAACCCTTACTGAGAAAGGGTAGAATATCCGTACCTTAGCAAATGAAATGAAAGCAAATGGAACAGTGATCAAAAGGAAACAACGTCACGCCTTCTTCAACGAATCTACACGAATTAGGGTTCATATAATACTTAGGAGTCCATTTTATAAGTCCATTAATTGTCATAACTGATTCATAAATACTTATAGTGGTTCATTAATGTGATTAGGGTTCCATTACCTAATTTAGGTTAATATATGATCAATTACATCATAATTATCAATTAAGTACACTTTAGGGTTCAAGACACATCAATTGGTATTATTTCACAAAGACCTAAGTTCTTTAACAAATTTTCTGATTTTAGTATACTTTTGCCTCCACTTTACGAATTTTCAAACCACACTAAGACTCTTACTCAGAAGCTATAAAAATTTACACATGTACCTATATATCTTGTGAGCTTACATGAATTTTCACAGAATTTATTACCAAGTTCAAACACCATTTCAAAAATCATTTACCCAAACATGTCTAGAAAGTGAACTGCAGAAACACCCCTAAAGTTTACGTTAATCAAACCCATTTAAATACTTCATAAAAATCTACAAAAATTCCACAAGTTACTAAACATGTGAAATATACTACCTGTTAAAGGAGAGCTCTCAACTCTTTACAAAATTGAAATGAAAAATCGTAGAATTTGACTGATTTTACATTCCCAAAACTCAGGTTTGACATATGATTCCATAAAATTCATAAAGACAACCCAATCAACTCTAAATCACCCCAAAAAAATTGGAAAATTTAATTAAGACCTTAAACTAAGTTTACAGGTAAAGAACCAGTATTCAACACTTATGAAATTCGAGTTGTAATGCACACAAATTCGGCTTTCAAAACTGCCCATTCCAAAAATCCGTTTTAGGCCATCATATAACATGTTTTAATTATTCCAACGCACACGAGTTCACAAAATTCACAAGACCTGAATTAAACATCATATTAACATATATTCATAATGATATTAGCATCGCACCTTAACAAACCCATACCAAACCCTAACCATTTATCCGGTTTCACATATCTGTAAAATAATTACACAAGTCAGACTAGGTTTTCGGATTTCACACGCCTCATTTAATGATCATTTAAGATAGATTTTAGGGCTTGTTTAGATTATCATTAGGTTGACATGAGGGCTGGAAAATATGACACCAAATAGTCAAGTACACCAATATTAAGTGTTTTATTTAATGATTCAGGATTCTTATATAACTGAGGTCCAATTATTATAATTTTTAAAGAACCTCAAAGTAGCTCATTTAATTCTATAATTTTACCCAATGATGTACACATATCTTAAGTATTTTTCAGAATTTTTCAAGATTTTATTCATTAGTAAAAGTACACAATAAAAATCACTCTTTACACGACTATCCAGAAAATAAACTGTTGAGACACCCATAAAGTATGCAGTCAAAAGGAAGATCAAAACCCTTTGGAAAAATCCAAAAAAAATTCAGTAAGTCATATACATTATAAAAATTATTCCTATCTAATTATACCACTTAATTCCTTACTTTTTGGAAATTAAAATTCTAAAACTTCAACTGATTTTCAGACATCTAAAACACAGTTTTGACACTTAATCTAGTAAAAATAAAAAGACTACCCTCCCTACCTTCAATGACCACGAAATTTATATATTCAGAAAGTAGGCAACTTAAAATTAATTTTAGACTCAAGAATCATATAAAAACACGTTGGCATCATCAAATTAGACATCCCTCAATCCGACCCAATTTCTGGACAGCATCACATCAATTCACAAACAAAACCCTAACTAATTTCATCTTGCAATTAATCATACAAACACCTAATCTAATTGTTCTAAACATCAATATACTTCAAAATTACAGATTATTCGTCATAATTTACAATCCCTAGCCATCCATGCAAGTAACATAATTAGTTTAAAAGATTAAAACTTAAACATTAAAGAATTTAGAAGATGAAACTGACCGAAGCTCGAAAACCCAAAACCCTTGATCAATCCTTTTTTTATTCTTCTTAGAATTCGATCATTTTCCAGTATGGGGAGATTATGGGTCGATTAGGGTGATAATATGGAGGGATAGTTGGGCTATTTTGGGTTGGATTAGGATTGGGTAAGTTTTTGGGCTTTTGTAAATAAAATAACTCCTAAACACTAACACTACATTAATCGGCCCATTCTTTTTATACATTTATTTCATTATCTTAACAAAAGATATTTGCAATACTTATTTATTTAGTTAAACTTAGGATATAATCAAAATGAATATTTGGAAAAAAAAAGTTATTCAAATTTTAGGGCGTTATAATTGTAGTGTTAGTGTAGTGCCCTCGTAACATTCGTTACGTACTTGTTGTATCTTGATATACATCAAGTAGTCTATCACCTTGTTTAGATAGTTTGTGTGGTTCATTGTGATCTTTTGGAGATCAGGGAGATCTTGTGTAGCTTGTATTGATAGTGAGTAGATCGGGTAGATCGTGTGAAGATAAGGTAGATCGGATAGATCGTGAGTAGATCGGGTAGATCGAGTTTAGATCATGTGGATCTTGTAGCTTGTGTGATTTGTGAGGATCGGGTAGATCGTGAGTGAGATTGGCAATAGCTAGATTAGTACTCGACATTTAGCTTAATGTCGGAAAATAATGTAAGCAACGCGGTTTATGTGTTTAGGCCTCAAAACCCAAGGTTTGTTATGTTGAGCCATAAAACATAACAAGTTTGGTTGTACCCGAAGAAGAACTCGACATCTAGCTTAGTGTCGAAAAATATTGTAAGCGACGTTGTATGGTTTTCTCCGCCAAGAAGGGAGCTTGTTGATTAGTGAAGTAACTCTCGAGTTGGGTACTCGGGGAGTGGAGTAGGGCGAAGAGGAGCTTCGTGACCGAACCACTATAAATCATCGTGCCCTGTTTGCGCTTTACTTACTTATCTCTTTACTTTTTATCTTTGCATTGACCGTTTTATATTTGCATTGCTTTTATGTTTGTGTGGCTTATTGCTTATATTGTGTAGTAGTTATGTTGTGTCTATGTTTGTGTTATGGTAATATGATTCACTTATGGAATTCCACTATCACTAGTTGTCACAAGACTTTTTGTTGACACTTCTCATATTACGTCAAACTTGATTGGTCATTTGATACAAAAGATTTAAGTTTTTAAATGAAAACGTACTCACCCCCCCCCTCTACGGTTTCCACAGTTGGTACCAGAGCCACGACGCTCAAATTTTTAAAACAAATGGTTTTCAAAATTGAGTACGATCCATGTATCAAATTACCCATGAAGGGGAATATAATATGAAAAGTATTTACGTGCTTAATACTTACAAGTTTTGTTGTTAAGTATACTTTGTCATACTAGCTTGAAAGTTTTCTTAAACAAATAAAAGAAAAGAGTTTGTAAGTGTCCGGTCATGTCTTTTGAACGAGTCGTAAAGTGATGCGGTTTTGAAAGGATCGTTTGGGACAACTCTTTGTTTTATAGTAAATATATGTTTGTAAATGTTTTTCTTAGTCCTAAACATGGAAATGCTACTTAACATATTCTACATGTTCGGTATCTAGTTTACGAAGTTTTACATCTCTTCGTTACGTCGAAACAAAAATTCAGTCTGAGACAGAACTGTAACAACAGTGGACGATACCACTAAATATAGGACGGTACCGTTATATTTAACAGTACCGTGGGGTATTTAAAGGTACCGTGCATGTGTTTGTCTGTTTTCAGAATTGGGTCATTTTCATAAATTCGTATAAAATCAACCGTAAATCCATAGGAGTTGTGCCATCTATCGTTTTAAACGTAATTGAGTCTATTTTCATTTAAAAAAATATCTTTATGAATTGTTTCTAAGTGAAAATATATTAGAGTCCTTGATTTGTAACGAAAGATCCTTTTAATTATGTCGTTTGCGCAAATTTTTGGCCAAAATGAAAAAGGGCGTTTCAACTTTTGAACATTGATGTATTTTCAAAGTAACTTGGTAAAAATCTTTAAAATGGGGAGGAAACAAATTCATTTGAAAGAAAATAAATAAAGTCAAGCTAGGTATACATTGTTATACTTAATACACAAAATGACGATAAGTATTTTTGTGTGTTACGCTAAATGGTTATTTGTTTTTCTCTGTGTCCTAGTACTGTTAGTTAATATTTTTGAGTGCTTATAGTTATCTTTAGTTGAGCTAATTATATCTATAATCACAAGCGTTTTACATGTCTTGTTACTATGTGTTGATTATTAGTTTTCCGGTTTATGCGTCAATAGGACTTAAACTAGACTTCTTGCACTAAGTTGCTTAATTGATTTTGCATTGCATATAGGCATAGACCAGTTTTCTTGCATATGTGTTTTCGACATCTTGCAAGTTTTAAGATGTTTTAGTAACCTTCTTAAGAATGGAAACTAAGTTGGTTGATCATGTGCGTCGAAAGATATTGTCTTACACAATTATTTTTCCAAATGTTTAAGTGTAAAAAATATATCACCTCAAAATATTTAACACTTTCATTAAATCCGTAACATGATCTCTAAAACGTTACATCCTTTTGTCTTGCTTGACCATGGGTTGTCTAAACAAGATAAAAGATCATATTAATACATTAGTATTTATGTAAAAGAAAATGTATTAAAGTTGCATTGATCTAACACACACACACAAAATGTTTTAAACATTTAGTATTTTACGTATGTTGTATAAAAATGGTTAAGATAATTATTTTTATACTCATGATATGTCGAAAACTAAGAATATTATACTTAATAATATAAATAGTTTTTCGCAAATAAAAATAAATGACAATATCAAAGTAGTAAGTTAATATGTCATTAACCTCACACATACAACTAGTATTAGAATAAATGGAACACATTCCTTAATTTTTTATTTTCTTTTTAAAAGGAGTGATCGTGAGTGTCAAGAAAGATTTCGAGTACATACCAATTCATTATTCAAATTATGATTGATATCATCATCGAATCTAATTGACAAGTTTTCGAGTATGGACATGAAATTGGAGTCATTATTTGTCTAGCTTCAAGATAACATCAAAATATAACAAAATATATTATCTTGAATCTACATACTCAATCACACTCGGTTGTTATGAAAATAATGACTTCCTCTCAAGACCAAAATAATATGCATCGGATCATAACTCACACTTGTGTTGAAGATGTCATATTGAGTCTTCTTGTCCAATTGTTGTATTCCAAACATTAAACTAATATGTTTAAAAGATACATAAAATACACAACTAAGTATGATTGACAACTTGGATGCTTCATCCGAAATATACAAGTAATTTACATTGCAATGCAATTAGTAAATGTGTCATTTCCGAACAACCAAACACGAGCAAACAAACAACATATGTAAACTTTGCTCATGAAATACTCAACACTCAAAATCACATGTCAAGTAAAAGTGTCACACATAATATGTTATTAACTATTATGTACGACATCAATCTTCGAGAAAATCACATGTATTTCTCTTATCAAAAGATTGACAAAGGATAAATTATATCATATGCATCTTATTCCCTTTGTAACATGAATGGTTGTGTTACAAGAGGATACATTGTATCTTGTTAACAAATATAGGATATTAGATTTGAATAATAACTCAATACAACATGTGTCATTGCATAAACAAGTAAAATTGGTCATACACTAAAATACTTGTTTTACTAAGCAATCGTAAGAGTGATAAGTTTCCTCTTAGAAAAGCATATTTGTTGAAATATACATTATGTCTCATTTCAATCATACATCATATAATACTCACAAGATCTATTGAGGTAAGTAACATTTACTAGATTCTTTTCTCAAGACATGCAAAAGAGCATTCTTGAAACACTCTCGATGTAGTAGATTCTACATTGTATCACATTAAGGCATCTCTTGACTCTAGAAAATCAAATCGTGTTTGTTTAATCTAACACGCCTGCTAGATCTTTGAGCCTATGTGGATCGGTAGGATGCCTATGTAATCACAAGCACACTACAAGAGAACCTCTGATTATGAACAAGAAAAGAAAAGAACTAATGCTATGATCCTCTATGGATCGTATAATGAACTAAAAGATGATTTTATTAAAGATTGTTAAGTTACAAAGATATCCAAACTCATAGACGGGGTGTTCCTTTTATAATCACAAGGAACCCTAACCCTAACCCGTCATACAAGAATACGTGTAAAGAGATAAACATGATCTCTTCTATAAATAAACTTACTAAACTTACGGATAACTAACAATAATATCCGCAGCAACAAACACTATCAGCAGAAACAAAATATAACTATCAGCAGCAATGAGCTTCGGCAGGAACCAACACTATCGGCAGGAACCAACCTTCACTATCGGCAGCAACAAGAAATATCTTATTTCCAGAATTCCCAACAATCCTCCCCTAATCTTGAGGAAATAGCTTATTTCCGAAAAGATTCCCTAAGCAGTTACTGTACTCTGAAAGTACTTTGAAGTCCATAGGAAGAGGATTATACCAGCAGCAGCATCAGTAAATAACCAGCAACACTTGAAACTTCCAGCAGCAACTTCGATAGTTCAGCAGCAATAGGAAATCATCCTCAAAAGAAGATCTAAGCTGGTCACCATGTCATCCTTGATCTTGACTGCTACTATGACAATATGTACATCAAATCATTTAAGTTTCATACTATCCTCATCACATCTAGGTGTGTTAACTCCTGTGAGAGGTGAATCATTGAAAATTAATGGATTTGATGTCTCTTTACCAATAGCCATCACTACTGGAGTAGCCAATGTTTAGGTGTGTAAGACCATGGTACATTGATAACCATCTGATTTTGAGTAAACCAGCAACTATAAACGGATTTGACTTGTCTTTACCTGTAGCCGTTTGCTCAGGACTAGCCAATTCTTTGGTTTCAACTGAACCTTGGTGAATTGAATACCAAATATGGATACCAAATGTCTTTACCACAAACCATACTTTTGTGGACTAGCCAATCCTTTGGATCCCATAAAGGGTTACATCCATGGTGAATTGAGAACCATTTCAACTCTCAGGAATGAACCATGGGTGAGTTGAAGTACCCTATAGCTTTGAGCAAGCTATTACAGCTATCAACGGATTTGATAATCACACCAGAGCCGTACCCTCATGGTGAGTCAACTCTTTCTTGTCTGCAAGACATGGTGAGTTGAATACCATTTGCTGTGTAGGTGTAAACACCAACACTGTACCTGCAAGGTGTTGCTCAAAACCACTTATTAGCACACAAAATATACAATTTTTTTTTTCTTTTTTTTTAACTAAAAGAAAAAGAAAGAAAATAAGAAAAGATAGAAAGATGTACAACAACAACAAGAAAAATCCTCCCCTTAAGCTTCAACCTCCCCTGAAGCTGCAATCCTCCCCTTAAGCTGATGAACCTTTAGCTGCAAGTTGATCTTTGATGAATTTGACCAACTGTTCAGCTGTAGTTAAATCATTTCCAATTGTATGCTTGGGAACTCTGACCTTCTGGGTGAGCATTCTCTTCAAAACTCCCTCAGATATAGGATAAGTGACATCCACAAACATAGTCAAGAACTTGCCAGAGATGAGCTCCACTACATGAACATTGGAAGAAGGATATAACCTCCAAGAAAAAACTCTCCAGGTAGATTGATTTCCCCACACCAATTTAGCCTTGTCTCCATCCAATGCATTCATCAAGACTTGTAAATCTCCCCAAAGCAGTAGGCCAATCCCAGTAGGAGTATGAGACTGATAGTGATTATCCACTATCTTATAAAGATTCTCCAAATCTTTTCTTTCAACCTTATTCAAGATCTCCCTCAGAAATGTAGAGAATTTGACTGTCCCATCAAGAGAAAACCAAACATTGACATCACCTTCAGAAGTAGACCTAATCTCCCAATGAGCAATATGACCCCAAGAATGAATGGAATCACCCTCTGAATCACTTTCAGAATCAACCCTAATCAAATCATGATCATCCACTTCAGAAATATCCACAGAAGAAGAGTGGAAAGAGTGACTCTTCTGCCTTGTTCTTAGACCATATTGCAGGATAGGAACAGATAAAGATGGCTCAGCAGAAACAGAGACATGAGCAGCAGGAATATCATCTGAAACAAGACCTTCTTGTGATGCCTCAGATGCATCTACATTAGGACTTGGTGAAATGAATGTGGCATCCTGAGAACCTTCAGCAGGAATAAAAGAAGATGCACCTGACAATGTCTCTCCAGACTTCATTTTCTTTGCAACATCAGACTCTAAAGACGAAGCCTCTCTTTTCTTGCTTTGTGGCATATCTGTCTGAACTGAGGAATTTATCCTTGCATAAGTATCAAGGAACAACTTTTGGATTGAAACATCAGTCCAACCTTTGAAGTCACTTAGCTTGTAGTTAGTTTCATTCTTCAGAAACACCTTCATAAAATTAACATTATCTCTGTTTGTAGGCATCTTAAATCCTGACTTTTGTCTTGCACTGATCCTTTGCATCAAGTCATTCCAAGTGGATGCACAATGTTTCTTTAAGATGAATGCCTTGAGCAGATCTGACCTTTCATTCGAATCCAACTCTGACTTTTGAAGAACCATAAACCCATGAGCTCTAATAATCATGTCAGTAGCCAATAAGTATTCAACTTGCTCACTGAACTATTCTGAAGTGGGATCTTCTGAACTTGTGTTATTCATAATCCCAGCTATATTCCTCTCATCAACAGACAATTTCCTTGCAAGCTCCTCATCTTGAGCAACCTGAGCTAGTCTAGCTTGTTCAGCAGCAATGTCCTTTGCTTGGATCTGTCTAGCTATCTCATCATCATTTTGAGTAACTTCAGAAGGAATGGTGTGACAATCAGCAGCAATGGATGGACAACAGTAGTATTATCAGGAACCTTAGATTTATAAGAGACACTACCAATTTCAGCAGGAACACCAGAGACATCAGCAGCAATGGTCCTTGTTCCAGTGGAGGCCTGAGGTTGTGTAGTGATAGTGTGCTCAGATAAGGTAGGCGCTGCAGTATGTGCATCATCAAGAGAAACAGAAGCCAGCACATTAAGCCCATAAAATGACATATCATCCTGATCTTCCTCAGACTCAGAAAGTACAACCCTTCTTTTCTTCTGAGGATGTTGAGCTTCCAAAGAGCTGATCCTTTCATTTAGCTTTTGAACAATCTCACCAAAAGTTTCTTTAGTGTCCTTGAGCTCCTTTTCCAAATTTTCCACCTTCTCACTAAAAACTCTTTTTGTCTCTTTAAGTTCTGACTCCAATGCCTCAATTTTCTTCACAGACCTGTCAAGTAACTGGGACATAGAGGTGAGATCAACAGCATCCTCAGCTCCACCACCAAGAATACCTGAGGTGTTAGGAGCTTCATTGGACCTAGGTGGAGATACATGAAATTCTCCCCCTGCATTGGTGTCATCATTAAAAGGCTGCCTAGTAGGACTAGGAGATGAAAGCCTTGAAGAAGAAGGTAATTCCACAGAAGGTGTTGGCTGGACAACAGGTGTTTCAACTATGATGGTCTGGTCATTGGTCTCAGCAGGGACATCAGTCTCAGGTGTAGGGGTGACTTGTCTAGGAGATGGTGGTAATGGGTCATCAGCAGCAACAGATGCAGATGCATCAGCAGCAACTGAAGTCCCTTCACCAGCAGCATTGGATGCACTTGCATCAGCTGCATTGGGTGATGGTGGAATACTGACATTATCAGCAGAATCAGGGTTGTCAGCAGGATTGGCATCTTGTAACATGGCAGGTAATAAAGGTAAATGTTGGCCTGCAAAGTTCATTTTCATCAAAGCAAACATTTTGGGAGTCAACCGATTCACTATCTTAGGGGATGTGTTAATTGTCTGTACACCTAAGATAATCTGAAGAAACCTAGGGTACATCAAAAATCTGTTTTTACCATTAGTGATATTCTCAATCATTCCCTCAAAAATATATTTTGCCCAATTAAATATCCTACCCTGAGATAGACAAACAAGACCAGACGCAATAGGACTTGGACATTGATCCCAACCACCTGTCTTAACACTCATGCACTGTAGTAAAGTATGAATCAAAAATCTCCATTGAGGAGACAACTTATTTTTCAAGAAAGTACAACTACCAGTGACAGGATAACCTATAGCAGCCATACCATCAGTAATATCTTGCCTTGAAAGATCATATTCCCCATGCTCCTCAGGAAATAAAAGCTGTACCCGAATCAACTCCTTAGTAATACTCACTTCTTGCTTATCAATGGTAGCAACAATCTCATCATCCCTTCCCACAATGTGTTTAACCTTAGCTATTGCCCAGAACTGCTTAATCAGTGAATCATACACAGTAACTGGACAATAGGTGAGCGCATAGCAAATGGAAGACCCACGAAGAAACGCTAGCACTTGATCATAGTCAACGCTTTTTGAAGATGACTCTAAATATGCAACCTTGTTATGATCATCCTTGTAGCGAAGAGTTGACATTGTGTAGATAAATGATCTAGGGTTTGAAATGGGAAATTTAGGGTTTGATAGGTTTTTGAGAAATTGATATGAGAGAAGTGCAATTTTAGGTTGGGGTTGCCAAATATATCACTTTAAATTACTGCAATTCTCCGCACGTAAGATTGACCAATCGACTTAAGGAGGTTTGAACAATCAGCAGCAACACTTGGTCAATCGGCAGCAATAAGAGGTTTGACCAATCGGCAGCAATGAGGTGGTTTGACCAAAGTCAACCTTCCGAACTTAGTCATTAAGAATAACTCACCCGTATTAAATCTCAATACCAACCATCAATAAATTTGCACTAATCTCCATATCATTATATAACCCTCAAATCACATAACTTCATTATCACAAAGCAAACCAAAAATCTTCAAAATCATGAGTTCATCTAAAAATCCAGTAATTGAAATCTCATCAGATTCTTCCTCCTCCAGTGACTCAGGGTGGAAAAACTACTTTCCCAAAACAGCATCATCCTCTCAAAACAAAGGTAAGGCCAAGGTAGAGGAGGATACATATTCATCTGATCCTCTTCCATCTACTCCTTCGTCATTTGAGTACTCAAGCTCTGATGATGAAGACTCATCAGAGTTGAAGTCCTTAACATATTATCAGGGTGAATGGGAGACATATCCTCCCAATTTTCCCATTACGGATGAGCTTAGAGAAGAGATGAAGAGGACTGTGGCTCTACTTACTGAAGAGATGGAAAGGACAACTGCAACCTTCTATAAAGTACCGGTACCAAAAGGTAATGCTGATCTTCGAGAAGGCTCTAGCCGTGAAAAACCTAACCCTCGAAGTCGAGACAATCGACAACGTGAAAGCCAAGATCCAAGACAAAGGAAGAATTCCATCAGACCAACTCCTAAGCCAAGCCACCCGATTCCACCAACAAGCCACTCTACTCCACAGCTAAAGACAAACAAGTGCAAGGTTACGCCCTAGAACACATCAGAGGCAAGCTACCTCTAGCTCTTCAACTCCAACCCCTGAATCAAAACAGCCACTCCCAGTGGTGTTGGCACTTCCAGTCCCCCATGTGTATGAAGAAATCAGTCGCCAGAGAGGAAGAAGGTTCATGCCTAATAATATGGGTAAGGGTAAAGGGAAGATGGAATAGGTGGTAGGGTTTAGGTTGATTGATGTTTGAAGGTTGGAATGATGTTTAACTGATGTTGATAAGTAGCTTTTGAAACTTGAACTGAATGTACTTATCTTTCTTATGATGAATGAAAATTACTGTCTTTAGTTTTAAATCCAAGCATTAAGAAGCTGCAAAACAAAGTTAACTAGCAAAGAGACTAAAAACCTGCAAAACAAAATAAGAGAAACACAAAACATAAAAATAAATGAATGAAAAACAAGACAAAAATACAAGCATTAGTCTCCCCTTAGGCTAATGCCACCCTTCAAACCAGCAAACATAATTACAACAACATGATTAGCCAAACTTGACAATTACCAAGGATACCATGGAGAATAAGCCATTCCCCCTCCAAAGATTGGATTATAATAGGCAGGCCTGAAATCCCTCTAAAAATATGAAGAGGTATCAGCAGAAATGGTTCCTTGAATATCAGCAGAAACAGATGTACCAGCAGGAACAGGTCTATCAGCAGGAAAGGGACCCCTATAAAAGTTCATTCCTGCTGCTTGTGGAACATATGGTGGAATTTGTTTAACATTTTTCCACAATGATCTGGTCTGTTGTTGCCCACCATTCATTCTTTTCTCATGATAATCACAATCTTTAATGAGATGATATTGACTACCACACACAAAACATGACTTCTTCCTAACAGCCTTGTTCTTACTACACCTTTTCTTAATATAGATACCATTATCACTAGTGGAACTAGAGACACATTTGTTTTTACCAGTGTTAAGAGAGCTATTGTCAGTGGAAGCTATTTTAGAAATAGATTCATCATTAGTTGCTTCAGAAGTGAAGTCATGAGACTTGTGTGAAGTTGTCTTGTCATTTGAATCACATGAGGTATTTCCTGGGGACTTAGATTCACAGGACTTGTTGCTATTGGAACAAGAGACGTAGTCATCAGACTCACACTCAGAATCAGTTAAGTTATTTGCCTTTTTCCCATAAGTCATGTGTGATTCATCCATGTCTAATTCAAGGGCTGTGTGCATAGGAACAGGCTTAAACACTCCTCTTATAGGTGGAGGAACTGCATTCATCCCTCCTTCCTTAACAAACTTAATAGGAATTTTATAATCAACTTCCTTAGGGGTAGGATTAAATATTCTAGGATGATAATCCCCAACATCAAATCCTAACCCTTTCTTACGCCAACCTGATTGATTACCATAATTTACAAGATATTTTTCAGATTGTTGCCATGAGTTTATCCTTGCCACTTCACTATCAAGTTTAGCCTGTAATTCCTTATTTTCTAATTTCACCCTAACATTTTCTTTCTCAGAATGTTTCAGACAGTTAATGGAGTTCTCTAAGTCTCTTTCCAAAACCTTTATCTTTTGTTCATATGCTATCTGATTAGCTTCATGCCAAGCCTTTTGTTTTTCCACAGTTTTAAGAGCCTTTTTATATGCTTGAATATCTACAAACAATTTATTATATTCAGGCTCCATTTCATCAAACTCTCTCCTAAGGTTCAAGTACAATTCATGACAACCAAACTGACAATGTTGTACCTGATGAGAGTCTCCCACAAAAGCAAATTCTTCCACTTTATCCTTTGCATTATGAACCATGTTTTGAGTTTGATTGAGACTATCAGCTTCAGCAGGTTCAGTCCATTTTCTCCTCGAGTTGAATGATAGCAGGTTTTTGACCTTAATGGTCCATCTTTCGAATTTATCTGCTGACCCAGACATGGTGTTAAGGTTTAGAGAGATTAATTTAGAGAACTTTTGCTTCTTGATCAGAGATCCTCACGAGGCTCTGATACCACTTGTTGAATCTAACACGCCTGCTAGATCTTTGAGCCTATGTGGATCGGTAGGATGCCTATGTAATCATAAGCACACTACAAGAGAACCTCTGATTATGAACAAGAAAAGAAAAGAACTAATGCTATGATCCTCTATGGATCGTATAATGAACTAAAAGATGATTTTATTGAAGATTGTTAAGTTACAAAGATATCCAAACTCATAGACGGGGTGTTCCTTTTATAATCACAAGGAACCCTAACCCTAACCCGTCCTACAAGAATACGTGTAAAGAGATAAACATGATCTCTTCTATAAATAAACTTACTAAACTTACGGATAACTAACAATAATATCCGCAGCAACAAACACTATCAGCAGAAACAAAATATAACTATCAGCAGCAATGAGCTTCGGCAGGAACCAACACTATCGGCAGGAACCAACTTTCACTATCGGCAGCAACAAGAAATATCTTATTTCCAGAATTCCCAACAGTGTTAAAATAACATGTAACGAATCAACAAACAAAAATGTCATCCATGAGATCTTAAAATGCACCATCTAAACCAAATAATCTCTAAATCTCAAACTCAAAATTGATACATGTTTGCCTTTGTTAGGATATTGTGTAAGACATGTCTTCCTCTTCACCGACTTTTAAAATATGGTTAGTTGAGTCATACTAGGCCATGTATTAGTGAAATAAGCTAATATCATCTTTGCTACACTTCGATAGGCAAATATAGGAATTTTAATTTTTCTAACATGAGAATGACTACTGGAGAACCAATTGCACTAGAAATTCAATTTGACCTAACGATTGAATTGCTTCCAGGAGAGAAGTTGGGTTCGTGGTATAACCCGTAAAAATGGTCGTGTTTAGCCTGAATTAAGCACCACTAGTGATAGTCTCATACTCATTCTCTAACTTCAAAAATTTTCATTTCTACATTTGATTAAAGATAGTTTACATCGGTGGACTTTATCTCCCATTAGGATTTCATTTTGAACAAGTAGTAATTAGGATCCTCCTTAGCGAACCTAGATTACTTACATCCCACATATGTGTTTCAAAATGATAACATGTTCTCGTAAGATATGATTGAATGTCTTCATGCTCTTAAATGCTAAATGATTATCATGTTTTGCATGATGTTTGCATTTATTCCTTATGTGCATTTTACATGATTTGGTTGTAAATTTTGCACCCACACTATGTCATTTTGACACATAATGAATTAGGTATGCCTATCACTATGAACTCTTAAACATCATATAGTCATACACTAGTTTCAAAATCTATAAGTTAAAGTAGTCGCGAAATTGTCCTAATTCCTTGGTCATCATTTCGCTTTCTTCCAAGTAATACACCCTTTCTTCATGGGGAGGTTAGATACAAACCTAGTAGAATTCGGAGTAGGTTTGAAAACTTTAATATTTCATCCGAAATATTCAAGTAAGTTTAACTTGCGATCGCAATTGTTAAATGTCATATCCGAAACATCATATTCAAGTCTTTTAACAACATACGTTAAAACGCTCATCCAAATGCTAAAGGCTAACATCAACCTTTGGGTGACAAAGGAGTCACGAGTTACTACTTAAGTGATTAGTAGTTCCTTTCATCCTCGTATGAATATACACTTCTTAAGACCAAGTACTCCAACGAAAGCGGATCCACATCTCCTCTACTATCCTTCCGTTTCGACTAGCTTTCGTTCTCTCGTTCGTAGCTTACGAGAAAGAGTTAGCAAAAGCACTTTTCATCTTTGTCACTTCGGGATGGGGGGTGCTACCCTATCTCTCGAGTAGTAAGAGTATGTGAAGCCTCCTACTACTAAACAAAATAAGCCATATGTTTGTCATCGTGTTTTGTCGTCAAGCGCACCTCATATATAATGAGGATTGAACTTTATCTATTGGTTTTAGGGTAGAAAACCAACGTATCATCCTATCTCGCCAAGAGTCCGTTGATACTCTCTTTCTTACGAATAACGGGCAATATGCCTATACGAAGATTGATATTTTTTAGTCTCTTCTTTTTCGTTGTCAATCTAGATCACCTACCAACGTGCAGTGATCTCACAACAACGATGGATGTTCATCCCAAAAATCTCATCAATCACCCTAAAAATACCAAACCTCAATCAACTTTAAGCCATCCTTATGTTCCAAATCGAGTCTCACCCACACATCTACCACCGTTGTGTCAGTTAAATACTTCATTCTTTTAGATCCTAAACCCTGCTGCGAATCAGCACCATAGGCCTTGCTTTACGCCTTTTAAAACCCCGTGAAACACTCGCGTGCGAAGCACATCGAAATCTGTAAATTAGCCAAACCTCTCATACGCGAACCATTCAACTATCTACGTCTAGGTCTAGAAATGATGGAACACATTCCGTGAATTTCATAATTTACGTGTGATCAAGAACATCTTTCGAATTTCGTCTTATGACTATCTAAACATTTCATTAGAAATATTAAAGTCATCCTTCATATCCCTCTAATGACTACTTACGTATTTCCTTGGAAATATTAAAGTCATCTCTTCTCGCCTAGTCTCGTTAATCTCGTAAAAAGAATTTATTAGGTATAAATTTTCTCCTCGTGTCAAAAAGTTTCACTGAATCAGCGAGATTTATTCGTAAAATCCTCTTAAATTTCAATGACAACTTAAATATTTCATCCGAAATATTTAAAGTTTATTTAATTTGTGAAATGCAATTAAATGTCATCTCTCGTTCTCGATCAACGTTCATCGAATCTCGTTGGATTCATTCATAAAAGAATTTATTTGGTATAAATTCCCTTAATCTAAGGTCTAGAAAAATCAAAACATATGTGAAATTTCTGTGTCGAAAATTAAATTCTGGGACAAA
Organism: Artemisia tridentata subsp. tridentata; assembly: GCA_021014915.2. NCBI lineage: Eukaryota > Viridiplantae > Streptophyta > Magnoliopsida > Asterales > Asteraceae > Artemisia > Artemisia tridentata. The sequence goes on from CP139507.1 coordinate 222,784,909, forward strand.
ACTGACCTCAGCAGGTCACAGTACCCTTAAATAGGGGACGGTACCGCTAAATTTATCGGTACCGTCGGACCATTTTCTGCTGAGACAGTTTATTTTGTTTTCAATTCTCACTGTTTCAAAAGCAATATCAAAACCCGCTCGCTGTAGTCTTGAACCAGAACCGTCTCCAATCAGAATAGATTCTACCTATCTTCTTATTCCTTAGCTTTTTCCCCTTTCACTTCCGCATGGTACTAAACACACCATATGTTTGGTTACTTCCGTATCCATTATCTTCTCAACTTATCTACAATTCTCAACCTTCGCTCTACACTACCAATGCTTCCGCATCCCACTCATCTTCCACACACTTCAAGCGAAGAACCACTAGGATAAGTTAAGATAACCCTTCTTCATCAACATAGTTTCTTCTATCAAAGATAACCCCACTAGAACCTTATCACTAACTCCACAACCTTGAAGATTCTATCTTCTTAACCCTTAGCACATTTCCACGTAATCACATGCCTCATCATATGAATGTTCTATGAATATTCACAATGATTGAGAAGAGCTACGTGACTTCAAAGGTGAAGTTTATTGTATGCTATCTACCATTTTTCATGACGTTACTAAGCTCATCGCTTCCGTCAACGTTTGTTTTCCTCTTTATTTTTTTAACCTTTTTCCAACACATCTTGTCCGGATGGTCATCGATTAAGGGGGAGCGAAAACACACTCATATAGTCTTTTACCAAACACTCTCAAGAACACACGAATGTGGTTCTTATTCCCTAAAATTCTCTACTAAAACACTCACCTCCTAAGTACCCACTACTTAGCAAAACCTCAGTCACAAAACCACAATCGGTTCTAGCTTCCTAACCTCTACTCTTTGTGACCACCTAGATATTTGTTCTATACAAACACCTTTAACCCTCACATCAAACCTCACATTAATATCATTCATCATGATACTCAACCTTTACAACTAAACTTCACTCTTGACAGTGATATTTAGTTTAAGAACCTTTAACCCATCGATCATTACACTCAAACCTCACAACTATCCTTCACTCTTGATAGTGATAGTTAGTTCAATAACCTTCAATTCTCACAATCATTATACCCAATGTGTATAAACTACACAATCACACAAAATCCTTCATACACCAAATCATCCATGAGATCTTAAAATGCACCATCTAAACCAAATAATCTCTAAATCTCAAACACAAAATTGATACGTGTTTGCCTTTGTTAGGATATTGTGTAAGACATGTCTTCCTCTTCACCAACTTTTAAAATATGGTTAGTTGAGTCATACTAGGCCATGTATTAGTGAAATAAGCTAATATCATCTTTGCTACACTTCGATAGGCAAATATAGAAATTTTAATTTTTCTAACATGAGAATGACTACTGGAGAACCAATTTGTTGGGAATAAAATGATCAAAGTCAAAGAGCCTGCCAAAGATGTGAAGAGCCTGCTAGTTGATTTTGAAGAGTATGAAGATGTTCTACCAGTACCTTCTGGGTAGAAGGTACTGCTAGTTGATGAAGAGCCTGCCAAGCTTGTGTCAAGTCGATTAGATATTTTGTAATAGATATTTAGTTGAATTATTAGTCTTTGTACATTGTTATACGTTATGTAGAAGTGATTTAGTCCTCTGTGGTTCACAGAAGAATATGGCAGAGTTGTACATTGGTAGTTGTATTTAATTGTAGGCGCCAATATAGTCAAAGTATAGTTTTATATTGAACCACTTGACAAACTTGTAAGAAGATATCCTTATCTTATAAAAGGATATCTTTGTCACCACTTCATGCATGCATCTTTACGAACTAATAACCAAAAACAAACTATCTCTCAAGTAACTTAGTTACTTCAATTCACAAATCCTTTTTACAATCTTAGATTCAAGATTACTTTGTAATCCCGGTGATATTTAGATCATCCGTATTATTTCATCAAATAATATTGAATCGTTTTGTATTAACCAAAGTTGTGTTCTTTGTTCATTGCATTCACACGTTTACTCAAACTCACCACCTTGTGTTCTTTTAAGTGTGTTGTAGTAGATTCCGCATGCTAAACACATTCAATACATAAATATCTCAAACACAATCAAAACAATAACGTTCCACAAGTGGTATCAGAGCTAGGCTTGATATTTACTAATTTAAAAGAACAATGGATGTTGAACATATTCAAACAAATGTTGCAGCTAAACTTCCATTACATAAGCAAAATGAGTTTGAAATGTGGAGACTAAGGGTTGAACAATACTTTCAAGTGCAGGACTATGCACTTTGGGAGATCATTGAACAAGGCAATTCATTTAAACCCCAAATCACCACTACAACAGTAAATGATGCTCTTGTAACAAGAATACAAGAACAACCATCAAATGCAGATGAAAAAGTTTAGAAGAGAAATGATCTAAAGGCAAGGAGTATGTTACTAATGACTATTCCAAATGATCAACTTCTGATCTTTAACAAATACAAAGATGCCAAAACCCTTTTTGAAGCTATTGTGGCTAGGTTTGGTGGTAATGATGCTACCAAGAAAACACAGAAAACACTTCTCAAACAACAATTTGAGAACTTTACAGCCACAACCAATGAGTCTTTGGACAGTATGTTCAATAGACTTTAGAAGCTTGCAAGTCAGTTAGCCATCCATGAAGTGATGATAACTCAAGAAGACCTAAACTCTAAATTTCTTAGGAGTTTACCTTTAGAATGGTCTATGCATGTCATTGTCTGGAAGAACAAGCCAGATATTGACCAGATGAGTCTCAATGATCTCTACAACAATTTCAAAATTGTAGAACATGAAGTAAAGAAGACTACTGGTTCAAGTTCAGGAAATATGGCTTTTGTTTCATCCCCAAGCATCTCAAAGGTTGATAATGAAGAAAAAGGTGGCAGAGAAGAAGGTACTGCCAACACAACCTTTGGTACTGCTAGTACTTCTAGTAGTACCAAATCCATTTTAGATGAAACAATTGGGTGTGCTTTTCTTACATCTCAACACAATGGGTCTGTATTAACATTTGAAGACCTTCAAGAGATTCATCCTGATGATCTTGAAGTGATGGACAAAAAGTGGCAACTTTCACTTTTATGCATTAGAGCTAAGAAGTTGTTGATGAGGACTGGCAAGAAGATAATGATAGATGGAAATGAGCCTGCTGGCTATGATAAATCAAAAGTGGAGTGTTACAACTGCCACATGATGGTTCACTACTCTAGAGAGTGTAGAAGACCTAAGAAGCAGGATGACAAGGGTAGAGGGTTTGACAACAGGAATAAAGGAAGCTTTGAGAAGAAAGGAAGCTTTGAAAGCAAGAGTAAGGTTGTTGAAGTTGCTGAGCCAAAAGCAATGGTTGCTATTGATGGCATGGGTTTTGATTGGAGTTTCATGGGTGAAGATGAGTCAACTTCTGATGAATTGGCTTTGATGGCATTCTCCACTCCTGAGGTACAAACTATCAAATGTTCTAATAATTGTGAATTTCTTAAAGAATTAGAAATTATAAGAAAATCTTATGATACAGAAATATTAGAACACAGAAAAACCCAACAAACATTATTTGACCATAAGTGTGGTATGGCCAAACTAGAAAAACAAATCATTCACTATAGAGAAAATGAACTCACATTTTCTGATGCTAAAACTGCTCTTAATAGACAAATATTTTTGAAAGATTCAGAAATAGAAATGGTAAGGACTGAGTGCACTAAAGTAACATTGGCTAGAGATAATATTCAACTGACTGTTACTAAATTAGAAAATGCTTCTGAATGTACTAGAAGCATAGTAGAGAATCAGATGAATAAGAGAATAAAATCAGGGATAGGATACAATGAATGTCCACCTCCTTATAGAGGAATTCCTTGTCCTCCAGGATCAGATCTTGCTGAATCAGGTGTGCATGAAGTCATTAACAAACCATTGGCTAAACCTGTAGTGATAAGTGAACCTTCTGAGAGTGCTAAGAATGCCTCACTCTCCAAGGTGCTCACTGATAAGAGACCAGATGTCCTAATTATTGAAGATTGGGTATCTGATGATGATGAAGATGTGACTATTCCTATCAAAGGAATCAAAGTAGGACAAATCAGTCCTAAGAAAGTAGAAGTTAAAGCTAAGACTAAAGCTGTTTTGAAAACAGTTGAAAGTTGTAAAAATTGTAATAACAAACCTAGGGGAAGCCAAAGAAATTGGAACAACCTTAAGTCACAACAACTAGGTGATGACTTTGTTATGTTTAATAAGGCTTGTTATTATTGTGGTAGCTTTAATCATCTTCATGCTTATTGTAATAAATGGGTTTCTGGGAGTAAATCAAAGTCTAAAACAAATGTTACTCACCCCAGAAAAAGTTTTGTTAGGTCTAACACCACAAAAGTTAAAGATACTGTTAGACAACATAAGCCTGTTATTACAAAAACAACTGATAAGGGTACAAGAAACACTTTCAAACGTGTACCAACAGTTGTGAATAGTCCTATTCAAAAGAAAAATGTGGTCAAAACACAAATTTGGAAACCAAAAACCAAAGGTCCTGCTAGACCAAAAGGTCCTGCTAGACCAAATGGTACTGCCAAAATTGGTATTGCCAAAATTGGTACTGATAGACCAAAGACCACACAATGGATTAAAAGGGAAAGTGCTGTTAATTCCTCAGCATGTTGGATTTGGAAACCAATCCAATCAAAAGGTGCATCAACAATCCTAAAAAGGTTTGATTTTATTGATGCAAGAGGCAAACCCAAGTCTGTCATGGCTTGGGTACCCCAAGGAAACTAATATGTTTATTCATGTGCAGGAACATTCATCTGATATTGAAGATCAAGGATATGTTGATAGTGGATGTTCAAGGCACATGACAGGCAACATGTCATTCCTCTCAGATTTCAAAACATTTGATGGAGGATATGTTACCTTTGGGGGAGGAATAAAAGGAAAGATCACTGGTAAAGGTACTATTAAAACCAGTAAACTAGATTTTGAAAATGTGTATTTTGTGAAAGAACTTCAGTTTAATCTTCTTAGTGTCTCACAAATGTGTGACAAGAAGAACAATGTTCTATTTACTGACAATGAATGTATGGTTCTTTCTTCTGATTTTAAGATGCCTGATGAGAGTCAGATTCTTCATAAAATTCCAAAAAGAAACAATATGTATAGTGTCAATTTAAAGAACATTGATCCCAAGGAAGGTTTAACTTGTTTGGTAGCAAAGGCCTCATTGGATGAATCTATGCTTTGGCATAGAAGGCTTGGTCATGTAAACTTTAAAACAATCAACGCTATTGCAAAATATGATTTAGTAAGAGGTTTACCCAAAAAGATTTTCCAAAACGACCAAACTTGTGTTGACTGTCTAAAAGGCAAACAACATAGAGCTTCTTGTAAGCCCAAGACCCAAAACTCTATTTCTCAAGCTTTACATATGCTTCATATGGATCTCTTTGGTCCTACTAATGTGTGCAGTTTGAATGGTAAAAGATATTGTCTGGTTGTTACTGATGACTATAGCAGATTTTCATGGGTTTTCTTCTTAAGATCTAAACATGAAACTAGTGAGATACTTAAAACATATATCACTGAGGTAGAAAACCAATCTGATAAGAAGGTCAAAATCATCAGGTGTGACAATGGACAGAGTTCAAGAATAGAGTTATGGATGACTTTTGCAAGGAAAAAGGCATAAAAAGAGAGTTTAGTGTAGCTAGAACACCTCAGCAAAATGGAGTAGCAGAAAGAAAGAATAGAACACTTATAGAGGCTGCTAGAACTATGTTAGTAGACTCTAAGTTGCCTATTTCATTTTGGGCTGAAGCAGTTGGTACTGCTTGTTATGTACAAAACAGGGTTCTTGTGACAAAACCACATAGAAAAACACCTTATGAACTTTTCTTTGGTAGAAAACCATCTTTAAGTTTTATGAGACCTTTTGGTTGTCATGTCACTATTCTAAATACAAAAGATCATTTAGGCAAGTTTGATGGAAAAGCAGATGTTGGCTATTTGATAAGGTATTCTTTGCAGAGTAAGGCCTATAGAGTGTTTAACACTTGCACTAGGCTAGTAGAAGAGAATCTTCACATAGAGTTTCAAGAGAAACTAACAAATGTGAAAGGAATTGGACCAGATTGGATGTTTGATGTTGATAGGCTTTCAGAATCTATGAATTATGTGCCTGTTACAGGTACGAATGCTAATGATGATGCAGGTTTTGAAGATAATGTTGAAACTCCTAAAGATCAAGATTACATCTGGATGCCAATTTGGAAAAGTATGGATCTATCTTCAAGTCAAGAAGGACCTTCCAACACAAGAAATGAAGGCAGTGAAGAAGATCAAGGAACTCAAAATCAAGAGAATCAAGAAAGTGGTGCTAATGACAATGGTACTGCTAGTTCACCAGATGGTCCTGCTAGTTCAAGTATTGATACTGCTGAGCCATTGAATGTTCAAAGGGATGATTCTTTCCAATAAGAGGTGGGGATTAGCAATCTTCCATCTACATATGAAGTTCCTAAAACACCAAACACTAGAATTCTCAAGGATCACTCAACTGATGATGTGATTGGAAGCATACATTCTGGTGTTAGAACAAGATCTCAAGTTGGTTTATCTCAAGTCTTATCTTCAGATGAAGAGGGGTTTATCTCCTCTATTTATGAAGAGAAGAATAATGATAATTCCAATATATGCCTGTTTTCATGTTTTCTATCTCAGGCTGAACCCAAAAACATAAACAAAGCCTTAGATGATGCAAGTTGGGTGGAAGCAATGCAAGAAGAGCTTCTCCAATTCAAGATTCAGAAGGTTTGGATATTGGTTGATTTGCCTAGAGGCCATAGGGCAATTGGAACCAAATGGGTGTTCAGAAACAAGAAAGATGAAAGGGGTATAGTGATCAGAAACAAGGCTAGATTGGTAGCACAAGGATATACTCAAGAAGAAGGGGTAGATTATGAAGAAGTGTTTGCTCCAGTTGCAAGACTTGAAGCAATTAGGCTATTCTTGGCCTATGCTTCATTCATAGGCTTCACTGTCTATCAAATGGATGTTAAGAGTGCATTTTTATATGGTGAGATTGAAGAACCAGTATATGTATCTCAACCTCCAGGCTTCATTGATGCAGAGTATCCAGACAAAGTTTATAAAGTTACCAAGGCTTTGTATGGCCTACACCAAGCTCCTAGGGCATGGTATGAAACATTGGCTTGTTTTCTACTAGAAAGTAGATTCCAAAGAGGCAGGATTGATCCAACTTTGTTCATCAAAAGAACAAAGAAAGACATCTTGTTAGTGCAGATTTATGTTGATGACATAATCTTTGGATCAACAAACCAAGACTTGTGTGTACAATTTGAAAAACTTATGTACAGTAAGTTTGAAATGAGTTCCATGGGGGAACTTACTTTCTTTTTAGGTCTCCAAGTGAAACAATCCAAAGAAGGCATATTTATCAGCCAAGATAAGTATGTAGCAGAGATCCTAAGGAAATTTAATTTTGCTGACTCTAAGGTTGCAAGTACACCAATGGATCCAGACAAAGGGCTACTCAAGGATGCTGAAGGAGAAGATATGGATTTGCACAATTATAGATCAATGATTGGGTATCTGATGTATCTTACATCATCAAGACCAGATATCATGTTCTCAGTATGTGTATGTGCAAGGTTTCAAATACATCCCAAGATCTCTCATCTCACAGCAGTCAAAAGAATCTTTAGATATCTTAAGGGTCAACCTAGGTTGGGTCTTTGGTATCCAAGGGAATCCTCTTTTGAATTGATGGCTTATTCGGATAGTGACTATGCTGGTGCAACTCTAGACAGAAAATCTACAACTGGTGGATGTCAATTTCTTGGTTGCAGACTAATCTCTTGGCAATGCAAGAAACAAACAATGGTGGCCAATTCTACAACTGAAGCAGAATATGTTGCTGGTGCAAGTTGTTGTGGGCAAGTTCTTTGGATCCAAAATCAAATGCTTGACTATGGGTACAATTTTCTTAACACCATTATTTATATTGACAATAGCAGTACTATTTGTATCATTAAAAACCCAGTTCAACACTCAAAAACAAAACATATTGAAATCAGACACCATTTCATAAGGGATTGCAATGAGAAAAGGTTAATTCAAGTAGTTAAAATTGATTCTGAAAAGAATTATGCAGACCTTCTCACCAAAGCTTTTGATTTAGGCAGATTCAAATATCTTGTAGGAGGTATTGGAATGATAAATCTTTGAAAAACATGTGTTTTTGTTCATAAAATTAACTGGTATTGGCTTTTAAACATGGTACTGCTAGTTAGTCAAAAGGTCCTGTTAGTTCATAATTGGTCCTGCTGATATAAAATTGCTATGTTTTGTTCATATTGATGCTTGAATGTTTAAAATACTCTAGATTAAGTGCTCTGCACTTTGTTCTTTTGGTTTGCAACTAACACATTTCAGGTTGATAACAAAACAAGAGTTCTTCCTAACAAAAAGGGGCAACAAAAGTTATATTCATTTCAGGAGAGATAACAATCTCAGGGGAGGAATTAATAGCCCAGAATGGAAGAGAAACCAATTTATGAAAGGAAAGACAAGAGCATACAAGATGATGCAAAGTTGAAAAAGATAGAGTTAGATCACATATCTAGAAGGGATGAAGCATTTCTCAAGGAGAAAATTCTATCTAGATCAAACTAAGGAAAGTCTCAACTCAAAGGCATGACATTAGATGATTTCACTTGTTGAACCAATCATCCAAGCTACACAGCATCATTGCCTTCTTTAATTTCCTCCATCCAAGGAAATTGCACCATCTTTAGGGCTATCATGGCTTTTGGTATTCCACTCACCAAGTTTTTACAAACTAAAGAGTTGGCTAGTCCTTAAGCAAACGGCTTTTGGTAAAGACAGATCAAATCCGTTGATGGTTGATAGTTTACCAAAAACTATATGGTTGTTAACTAACCATACTTAATTGTAAATAGTTAGCTAGTCCTTAAGCAAACGGCTTTTGGTAAAGACAACTCAAATCCGTTGATAGCTGGTAGTTTGCTAAAAACTATAAGGGATTTTTATAAAACTTTCAAAGGTACTGGTAGTTCAAAATTGGTACTGCTAGTACAAAATGGTACTGCTAGATAGCCGTTGAGCCTGTCAGAAAAAGTTTTAGCCATTGGGCCTGGTAGTTAAAATTAGCCGTTGGGGTAGTTATGTAAATTACTGATGATTATATTATATTATATTTTACATATAAAAGATCTTTTTAACCGCCTATACATTTGCTTATTATAATCTTTCTTATTGTTGGTTAAAAGTAATTCTCTCATATCTTCTTTCATCAGTCATTATCATAATTCACATACACTTTTCATCTTCTACCAGTACTACCAACAAATCCCACCAACATATTCAAACTTTTCATTATGTCTTCCACAGATGTTCTAAACTTTGTCCAACGTCACAATCAATTAGCATTTTTAGAGAAGTCAGAGGATAATGCCTCATTTCATCAAGTAGTGGACTTTTTAAATAACTCCTATATCAGGTTTGCTTTACTAGTCAATCCCACTATTTATAAAACTCAAATTTTACAATTTTGGCAATCTGCTAAAATTAAAACTTCTGAAAATGGGGAACAAAGAATTAAGGCTAAAGTGGATGGTAAACACATGACTCTTACTGAGTCATCCATAAGAAGACATCTTCATTTGGATGATTCTGATGGTATTAGTCAGTTACCAGATACTGAAATTTTTGAAAATTTACAAAGAATAGGGTATCATGCTGAGTCTAACAAACTCACTTTTCTGAAAAAGCATCTTACTCCACAATGGAGATTTTTGATTCACACAATCCTTCACTGTTTGAGCCAGAAGAAAACCTCTTGGGAGCAATTTAGTGGAAACATGGCTTCTGCTCTCATTTGCTTAGCCACAAACAGAAAATACAATTTTTCAAAACATATTTTTGAAGGATTGCTTAAAAATGTGAAAAGTGAAACAAAGTTTTTGATGTATCCAAGATTTATTGGGTGCATCATTGGAAAATTACAACATTTGTTACTTCCCACAGACTCAATTTATGACACACCAAAACTTTCTCACAAAGTATTTTCAAATATGAGAATTGGTTTTAGAGGGGAAGAAATACCACTTTTTGATGAAATGTTACCACAACACCCAGAAGAACCAACACCATCAGCTGATACACCATCATCTAGTTCTTTACATGGTTACATTTCCCCATCACATCAAACATCACCAATACCATCTCCAGTACCATCAGCAACACCACCAACATCATCACATCATGTATCACAAACCCAATCACCTCAGACAATGCAAGAACTAAAAGACAAGGTGAAGTTCTTAGAAGATGCTCTTAAAAGTCAAAGCAAGAAGTTTTCTGAGATCAACATCAAATTAGTAAAGAGGGTAAAGAGATTGGAGGGTGAAGTGAAGAAGCTAAAGGGTAAAAGGTCTGCAAAGGTTGTTTTATCTAGTTCTTCACAGTCAGATGCTGATAGGATAGGTCACTCTTCCAAAAAGGGGAGGAAGGATAGTTCTGAAGATGAGGAAGAGGCTCAATTTGAATTCCATGATGGAACTCAAGTTTATGATGAAGAGCCTGTTGGAGCAGGGCAAGAGCCTGCTAGGCCAGAAGAAGAGGGATTTAGAGCCTCAAGGGAATTTGTTTGTTCAGGGGAGGATTTTTGCTGCTGATGAGCAATCTTCTGCTCCATCACAAGTACCAACTCCAAAGGATAAGGGCAAAAGCATTATGATTGAAGATGAGCCAAAGTCCAAGAAGTTGAAAAGAACTCAGCAAATTCAGATGGCTTTAGGAGAAGAAGAAGCCAAAAGGGTTCATGAAGAAGAGCTAAAAGCACTTGAAGCCTCAAGAATGCTTGCAGTAATGAAAGAGCAGAAAGATGCTGAAGATGCTGCTCAGGCTCTTCTTGATTCTCAAGCTGCACAAATATTTGATGCACAACTACAATGGATTATCTCTATTGATCCAATTGTAAGAGGTCAAGCTTCTGTGTATGTGGATGATAAGTCTCTCAGTGTAGAAGAGAAGACAGCCAAGCTTGAAGAATTCATCACCAAAAAGTATAGAGAAGAAGCCTTAAATGATGTATTTCAGCAGATCATGCAGTATAAGGAGAAAGGGTTTAAACTGCCACATGATCAGAAAGAGCAGATGAAATTCTTCAAGTTATATCTGAAAAGGTCAGCAAATTGGAAGGATCATCAACTCAAAAGAAAATCATTTGATGAGTTACAGCATCTATACATTGAAGCCTACAAGAAGATCCACTGCACTCCTCCTGAACACACACAAGAAAGGTCTTCAAAGAAGAAGGAAGATGCTCAGAAGAAAGAAGTAGCAAAATTGGACACAGAGCAAGTAAGTAAAATGTTGATTACTTTGCCTACTATCATACATACTGATCCAATTAGGTCTAGACACCCTATAATTGATTGGGAAATACACCATGATAGATTTGGTAAGTCATGGAAAATATCAAGGGTTGGGGGACAGTCTGCTATCTTTAAGAATTTTGAAAATCTAGTTAGAGCATCTGACAGAGCAGATTTAGAAGAATTGTGGAATCTAGTGCAGATTAGGCTAGCCACAAATTCTAGCAATGATGTTAAGGAACAGGAATTATGGGTTGAATTCAATAGGATGTATGATCCTGATCCCAAAGATGATTATTGGAAGTTTCCATATTATGATCCCACTACAACCTAGGAATTCCTAAGTCATTGCAGTATTCATCATTTGTACACATCAAGTGGGATTGAACTCTTTATGTTGGCTGAGAAAGAGTATCCACTTAGTTATGAAGTGCTCTCAACTATGATCTCCAAGAGATTAAGGTGTGACAAAGATGATGAGAACTCAGAAATTGTTCAAAGTTTGCTAAGGAGCATATTTGAACAATGTGAAAGAAAAAGGAAGGATAGAAAGTGAAGGTTTTTGGAAGAGTTCCCTCAAATCCTCAAGGTATGTAAGCTTGAAGAATTCATCACCAAAAAGAATTGTGGAATCTAGTGCAGATTAGGCTAGCCACAAATTCTAGCAATGATGTTAAGGAACAGGAATTATGGGTTGAATTCAATAGGATGTATGATCCTGATCCTAAAGATGATTATTGGAAGTTTCCATATTATGATCCCACTACAACCTGGGAATTCCTAAGTCATTGCAGTATTCATCATTTGTACACATCAAGTGGGATTGAACTCTTTATGTTGGCTGAGAAAGAGTATCCACTTAGTTATGAAGTGCTCTCAACTATGATCTCCAAGAGATTAAGGTGTGACAAAGATGATGAGAACTCAGAAATTGTTCAAAGTTTGCTAAGGAGCATATTTGAACAATGTGAAAGAAAAAGGAAGGATAGAAAGTGAAGGTTTTTGGAAGAGTTCCCTCAAATCCTCAAGGTATGTATTTTATTCATCAGAAACTTGTGTATTTTAATGGAAATAACAAGTTTAGGGGAGGATTGTTGGGAATAAAATGATCAAAGTCAAAGAGCCTGCCAAAGATGTGAAGAGCCTGCTAGTTGATTTTGAAGAGTATGAAGATGTTCTACCAGTACCTTCTGGGTAGAAGGTACTGCTAGTTGATGAAGAGCCTGCCAAGCTTGTGTCAAGTCGATTAGATATTTTGTAATAGATATTTAGTTGAATTATTAGTCTTTGTACATTGTTATACGTTATGTAGAAGTGATTTAGTCCTCTGTGGTTCACAGAAGAATATGGCAGAGTTGTACATTGGTAGTTGTATTTAATTGTAGGTGCCAATATAGTCAAAGTATAGTTTTATATTGAACCACTTGACAAACTTGTAAGAAGATATCCTTATCTTATAAAAGGATATCTTTGTCACCACTTCATGCATGCATCTTTACGAACTAATAACCAAAAACAAACTATCTCTCAAGTAACTTAGTTACTTCAATTCACAAATCCTTTTTACAATCTTAGATTCAAGATTACTTTGTAATCCCGGTGATATTTAGATCATCCGTATTATTTCATCAAATAATATTGAATCGTTTTGTATTAACCAAAGTTGTGTTCTTTGTTCATTGCATTCACACGTTTACTCAAACTCACCACCTTGTGTTCTTTTAAGGGTGAGTGTTGTAGTAGAATTCCCGCATGCTAACCATTCAATCCAAATATTCAACACAATCAAAATAACGTTCCACACAATTGCACTAGAAATTCAATTTGACCTAACGATTGAATTGCTTCCAGGAGGGAAGTTGGGTTCGTGGTATAACCCGTAAAAATGGTCGTGTTTAGCCTGAATTAAGAACCACTAGTGATAGTCTCATACTCATTCTCTAACTTCAAAATTTTTTATTTCTACATTTGACTAAAGATAGTTTACATCGGTGAACTTTATCTCCCATTAGGATTTCATTTTGAACAAGTAGTAATTAGGACCCTCCTTAGCGAACCTAGATTACTTACATCCCACATATGTGTTTCAAAATGATAACATGTTCTCGTAAGATATGATTGAATGTCTTCATGCTCTTAAATGCTAAATGATTATCATGTTTTGCATGATGTTTGCATTTATTCCTTATGTGCATTTTACATGATTTGGTTGTAAATTTTGCACCCACACTATGTCATTTTGACACATAATGAATTAGGTATGCCTATCACTATGAACTCTTAAACGTCATATAGTCATACACTAGTGTCAAAATCTATAAGTTAAAGTAGTCGCGAAATTGTCCTAATTCCTTGGTCATCATTTCGCTTTCTTCCAAGTAATACACCCTTTTTTCATGGGGAGGTTAGATACAAACCTAGTAGAACTCGGAGTAGGTTTGACAACTTTAATATTTCATCCGAAATATTCAAGTAAGCTTAACTTGCGATCGCAATTGTTAAATGTCATATCCGAAACATCATATTCAAGTCTTTTAACAACATATGTTAAAACGCTCATCCAAATGCTAAAGGCTAACATCAACCTTTGGGTGACAAAGGAGTCACGAGTTACTACTTAAGTGATTAGTAGTTCCTTTCATCCTCGTGTGAATATACACTTCTTAAGACCAAGTATATTCATTTTCGGTAGTTCCTCTTATCCCCATATGTTTGTCATCGTGTTTTGTCGTCAAGCTCACCTCATATATAATGAGGATTGAACTTTATCCATTGGTTTTAGGGTAGAAAACCAACGTATCATCCTATCTCGCCAAGAGTCCGTTGATACTCTCTTTCTTACGAATAACGGGCAATATGCCTATACGAAGATTGATATTTTTTAGTCTCTTCTTTTTCGTTGTCAATCTTGATCACCTACCAACGTGGAGTGATCTCACAACAACGATGGATGTTCATCCCAAAAATCTCATCAATCACCCTAAAAATACCAAACCTCAATCAACTTTAAGCCATCCTTATGTTCCAAATTGAGTCTCACCCACACATCTACCACCGTTGTGTCAGTTAAATACTTTATTCTATTAGATCCAAAACCATGCTGCGAATCATCACCATAGGCCTTGCTTTACGCCTTTTAAAACCCCGTGAAACACTCGCGTGTGAAGCACATCAAAATCTGTAAATTAGCCAAACCTCTCATACGCGAACCATTCAACTATCTACGTCTAGGTCTAGAAATGATGGAACACATTCCGTGAATTTCATAATTTACGTGTGATCAAGAACATCTTTCGAATTTCGTCTTATGAATATCTAAACATTTCATTAGAAATATTAAAGTCATCCTTCATATCCCTCTAATGACTACTTACGTATTTCCTTGGAAATATTAAAGTCATCTCTTCTCGCCTAGTCTCGTTAATCTCGTAAAAAGAATTTATTAGGTATAAATTTTCTCCTCGTGTCAAAAAGTTTCACTGAATCAGCGAGATTTATTCGTAAAATCCTCTTAAATTTCAATGACAACTTAAATATTTCATCCGAAATATTTAAAGTTTATTTAATTTGTGAAATGCAATTAAATGTCATCTCTCGTTCTCGATCAACGTTCATCGAATCTCGTTGGATTCATTCATAAAAGAATTTATTTGGTATAAATTCCTTTAATCTAAGGTCCAGAAAAATCACAACATATGTGAAATTTCTTTGTCAAAAATCAAATTCTGGGACAAAACTGACCTCAGCAGGTCACAGTACCCTTAAATAGGGGACGGTACCGCTAAATTTAACGGTACCGTCGGACCATTTTCTGCTGAGACAGTTTATTTTGTTTTCAATTCTCACTGTTTCAAAAGCAATATCAAAACCCGCTCGCTGTAGTCTTGAACCAGAACCGTCTCCTATCAGAATAGATTCTACCTATCTTCTTATTCCTTAGCTTTTTCCCCTTTCACTTCCGCATGGTACTAAACACACCATATGTTTGGTTACTTCCGTATCCATTATCTTCTCAACTTATCTACAATTCTCAACCTTCGCTCTACACTACCAATGCTTCCGCATCCCACTCATCTTCCACACACTTCAAGCGAAGAACCGCTAGGATAAGTTGAGATAACCCTTCTTCATCAACATAGTTTCTTCTATCAAAGATAACCCCACTAGAACCTTATCACTAACTCCACAACCTTGAAGATTCTATCTTCTTAACCCTTAGCACATTTCCACGTAATCACATGCCTCATCATATGAATGTTCTATGAATATTCACAATGATTGAGAAGAGCTACGTGACTTCAAAGGTGAAGTTTATTGTATGCTATCTACCATTTTTCATGACGTTACTAAGCTCATCGCTTCCGTCAACGTTTGTTTTCCTCTTTATTTTTTTTAACCTTTTTCCAACACATCTTGTCCGGATGGTCATCGATTAAGGGGGAGTGAAAACACACTCATATAGTCTTTTACCAAACACTCTCAAGAACACACGAATGTGGTTCTTATTCCCTAGAATTCTCTACTAAAACACTCACCTCCTAAGTACCCACTACTTAGCAAAACCTCAGTCACAAAACCACAATCGGTTCTAGCTTCCTAACCTCTACTCTTTGTGACCACCTAGATATTTGTTCTATACAAACACCTTTAACCCTCACATCAAACCTCACATTAATATCATTCATCATGATACTCAACCTTTACAACTAAACTTCACTCTTGACAGTGATATTTAGTTTAAGAACCTTTAACCCATCGATCATTACACTCAAACCTCACAACTATCCTTCACTCTTGATAGTGATAGTTAGTTCAATAACCTTCAATTCTCACAATCATTATACCCAATGTGTATAAACTACACAATCACACAAAATCCTTCATACACCAAATCATCTCTAACTCACAAGTAGGATCATCCAAAACTAGAATTCTAGAACTTCGTTACCTCAACCCTGTTAGAGATATTCGCCCACAATCCTGTTAGGATCACATGCACATTTTCTTTTTCTCCTTTGAAATATATCATGCATCTCATTTTCAGTGCAAACGATATATTAATCTAAGCCGTCTTTTCTCACCTTTTCTCAAAGGTCAAATCCAACACTTCCTATCTTATGGAATCATTTCCATTCGCATCTAGGTGCATATCTGTCACAACTCGTAAATTCAGGTCATTTTCCAAACCATGACAATTTACTATTCAGGAGTTACTATTCATAAATCACTATTCACCGATCACTATTCATCATTTCACTATTCATCATTTTTGAAGCCAGTTTGAGACTTTGAGAAGTCGTCAAAAATTTTACTATTCACATGACACTATTCATTCCCGGAGGGAAATCACTATTCATGGGCATCATTCATCATGTCGTAAACTAGGTTTACGAGTATTCAAATGCACGTAACCAGTTAGGTTTAGCTGCGTATTCATGCATCATCAGTAAGGACACATCATACAGACTAGAGTAGTCTGCATATCATCAGTAATATCAGTACCATATCAGTTCATGCATGTGTTTGTGTGATTTTCATTAACGTATGCATAATTGTTTAATTAACGTTATCACTCAGTCATTTCTATCAACAATAAACCAAATACTCCAGACAATGATCCTAATACATTTTCAAGCAAATTATAATGATATAGAGATTATATTATTACTTTACCAGGTGTTTTTAAACCAATCGTTACATTTTTCATTTGACGCTTATAACTCCGTCGGTTTACGAAATTTCAATCCGATTATCATTCTAACACCCGATTCTTGCAAGGAACATGATTTTTCAATTTTTACAACTTCGTCGTATCTCATTTCACCTCGTCACGAGTTATTTCTAGTCAACTCGGTACCCGATAACACTCAATGTATACACAAAACAACTAAACACTTAAACTAATGGGACACTTGGCAAAGTTTCATCATATCCTTCCTAATTAGCCACATGTTGCCTCCCTCTACCCCCCAAATTAGCCAAATGCATCCAAAATTCATTAATTAAATTTCCATGAATTAATTCCATACTCCACTAACTTAAACACATACACCATAAACCATTTTAGCTAACAAAGATCAAATCCTCTCATCCCTTCATCACCCCAATCGGCCAGAACCATGAACACCATCCAAATCCATAGATTTTTCAAGAACAAAGCATAAACATACTCCATTTACTATCCTAGTTAAAGTCTTGTGATCAAAACCTCAAGTTATTGCACCTTTCTCATCAAATCACTCCAAGATTGTAAGTAAACTTCAAGAACATCATTTTGATCTTTTCATTCTTTTATTTACTTCATATGATCATTTATGTTCAAGGTTATACTAGTTACTTTTGCAAGTTACTTATGTTTTGATACCATTTTGTTTATAAACTATCACAAACACTAGATCTATAAGTTTCACTAATAACCACATGAGATCCACCAAGGTTGGTGATGTTTAGGACTCCATGACACCCTAAGAAGGTGTATGGTAGGATTTGCGAACTTGTGGAGTTGATTTCAGGTGGTATGATCAAGATTAGAACCATAGAAATGAGTTTTTAAAACGTATATATACCTACTGTCCAAAATCGTGTAAACTGGAAAACTCAGTATTTTTTGGCATATTTTGGCCTTCATATTCAGAAAGCTCTTTTAAAAACGAAACTGTGGCCGCTAGAATCACTAAAAACCGACTTATAGCGAAGGAGATATGATCGTTCGAAGTTAGACGACGAAAACTAATTTTCTGAAAATAAGCGTGCTGTTAGCCGAACTTTAAAGGACCAAACGAGGCGTTAGACGTGATCTAGGAGAGCCTATCTACTGAGATTATGTTAGTTCATGTTATGACAAATCCGTGGATATAAAGAACGTAGAAAACGAGCTTATAACGACCGAGATATACACGATCGAAGCCGACAAACTCTATTCTATTTTGTTAGCCCTAATAGAAAGTATTTTTCTAAGTATATACGTTAACATATTTACAAGCCATTACATTGATAGCCGGTTTTCTATCTATTCAAGACGCGTATGATCAAAAGTCCAATAACACGACACGAAAAACTTGTAACAACGTTTTATTTTCAAGGACGTCAAATTCATTCACAACACTTAACGTGCACTAATTCGCGACTAGTTTTGCGAGGCCGTTTTGGATATATTTTCACAAGTATGAAAAGTATTGTTTTGCGACGAAAACATTATATTTGCCAATGGAACACCAAACAAGGATCATGGAGTGTAGTTTTAACATATTTACGCGAAATGTGGTTTATAACTTAACAAGACGTCAAAATGTATTTTTCGACGATAAACATTGTTTTCAAAACTTTCGAGTGGTATCGATAACATACGTGTTTGCATGAGTAACATCATTTCATTTGCTTACCTTAGATCATATCATTCATGATAGGTCGCGGTTAGGAACCGAGCCTCATCTCATCATATCCATTATGATCATTGTTGCTATATCATATCAGGTGAGTTTTCATAGCCCCGTTTTAAATTGTTTATTGATTTCTAAACTCTCGGGGGAGAATACATTGCACCATTTTTATGTGCGGACCAAAGTATACAAACTCATTACATTGCTTAAGTTACATCATTGCCCAGATTAAAGTCCCCTTATATTATCATGAACCGTTAATTGTTAGTAAGCGAGAGTGAGTGGATAGATCTATTGAGGGTGACTCCTCCGTTCGGGTTGGTAGCACCAACTGGTCAAACGAACGCATTTCATTTCTGTCATATTTGAGTGATTGGCAAACACTCGGTTGGGGCATTTCATTCAGTCTAGCTTCGGGGTCATGAGCTTAGAGCTAATGTATCATTTTTATGTGGCATGGATTTGTCATACACTTTATACTTGTGGTTTCCGTACAATCATTCATTTACATAAACCTATGATCTCAACAACATTTTTGTTGACCATTTTTAGCAATGTATTTTCAGGTAATTAAGGTATCGCATGTTGGCTTGCATATGGACATCATGGAGTCGCGGAGTCGACGCGTCTCACTTTATATTTTATGCACTTATCCATCGTTTGAATTGTATGAACTTGTTTTCTGAAAACTTGTTTCACCTTTTGGGACCTAGCTTTATAACTCTGAATGTTTTTAAATAATCAAACGATGTATTTTCTAAATGAGACTTTAGGTCGTTCAATATAACTACAACTTTGGTGCTATGACTAGTCGTGCCCCTGAATGACTTATTCCGCTGCAAGTCACGAAATTTGGGGGTGTGACAATATCGTTCTCATTTTCATTTTTTTGGTATATCTTCTATCGAGTCTACTTTATGGCATGACTTGTCATAACAGTAATCATTTAGAGTATGTCTTATCAACAAACTATCATTAACACCAATCATCTTAGGTAGATGATTATGTTGTTCAAAAGGTTTGTTAGAATTTTCCTTCCCAATGACAACTTGGAAGAAGTCATTTTATGTGTCAGTCAACGAACGAATCTCGTTCTTGTTAGTGTGATTGATTGAACAATTACACCTTAGGTTGTCAGTTAAGTTTTGACTCTCTAGTGTCATTGAATTGCATTACGCATTCACATCTTTGTGTCGCTCAACTTTCTTGGGCTTTCTTCTTGGTTTTTATCCTTTTGGCACACTTTTATCACGTGTCTAACTTCTTGCATACTTTGATATGCTCATTAAACTCATTTTTTTGTAGCTACATTTTAACATAGTTTAACCCTTGCATGTCTTGCTATGTGTATTCTATCCCTATAATGTTGCTCCTATTCTTTTATATATTATGTTGCACGAAGCTAACCCTTGATGTAGGAAAAGCCTTTGTAAGAATTTGATACATGGATTCGCTAGAAACAAATGTAAAAATAGAAGGGAATACAATTACCATAGGGGAGCATTGAGCTAGGGGGAGCTCGGGAGTATTTGAATGCATAACATGGAGTCTTTTTAACAGTGGTGATAGAAGACTTAACTGGAATGATGCAAGCTCGCAATTTTTGGGAAAAAAGGAAAGTAGTGTAATAAGTGGGAGTAAGGAGTGAATTCAAAGGAGAGCTCGAGGCAACTACCTTTTTGCTTCGACAAAAGGGGGAGAAGGAAGTGTAAACAAGTAACTTTTACATTTTACTATGTGTCATGGTTTATATATTTGTCATCATCAAAAGGGGGAGATTGTTAGTGCAAGTATTACGATATTTAAACAAAATGGTTTCTTCGGTTTTAATAATGAAAACATATAACTTGTAATGCATAACGTAAAATGCACAAGTTACTTGTAAACACAAATCATCAATGTATACTTACATCAACATCTCTCGACATCTCAAGTATGCTTCAACAAAGTCGTAGATTTCCATCCCGACGTAAATCACTCAAGGTATGAACAAACAAATCTACAACTTGACTAATGATCAAAGGATTATATTTTTCTCTAAACTTCACATTTTTAATGTGACAAAACATTTTTTCAAAAATACATTTTACAAAATATTTTTGGATTAAAAAGAAATATTTTAATTTGAAAAATAAGTTTAAAATCACCAATAGCTATCCCCCTCCCCCCCAAATCAGTTCCAAACTTCCCCAAATAAACCTTCCCCACTAAAAAAAATTTTGGAGCACCTCTGTCTGGGACGATACCACGGTACCACTAAATTTAGTGGTACCGTCGGGCATTTAGTGGTACCGTGCCCCCTGTAACGGTCAAATCTTCATTGCCTATAAATACCAGTCCATTCCACAATTTTTAGGCATCCTTTTTCATACACAATTTTTTGAGTTCAAATCTGCCATCACATATACTCTCCTTTGATCATGTAGTTAGTTTATCTTTGTTTAAGAGTGATCCAATCATCCATTCAAGTGATCACCTTCATTCCTCTACTAGTGCAAGAGAAGAACACTACGAATCAAGAAAATATAAAGTGTTGTAGTGTTAGTGTAGTGCACTCGTAACATTTGTTACGTACTTGTTGTATCTTGATATACATCAAGTAGTCTATCACCTTGTTTAGTTAGTTTGTGTGGATCATTGTGATCTTTTGGAGATCGGGGAGATCTTGTATAGCTTGTGTTAATAGTGAGTAGATCCGGTAAATCGTGTGAAAATAAGGTAGATCGGGTAGATCGTGAGTAGATCGGGTAGATCGTGAGTAGATTGGGTAGAACGAGTGTAGATCATGTGGATCTTGTAGCTTGTGTAATTTGTGAGGATCGGGTAGATCGTGAGTGAGATTGGTACTAGCTAGATTAGTACTCGACATTTAGCTTAATGTCAGAAAATAATGTAAGCGACGCGGTTTATGTGTTTAGGCCTCAAAACACAAGGTTTGTTATGTTGGGCCATAAAACATAACGGGTTTGGTTGTACCCGAAGAAGAACTCGACATCTAGCTTAGTTTCGAAAAGTATTGGAAGCGACGTTATATGGTTTTCTCCGCCAAGAAGGGAGCTTGTTGATTAGTGAAGTAACTCTCGAGTTGGGTACTCGAGGAGTGGAGTAGGGCAAAGAGGAGCTCCGTGACCGAACCACTATAAATCATCGTGCCCGGTTTGCACTTTCCTTACTTATCTCTTTACTTTTTATCTTTGCGTTTACTGTTTTATATTTGCATTGCTTTTATGTTTGTGTGGCTTATTGCTTATATTGTGAGGTAGTTATGTTGTGTCTATGTTTGTGTTATGGTAATATGATTCACTTATGGAATTCCACTATCACTAGTTGTCACAAGACTTTTTGTCGACACTTCTCATATTACGTCAAACTTGATTGGTCATTTGAAACAAAAGATTTAAGTTTTTAAATGAAAATGTATTCACCCCCCCCCCCCCACAGTTTCCAGAGTTTTTGTTGGTCCGGTTTAACTTGAGCAACTCTTGAATTAACGAAATAAACATAAAAACGCAACGTGTTAGTCCAAGTATTACGATATTTAAACTAAACGGTTTCGTCGGTTTTAATAATGACAAACATGTAACTTGTAATACATAACGTAAAATGTGCAAGTTACATGTAAACACAAATCATAAATGCATACTTACAGCAACACCTCCCGACGTCTCAAGTATGCTTCACGAAGTCGTAGATTTCCATCCCGACATAAATCTCTCATGGTATAGACAAACAAATCTACTACTTGACAAATGATCAAACGATTATATTTTTCAAAACTTCACATTTTTAATGTGACAAAACATTTTTTCAAAAATATATTTTAGAATGAAAAAGAAATGTTTTATTTTAAAAAATAAGTTTCAAAATCTGATTCGCTTTAATCAATATATTAATTTTTTCAAAGGATTACAAAGGAAATTATGTAAACCCGAGTCGTTTTCCCCAATGAATGATGAATGGAATTGGTGATCTCAATTCGTGAAACGTGTTTGAATAGTGGAAACAAAGAGATTTTGGGTTTTTAAGCCAAGATAAATGAACATGATCTAAAAACGATTTAATAAACAAGAAAAACGATAATCTAAAGTGTTTGTGATTATAAACGTAAAGGAATTCAAAAAATACATTTAAACCGGGAAATCCCGAGCCTAAAACGTCAAAACGATGAAATACTAATTCTACGGGTATCAAACTAATTATCCTACGTTCTAGTTAATAAAATAAAATTTTAGAAAAAAAAATTATATTTTTCTGATTAATATTTTATTAAATACGAATTAAAAACTAATTTAAAAAGAAAAATAGATTAAAAATACTAAATTTAAACGAAAAATAATGAAAAATTTATGGAAAGTCCTAAGTGATAAGCTGAATAAAGGAAAAATAAGCAGAGGTTTCCAGCTTATCCAGATAAGCTGGAATAAGCCCAACTGCTGAAATAAGCTATATGAACTGAAATGGTGTTAAATAAAAAACTAGGAAAGGATAAACCAGACAAAGACCCAAGGGCAGATGGTATTGGGAGTGTGTGTTGAGGCTTTGGGAACAAGAGGTCCAGGGTTCGAATCCTTGGAATCTCTTTTTGCTCTTTTTTTTTTTTTTTTTTTTTTTTTTTTTTTTTATTTATTTATTTATTTTCTTTTTACAAACTAGAAAAGCACTTAAAATTAAGCATATTTTATGAAAGCAAACTTTTTGGAAAACTCAAATAAGCTGGGACTTAGGCTAAAAAGCAGAACAGTTAATATTAAAGCTTAAAATGCACAAGATAAACTAATTAAGATACCAAAAAGCTAATAAGCCAATAACTAGAACTAACCAAATAAGCTAAAAATCTAAGGGAAATAAGCATAGTCTCAAATAATCTAAAAGAGTACTCCTAATAAGAACAAGAAAGCAGGAAATAAGCTACTGAGTGCTGATTCAGCTGGGATCAGATTAGCAGACATCAAAACAGGCCAAATGAGGGTGTTTCCAACTTAATAAAAAGCTATGAAATCAAAGTGGAAAATCCCCAATAGCTTAAATATGACAAGGTAAGCTATCAAGGTTCTTATAAATTGAAAATCAGACAAAAAAATAACTTGATAAGAGCTTATTAATTAGCACTCAAAATTGTCTAATCCAGACATTAGTGTACTGACTGCATCAGTAGACTAATGGGCTGAGGGACATTTTGAGGGCAATCTAAAAGCCATGATCAAGCTAAGAACTAACCTAGAAAGATGGAATCAGCAATGAGCAATTGACAAACACCTTATTGGATGAAATTCAGCACCTTTCAATATCAGGACAACACATGGAAATCTGATTCAGACTCCACTTGTGTTCTGTGCAGACCTTGAACATCAATGCTCCTAACTAGCACTCCCCCTACTGAGATTATACCATTCCAGCAAAACCAACCTAAAGCATCTAAATGAACATAAAAACAACAACAACAACTACCTAAGAAGCATTATTCATATGATAAGCAAATAAGGACAGTATCACACTTAAATCTATAATGATCTACTCAATTCATTAGAAACTTTCAAATAAGCTAACACTCTCTTACAAACAACTCATATGAGGGATTTTGGACAAGATCAAAACTTCCAAAAGTGCAAATAAACAGTATTCATCCATTTTGACCCACTTTAAGGGCTGTACCAAACACTCCTTTATGAAGACTGTTTTGAATTTAGAACCATAATGAACCTAATTAAGCCATGTTTCCTGAAAACATATCATTAACTAACTACATTTAAATTTAAAAAGCACTAATTAACCACAATTAAGCACTGAAATAAGTTGATTAAGCAGTTTGACTAACTTTGAATATTTGAGTTCTTGGCATTGAAAATGAATTTGAAACAAATTAACTTTAACAGAATCTATAATAAGCTCACATGAGCTTAATGAAACAGTAATGAAAGCTTTTAAACTAATTGTAACAATAATCAGAAATCTTAGCAATAAAGAAGACCAGAATTAAAAAGGGATTCGACTTTATCAATTATGAAATTGTTTACAGAACTTCTACAATAAAAATACAATAACAATTAAAAACTAAATTGAACTACAAATCCTAAAAGCCCATAATAAGCTAACTACGACCTCCTATCTAACTAATTAACTAACTAACTCCTTCTTCTGTGTACTGAGTAGGCATTTTATAGCATCCAAAAGTCTTCTCTCATCTCTCTGGACAAATCCCAGCCTTTCAATTAGCTTCAATTAATCCCAGCCCTTCATCTCCAAATTGGCGGGAAAAGCGGATAGTGGGATTCCAGCTTGGATTTAGCACGTGAAGATAGGTACTTGGCTATCTGAGGGGGGGGGGGGGTGGAGTGTTTCAGTGAAAAAGGCATGGGAGACATGGGGGGACATGATGGTCTGGGAAAAGTGAGGTGAAAGGTACGGGGAAAAAGGAAAGCGGGAAAGAGAAGGGTTGACCTTCTTGACCCTGGTTTTATCTAAAAAAAACGGGTTAAGGGTTTTTGATGTTGGGCTTGTGATGGAGTGGGCTGGGAATTGGGTTGAGGGTTGGGTTTTATTTGTGGGCTTGTGGGATTAATATAAGTCAAGCCTAGTATAGCTAAGGGTAGGATTAGTTTGGAATTTAATTTTAAGTTTACGGACCATTGTTGCCATTTCTGAAAATTCAGGGACCATTCTTGACAAATTGATTTTCTTTGAAAGTTAACTTTTGACACTTGAGCAATTTCTCGGTCCAAACTTGTAAATTTCTTCTCCGACTTCGGATTTTGACGATTTTCCAATCTTGTGATCAGTTTTGTCTGTTTTTGCCCTGTTTTCAATCCTTTTGTACCTGAAACACATAAAAACACAAACCACGAATATTTGCAACAATATTTGGTCTATTTGGGTGTTTTTGGTCATTTTTGTGTCTTATATGGGCATAAAATGATGAGTAAATAGGCACTCATCATCCCCCCATACTATCAATTGCTAGTCCCTAGCAATCCGATCATATAAAGTAATGAAAGGATCAAAAGAATACCAAGCATACTCCGTTTCGAATTTTTATTTGATGCAAGAAATTTAAACTAAAACCAAAAATAGACAAAATGCTTGATTTCCAAAAATGGTATCATGGAACGGGATTCACACAAAATGGGTGTCTCCAGGGAATTGAAATTGTCATCCTCTTTTTTATACTCCCAACTAAGCTTAAACTCAATGTGCAAATGTTTTTGTAAAATGCTAACACTACTTATACTAATAATCTATGTAAGCCGAAACTTAACTTTTCACTCCCACAATTTATTCAAGTTGGGTGACTGTGCTTGATTTTCAAAATTTTGATGACAAAAATCGACGTTTTTATAAGATTTTGACTAATACTAGTTGAAAGATAGATTTAAAATTTACAACAAGCAAGTTTCAAAACTTTATTCAACACATCAAAACTTATTGCATTTTGCAATATCATTCCATTTTTGCATTTTGCAATATCATTCCATTTTTTTTTTTCTTTTCATTTTTTTTCATCATTTTTCGTTCTTTTTTTAATTTTTTTATTTTATTTTATTATTATTTTTTTTTACTTGTGCAACATAAACTAACGGAGTTTCACGGGAACCAAGACCTTACACCTTCCGGAACAAATGATCCAAGGGCCGTTACAACGGAGAGTTCTAAGACTCTAAACATTCCTAAAATGAGGATCCAAGGGTATTAGACCAAGACCTCACACATTCCTGAATTAGAGGTCCAAGGGCCGGTGTAAGAGGGTAGCCAAGACCTAAACGCCTTCCGAAAATAAGGATCCAAGGGCCGATCTTGAACCGTAGCTTTTTTAGCACATACATTTATTACTTAACTTTTGCATTACTATGACATATGCTTGTTCCGAAGTTTAAATAAATCTTTGAACTAGTATTTTTCAAAATCGTATGAAAAAATGATTTTGTGTGTTCAAATGTTTGAAAATAAGCACTTATTAAGTCAGATTAGTTATCTCCTGGAGGAAAAGCCATAGATTACTTATATAAGCTCTAAAGAAAACCAACTATTCTATGCTTAGCATTTTCATTTGCACATATCGTAAAACCTTAGTCTAACTGTTAAGGAAGCAGCCGGATCAACACTCTGGCAGAGTCGGGATTCCCTTTGTTCTAACCTAATCAAGACTAAACAATTCTTTTTTATTGCAATTTCTTATCTAAAAACGAAAAAAAAAATTAAATTTTTTTGTCAAAACGGGGGTACTAGGGCACTAGAAGGTGCAATTGTGACAAAAATCGCGAGAATTCCCCCCCACACTTAGAATTGAATATTGCCCTCAATATTCAAAGTACCGGCTATTATGCCGACGCTTAGAACGTAAAAAGGTAATACTAATAGCCAAGTGTGGAAAAGAAATCTCTATTTTTCACAAACAGGATTAAAAAGATATCCCTAGATAAACGTTAGCAAAAAGATCGGATATTGGGCGGCTGGATTGAAAACAGGCGCATCAATCATCACGATCTAAGGGAAACCTGCAAACAAGAGCAAACAACACACAAACAGAGCACAGTAGAGGAATCCCCCCACACTTAGTGTCAGAAAATAGAAAGAAGTCAGAAACATGGGTTGTCACCCATGTGGTGCTAATGTTTTTGTTAACCGAGTCACTAGCTTGACTCGACCCCGAATTCATTTGTTCTTGGGGAAGCATGTGGAAAAGAAAATCTCCATCGGACTTTCATTCAAGATGTTTGGATAAACATTGAAGTACTTGAAAGTTCCACTCCGATGAGATACATCCGGCTCAAAAGAATGATAGATTGAGATGCCGGGGTCAAAAACTTTGTCCTCATTTCCAAAGGAGAGAAGGAGAGGACAAGTCACCGTATAGGTGAAGAAGGGTAGAAAAACTCGAACGACATATGTGAAGTCAATATAATGGCGATCCTCAAAGGGAAATGTCACACATGTCGGAGAAAGAACGTCCTTTGGAATATCGGGATTAAAAGTTAAGGTCATATCATCAAGATTAGAAATAATAGAGTCCTTGACCTCATCGTTCTCTAACACTTCATCAAAGAGAGGATATTTGTTTGAAAAGTACTCGTCATCAAATTCAAACAGAGAGTTCGAATAGACTTTGAGACTTTCATTTGGAATGTCCTCATCAGAAAATGATTCGTCATCACTAGAGGAAAAATCATCATTGGAATTGAAAAGCGGGTTAGAGAAAATCCCGGAAAAATCATCCTCAACGTCAAGAGGATAATCATCACAAATAGAAAAATCACATTCATTGTCCGATATATCCTCAGACTCACTTGGGATTGGGATAAGGTTCTCAGCACTAGACTTTATGAATTCGTCCGATTCCTTTTCAGGAATAGTGCTAATGATGCGTGGTTTTGTAACCTTACAACAGGTTTTACCTCTCGAGGGATCTCAAGAGGCTTGCAATCCCCACCAGGCAGTGTACCTGTGTAAAACCCGAAAATCTAAAACGTATTAAAAGACCAAAATGCCCTCATAACTTTGAAATTTAATTAAAACATATATAACTTACAAATAAAGCACAAAACCTATGAAAACGAAACAAATGCGACATGAAATGATTACGAGACATCATAAGATAATTGCTCAAGCTACCAAAAATGTTTAAAACACATTACAAGTCTAAACGAGTCGAAAAATCTTAAGTGCATATGTAATATGTAGTTAAAAATCTATAACATAAGGTTTAATGTATTTCTAGTATAATGGTGATCCAAATAAACCCATGGGCTTGACTTAGCCTCATTTAGGCCGACCCATATCCTCCCCACCCTTCCAAAAACGTGGCCCACTCTTCTATATGTTAACCACACTTCATTTGATCCTCCAAAAATAATACCGGTCTTCCAAAAACTTCTCAAGAAACCCTAAAACCAAAAGTTCTGCCGCCTCCCTTCTTGCTGCTGTGATCGAGCCAAAAATACCACCAAGAAGCCTTAATCTTGTTCTTATTATAAGGTATATACGTAACACTATCATCTATAATCATTGTGTGTTAAGAATTAAAGAGGTTATATGTTAAAAACCCTAAGTTATATATGAATCTGTGACAATCAGCTACTGACCTGGAAATTGGTTCGAATTTAACCGGCTATAACTCAATGATGTGAACGGGTATTGGGATGGTTTTTGAGTCTAAAACTAAGTTCAATGAAGTGGCTACCTGGGAAAATTTAGTTTGTAATTTTTAGAGGCCTGGAAGGTTACTTTTTGATTTTTGGAAATTTATGTGTCTGGTCGGATTCATGAAGTCTGGAAAAACAGGTCGGGTTTTTCATTTTTCATTTTAAAACCATAACGATTTAGAACATTTCCTTTGAACTGGGTAATATAACACATGTTAGCTAATTACTGGAATTTTTGTATAATTTTATAAATTTTATAGACTGGGTAAGCAGATGGTAAAGGGTCGGGTGTTTTTAATTGATCCGGTTCTGGAACAGGTTGGGGAAAAGTATTTTTAGTTCGTACCTAGACCACTTAATAAAATCTGGAAAAATTATTTAAAATACTCAAAACCCTGAGGAACGTCTGTGAATTTTTAAAGATTTTATTTCGAAGGATTGATATGGTTTATAAATTATTTAAAACGGGTTTAGATAATACTTAAAGGCTGTCTAGATATGTAAAAAGGTTGTAAATTGTTAATTTTCCAAAACTAAGGGTTATAAATGGTAAATCATGAAACTTGAGGGTAAGTCGTGTAATAAATCATATTTAAAGGGGTTTTGTGTCATTGTGATAATTAAAGGACCTAATGTATAATTATTAATAAATAAAAGATAGAAACATAAATAAAGGAACCAAATATGTAAAAGCATTAATTTGAGGGACTTGTTTTGTAATCTTGTATTTAGAGGTCCTAATCGTACAACATAATAAACTAAGGGTACGTTGTGTAACTTGGAAAGCCAAGGGGCTTAATATGTAACTATGGATATTATAAGGACTAAAAGTGTAACTTTTATAACTAAAGGACTAAAAGTGTAAAGTATGAAATCTTAAAGGGTGAAAATGTAACCTTGGATAATTTGATTATAACTTAGCCTAAATGAGATTTTGGAAATACTACTAAGTATGGGAACTTTCTAAATAAGGAAACTTTCTAAAAGTGGGAACTTACTAAATATGGAAACCTGCCTAAAATGGAAAGTTACTTAAAATGGAAGGTGTTGTAACACTTGTCTACCCCTCTAGGTGTGAAGAAGGAGAAGAACTGAGTTCATTCTATCTTATTCATTTTGTTTGTGCTTTGCTGGAATAAGGTACGGATATTCTGCCCTTTTAATAAGGTGCCTTCGGTCTCTTGACTTCTGATTTGAACCTTTGATATGAACCCTGTGAAATGAACCCTATGATATGAACCTTGACATTTGGACTGTGATTATGACCATGTGAACCTTTGCTTTGATATGAACCTTTGACCTTTGACCCCAGTTTGATACTACGAGCCAAAATGTGTTTCCTAGCCATGAAGGTAACATGGCCGTGTCTGTGATGCACCACTGGCATGACTAGTGTGTAGCCCTAGTGATATGGTTACACCGTCCCCATTGTGATTTGTGATATGCGCGCTTTATGATTATTATTATTATGGCCAATGTGATATGTGGGGGGCGAATGGATGCATCCTAGATTTGTATTGTGATTGTGATATTGTGATATGTGATATGTGGTGACTGATGATGGGTGCAATCCATGTGTTTCACAAAATTTGGGAGCTAGCTACTCCATTTGAAGAATGAGGACACCCCTCATATTATCTGATTATCTGAGAGGTCTCCCCTCTATATGATTATGAAGATATGATACGATTTGATATGTGATGTGATATGTGGGCTCGTGGTGGATTACTGTCCTAAACCTTACTCTTTATTTTCTTTCCTATATCTCATTTATTATGATATGCCTGTTCATTTTCCGTTTGCGTTTGTTTCCGTTTATTATATATCTGTTCACTGGGCTTTTTAAGCTCAGCCGCACGTTTTCTTTTCGTGTGCGGCAGGTTTTAGTTGGAAGCTGGGTAAGAGTGAAGAGACTTAAGAGACCTTTGGACTTAGAAGACCTTGATAGTTTTTCGGAAGTAGAAGTTTTTAGAAGGATTTGCATTGACAGGCATAGTATATAGTTTGGTTTCTCATTTGTAACCTTGTAGTTTCAGTATATCATTTGTAACCTTTGAAATTCTATTGTATTATTTAAGTCGTATGTTATGCTTGCCTTTGATATGTCACCATTTGCGTGACACTTCTACCCTTGCCGGGTTGGGGTGTTACAATTATGGTATCAAAGCCAGGTTTGCGACTTGTAGTACATCTACCCTTGGCCTGTGTAAGTTAGGGCCACTAAGTTTCCCCTGTAGGCGCTCGTAAGACAACCTTTGAAAATTTGCTTTAAGATTTCCCTATAGGAACGTAAGTTTTGACCAGTGAGGGTTGGGTAGACTAAGGCGTTTTTTTTAAGTATCATTGCTTCCGCATCACTCTGATTCGTGCCTTGCTTTTGGTTTGATCATGTTGATATCACTTTTGGAAATTAGAAGCTTACACTTTGCACCGTCTGAAAATTTGAACATGATTAAATCTGGAAGACATTGAGAATTATAATGAAATTGTCTGACATTAATTGATCCTTACCCTCGGATATTGACTCTGACCTCTGATCTTTTCGATGCCTCTACGGTCATTCTGAGAATCCCCATGGCAATGACGTACTTGATGCATTCTCTTATTTGCCTTTTGCTCCTGATAAGTATCTACAAATCTTTCGACACTAATTGATTTTGTTTCATCTATCTCTGCCTCTATGAGAAGTCTTGTGGTGTGTAACCACGAATATAAGAATGTTTCCCTCTCACCTCTAAATGATAAAGATTTGGTTTGTAATCCGTCTTTCTATGAATAATTAACCTTGGTTTTATTCTGAAAAGGAATTGGTTGATTGAGCATTCAAATATTGACAATTTCCCTTCTATGTCTCATCTTTGGCGTTTGAAGCAATTTTGAACTCCCTACCATGATTACCGATTGTTAAACGTTCGCTATTACTCTGAAGACTCGTGTGTTATGTTCGCGATTATGAAGTTTTCCTTGAACCCATTTCGTACAACAATGAATGGACCTTATCTTGAAAATTTCTTGGCACCCTGAATTTTCTGAACACGAGTTCTGATTGAACCACCAAATTTTTCACCGAAGTGAGAAGTAAGTTCGCTTAAGTGTATTTTCTTGGCGTACTTCAGTCTTGTTCGTGATAAAGAAGAATGATGACAGGAGACATGTATTGATTCTGGAAGCTGAACCGTATTACTATTTGGAACCCTTATTTCTCCACCCGAAATGATTTTGTATCTATTCAATTTCAGAGCGCGAAGTTTCCTTCTGATGAATTGATTTTATTCTTGGAATTGCCTTCAGTATTCGTAAAAGACTGCTATGACGATTGGTGACGCTAATAGTATTAGCTAAAGCTCTGATTGTTTCGCGAATTTGATAAATGATGTCTTCTCGTGAGTGCTTTGACAAATGGTCATTGTATGACTTAATAGTACGTTCAGAGACGAGGAAGAGCATGAAAATCATCTTTGCGCTTCATTAGAAAATTCGTCGATCAATCGTATATTCTGAGAAAGTGATATTTGCTGAGACGACGAGGTTCGTAATCGAGGATACCTCTTTATATCCCGCAAGTTTTGAAAACCATCACCATGTGGTCAAGACCGACAACAGAATGGAGAACTGAAACCCTTTGAACTTTGCAGAAGAATTCTGGAAGATGTTTGCAACTTATGATACCATTGAGGAATTTCGTGAACAGAGAGAAGCAGCTTAGTTTGATTTAGAATGGAGTCTGGGAAAAGCTGAAATAGAAGTTAGTTTCCTTACCTCGGGCGAAACAAGTTTGGGATAAATCAAGAAGAGACTCGGTGGTACTCCCTTGCAGCACAAAAGTTTTTTTTTCGTATGCACCAGGATAACTAGAAGCACGTCAGAAGAGTTACTTCACTGCCCGACTTGGAGTGACAACAACGGCGGCTACCCTGAAGAGTGAAGACGTTCCTTGTAAGGCAGAAGTGTTGACGATGCAGAAGAAGACAACCCAGTCAAGACGGCGAAACCGGAGCTGATGGAGACGTACAGTCTCACTTCCCCATTCATCTTGGTTGTACTAAGATGAATTGAGAGCGGAAGCAAACTGAATGATGAAGAGCATGCCAGGAATTCACATTACTCCATCACATTCCAAGAAGAGCTACAGGAGGCTCGGCGAATCAGACACAAGCTCCCGATTTTGGTTTCACTTTTGAATTGATGGACAGACGAAGACAGATTAACCGGACTTGAAGAGATTGGATGTGTTGAATGAATGGATTTCTGAAACAGACCCTTTATGTGTGGAAGAATTGAATCTATGAAGGCCGAAGTTCATGGCAACTAATTTCCAGTTCCGTTGACTCTCTTAAGTTTCGTTATATAGTAATAAGATCCTCTTATGATTTAAGTTCCCTAGAAGCATTTCAGTTCCGTGTTCATTTTTCATATGTTCGATGATGGCTTTGTTTTGAGAGATGTTGGCGAATTGTGGAAGATACGATGCTTGTAACGGCGTGCCTCACTTCAGTTAGGCAATCTGGGATTTTGATACTTGTGCGAATAGTTTTGTTTTCCCTCTTGACTTTGGCATTCGATTTTGGTTGATCTTTGATGACTGTAGAAGTGTTAGGTGGATTAAGATAGGTGGTTTTGATTACGACTTGAGATAAAGTATGACCATCATAAGGGCATATTTATGTGGTGCTAGTATTATGACGCCTGATCAACGTGATAATACTTACACCATATAACATGCACTCATTGTGGCCATAGGATATCTTGGGAAGTACCTAAGGAGTTTAGAATTTGATCTCTGTTAGATTATCCATAATTAGTAAGACTTTAGGTTCATTATACCTATGCGTTTAATCTGCTTTCATCGTGATACGGCTGGATACGTTTGGATACTCGACACGCGTTTATTGACCTCTGTACTTCCGATAAGAATCTTAGGTTCGGTTGTAGAGCTTTCTACCGTCGGTTTCTGTCTATATGGATTCGATCTGTTTCTATGAAGGAGTACACCTACGTTCTGCTATATATACGTTTCGCATTCGTTGAATATGTTCATTATGATCTGCCATGAGTGGAGATATGAGATTGAGAATTCTGAGGAAACAAGATTTGTTTATTTGTGAGAATGCCTTGGAAAGGTTATTTTGAGGCTGAGACTATTTGAAAATCTGAAGAGTTGAACGTGTATATTACTCTCATGTTGCTATAATCCATTACGATCTCATTTGATTTGTCTATCTCTATCCTACAGTCAAATATCCGTCAAACCAACAATTTCCTTATATCTCTCCTGATGAGATGCGATTATCACCTAATAAGTCTGGCATATTACTCTTTTGATGTGAATCCTGAAACAACAAGTCTTTCTGAGGAAGCCAGGACTATTCGATCGACAAGTTCGGGTTATGAGAAACAAAGAAATTCTGTTTGTAAAGATTCTTTGGAAGAATCACCCAGAGCGAGAAGCCACCTGGGAGACCGAAGAGTCGATGCGAGCTAACTACCCTCATTTTGTATTCTGATCTGATATGCCTCTATTTGAATTCAGTTCCATTTCATTTCTACTTCTTTGCAAATTTCGAGGACGAAATTTTTCTTTTAGAGGGGAAGAGTTGTAAAACCCGAAAATCTAAAACGTATTAAAAGACCAAAATGCCCTCATAACTTTGAAATTTAATTAAAACATATATAACTTACAAATAAAGCACAAAACCTATGAAAACGAAACAAATGCGACATGAAATGATTACGAGACATCATAAGATAATTGCTCAAGCTACCAAAAATGTTTAAAACACATTACAAGTCTAAACGAGTCGAAAAATCTTAAGTGCATATGTAATATGTAGTTAAAAATTTATAACATAAGGTTTAATGTATTTCTAGTATAATGGTGATCCAAATAAACCCATGGGCTTGACTTAGCCTCATTTAGGCCGACCCATATCCTCCCCACCCTTCCAAAAACGTAGCCCACTCTTCTATATGTTAACCACACTTCATTTGATCCTCCAAAAATAATACCGGTCTTCCAAAAACTTCTCAAGAAACCCTCAAACCAAAAGTTCTGCCGCCTCCCTTCTTGCTGCTGTGATCGAGCCAAAAATACCACCAAGAAGCCTTAATCTTGTTCTTATTATAAGGTATATACGTAACACTATCATCTATAATCATTGTGTGTTAAGAATTAAAGAGGTTATATGTTAAAAACCCTAAGTTATATATGAATCTGTGACAATCAGCTACTGACCTGGAAATTGGTTCGAATTTAACCGGCTATAACTCAATGATGTGAACGGGTATTGGGATGGTTTTTGAGTCTAAAACTAAGTTCAATGAAGTGGCTACCTGGGAAAATTTAGTTTGTAATTTTTAGAGGCCTGGAAGGTTACTTTTTGATTTTTGGAAATTTATGTGTCTGGTCGGATTCATGAAGTCTGGAAAAACAGGTCGGGTTTTTCATTTTTCATTTTCAAACCATAACGATTTAGAACATTTCCTTTGAACTGGGTAATATAACACATGTTAGCTAATTACTGGAATATTTTTATAATTTTATAAATTTTATAGACTGGGTAAGCAGATGGTAAAGGGTCGGGTGTTTTTAATTGATCCGGTTCTGGAACAGGTTGGGGAAAAGTATTTTTAGTTCGTACCTAGACCACTTAATAAAATCTGGAAAAATTATTTAAAATACTCAAAACCCTGAGGAACGTCTGTGAATTTTTATAGATTTTATTTCGAAGGATTGATATGGTTTATAAATTATTTAAAACGGGTTTAGATAATACTTAAAGGCTGTCTAGATATGTAAAAAGGTTGTAAATTGTTAATTTTCCAAAACTAAGGGTTATAAATGGTAAATCATGAAACTTGAGGGTAAGTCGTGTAATAAATCATATTTAAAGGGGTTTTGTGTCATTGTGATAATTAAAGGACCTAATGTATAATTATTAATAAATAAAAGATAGAAACATAAATAAAGGAACCAAATATGTAAAAGCATTAATTTGAGGGACTTGTTTTGTAATCTTGTATTTAGAGGTCCTAATCGTACAACATAATAAACTAAGGGTACGTTGTGTAACTTGGAAAGCCAAGGGGCTTAATATGTAACTATGGATATTATAAGGACTAAAAGTGTAACTTTTATAACTAAAGGACTAAAAGTGTAAAGTATGAAATCTTCAAGGGTGAAAATGTAACCTTGGATAATTTGATTATAACTTAGCCTAAATGAGATTTTGGAAATACTACTAAGTATGGGAACTTTCTAAATAAGGAAACTTTCTAAAAGTGGAACTTACTAAATATGGAAACCTGCCTAAAATGGAAAGTTACTTAAAATGGAAGGTGTTGTAACACTTGTCTACCCCTCTAGGTGTGAAGAAGGAGAAGAACTGAGTTCATTCTATCTTATTCATTTTGTTTGTGCTTTGCTGGAATAAGGTACGGATATTCTGCCCTTTTAATAAGGTGCCTTCGGTCTCTTGACTTCTGATTTGAACCTTTGATATGAACCCTGTGAAATGAACCCTATGATATGAACCTTGACATTTGGACTGTGATTATGACCATGTGAACCTTTGCTTTGATATGAACCTTTGACCTTTGACCCCAGTTTGATACTACGAGCCAAAATGTGTTTCCTAGCCATGAAGGTAACATGGCCGTGTCTGTGATGCACCACTGGCATGACTAGTGTGTAGCCCTAGTGATTTGGTTACACCGTCCCCATTGTGATTTGTGATATGCGCGCTTTATGATTATTATTATTATGGCCAATGTGATATGTGGGGGGCGAATGGATGCATCCTAGATTTGTATTGTGATTGTGATATTGTGATATGTGATATGTGGTGACTGATGATGGGTGCAATCCACGTCTTTCACAAAATGTGGGAGCTAGCTACTCCATTTGAAGAATGAGGACACCCCTCATATTATCTGATTATCTGAGAGGTCTCCCCTCTATATGATTATGAAGATATGATACGATTTGATATGTGATGTGATATGTGGGCTCGTGGTGGATTACTGTCCTAAACCTTACTCTTTATTTTCTTTCCTATATCTCATTTATTATGATATGCCTGTTCATTTCTGTTTGCGTTTGTTTCCGTTTATTATATATCTGTTCACTGGGCTTTTTAAGCTCAGCCGCACGTTTTCTTTTCGTGTGCGACCGGTTTTAGTTGGAAGCTGGGTAAGAGTGAAGAGACTTAAGAGACCTTTGGACTTAGAAGACCTTGATAGTTTTTCGGAAGTAGAAGTTTTTAGAAGGATTTGCATTGACAGGCATAGTATATAGTTTGGTTTCTCATTTGTAACCTTGTAGTTTCAGTATATCATTTGTAACCTTTGAAATTCTATTGTATTATTTAAGTCGTATGTTATGCTTGCCTTTGATATGTCACCATTTGCGTGACACTTCTACCCTTGCCGGGTTGGGGTGTTACAACCTGACCGATGTAGTATAGTGTAGTGGCAAGTACCGGGGGATTGATCGTTCTCTAAAGGAATAGTGTCGTTAGGATTGAAAAACTACTCTAATAGGTCTAAGGGTGAGGGAAGATTATTTTTGTATTTTTTATATTTTTATGAAAGCAAGTAAAATCTCGGGTTTGAAGGAGTGGGCGGAATTAGTTGCTAGTCAACTAACCCAAATAACTACAATTGCAAATACAATAAAATAACTGAAAATAAAAAGGTCGTGGAACTTATATGGGGAGAAATGTGTTTACTTAGATTTCCTTACTCCCTAACTATCTTTTACCGGTTGATTAGTGTGTATTAATTGCGTGAATGACGGGTGTATTCCTTAATCCCAATCGTGGGGTGGCGTACGTACTTCCCCAACTCTACAAGCTCCTACTTCACTCCTATATCGAGCCGGCTAAGAAGCTCCTAACATGGGATCATTAGAATTCGCTCATGCATTAAATACAACCATAAAAACCTTAGTACGCATTGGTTCATGTTTCTTAAGACGTTCAAGCAAGTTACCGTATAGGAGGTTAGCCAGTTTTCTTAAGCCTAACATCGATAAACAATCATCCAATACAATTAATAACACACCAACAACCAATAATCAATAGTTATGTTTCATTAGATCTAAGCAAACACAAGATAAATCTAGCCTAGCATGTTAAATAAAAGACAAGAACAAGATATAATCAAACAACACATAGACATATTGAATGATTAATTGATTACTTATCTTCAATTGAACATGGGAGATCCAAGGGTATAAAACCCTTAAAAATGGCAGAAAAATCGTCTAGGGTTTCTCCTCACAAAGTTGCACACTAATGACTAAAAATTATGAAAGTATATATAGGAAAACAGATCTGACGGCGTCACGTTATAGAGCTTGACGCCGTCAACTCGCCGCGGTTAGGGTTTCTTGATGACCTTCTTGACGCCGTCCCCCTTTAATATTCCAAAATCCTCTCTGGCTTATCAAGGCTTGACGACCTTCTTGACGCCGTCCCCCTTTAATCTTCCAAAATCCTCTCTGGCTTATCAAGGGTTGACGGCGTCACACTAGGGCTTGACGCCGTCAAAGGTACTTTCCAGCAGATTTTTGAGACTTTGTTCGTTTTCTTCACTTTTATGCTCCAAAAATGTCCAAAATGCTTCCTTTTCCAGATTTCGTCTCCAAAGTACCTAAAATGACAAAAGGAACGATTTAGGGCAATATTTGATCAAATAAATACGATTTAGGGCTTAAATGACCCCCTAAAAGCGGTACACTTTTCGCTTCATCAAATACCCTTACACTTGAGATTTGCTTGTCCTCAAGCAAATGCGCTTTTATTCTAATCAAAATACAAGTTAGGGGTCATTTAACGCTAATACAAAAGTAATTACAACAAATAGTCGTTCCACTTTAATCATAATAAGCACGGAGATTACACACTAGCACCTCACAAATAGTGTTTAGATACTCACATCTCTCAGGTGTCATAAAAGTATATCTCATAAATGAAAATGAATAATATCTCTCACTACCTGTCATAGCAAATAGATTACCATAGGCTTGGGAAAGGATCAAAAACCTCCTCCACTAGGCGTAAGCACCTAAGATAAACTATCAAAGAGGGCTTTTAAACGGGTTATAACGTTAGGTGTAGGGATATGATAAACACGGTTTTGTTGGATAAAGGATATTTTACTGGTGGCGAGTTAAAGATCTTGATTAATTTACATGTACAATATGGCGTTGCTAAGCCAAGACTAGACTCGACTTAAGCTAATGAAAGAAATAACAAAAAGATAAAATAAACATAAAATGAAACGGGATGGTAGTCCGTATGTTTTTTTCTACTTTATTTTTTTTTCTCATTTTTCTTTTATTTTCCTTGATTTTTTTGATTTTTTTTTTCATACACTCTTGCCCTACCATCCAAAATAATACATCATAGGGGCGTTGCATTCCCCTTACACTTGAATTTTTCATAACTTTACAAATAACTATTCTAATGGCTCGAATTAAGATAATCGAAACACTTGGAGTACTTTTAAAATATTTAGCACATATGGGGGTAATAATGTTGTTCTTCCCCATTACTCCATTACACTAGTACTTTACCCATGAGTCCCAATCATCCTAAAACAATATGTACAAGGATATGACTCGACTTAGCAACCATGTAATCAATTAGATAATTAACTAAGGGTTTAAACAAATGTTGTCACAATAATGCACTAAAGATGAGTGCACACAAGGTAGGCTAAGGCGAATTGGGTGTACATTTAAGTGGGGTGTAAACAAATTCTTCCTTTAAGTAAAATGCTTAAAGGTCGAAACGAAAATATAGGCTCTGAGGGGTGTACTAGGGGTATCGTGTACTAAAAATGAGTACAACGCAAAGGGTGTGGGAGAATTACTTGACCAATGTAGCCAATGTAATTATAACAAAAACACAGGTGTAAAACAATGGGTTAATCCTAATGCCTCTTATCATGTAGTAAATCTAACTACACGAATGTAGTCTCACTTGTGGCCTCGGAATGGTCCTAACGCAAGTTCTAGAATCTAAGTGCTACCGGTACACACATCATAGCATAAATGCTTTTCCTACCAATTCTAGGGGCGAACCTCACATATTTGGGGGTGGAAATTTTTTTAGTGGTACGGTTTTGTGCTAGTCATATAACTCCTATCCGTGAGACGCTCATTAAGACCAAAGTTTCACTCCTATATGTTGTAAAAAATTCTAAATTTGGCACTAAAATTGCCTTAGCAGGTATTTCTCTCAGTTTTATTACACATCTACCATTAAACAAACGAAAAATCAAGCGTAATAGCATTCTCTAAGGTATCGTACTTTACCCCCCCTTACACTTAAGATGAACATTGTCCCCAATGTTCAAATAACAAGATGTAAAAGTAAATAAGGTAAAAGAATGAAATCAAATACTCCCCTGATTCGCTCGGTGGATAAAGGGGTAACATGGTTAGATCTTCTTTCAAGGTAATGTTGAAGCTCCAAGACTAAAGCATCGCCAAAAGCTTGATTCCACATACATCTCCTTGTCCAAAATAACCTGTTAATCCTGAGAAAACAAACAAGAAAACCTGCATAACATCGGCGGGATAAATCTTTATAAGGATATAATGATTGTGGAATGATTATTTTGCAGATTCCTGGAGTTTATAAGTTAGAGATTTAATAAAAACTTTTATGATTCCGGAAGAAAAACAAAACTTTCAAAAATTTCAGAAAATTAAAACCTGACGCCGTCAGGTTGTAAGGCCTGACGCCGTCAGAAATGATCTGACAGAATTCTCATGTTTAGTTTCCGGAAAATTTCTGGAAAAACCTATACCTTACTTCCTGGAAATCCTGCAAAATATCATTATGACTTGATACAAGCATTTGACTCAAACAATTACTAATATGTATGTTAATTTATTATTGTTATGATTCATGTTCATTTGTTCTAATAAACCGATTTGGATTTCCCTTACACTTAACTTTTGCAAAATACCTTTATATGTAGTTAAGACGAAGTTAAAAACAAGATAAAGCATTTTCACAATTTAGTTTCGAACATGAATCAATAAAAATAAAAATTAAACATACATACGGAAGCAAATAAAATCAAACAAACAAATAAATAAACACACAAAGCAAATAAAGCTTGGGTTGCCTCCCAAGAAGCGCTTTTCTTTATTAACGAGTCTTGTAGCTAGACTCAAAGTCACCGTACATTACGTGACTTCTTCATCAAAAGTTATGTCTTCCTCATTGATCATTTCATTACCATTCTCTTGATAATGCTTGACTCGTTGTATATTCACAGTGAATTCTCTATCCTCGTCGTCAATCAACACAACGGCTCCGATTTTAGAGGAGCTCCTTACGGTAAAAGGTCCATACCATCTAGATTTAAGTTTCCCAGGAAATAGCCTTAAGCGAGAATTATATAATAAGACCTTGTCTCCTTCTAAAAACTCCTTGGGTCTCTTAATCCGTTGGTCATGCCATCTTTTTGCCCTTTCTTTGTATGTAATTGAAGATTCATAAGCCTCTAGTCTCAATTCATCGAGCTCTTAGAGCTGTAAGAATCTATTTGTTCCCGCAACCGTATAAT
Source organism: Artemisia tridentata subsp. tridentata (assembly GCA_021014915.2). NCBI lineage: Eukaryota > Viridiplantae > Streptophyta > Magnoliopsida > Asterales > Asteraceae > Artemisia > Artemisia tridentata. Next base: position 222,826,446 of record CP139507.1, read on the forward strand.
CCAAATTACAAGCCTTAAGTGCCCAATATGCCTTGTGTTCCAGTTCTACTGGAAGGTGGCATGCCTTGCCATATACCATACGGAACGGGGTTGTCCCGATTGGTGTCTTATAAGCGGTTCGAAATGCCCACAAAGCTTCATCGAGCTTAAAAGACCAATCTTTTCTGTTTTGATTGACCGTTTTCTCTAATATTCTCTTTATGGCTCTATTAGTGTTTTCGACTTCACCGTTGGTTTGAGGATGGTAAGCGGTGGAGAATCGGTGAGAGACTCCATATCTTTTCATAACTTTCTCCATTTGCGAATTGCAAAAATGGGTTCCCCTGTCACTAATAAGAGCTTTCGGAATTCCGAACCTAGCGAACAATTTTTTTAAGAAATGAATTACTACCCTAGCGTCGTTAGTCCTAAGGTCTTGTGCTTCCACCCATTTCGAAACATAATCAATGGCCACTAAGATGTATTCATTCCCTCCTGAAGATGGGAAGGGTCCCATGAAATCAATTCCCCAAACATCGAAAATCTCGCAAACTTGTATATAATTCTGCGGGGCTTCATCCCTCCTAGAGATATTCCCCGCTCTTTGACAAGCGTCACAAGTCTGTATCATTCCATTCACATCACGAAATATTGTAGGCCAATAGAATCCTGCGTCGAAGATCTTTCGTGCAGTAGTGTTCATTCCGTGATGCCCTCCAGATGGACCTGCATGACACTCTTTCATAATTCTGATAGCCTCCTGTTCCGAAACACAACGTCTGATTACTTGATCCGGACATCTTCGGAATAAGAAAGGTTTATCCCAAAAGTAATACTTTAATTGATTGAAGAACCTCTTTTTTTCATGCCTGCTCATATGCTCAGGAATGACTCTACTTGCCAGGTAGTTAGCATAATCCGCATACCATGGTTCAGAATCATTTATTGACATGAGCTGCTCTTCAGGAAATGACTCCCGAATCTCACTCTTGTCAGATTCAGCGAGGCTGGGGTTTTCGAGACGAGAGAGATGATCAGCCGCAAGATTCTCTGCTCCTTTCTTATCACGAATCTCTACATCGAACTCTTGCATTAGTAAGATCCAAAGAAGTAACCGCGGTTTAGCATCCTGTTTAGTGAAAAGATATCGAATAGCTGAATGGTCCGTAAAAACAACCGTTTTAGAAAGGACAAGATACTGGCGAAACTTATCAAAAGCAAATACCACGGCTAGTAATTCCTTTTCAGTGGTAGTGTAGTTTTCTTGAGCAGGATTCATGGTTTTGCTAGCGTAGTATATTGGCTGAAAGTGTTTGTTAAACCTTTGGCCTAATACTGCTCCAACAGCATAATCGCTAGCATCGCACATGATTTCAAAGGGTAACTCCCAGTTAGGGGTGACCATAATTGGAGCTTGGGTAAGTTCCTGCTTCAATCGATCGAATGCATCCTTGCACTCTTGAGAGAAGTCGAACGGGGCATCCTTCACGAGCAACTGAGTCATTGGTCTAGCTATCTTTAAGAAATCTTTAATGAATCTCCTATAGAAGCCAGCATGACCCAAGAAGCTACGGATTGCCTTGATAGTTGTTGGATAGGGAAGTTTGGATATAGCTTCAATTTTTGCCCGGTCTACTTCAACTCCACTTCCTGAAATTTTGTGCCCTAGCACAATCCCTTCTTTTACCATAAAGTGGCACTTTTCCCAGTTTAGTACCAAGTTAGTCTCCTCACAACGTTTGAGCATTTTCTCAAGGTTAGCAAGACAGCGATCAAAAGAGTTTCCAAAGATCGAAAAATCATCCATGAAGACCTCCATGCTGTCTTCCATTAACTCATGGAAGATTGCTGTCATGCAGCGCTGGAAAGTTGCGGGGGCGTTACATAGTCCAAAGGGCATTCGCTTGTAGGCGAAGGTGCCATAAGGGCATGTAAACGTAGTCTTTTCTTGGTCCTCAGGAGCGATAGGGATTTGGAAATACACTGAGAACCCACCTAGGAAGCAGTAGTACTCATGCCCCGCTAACCTTTCCAACATTTGGTCGATAAATGGGAGAGGGAAATGATCCTTTCGGGTTGCATCATTCAACTTCCTATAATCGATGCACATACGCCATCCAGTTACTGTTCGTTGAGGCACTAACTCATCCTTATCGTTCTTAACCACCGTCATTCCTCCCTTTTTTGGTATAACCTGTACAGGACTTACCCATGGACTGTCTGAGATTGGGTAAATTAGTCCCGCATCTAGGAGCTTAACGACTTCCTTTTTTACGACTTCCTTTATGTTGGGGTTTACTCGCCTTTGAGGTTGCACGGTGGGTTTATAATCCTCCTCCATGAGGATTTTATGCGTACAAAAGGTTGAGTCAATCCCCTTGATGTCGGCTACACTCCATGCTATAACTCCTTTATATTTTTTTAAAACTCCTAAGAGTTTATCCTTTTGTTCACTTTTCAAATAAGAGTTTATGATTACCGGAAGTTGATCTTTTCCTTGGAGGAAAGCATATTCCAGGTTGTTTGGGAGTTCCTTGAGTTCTAACGTGGGTGGCTCGATGATGGAAGGTTTAAGTTTGTTCTCGGGTTTACGAAGCTCAAGCTGTTCGATTTCTTGTCTGGGATAGAAGGAGACTGCGTTCACATCCATAGTCTTCTCCTCCTCTAAGATGGGTAAGAAAGCTTCATCTCGCAACCAACCAGCTTCCACCTGTTCATCTATACAATTGTCAATCTCGTCGGATAGTTCATTGATTTCTCCGATGAAATACAGCCGATTAGCTGCTTCGAGAGAAAGATCCATTGTGTCCTTGATGTCGAAGGTTAAGCTATCGGTCCCTACTCGTAAAGTTAGTTTGCCGTCATGAACATCAATAACAGCGCGAGCAGTTGCAAGGAATGGCCTCCCCAGAATGATGGGCACTAGGTCATCTTCTTCCATCTCTAAGATGACGAAGTCAACTGGAAATTTGAACTTCCCTACCTTAACCAGCACATTCTCACATATTCCTAAGGGGTATTTGACTGATCTATCGGCTAGTTGGATGTTCATACGGGTTGGTTTCAATCCAGAATACCCTAACTTGAGGAACATGGAATGCGGCATAAGATTGATACTTGCTCCTAAGTCGGCTAAAGCATTCTTGACTGAAAGAGATCCTATTGAACAAGGCAAGGTGAAACTACCTGGATCGTCCACCTTCTTTGGCAGCCCTCGTTGAGTCACCACAGAACATTCTTCTCCTAAGGTTACAAGACCCTCGAGCCCTTTTCTGTTGGTTAGCAGCTTCTTGAAGTATGTACTATATTTGGGCATATGGTAACATGCATCAAGAAGGGGTATGGTGACGACCGAATTCTTCAAATATGACAAGAATCTTTTATTATCATTTTCGACCTTTTGATTCTTGAGGCGGGACGGGTATGGGACTTTAATGGGCTGTTTGGTTGGATTAGGTGGAGAGGGAGTTACCGGAGGGGTTTGCTCGGGATTTCCATCGTTCACATTATCTTCCTCCTCATGAGGGGTGTCGGGTTCCATGACGTTAGATTGTTGAGCTGGGTAAGGTGGATCCTTAGTAGTTGTTCCAGCACGAGTGGTGATGGCGAGTAAAGGATCTCTTTGATTTGTTTGAGGTTCGCCAAGGCCGTCGAGAATGGCGTTGAGTTCTGCGAATTTGGCCCTTAGGCCGTTTTGTTGGCTATTGATGAGGTTGTCAAGACCTTTTAGTTGCGGATTCTTTTCAAGCGTGAAATGCCCAAGATCATCCTCAAAAGTGCTCCTAACCTTGTAGTCAGGATATTCTCCTCCTCCCTCTTCTCTCACAAGATTTCCCCAAGGGGTAAAATCATTGTTTTGGTAGAAAGTTAAGAGCGAAGGATCATCGAAGATGTCGTGGCTTGACAAGCATACTTGTTCGGTGGTGGTATCATCCCCGCATTCCTCCACTTCATGCGGGCCACCACATTGGTCACAGATCAAGTATGGGTTTGATAACCGTTTAGTTGGTTGTGACTTGTCTAGATAAGAGACTTGATCATTCAATCTACTCAACCGGCTAGCAAAAGGAGGCTCTTTCATGATCTTGGAAATGCTCATGATCGAATCGGGTTCATCCCAGGTATCATCTTGATCATTTGCGTATTCCTCAATTCTATTCCATCCTTCCTCAGCGCTTAGGTTGGCTATTTTTCCTTTCACCGAATTATTAATGCCAAATTGGTCGCTCTTAGGGACACTGTCATAAAAGATCTGGACAAGAAGCCAGAGTTTAATGCCATGATGAGGGACTTGTCTAATTAGATCTTTGAATCTGATCCAGGATTCGTGAATGGGTTCAGCTGGTCCAACATGGAAGCGGAAGATTTCGTCTCTTAACGTTGAAGTTTTTCCTATGGGAAAGAATTTCTCATAGAATTTTGAGATAAGCTATTCCCATGTGAAGATGGACTCGGAGGGGATTTTGTTATACCAATCTTTGGCTTTCTCATAAAGGGTGAAGGGAAATAATCGTAGCCGGGAGGTATCTCTAGTGGCTCCGTCCGTATGGAGGGTATCTACTATTTTCAGGAAGTCTTTGATGTGTTGGATTGGATCATCACTTTTCAATCCGTGAAACTTGCATACACTTTGGGCAAGCCAAATGTCGGTTGCACGCAAGACCCCATTCGTGTGTTCATTAGGAAAAACAATAGCATTGGAAAAACCGCGAGGGGTGGGAGAAGAGTAGTCCTTGAGGGATTTAGGGATGGGATTTTCAGGAACCTCCATATCGTGATTGGTTTGAGGGCTAGGAGGTGTAGAGTGAGGATTGGATTCTTCCTCGGAGAGGGCATCATCAAAATTGATCGTGGATGGTTTGGCCGCTTGGTCGTGTTGCCTTAATTTATGCATTTCCCTTTCGGGTTCAGCATAGGGTGTGGCAAGAGTTTTGATCGAGCTACGGCTCCTAGTGATTCTAGGATTAGGGGGGTTATCATCCAAAATTAGGGAATATCCTCCTAAAGTGTGTGCTCTACGAGTTTGGTTTTGTCGTGGTGGTGGGTTGTTGGGATCAAGGATATTACCACCTTCCATGATGTCGGATGGTAATGGTTACGAACAAAGAAACGAAGAAAAAAAGATAGACTAAAGAAAAACCTAGAAAAATAAAATAAAAATCTCACTAGAAAGGAATCTAGTGAGTAGACCTAATAAAATAAATATTCAACCTAAACAATAACTATTCCCCGGCAGCGGCGCCAAAAACTTGATGCGTGGTTTTGCGACCTTACAACAGGTTTTACCTCTCGAGGGATCTCAAGAGGCTTGCAATCCCCACCAGGCAGTGTACCTGACCGATGTAGTATAGTGTAGTGGCAAGTACCGGGGGATTGATCGTTCTCTAGGGGAATAGTGTCGTTAGGATTGAAAAACTACTCTAATAGGTCTAAGGGTGAGGGAAGATTCTTTTTGTATTTTTTATATTTTTATGAAAGCAAGTAAAATCTCGGATTTGAAGGAGTGGGCGGAATTAGTTGCTAGTCAACTAACCCAAATAACTACAATTGCAAATAAAATAAAATAACTGAAAATAAAAAGGTCGTGGAACTTATATGGGGAGAAATGTGTTTACTTAGATTTCCTTACTCCCTAACTATCTTTTACCGGTTGATTAGTGTGTATTAATTGCGTGGATGACGGGTGTATTCCTTAATACCAATCGTGGGGTGGCGTACGTACTTCCCCAACTCTACAAGCTCCTACTTCACTCCTATGTCGAGCCGGCTAAGAAGCTCCTAACATGGGATCATTAGAATTCACTCATGCATTAAATACAACCATAAAAACCTTAGTACGCATTGGTTCATGTTTCTTAAGACGTTCAAGCAAGTTACCGTATAGGAGGTTAGCCAGTTTTCTTAAGCCTAACATCGATAAACATTCATCCAATACAATTAATAACACACCAACAACCAATAATCAATAGTTAGGTTTCATTAGATCTAAGCAAACACAAGATAAATCTAGCCTAGCATGTTAAATAAAAGACAAGACCAAGATATAATCAAACAACACATAGACATATTGAATGATTAATTGATTACTTATCTTCAATTGAACATGGGAGATCCAAGGGTATAAAACCCTTAAAAATGGCAGAAAAATCGTCTAGGGTTTCTCCTCACAAAGTTGCACACTAATGACTAAAAATTATGAAAGTATATATAGGAAAACAGATCTGACGGCGTCACGTTATAGAGCTTGACGCCGTCGACTCGCCGCGGTTAGGGTTTCTTGATGACCTTCTTGACGCCGTCCCCCTTTAATCTTCCAAAATCCTCTCTGGCTTATCAAGGCTTGACGACCTTCTTGACGCCGTCCCCCTTTAATCTTCCAAAATCCTCTCTGGCTTATCAAGGGCTGACGGTGTCACACTAGGGCTTGACACCGTCAAAGGTACTTTCCAGCAGATTTTTGAGACTTTGTCTTTTTCTTCACTTTTATGCTCTAAAAACGTCCAAAATGCTTCCTTTTCCAGATTTCTTCTCCAAAGTACCTAAAATGACAAAAGGAACGATTTAGGGCAATATTTGATCAAATAAATACGATTTAGGGCTTAAATGACCCCTTAAAAGTGGTACACTTTTCGCTTCATCAGCTAAGATGCTCATCCCCATAATAAGAGAGTCCTTGGGGTCCAAAGTTGGAAAGAATGTGACCGGATCTACACACACTCCTTGTGTTAGATGTGATACGAAGAATTATACTTAGTCTAGCACGCGGAATTTACTAGCTAGCACTTAGAAGACCTTATGTGTTTTGTATGATTTGAATAAACAAAGAACACAGAATAATAACCTTCAACGATTCAATATTATTAGAAAATAATACGAGTGATCTCCTATCACTAGGGTTTACAACCTTGAATCTCTATAATACGTATGAACTCACACCTCTGTATGTTAACCTAGGCAATCCTTTTATAGACTAAGGATTCCTTTACAAGATAACTATCAATCTAATTCTATACGATATACACAATATCTTTTCCATATTTATCTACTTACAATAAATCATAAACCGTCTTAACTTCTTCTCTCAGCAGTCTTAACTGCTCATGTCTTCAACACTCTTCAGCAGTCTTAACTTCAACCTTCAACAGTCCTAACTGTTACCTCCAACAGTCTTAACTGCTTAAGCTTAATTTCCTAACAATCCTCCCCTAAACTTATGATTTCTTCCCAAATCACTAAGTTTCTTCAAATTAAGCTTCTTCTTCTTAATGCTGAAAATTCTTTCAAATACCCATCAAGCAAATCTCTTAGATCTAGCTTTCACTTCTTGAGCAAGGTTGAACATCTTCGTAACCAGCATATTAGCCATCTCAGATTCTTCATTAGCTTCTAGTTTAGCAAATGCCAGCATTGTCAAAACACCTGGTCTGAGTGGATAATATTTTTCAACCAGCATATATATCTCTATTCCATCCTTTGTAGATACTCTGTGTACTCCACATGTACCAAATAACTTCCAAGAGATGTCCTTGACTTGAGCTTGAAATCTCCATATCGATTCTCCACCATCTGGTTCATATATTCTCTTCAATTGAACCCATAGTTCTTTGTCTTTATCTTCAACTGGATCAATATCTCTGAATTTCTCTTTCACTAAGCTCCAAAGTTGATTTAGATCTTCTCTGTCAAATCCTTTAAGCAAATCTTCAAACAACTTATATCTTTCAGAAATATCTCCAAGTCTAATAATCTTCCATCCCTTCATTCTTCCATCAGTAAACACTTCCCAGTCAATGATTGGATGTTTGACCTGCAAAGGTTTAATATAAGAAGACTCTGGAATAATCACCATCATGCTTCTGATCTTCTCATTAGTTAATCCTTCTTCATCAGACTTTTGTTTCTTAGCAACTTCTGATTCCATAGATTCTGCTTCCCTCTTCTTACCTGTTTTGACACTTCTTCTTGGAGAATTCAAAATAGCATAAGTTTCACAGAATTCTTTTTCAATTATAGCATAATACTTTCCCTTAAAATCTTTCATTGAGTAATTTGCTGAGTTCTTCAAATAATGCTTCATATCCTTAACAAGTTCCTTCTTTGTTGGTAACTTTGTCTTGTACCCTGACTTCTGTCTTTCTCTTATTCTATGAATCAGATCATCCCATGTTGCAACTCCATTCTTCTTGAGTATAAATTCCTTAAGCTCCTCTGTCTTGTTTTCTTCATTCAACTCTTTATCTTTAAGAACCATAGAAGCTTGTGCTCTTACAATCACATCAGAATCCAGAAAATATTGCAACTGTTCATTAAATTCTTCTTGATCTACTTCATTTGATCTTTTTCTTTCCATGAATTCAGCTATATTTCTTATATCATCAGCAGCCATTTTCCTTGCAAATTCTTCATCACGAGCAATCTGAGCTTGTTTTTCTTCCTCTCCAGCCAAATCTTCTTCTACTAATTGCCTTGCAACCTCTGCATCATGATCAATCTGTTCTTGAGTTTTTGGTTTCAACCTTTTAAGCCTTTCAAGTTCTTGAACAGCAACCACTTCTTCAGATGTCATAGGTTTCTTTCCTTTATCTGCTCTTCTCCTTTCATATTCTTGTTCAGCAGAAGTTTCTTCAGTTGGAACTCCTTGTTGCTCTGACTCAGCAGTTTGAACTGTTACTTCATTTGGAACTGCTTGATGTGTTTCAACTGTTTCTTCATGAAAATAACCAGAACCTGAACCAATATCAAAACCTTTATCTTGTTCAGAACCTTCTTCATACCTCCCCTGAGATCCTGATCTATCCTTATCTCCAAATTTCCTCTCTTTACCAAATTTCCTCCCCTGTTTGGAATAATTTTCATCATCCCCGTCTGAACCATCTGAATCATCATCATCAGAATCTTCATCCATTATCACTCTTGCCCTTTTCTTCTTCAACTGTTCTTCAAGCTTCTTCACCCTTTTTGTTAGCTTTGTATAGACTTTGGCAAAAGTCTCCTTGTGAGCTTTGAATTCCTCCTTGGTTTGCTTTAGCTCCTTCTCCAAAGTGTCAACCTTGGCTACTAACTTGGTACATAAAGCCGTCAATTCATTTTGTGAAGAACTACCCTCATCACTTCTAGCTGTATTACCTACTACGAGAGGTGAATCTTTGGGCAAGGATTCAGTCACAACCCTAGTTAGACTAGGTTTAGACCTTCTCCTATAAGTGATAGGTGGTTGTTGGGTTGTTTCAAATACTTGAGTGGATGTATGATGGGGATCAGTTGGAACTGCTGAACCTTCACCCAACTCAGTTTGAATCATTTGAGGAAACAATGGAACAGGTTCCCCTTCAAAAAGTCTATTAGCCATAGTCATATTTTGAAAAACCTTTGATTGTAGACTAGGCGTAGCAAAAATTTCAGTTGGTTTTGTAAGCAGGTTTTTCTTTTTATTCAAAATTGTTTGAACAAACCTGGGATACATTAAAAACTTTGTTTTACTATCCACATTTGATGCCATACCCTCAAAAATATATTTTGAAAAATTAAAAACCCTGTTTGTAGACAAGCAAATGAGAGCAATAGCAATATTAATATTGAACTGTTCCCAAGCAGTCTTTTTATTACTTAGACAACATAGAAGAGTATGTATCAAAAATCTCCATTGGGGTGAAAAACATGCTTTTTGAAAAGTCAATTTATGTTCAGATGTATTATACCCCATTTTTTCAAGTTCTTCCCAAATTTCAGTATTTAGCATAGTGTGGATACCATCTGATTCATTTAATTTAAGATGTCTCCTAAGTATAGACTCGGTAACAACAAATTTAATGCCATCTACTTTAGTTTGAATTTCTAAGTTTCCATCATCACTTGTCAAGATAGATGAATTCTGCCAAAACTGTGTGATGTGCGAAACATAAAGAGTAGGAGAAACAGTTAGAGCATACCTTATGTGAGAGTGATTGAGAAAGTCCACAATCTCATACAATTTCGGCCCATCTCCTTGCTCTGTTTTCTCTAAAAACGCAACCTGGTTGTGACGTTTAGCAAAATCCAATCTTGCCATTCTTAGTAGAAAATATTAGTTAACAGCTGTGAATAGTAATAAGTTTGAGTGAAAAGATAGAAGATGAAAGTAATATTGAGTGTTTATGGAGAGAGTTGTAGGGTTTCAAGTTGACCGACTTAAAGAATATGGTAACTATTTATTTTAGTATAAGAATATAATAAAATAAAAGTTAAAATATCTATATGAGGATCCCTCAAAATCCGTAATCCATCCAGTAAAAATCGCAACAAACCGCCAACAGCTAGTTTTTACTCCAAAATTAATTACCGACACATCAGTCATAACGGCTAGTTGAACCGTACCAATATTTTGTACTAACCGTCCCAACTGTTGAAAATTTTTTATTGAGCCGTACCAACTTTTTGAAATAAAAATTTTAAAATAACATGGCTCAAACATAGTTTTTAGCAAACTATCAGCTATCAACGGATTTGATATGTCTTTACCAATAGCCGTTAGCTTTGGACTAGCCAACTCTTCACATTTAGATATGGTAAGCTGATATCCATACAATTTTTGGTAAATTGTCAACCATAAACGGATTTGATTAGTCTTTACCAGAAACCGTTTGCTCTGGACTAGTTGGTTCTTATGTGGATAAGACATGGTGAACCAGTTACCATTTGTTGTATGCAAAGATCACATACTAATCTCCAGAACACCATTTAGTCCAAAACATCAAGCATTCATAATCCCTTGGTGTTTTCTCTCCAATCCTGCAATTGTTAGTACAAAAACAAAGAAACCAAATACAAGCATATGACTAACAATGCACATAACAAGAAAAATTAATTTCCTTGTGGAACCCAAGCCAAAACAGACTTAGGCTTTCCTCTAGCATCAACATAATTCATTCTTTTCAAAACAGTCTTAGCACTATTGGGTTTAATTGGTCTCCATACCCAACATGCTGAAGCATTCACTCCATTACCCATGTTTCCCTTAGCAGTGTTTTTATTCACACCAGTACCAATTACCCTGCTAGCAGTTGGAACTGCTGGCTTGGCAGTTGTTACCTTAGGTTTCCAAACATGGTTTTTCGCCACTGCTTTCTCATAAAAAGTTCTTTTACCAGTTTTGTATGATGGTTTAAAAACATTTATTGGATTTTGAACTGATGGCCTTGGGTGAATTCGTCTCATAGGTCTGACAGTCGGAACTGCTGGTCTAGCAGTTTGAACTGCTCTAGGTTCAGACCTCAAAAGAACTGATCTGGGTATCATCTTGTCATTCCTAGGAGGAGTTTTAGGTCTCTCTAGACACATGCTCTTGTTTGAATACCCTCTAACATACTTATCACAAAAAGCTGCAAGATGATCAAAACTACCACATGAGTAACAAGCTTTCCTATAGCAAACAAAATCCTTTCCTAATTGGTGGGATTTGAGGTCATTCCAATTCCTCTGGTTACCTCTTGGCTTGTTTGTGGTTCTATACATCTCTGCATACCTAACTGTTGGTCTAAAAGGTTTGGCATTTGATCTAGGCCTAACAGTCTCAGGTTTAACCATCTTTGGAACTTTTGGTTCCTCCACTTTAGCACTAACAGGCTTAATCACTGCCTGATCATCCTCATCATCAGAAGTCCATTCCTCAATTGTTGGAGCATCTGAGTCCTTAGGTGAGGACCTATCAGAAGACACCTTGTCCTCAGATAGTGACTTATCACTTGCACTTACAAACACAGGTTTATCAACTACATCCTTCTTAGGTTGAGGACCATAGTTAAGTTCAGGTAATTGAAATTCAGGGAGTCCTGTGTGTTCTAAGTCTATACCTTTGGGTGATGGAATTCCTCTATAAGGAGGTGGAACTGACTTATATCCTAGGCCTGACTTAGCTTTATTTTGAATCTGACTCTCAATTATCTTTTGAACACCTTTTGATGTGTATTCAAGTGTGTCTACACTCATCTGAATGTTCTCCTTAGCTTTCTTAACCTGTTCTAGCTCATGTTTTAAAACAGTGATCTCATTCTCTCTAAACATTAAGTCTCATTGTTTTGATAATGAATAATTTTCTCTTCTAACACAGCTAAAGCTCTCTTATGATTTGCTAAGCTAAAAGCAGTTTCTTTTAATTCTTTCCACTGACTCTCATATCTTGTTTTAAGTGTTTCTAGTTCTTTTAAAGCTTCACAAGATTTAGAACATTTTGAAACTTGTACCTCAGAATCAGAAAATGCCATGAGAGCAACCTCTGTAGATGCTTCTGCTTCCTCCTCTGCAATATAGCTCCAGTCAAATCCTAAGCCATCAATAGCAACCATGGCTTTCGAGCTTGAATCAGTAACCTCCACAACTCTTGACTTGTTTCCATATGCTCTACTCTTTCCATCTTGTTGACTTGGCAATCTGCACTCCCTTGAGTAATGACCTTTCTTGTGGCAGTTGTAGCACTCAATCTTGGACTTGTCATACCCTGCAACATCATTACTGTTTATGACAATCTTCTTGCCAGTCTTCTTCAAGAATCTCCTAGCTCTCAAACTGAGAAGAGAGAGCTGCCACTTAATATCCATCTCTTCAATATCATCTTCATCAATCTCTTGAAGATCTAAATGAGTCAACATACTTCCATTGTGCTGAGTAGTCAAGAAAGCACAATAAGTATCATCATTCAAAAGTCCACTAGTACTGCTTGAGGTGCTAGCAGTACCAAGATTTGCACTAGCAGTTCCAGCTGCTCCAGCAACTTGAACTTCTTCATCTGGACTTGAGGAACTGGGAGTTGATACAAAGGCCAAATTGCCTGAGCTTGAGCTTGAGCTTGATCCAGCAGACTTCTTAATCTCATGTTCAACTATCTTGAAGTTGCTATATAGATCCATTAAGCTCATGGAATCTATATCAGGCTTGTTTTTCCATACTACCACATGCATAGCCCATTCAGAAGGTAGACTTCTCAGAAACTTTGAGTTGAGATCTTCCTGAGGCATCTCAATCCCTAAAACAGCCAATTGACTCACCAACTTTTGAAGCCTATTGAACATATGATCCAATGACTCATTGCTTGTTGCAGTAAAGTTCTCAAACTGATGCTTGAGAAGGGTCTTCTGGGTTTTCTTGGTGGCTTCATTCCCACCATATCTTGCAACAATAGCTTCAAAAAGAGATTTAGCACACTTGAACTTACTAAAATTCAGCAACTGATCATTGGGAATGGTCATCAGAAGCAAACTTCTAGCCTTAACATCATTCTTGTACCTTGCCTTCTCTTCATTAGTGGTTGGCTTTGTCTGCACTGTACTCTCAGATTTACCATCAACAACAGTTGTTGTTTCGACAGCCTTAAAAGAGTTTCCATCTTCAATGATCTCCCACAGTGGATAGTCTTGCACTTGGAAAAATTGCTCAATACGAAGTCTCCATATATTGAACTCATTAGGTTTAAGCATAGGAAGCTTAGCAGCAATGTTGGTTGTGTATGGTGTTGTTTTCATGTCCATTTTTGTTTGTAACACCCCAACCCGATAAGGGTAAAGATGTCATAATAATGGTTTCATATCAGATCAAAACAAAGCGTACATCAACAGTAATACAAGGGTTCTCAAAGGTTACAAATGAAATACTGAATATACAAGGCTACAAAGGAAACAAAAGCTAAATACTAAGTCTGCAAATGCAAATCCTTCTAATAGTCTCTACTTCAGAATAACTATCAAGGTCTTCTAAGTCCAAAAGTCTCTTCACTCATACCCAGCTTCCAACTAAAAACCTGCCGCAAGGAAAGAAATGCGGCTGAGCTTAAAAAGCCCAGTGAACAGATATATATAAACGAAAACGAAAGCAAAAGGAAACGAACAGATATAGTATAGTGCATTGGGAAAACATAAGGTATAGACAAAGGTACAAAGTAAGAAAGAAAAAGGGTAGGTCAGTAATCCACCACGAGCCCGAACACAAATCAAATATAGTAACCATGTCTTCATAATCATATAGAGGGGAGACCTCTCAGATAATCAGATAATATGAGGGGTGTCCTCATTCTTCAAATGGAGTAGCTAACTCCCGAACTTGTGAAAGACGTGGATTGCACCCATGCATCAGTCACCGAACAATAATATAATATCAAATCATGTTAAATCCACTAATACGAACACGAACCTAGGATGCATCCATACGCCCCCCGAACAATAATATAGGCCATAATAAATATATTGTGCATGCAACGAACAATATGGGGACGGTGTGTAACATCACTCGAACACACTGGAGTCATGCCATTGGTGCATCAATGACACGGCCATGTTACCTTCATGGCTAGGAAACGAACTTGGCTTGGGTATCAAACTGGAGGGTCAAAGGTCAAAGGTCCAAATCATAGCAAAGGTTCAAATAGTCTAAGTCATCGAATCATAATCAAAGTCCAAATATCAGATGTTCATGGCAAAGGGGTCATATCCAATATCAAAGTCAAATGAGTCAAAATGAACAGATCAAAGGTTCATAATCAAATGGTTCATTTAAAGAAATCTTTATCAAATGATTTTCATAAAAATGATCTTTAATAACGGTTTTCACAAAAGTAGTCTTTAAAATTAGTTTTCATAAAAGATAGCAAAATTCCATATAAAAGTGGTATCGCATCATTCATAAACATCATTAAAAAAAAAATAGTTTTCCTCAAAACATTTCCATGATATAATTACAAAATGTTTTCACATCTAGATACCAAAATCAAATGAACCCTCGAATGTGATTTGAATACTAATATCACAAGGTAACGAACGAATATCAGATGGATCATTATAGAGGCTCAAAGCAAAAAGGGTCATATCGAACATCAAAGTCTAAATGAATCAAACAAACGAACCAAAGTGTAGGGGAAACATAGCAATGGCTTAGGGAATCTTAAAACGAATCAAGATAAATGAGTCATGAGAGGGAAAACACCCTTACTGAAAAAGGGTAGAATATCTGTACCTTATACCGCAAGTGCAAACATATCTAGAAAAATAAAGATCGGAAACAACTCCCTCTTCAGCGAATCTACACGAATACATGGTCGTCTTATTAATAACTTATTTAAATTCGGATTACTCATTTTAGTCAAGTTTCCATTTTAGTAATCTTCCTCTTATAGCAGCTTTCCAAAAATAGTAACTTTCCAAAATAGTAAGTTTCCAATTTTAGTAAGTTTTTCCCGATAACGCATGATTTACTCTTTTTATAATTACAAGTAACGCTTAACTATGCTAAATCACTCAAAATTAACAATATTAATAGATTAGGGTTAATTATGACAAATTATGATAGTATAGGGTTTACTATCTCAATAGTGCAAGGTTTAAGGTTTAAAAAGTATATTATATGAATACCCATTTTTATCTCTAAACCAAAAACAACCGTGACCCATGCATGCGTTTTACTCTTCATTTTATCATTAGTTCGAATCGAAAACTGTAACACCCCAACCCGGCAAGGGTAGAAGTGTCACGTAAATGGTGACATATCAAAGGCAAGCATAACATACGACTTACATAATACAAATGGTTTACAAAGTTACAAAGGAAAATATACTAAATCTACGTAGTCATACATAAATGAATACTAAAACTAGGGTATCGTCTTCATAAGCTAATCTCTCATCCCAAAGTAAACCCAAGCTCCTGGCTTCCTACTAAAATCTGCTGCAGGAAAAGAAATGCGGCTGAGCTTAAAAAGCCCAGTGAACAGATATATAATAAACGGAAACCAAAATCAAATGGAAATGAATAGATATATCATGATGAATGAGATATAGGAAAAGGAAATAAAGAATAAGGTTTAGGACAGTCATCCACCACGAGCCCATATCATAGCATATCACATATCCTATCATATCATATCTTCATAATCATATAGAGGGGAGACCTCTCAGATAATCAGATAATATGAGGGGTGTCCTCATTCTTCAGGTGGAGTAGCTAGCTCCCATATTTTGTGAAAGGAGTGGATTGCACCCAGCCCCAGTCACCATATCATATCATATCAAAGCATATCATATCATAACATATCTAGGATGCATCCATTCGCCCCCCAAACAAATCATATTGGCCATAACAAATCATAAAGCGCGCATATCATATCATAATGGGGACGGTGTAACCAAATCACTAGGGCTACACACTAGTCATGCCATTGGTGCATCAATGACATGGCCATGTTACCTTCATGGCTAGGGAACATATTTTGGCTCGTAGTATCAAACTGGGGTCAAAGGTCAAAGGTTCATATCAAAGCAAAGGTTCATATGGTCATGGTCCAAATATCAAAGTTCATATCAGAAGGTTCATATCAAAGGGTTCATATGCCAAAGGTTCAAATCCCAAGGTTCATAACAAAGGTCAAAGTCAAATCATAATAAGAGAACGAAGGCTCTTTATAAAAAGGGCAGAATATCTGTACCTTATTCCAAAGCAAAGCACAAACCAAAAGAATAAGATGCAAAGGATCGTGTCCTCTCTTTTTTCACACCTAGAGGGGTAGAAAAGAATTACAAACCTTTCCATTTTAAGTAACTTTCCATTTTTAGCAGGTTTCCATATTTAGTAAGTTTCCATAATTAGTAAGATTTCCATATTCTCATTTAAGTTAAGTTATTATTGAATCATAATATGGCTTTAGGGTACATTTAAACAAGTCACAAAAGTTTAGGGTCAAATATGACAAGTTTTCATAGTTCAGGGTTATAAACGTAACTTTACCAAAGTTTAAGGTTTAAAATAGAAATCTCATAATTTACCATTCGAATACTTTATTTTCTAGAATTACACTTTTAGCCTCCAAGTTTCCAATATTTACGGATTACACCCCTTTACTTTATTAATTTACAAGTTAATCCTATACTTACATAATTTACAAATTTAACCTTTACAATATTACATTTGCACCTCAAGCCCTTCATTACACATATTTACAGAAAAATACCCTTTAATTTAATTATGGCATGACAAGTCCTTCAAGTTTCATTAATTTACACATTACCTCCTTCTAATTAATTAATTTACATTTTAAACCTTATAAATATATAATTTACACTTTAACACTTATCATGTTTACATTCCTCATCAAGCCCTTTTATTCTTTCAATTTACAGAAGTAACCCTCAATATTATTATGTTACAAACAGCCCTTAAACTTTCGGTAAATTACGTATTTAGTCCTTGTACTTTATTACATTACAAATCTATTTACATAATTAACCATAATTACATATTAAGCCCTTAATTTCTCAATTTTTCACAATGAACACTTATTTTAACATGTTATACGAACACACCCTTAAACATTCACAATTTTCAAATCAAGTCCCTCTAGTTATCAAAGTTACATATTTAGTCCTTTAATTTACAATTTCAACCTTTAATTACTAACAATTACATATTAAGCCATTAAATTACCAAAATTACACATAACCCCCTGAATATAATTTATTACTCAAAACAGCACCAACTTTCCAGAAATTACATATTTAGTCCCTCATTTTTATTTATTTTTAATTCGACAATAATATTACCATTAAATCCATATCTTGCCAAAATTACAAATAAGACCCTCATGTTATAATTTTTATACATTCTCCCAGGTCCATACAATATTACAAAAATATCCCACAAGTTTTAATAATTACAAAACACCCCCTTAACTTATTATCTTCAAATCGTTATGCATAAAAACTTAACAAAATCAAACCCTAATAATCCCAATCATTATCCAATAATTTTACCATCATTATAACACTATTATTTCCAGATTTCATCACTAAAAACCCTAGGTCGATTTGTTCTTAGGGTTTTCCACGATTTCCCCTTTTTATTTCTTAAATCCGGTTTTAACTAAATTCCATAAATCACGATTTCGACTCAAAAAAATCAAGACACCATTTTTCTCATGTTATACGAAGCCTATAGAACCCAGGAAAAATAAGTATACACCTCAGAAAAATCGCATGAATTAAATAGAATCGATTATTCAAAATTAGGGTTTTAAGCTATTTATTTTTCATTCGATCAATACGTGAAGCATGGTTCGATTTCAATATTTTTCCCATGTTATATATGATTGAGAGAGAGCTAGAAAAATACCAGAATTAATTTAGATCAAGGGATTTACACGCTTCGAATTATTGTTGCTCGGTTAGGGTTTTTTGAACCAATTAATTCACCAAGAACACACGATCGACTCCAGGACTTTGTGGCTATTTTTCTCACCTTCCTTGCATCATGAAGAACTCCAGAAAAATAGGTTTTTGATTTCTAAAAATCGGATGTGGTGTGAGGGATTTTTGAGGTTGGCGGCTCATTTGATTTTAGGGTTTAGAGGTGAACATAAATTTAGGGTTTGATATATTAGTGATAGGCCGACCTTGGGGAGGGCATGGGACCAAATAACCAGCCTTCACAAGGCCCAAATTAATTTACCCTTTATTTTGTGTATTTTCCTAATTTAATTGTAATTTAAATGCTTTTTAATTAATAATAATTGTGTATTTAAATTTTCGGTGCACACAAGGGTATTTTGGTCATTCCACAACTTGTATAAATATTAATCGAAGTCGTCAAAATTATTTTGTATCATATCTTGCTCGTTTCCAGAAGTTTGGGATCGATTCGGAACTTTAATTAAGCTTTAATTAAATTTTAAAGTTTCAGGGGCATTTTGGTAATTTTTGCATGTTTTAGATTTTCGGGTTTTACAACTCTTCCCCTCTAACAGAAAATTTTCGTCCTCGAAATTTGCAAAGAATCAGAAGTGAGAGGATCGAAAACAAAATAGGGACGTACTAGATCAGAATACAAAATGTGGATAACTAGCTCGCATTGATTCCTCGGTCTCCCAGGTAGCCTCCCGCTCTGGGTGGTTCTTCCAAAGAATCTTTACGAATGGAGATGAAACGAAACAGAAGACACAACGGACGGCGAACGGAAATATAAAAAAAGACTTGTTTCTCATGACTCTTCATTGCCGATCCAAAAGTAACTTTAGTTCCCAGAAATGACATATCATACGAAATTCAGATTGCAAGGATTATATTCCTACATGACGAATGGTTATCATATTCTCTCAGAAGAGATACAAGGATACGCAAGATTGTGACGGATATGCCATCCATAGCATTCCATTAGGCAATTCAGATGAGATCGTACAGAAAATAAATTGTAGGTGATATCAAACGGAAGAAACTTATAGCAGAACTTAAGATTCTTATTGGAATTACAAAGGTCAACAACCGCGTACCGAGAATCCAAACGTATCAAATCGTATAACGGCGAAATAGATTAAGCGTATAGGTGGAACGAACCTAAATCTTACAAATGCAAAAATTCTCACATCTCTAATCAAAATTCTAAGGTTTCTAAAGTACTCCTCGAAATATCCTATGAACACAATGAGGGTACGTCATATGACGTAAGTATTATCACGTTCGCGAACCGTCATAATACCAGCATCATATGAGTATACCATCATGATGGTCATACTTTATCTCAAGTCGCGAACAGAACTACTTATCTTAACCACCTATCAGTCTTTCTACCTCCTAAGGTTGGTCCAAAACAAACCTCACTACGGATTCTAAATCGGAGGAATTTGAACGTACGAATAGCGTAACGGAATGTGTACACCTCAAAATGAAACTCGTCGTCGAAACGTTAGGTCTTCCACAATTCATCATTCTTTTCATAACGAAACCATCATCCAAACAAATGCATAACGAACACAGAACGGAATTTCTAATAGGGTAAAGGCTCATTCAAGATCTTATCGAAAGGTAACGGAAACTTGAGTGGTCTAAGCGGAAATGAATTACGTCTTCAATATCTTCATCCTTTACAAAAATCAAATCTTCCGAATCCAAACGTTTACTACAAATTTTCATCCCTTCAATTTCATGATCTCGAATCCTTTCAAATTCCAAGTAGCTGCTCTCTTGTCTAATCATACGATCATAGGGTGAAAAGGAATTTATAAACTTGAGTCTGGTTCCTCAAGTCTTCGACACTTCTTCTTGACACTTCGGTGTGGTAGCATGAATCTCTTACGTGATCACCGTGCATTCCTCTATTGGCGAGTCTGCTTCAGCTCTCAATTCATCTTAGTACAACTAAAATGACTAGAGAAACAGGGTTGCGTGTCTCCTACAGGTCTTCTAGCATGATTCAGAATTCACCAACTCAAACTGCTGTGGACTTCCTGGTTTATGTGCTGAAAGCTCATCTCCTACGGTCTGGTCGTCTTGATGCCCAACTGAAGTCTCCACGTGCTGCTTGGGGTATAATTGAGTCTCATCTCAGTCTGTCTTCTTCTCACCTGCTTCTCTCTTGGTAATGCCTGACACGAACCTCTTCTGCACATCTTCTACAAGATTTCTAACTCTGACAATGGTCTTCAGACCTGGTCCTTTTTGTGGAAGCTCTTTAGTCATCGGATACCTGGTGGTGTTATTTGCTACATTCTCTGATCATCAAGTGAATCTATTCTTCTAGAACAAAGGGTCGGTTCACTTCATACTAAAATGGTCAACGTGTCCCTCGTTCGTCTCTGAGCACAAACATACTGTCATACTATGACAATTGTCCGAATACTTGCGAAAACATGATTCTTCTAGTCAATACAATTGACATCATTCAAAACTCGCAGTAGTCACACGGGTACTAAAGCAACTTCAGGAAATCTTCTTAGGGAGAAACTTCATATCACAAATCTTTCTCTTCACAAATCAAATTGTAATGCTTCGCGGAACTTAATCTCAACTAGTCAACTTCCTTCTCAGATGTTCTTGTGGTTGCTGCTCCCGTCTTTCAACCTCAAATGAGATCGCCTGCTACGGAGTTTCAAAAATAGAACAAATCAAATATTTATACGCGGAAATGGAATAATGATTACGGTTACATTCACGATGGTCGGTGTGCCGCCGCACACTCCTTTCTTTCTTCCTCATAACCCAACAGGAGCATTCAAGAGATCACTGAAGTGAACAAACTCATATCCCATCAGTTCCTACAATCTCTTAACTTTTTCAATATCGTGGTTTCGCCAATTCAGATTAGTTCAATGCAAACTTTACTTCCCAAACGGATCTCAAAAGGTTCATCAAAAGCACCAGAAATTCGTACAACAAACTTTCAAATGCCGGAGCTTTCTAAGAGTGGATACTAACAGGCGTTAGGAGAAAATTGGGAATCAAAGAGATCGGAGTATGTGCTTCATAGCAACAATAATTTTAACAGATTCAAATGATTGAGAATATCATACCAAAATATGGTGAAGCAGATTGTTAAAGGGTTGCATTTCAAATATTGCAGTCCATGATAGCTTTACAAAAACCGTCAATCCAAAATCAGGAGACCTCAAAGTCAAATACATCCAAAGGGAAACGGATTCTCAAAGCGAATGTGGTTGTCAAATCATACGGATAGTTCACATGTCAAATTTAAGTACATGGTTCATCAAAGTGTGGAATAGGAGAGTATTAGAATATATCAAAGTCAAATATATCAATTTAAGGATTAGAATAGGGGACAGTTCAAAGGATTGGAATCTTGTAACATAGGAATGATAAGGTGTGCACCGATAGTAATACGAACATCGTTTAACTGTCAGAGTTGAGATGTATGGAATATCAGTTATTAGCATCAGCATGCTTAGATAACAATTCCGTACTAGACAAATATCAACATCAAATCCTTCTAAAGGAAAATTGGTTAACATACAACGTTCATCATTCAAATGACGAAAAGTAAGACTTCCCCGTCTTCTACGACAAACGTTCTTATAAGGCATGACTAAAGGCAAAGGCAAGATTCAGAGTGATGCGGAAGCAATCACTACTCACATGGATGCCCTAGACTACCCATTCCTCACCGGTTATGACTTATATTTCTATGGGAAAATTCTACGCAACTTCGCAAAGGTTATCCTACGAGCGCCTACAGTGGAAACTTAGGGGTCCTAACTTACACAGGCCAAGGGTAGATGTACTACAAGTCGTAAACCTGGCTCTGATACCATAATTGTAACACCCCAACCCGGCAAGGGTAGAAGTGTCACGTAAATGGTGACATATCAAAGGCAAGCATAACATACGACTTACATAATACAAATGGTTTACAAAGTTACAAAGGAAAATATACTAAATCTACGTAGTCATACATAAATGAATACTAAAACTAGGGTATCGTCTTCATAAGCTAATCTCTCATCCCAAAGTAAACCCAAGCTCCTGGCTTCCTACTAAAACCTGCCGCAGGAAAAGAAATGCGGCTGAGCTTAAAAAGCCCAGTGAACAGATATATAATAAACGGAAACCAAAATCAAATGGAAATGAACAGATATATCATAATGAATGAGATATAGGAAAAGGAAATAAAGAATAAGGTTTAGGACAGTCATCCACCACGAGCCCATATCATAGCATATCACATATCATATCATATCATATCTTCATAATCATATAGAGGGGAGACCTCTCAGATAATCAGATAATATGAGGGGTGTCCTCATTCTTCAGGTGGAGTAGCTAGCTCCCATATTTTGTGAAAGGAGTGGATTGCACCCAGCCCCAGTCACCATATCATATCATATCAAAGCATATCATATCATAACATATCTAGGATGCATCCATTCGCCCCCCAAACAAATCATATTGGCCATAACAAATCATAAAGCGCGCATATCATATCATAATGGGGACGGTGTAACCAAATCACTAGGGCTACACACTAGTCATGCCATTGGTGCATCAATGACATGGCCATGTTACCTTCATGGCTAGGGAACATATTTTGGCTCGTAGTATCAAACTGGGGTCAAAGGTCAAAGGTTCATATCAAAGCAAAGGTTCATATGGTCATGGTCCAAATATCAAAGTTCATATCAGAAGGTTCATATCAAAGGGTTCATATGCCAAAGGTTCAAATCCCAAGGTTCATAACAAAGGTCAAAGTCAAATCATAATAAGAGAACGAAGGTTCCTTATAAAAAGGGCAGAATATCTGTACCTTATTCCAAAGCAAAGCACAAACCAAAAGAATAAGATGCAAAGGATCGTGTCCTCTCCTTCTTCACACCTAGAGGGGTAGAAAAGAATTACAAACCTTTCCATTTTAAGTAACTTTCCATTTTTAGCAGGTTTCCATATTTAGTAAGTTTCCATAATTAGTAAGATTTCCATATTCTCATTTAGGTTAAGTTATTATTGAATCATAATATGGCTTTAGGGTGCATTTAAACAAGTCACAAAAGTTTAGGGTCAAATATGACAAGTTTTCATAGTTCAGGGTTATAAACGTAACTTTACCAAAGTTCAAGGTTTAAAATAGAAATCTCATAATTTACCATTCGAATACTTTATTTTCCAGAATTACACTTTTAGCCTCCAAGTTTCCAATATTTACGGATTACACCCCTTTACTTTATTAATTTACAAGTTAATCCTATACTTACATAATTTACAAATTTAACCTTTACAATATTACATTTGCACCTCAAGCCCTTCATTACACATATTTACAGAAAAATACCCTTTAATTTAATTATGGCATGACAAGTCCTTCAAGTTTCATTAATTTACACATTACCTCCTTCTAATTAATTAATTTACATTTTAAACGTTATAAATATATAATTTACACTTTAACACTTATCATGTTTACATTCCTCATCAAGCCCTTTTATTCTTTCAATTTACAGAAGTAACCCTCAATATTATTATGTTACAAACAGCCCTTAAACTTTCGGTAAATTACGTATTTAGTCCTTGTACTTTATTACATTACAAATCTATTTACATAATTAACCATAATTACATATTAAGCCCTTAATTTCTCAATTTTTCACAATGAACACTTATTTTAACATGTTATACGAACACACCCTTAAACATTCACAATTTTCACATCAAGTCCCTCTAGTTATCAAAGTTACATATTTAGTCCTTTAATTTACAATTTCAACCTTTAATTACTAACAATTACATATTAAGCCATTAAATTACCAAAATTACACATAACCCCCTGAATATAATTTATTACTCAAAACAGCACCAACTTTCCATAAATTACATATTTAGTCCCTCATTTTTATTTATTTTTAATTCGACAATAATATTACCATTAAATCCATATCTTGCCAGAATTACAAATAAGACCCTCATGTTATAATTTTTATACATTCTCCCAGGTCCATACAATATTACAAAAATATCCCACAAGTTTTAATAATTACAAAACACCCCCTTAACTTATTATCTTCAAATCGTTATGCATAAAAACTTAACAAAATCAAACCCTAATAATCCCAATCATTATCCAATAATTTTACCATCATTATAACACTATTATTTCCAGATTTCATCGCTAAAAACCCTAGGTCAATTTGTTCTTAGGGTTTTCCACGATTTCTCCTTTTTATTTCTTAAATCCGGTTTTAACTAAATTCCATAAATTACGATTTCGACTCAAACAAATCAAGAAACCATTTTTCTCATGTTATACGAAGCCTATAGAACCCAGGAAAAATAAGTATACACCTCAGAAAAATCGCATGAATTAAATAGAATCGATTATTCAAAATTAGGGTTTTAAGCTATTTATTTTTCATTCGATCAATACGTGAAGCATGGTTCGATTTCAATATTTTTCCCATGTTATATGTGATTGAGAGAGAGCTAGAAAAATACCAGAATTAATTTAGATCAAGGGATTTACACGCTTCGAATTATTGTTGCTCGGTTAGGGTTTTTCGAACCAATTAATTCACCAAGAACACACGATCGACTCCAGGACTTTGTAGCTATTTTTCTCACCTTCCTTCCATCATGAAGAACTCCAGAAAAATAGGTTTTTGATTTCTAAAAATCGGATGTGGTGTGAGGGATTTTTGAGGTTGGCGGCTCATTTGATTTTAGGGTTTAGAGGTGAACATAAATTTAGGGTTTGATATATTAGTGATAGGCCGACCTTGGGGAGGGCAGGGGACCAAATAACCGGCCTTTACAAGGCCCAAATTAATTTACCCTTTATTTTGTGTATTTTCCTAATTTAATTGTAATTTAAATGCTTTTTAATTAATAATAATTGTGTATTCAAATTTTCGGTGCACACAAGGGTATTTTGGTCATTCCACAACTTGTATAAATATTAATAGAAGTCGTCAAAATTATTTTGTATCATATCTTGCTCGTTTCCAGAAGTTTGGGATCGATTCGGAACTTTAATTAAGCTTTAATTAAATTTTAAAGTTTCAGGGGCATTTTGGTAATTTTTGCATGTTTTAGATTTTCGGGTTTTACAAAAACGCCAAGCCGAGACATTAATACTTTAATCAAGATCAATTTAATCCTAGATTTAACTCCTTTTATAACCAATTATTTGACATATGACAAAGGTATTTTAGTCCATGTATATTCACTTCTAAATCTCTATATGAACACACACACGCTGGTACATCCAAAAATGTTTACACTTACACAAAAATCATGCATTCGAGGCCCTAATCCATTTCATATATTTAGTACGTTTCATATTAAACATAATAGGGTTTTATCAGATTTAAACCATGTACGTCATAAAGAACCAGATTAAAGTCATAATCATTTTAAGTTTTGGTCGAAGGTTATTAAGAGTCGAATTATATTAGCTTTTATGAATTCAAGTGGGTCTTTAAAACATACTCATAACCTCTAACTCGAATAGCAAAGCAAATAGATTAGGTCTTGGCGCATCATATATATACGAATAGGGTATTTAGATGTTTTATATGTTTAGGTTATATAACAAGTGTGTTGAATTGGAAAAAGAAACAAGAGTGATTATGGTGATACCTTGTTGTACGCTCAACGACCCAACGCACAAACACAACTGTCAACACAAGACTTGGCAACCATCGTCTCACACACTGACGCGACATCAAGCATGCCACAAGGATTATTTTCCATGTACTAAACTCCATGCGTATACCCATAGCAGTCTGTTAAAATCCTCCCGGTTCTCCTCCTTTTTGGCAGCAAGCATGTGTGTTATTCTTCTTGTTGTGATAGATGTAAATGAGATAAAAAGGGGGATATACGGTTTAGAATAAAAGGGATAGCGTGTTTTTCAAATATAGTGAAACTGTTTTTATTATTTGGCAAGTGATAATTGTAATTCAATATGATATGCGTGATCATAGGGCTAAATTTGAGGGAGCCTTGTCTCTATTTAATGTTTGAAATCGTGTGCACTAGAGAGAAGTCAGGAAGCAAATTGTGATCTTCTAAAATTAGAATGGATACTCTTTTGTTCTTATCTTCTTATTAACATGTGACAATAATGAATTGATCAATAATATATGGCCCAAGGTATCCTTGCTTATTTTATGGGATTTGTTTTGGGGACAAATTTAATGCTAGTATATCTTAAAAAAATGTTACACGATTTATATAATTGTGAAAAATTCGGTTATGGTTTTATTTTTAGGCATGTACAAGTATTTAAAATAAATGTCACATGGCTTAATATAACATAAGTATAATCTTATTTATCTTAGGTTGTAGGTTCCAAACGTTGTGTACCTTCAAGTAGTAGCATATAAATACTTTAGGTTATACGTAAATATACGTTCTTTAAAAGTTCAAAATTGAAGGGTATTTTAGGTATTTTACGCGTTTAGAAATTTTGGGTTTTACAACTCTTCCCCTCTAAAAGAAAATTTTTGTCCTCGAAAATTGAAGTCGCAAGGTTAAACGAAGTCGTAGCAAACCGCAAAAGGTCGTCACAAACATTCTCACGCCCGAGGAGGTTCTTCCAAAAGGATCTTCAGACCAAATAGTTTCTCATGACTCGAATCAAAATGAGGTGGGTTCAAATTTCTCAGAAGGAGACAAAATAAGTTGATTCTGATCAAAAGATCCATGCAACATAATATGGACGATAGGCGAATCTTCTAGAAAGCTCATATGGAATACGAACAAGATTTCAAATCAAATTAACTGTTTCAACAGTAGAGAGCTCTAAAGAGTTCAAGATTTATAACTGAGGTCAACGAAATGCAAAACGAGAGTCCAAAGTCATCTCGATATCTAACGAACGAAAACTGAGTATACGCATAGGCAGAATGAACCTAAAGTCTCACTAATCGCGGATAATCCAACGGAGATCAAATTCTAAACTTCTTAGGTACTTCCCAAGATATCCTATGGCCACAATGAGTGCACGTTATATGGTGTAAGTATTATCACGTTGATCAGGCGTCATAATACTAGCACCACATAATTATGCCTTCATGATGATCATACTTTATCTCGAGTCGTGAGCAAAACCACCTATCTTAATCCACCTAGTACTTCTATAGTCTCAAAGGTCAACAAGATCAAATGTCTTAGTCAAGCGGGAATACCAAACTATTCGCAAGAGTATCAAAATCCCAGATTGCCTAGCAGAAGTGAGGTATGCCGTCACAAGCATCATATCTTCCACAACTCGCCAAAATCTCTCAAACAAAGCCATCACCGAACATACGAAAAATGCACACGAACTGAAATGCTTCTAGGAAACTTAAATCATCAGAGGATCTTACTACTTTACAACGAAATTTAAGAGGCTCAACGGAAATGAAAGTTAGTCGTCAAAATTTTCGGCCTTCATAGAATCAATTCTTCTAAACATAAAGGGTCTGTTTCAAAAATCCGTTCATTCAAAACATCCAATCTCTTCAAGTCCGGTTAATCTGTCTTCGTTTGTCCATCAATCTGGAAGTGAAACAAAATCGTGAACTTGTATCTGGTTCGTCAAGCCTCCTGCAGTTCTTCTTGGAATGTGATGGAGTAATGTGAATTTCTGGCACGATCTTCAAATCCCTTCATCATCTAGTCTGCTTCCGCTCTCAATTCATCCTAGTACAACCAAGATGAATAGGGAAGTGAGACTGTACGTCTTCATCAGTTCCATGTTCGCCATCTTGACTAGATCTTCTGCGTCGCCAACACTTCTACCTTGTAAGGAATGTCTTCACTCTTCAGGGTAGCCGCCGTTGTTGTCAACTCCAAGTCAGGCAGTGAAATAATTCTTCTGATATGTTTCTAGTAGTCTTGATGCATACGAAAAACTTTCTGTGCAGCAAGGGAGCATCACCGAGTCTCTTTCTGAAATATCCCAAAATTATTCCGCCCGAGGGTAAGGAAGCTAACTTCTATTTCAGCTTTTCCAAAACTCCATTCTCAATCAAACTAAGCTGTTTCTCTCGGTTCACGAAATTTCTCAATGGTATCGCAACTTGTAAACATCATCCAGAATTCTTCTGCAAAGTTCAAAAAGGTTTCAGTTCTTCATTCTGTCATTGGTCTTGACCACTTGGTGATAGTTTTCAAAACTTGCGGAATTTAAAGAGATATCCTCAATTAAGAACATCGTTGTCTCTACAAATATCAATCTCTCCGAATGTACAAATGATCGAAGAATTTCCTAACAAAGTGCAAAGATGATTTTTCATGCCCTTCCTCGTCTCCGAACGTACTATTAAGTCATACAATGACCATTTGCCCAAGTACTCAAGAGAAGACATTATTTATCAAATTCGCAAAACAATCAGAGCTTTAGCTAATACTATTAGCGTCACTAACCGTCATAGCAGTCGGTTACGAATACGGAAGGCGATTTCAAGAATAAAATCATTTCATCAGAAGGAAACTTCACGCTCTGAAATTAAACAAACAAATAGTCGTTTCAGGGTGGAGGAATATTGGCTCCTAACAGTAATACGGTTCAGCTTCCTGTAATCAATACATAACTCCAGTCATCATCCTTCTTAATCGCGAACGAAACTGCAATACGCCCAGAAGATACACTTAAGCAAACTTGCTTCCTGGTCTTCGGTTGCAGCTCTTCCGGTTGTTCAAACCAACTTGTATGATCCCGGACACATCTGGAAGACACCTTCGCTCGGTGACTAGACAATCTCTCGGTAACATGTCAAATCCTACTTCACACTCCGGTGGAAAATTTAGTGGTTCGATCAGGAATCATATTCAGAAAATGCAGGGTGCCAAGTAACTTCTCAAGATAAGGTTCATTCATTGGTGTACGAAATGGGTTCTAGGAAAACTTAGTAACCGCGAAAGTAACACACGAGTCTCCAGAGTAATGGTGATAGCAAAGGGTTTAACAATCGGTAATCATGGTAGGAAGTTCAAAATTGTTTCAAACGCTAAAGGTGAGACATAGAAGGGTAGTTGTCAATATTTGAGTGATCAATCAACCAATTCCTTATAGGAATAAAATCGAAGTTAACTATCCGAGGAAAGACAGATCAGCATAGCAAAACTTATCGTTCAAGAGTGAGAGGAAACATTCTTATACTCATGGTTAAAAACCACAAGACTTCTCGTAGGGACAGAGATGGGTGAAACGAAATCAAATAGTGTCGGAAGATTCATAGATACTTATCAAAAGCAAGAGATAAATAACAACATATCCGGTACGCCATCGCCATGGAGGTTCTCAGAGTGCCCGAAGAGGCGTCAAAATGATTAACGAAAGGATCAGAGATCAGAGTCAAAATCTGAAGATAAGGATCAAATAGTGTCAGGCAATTATTATGACATTCTCAATGCCTTCAAGATTTAATTAAGTTCAAATCTTAGGTGGTGCAAAGAATAAGCTTTCACTTTCCAAAAGTGGTATCAACAGGATCTAACCAAAAGCAAGGCACGAATTAGAGTGATGCGGAAACAATGATACTTAAACAAATGCTTTATAGTCTACCCATTCCTCACTGGTCAAAACTTACGTTCCTATAGGGAAATCTTAAAGCAAATTTTCAAAGGTTGTCTTACGAGCGCCTACAGGGAAAACTTAGTGGTCCTAACTTACACAGGCCAAGGGTAAATGTATTACGAATCGCAGGCTGTCGCTCTGATACCATAATTGTAACACCCCAACCCGATAAGGGTAAAGATGTTATAATAATGGTTTCATATCAGATCAAAACAAAGCGTACATCAACAGTAATACAAGGGTTCTCAAAGGTTACAAATGAAATACTGAATATACAAGGCTACAAAGGAAACAAAAGCTAAATACTAAGTCTGCAAATGCAAATCCTTCTAATAGTCTCTACTTCAGAATCACTATCAAGGTCTTCTAAGTCCAAAAGTCTCTTCACTCATACCCAACTTCCAACTAAAAACCTGCCGAGGGAAAGAAATGAGGCTGAGCTTAAAAAGCCCAGTGAACAGATATATATAAACGAAAATGAAAGCAAAAGAAAACGAACAGATATAGTATAGTGCATTGGGAAAACATAAGGTATAGACAAAGGTACAAAGTAAGAAAAGAAAAGGATAGGTCAGTAATCCACCACGAGCCCGAACACAAATCAAATATAGTAACCATGTCTTCATAATCATATAGAGGGGAGACCTCTCAGATAATCAGATAATATGAAGGGTGTCCTCATTCTTCAAATGGAGTAGCTAACTCCCGAACTTGTGAAAGACGTGGATTGCACCCATACATCAGTCACCGAACAATAATATAATCTCAAATCATGTTAAATCCACTAATACGAACACGAACCTAGGATGCATCCATACGCCCCCCGAACAATAATATAGGCCATAATAAATATAATGTGCATGCAACGAATAATATGGGGACGGTGTGTAACATCACTCGAACACACTGGAGTCATGCCATTGGTGCATCAATGACACGGCCATGTTACCTTCATGGCTAGGAAACGAACTTGGCTCGGGTATCAAACTGGAGGGTCAAAGGTCAAAGGTCCAAATCATAGCAAAGGTTCACATAGTCTAAGTCAACGAATCATAATCAAAGTCCAAATATCAGATGTTCATGGCAAAGGGGTCATATCCGTTATCAAAGTCAAATGAGTCAAAATGAACAGATCAAAGGTTCATAATCAAATGGTTCATTTAAAGAAATCTTTATCAAATGATTTTCATAAAAATGATCTTTAATAACGGTTTTCACAAAAATAGTCTTTAAAATTAGTTTTCATAAAAGATAGCAAAATTCCATATAAAAGTGGTATCGCCTCATTCATAAACATCATTTAAAAAAATAGTTTTCCTCAAAATATTTCCATGATATAATTACAAAACGTTTTCACATCTAGATACCAAAATCAAATGAACCCTCGAATGTGATTCGAATACTAATATCACAAGGTAACGAACGAATATCAGATGGATCATTACAGAGGTTCAAAGCAAAAAGGGTCATATCGAACATCAAGGTCTAAATGAATCAAACAAACGAACCAAAGTGTAAAGGAAACATAGCAATGGCTTAGGGAATCTTAAAACGAATCAAGATAAATGAGTCATGAGAGGGAAAACACCCTTACTGAAAAAGGGTAGAATATCTGTACCTTATACCGCAAGTGCAAACATATCTAGAAAAATAAAGATCGGAAACAACCCCCTCTTCAGCGAATCTACCAGAATATATAACATCCCATAAACTTCCCTTCCATTTGTAAATAGTAAACGAAGACTAATCTATCGTCACTGTTTAATTAACTATTTTTACGGACTAAATTTTTGCTTTTACTCAACTATGTTAATCTAAACGGCGTAACACGTTTGCACATTCTTTATGTCACCCTCATTTGTGCGTACCATGATAGTCTCAATCACGGATAAATCAAAACTTTTAACACTTCTAAGTTACATATCATAACTTAGCCAAAAGCAACCAAGAACCATCATCATTTTCTTCACTTACACACTCAAAGAAAACCCCACAAACTTTGTGAACTACAAAACCAAACCGACCCCTAATAAATATCTTGTGATGAATCAAGTTTTAGACAAACAATAGAAGACAAACCACCATAATTTCATTTTGTTTTCTTCTCTTTGGTCGAACTAACACAAGAACTCATTTTGTCTTCTTGTTGTTGGTTGTGAGCGCCGGCTACCTTCCCCCTGAATCATCATCATTAACACTCATTGATTTATGATATTACTTGTACGCAATCTCTTGCGTATCTTGATATTAAAATACAGACTATTACTTGTACGCAACATCTACACTCTCTTTATTTAAAACAGTCTTTATCTGTATACCTACCCTACCATATCTATCTATTACAATTTATAAGCTGTCTCACCACCTATCTCTATCATCATCAATATCTGTCTCAACTCCTCTCTCTCTCACAATGATAAACGCTCCTCTCTCTCTCTCTAAAAACAAACCGACACCACCTCTGCCATCGCCACACCGCCTTCACCACCGGTCGCAGTGATACACCGCCACCACCAAAATGGTCAGAGTCACCTCCTCTACCGCATGCGCTACCCCACACGCTCTGTGGCCACTCTCGTTAAAAACCACGCGCCGTTCAGAACTCACTATTATCATCTCCCTGAAACCCAACGAGTGTAGATCGTAATTATCAGGTATGACTCGCGCACGAGTTGACTCGTATACGAGTCAACTCGGTTTAATCTTGATCATTTCAGGTATTTAATGAACGGTTTAAAGGTTTTTATTAAATAAAAATGATTAAAACGGAATCGGTATCGTAAGTGGTTTTGGGTGTCGAGTAAGACTCACGGTATGATTGATTATTCTTGAGGTTTTTGTTGTTTTATTTTATTTTTGATTCGGATTTGGAATTATTTTGATATCATTTGAGTTTATAGCCGAGAGTTTAAGAATTAGGATTTTGATTTCGGGTCCGTTTGGAGTGAGATTTGGCGACGGGAAAAACTAGGCCGAGACCTTGATGGTCTCGGCAAGAATTGCCAATGTTGGTTGTGTTGTTGTTGTTTTAATTGTTGGGGTTAAATTGTTGTTGATGTCGTTGAGATAGACCAAAGGACTTGGCCCGTTTGGTTGTAGTTGGAGCCGAGGGGAATAGGCCGAGACCACTAGGGTCTCGGCAATGGATTATAATTGTTGTCGTCGGTATTGATTTGGATTATGGATTAGGACCGAATGGGTTATTTTGGTTTGGATTGTTGATGTCGGTGTCGAATTTGGATTTGGGTTATTATCCCATTTAAGGATCGCCGAACCATAGAATCTAGGAACGATAACCAGATTGGACATAATTCCTTAATTGAATACGTGCATTTTGAGTAACGTGGGTGTCATTGAGACTTTCTAGTCTTGACTTGACTCGACAATGCCATAACTTGGATTATTAATTGTAACTTGGAAATTAATACAATTAGACTAATGGATAATCGGAAACGTGAACTTTGGACTATTAAACAACACAACCGATTTAACAAACTTGAAAGTTAATTGTTATACGTAACTTGATATTAACTCGAGGACGCATATAAACTTGTAAACTAATCTACTCGATTATTTAACCAGTTGGAACGACATAAAACTGGTAAATTAAAACCATTCGGTAAACTTATCAACCGAATTAACTTTGGTTAATCGGACTAGACTTAACCATTTACTCATTTTAACACCTACACGCTACATGATTCTTACATGTTTATTTTCCTTTCATACTTGCGTAGTATATTTTACTTTGGTGTGAGTTTTCGAGTCTTGACTTTCAAACCACTACACGTTTGACGATACCAAACATTATTAAACAGATATAACGAAATGCTTTTTGGAAGCAAGTTTTGAAATAACATTTGGGAATGGGAACAATTATCTATTGGAAACCTTTACGCTTTCGTATATGCGTTAAGATGAATTCTATATTCTTTAGATCGTGCCGAATTCCATATCCTCGTGCGCTGACTCTTGACATCGCTGATGTTACTCTATTCTGCCACACTCTTTGGCACCATTGTATTCCTTACGACAGTACATTCCAAGGTGAGTTCGTAGCCCCTACTTTTATACGTTTTAAACTACCTTTGGGGGAGATACATGCTCAAATACAATGCTTTTACTTTTCATAAGTACTCTTAACTATTTACACATTACTGTGAGTTCCATAGACTACTCTTTTACCTACTCTGAATTACTTTTGAAGGCAATACATGTTCGCTTTACATATAAACTTTACTAGTTTACTTTAAACATTATACTCAGTTGATAAACCACTCTACTTGTTATTAATACGTAATACTTGCTTCTACTTACAAGGACACTATCAACTTTTGTGAATTACTATGAACTTATGAATCCACTTTTATACGCTTTTATATCTCATGGAGAGATACCTGCTATAAACATGATCACAAATGATTTTCAACTGTATGCTATACCTGATTCACTATTGCCTAAGTTTACCTTTATTGCCAGGTTCGAAGTCCCTCATATCATGAACCTTAATCACTTACGAGTGAACGTAAATAATTGTGAATAGATCTATTTGGGACTGACAATCCCCGTTTGGGTCTGCTAGGATGAGCCACCCAGGCGCACTTTATTTGAACAAACTTATGGGTTATTGGCAAATACCCATCTCGAGGGCCTATATACTTTACATCATTTTGATGCCTGTTAAGCGTTGAGTTTCATGAATCTTAGAGCAATAGAAACGATACTGTAGTCATGATACAGTATTGCCATTATTTTATTAAACTTGAACTTGTTTTCACTATATAGCAGAAAATCACTACTTGGCAAACAATAACTATTTTGTGTTGACCCGGTTAGGGTTAACAAACAAACTATGGGTATATAATATCGTAACCCACCGTTTATTTATTAATAATTGTATTTGTTACAATTATTACCTAAACTTGGAACTATTGAAAATCAACTGATTTTATGCAAACACTATGGATTCACTCACAATTTGATTTTGACAATTAACTGATTTTATGCAAACTCTATGGATTTACTCACACTTTGACTTTGACAATCAACTGGTTTAACTATAAACACTATGGTATTACTCACTCTTGATTTTGATAATCAACTATTTATTTTCAACTACTATGGACTCACAAACTCTTTGATTTTGGAAATCAACAGTATTTTCTCACAAACTCTTTGATTTTGGAAATCAACAGTATTTTCTCATAAACTCTTTGATTTTGGAAGTCAACAGTTTTAACCACAAACTCTATGAACTCGCCAACCTTTGTGTTGACGCTTTTAGCATGTATTTATCTTAGGTCCATAATGAGCACGGATGGCACGGAGGAGCACGGATACTTATGAAGGCTATAAATATCATTCGAAAACCTATTTAATAAATTTTGAAACCATTGGGACCTTACTTTGTAAACTCTGATATTCGAATGATAAATCTTTTAAAACGACCAAATTTGTGATCGTTTTCTACTATTCAACTGTTGTGCCATGAAGTAACACCCAATTTAAATTCCGCTGCATATCACGAAATTGGGGGTGTTACAGATTGGTATCAGAGCCAGGTTATAGAGAAACGGGTCTAAATGAGGTCCGAACTATAACTATTTTTACAAACAAAACATTTTATAGCCTTACGCTCTCCGTGCTTTCCATCCGCCAGACGCTTATGTGACTTCTAGATAGTTTTGCTACACCAACACTCTAATATATTGATATA
Source organism: Artemisia tridentata subsp. tridentata (assembly GCA_021014915.2). Taxonomy (NCBI): domain Eukaryota; kingdom Viridiplantae; phylum Streptophyta; class Magnoliopsida; order Asterales; family Asteraceae; genus Artemisia; species Artemisia tridentata. Next base: position 222,861,924 of record CP139507.1, read on the forward strand.
TATACTCATCAACTATCTCGAGTACCGTACCAACCATCCCTAATTATCTTACTCATATCTTTATAGATGCGTGTGAAATACTTTTCCTGTATTTCCGGAAAATCCGCGCATGGATTATTTTGTGGATTAGTAAGAGTGTTAAATCAGAAATTCTTAAGTAGGATGGTTTACAATGTCTTTATTTGAATGATTGGGATGCCTTTTATTTAAATAAAGAAATTGTAAAGCGCCGAACCATAAGTTTATATTTCCTTGTTTACATTGTTTGGGACACCTCTCTATGTAAATAACGAATTATAAATAAGTGGGCTTATTTGTATCTGTAGTGACACGAGTATGAAACCGATAATCACGAAAAATTCACCAAACTCACAGCATAACTCTCATTAGAAACCGTAAATATTGATACATAATGATATGATTAGCATTGGTAATGCTAACATTACAAATATCACTAAGAAAGGCATAACATCACCAATCGGTTGACCCGCTATGCCAATGAAAAACACCACTACACCAGCAAGAGCAAGAACCACGACTGGGTGCAACACCTCGAATATCCTGTACGACAAGAATACACAAGTTATTAATGCAATAAAACATTAATACATAGTGTTAGTATACGGATTCAAAGCAACACTCTTATCGAAATACTATCTCTTACCCCCATATTTCATCCGCGCTGATGGCCAAAGCCACGAGTGCTATGAGAAGCACTATGACCTCGGCTAAGGACTCCAGATCTTCATCTGGGACGTAAGCCACGAAGATGGCTGCAGCAGCATACATAATTACGAGAATGATGTATGTGTAAGACATTTCGAGAGTTTGGGAGGAGAGGAATTGTGTGGAGTGAAAGCTGGCATATATATAGGAGAAATAGCCGGTAGGCTACTATCCTAGCCACTTGCGTTTACTATTCCACACAAGGACAAACAAGATTCCTCATCCCCTAAAGCTGGGATTCAACAACTTTCTCTACATACACCGAATCCTCATTCGAATATCTCTGTGTAAGAATCTGTTATCAACAAAACTCTTTTGTTTAACGGGTAGGTTACCCGCACAGATTCTTGTAATTGGAAACCATGTGAAATTTCATAAAAGAATAACAATAGTAATTCCAAAAGAAATTTTTCCAAGTTGTGTTAACTGGGAAATAGTAAATTTCACATGAGATTACAATGATTCCATCCACTATTGAGACATTATGAACTACACAATGGTCCTACTTATTCCTCTAACGTTGTGAATTTCACGATGCTTCCTCTAAACTCCCAGACATTGTATGTGATTACAATGGTCTCAAAATTATTTCGTAACCTTAAGTCTTACCACTTTGAATTTATCACAAAACTCTAGTGGTCTCTATTTACCTTAGCAGACACTGTAAGTAAATACAGTGGCCTCTACTTTTCTTGGACACTGTAAGTGATACAGTGGTCCCTATATTTCAACCTCAGGCCCTATAAATCCTATAGTAATCGCAATTACAAACACTGTAAATTAAACAATGGGCGTATTTATTTCCAAAACATGGTTACTAATCTAAATGTCACAATGTGTTCTCACATTCATAATGTCATCCTCATTTGTACAAACTGTGATAGTCTAACAATCTCAAACAATATAAGCCAAGTACCATCTATAACTTTATGTAATAAAACGCGTGTGGTTAAACATTTCGAACTCACAAAAGCCAAACCAAACACACCCTTGAAACATTGGTTCTCGACCCATTGCTAACAGCAATCCAACACACCCTTGTTTATCATTGGGTCTTTATCATAAAAAAAAAAAAAAAAAAAAAAAAAAAAAAAAAAAAAAAAAATCGAACCCAACTCTATTTAAGCCCAAAGACTTAAGATTTATTTCAAATCTAACCGGCTCATGCCCGTTACCTTAGGTCGTTTTCTATGAAATTCATTTAACAACCTATCCATATTTTTACACGTCTCGATTAAGCACTTACCAAAGAATCATGTGTAACAAGCCTTTTCCAATTACTCGATCATGAGATGGCCAAGCTATCATCAAAACTCAGCCAACTGTCATGTTCTCAAATTGCTTCAACTAGGCCAAAAATCATATATTGCCTAACTACTTTGTTCCATTCGAGCTCCAAACAACCTCAGCAAACTCGAACGAACCCCACCTAGTTATTTAGTCATGTTTCATGTTGTTGGATCCTTTGTGGACTCGACTACAACCAAAACAAACCAACTTTCGTGTTTCTCTTTTGTACCCAACGACGGTTAACAACCCTAAGGAACAAAATGATTTTGAACTTCAACACATTTCATCCTATGGCAATAGATTTCCCCTCCTAATTCCCATACCTATCTAACAACTTGGATATTTTGAACGATAGATACAAACAAATTATTAACGTAAGACACGATTTTATATATAAAGCAAACAAATTTTGTGTATATTTTTTTTACTCAGAAGCAAACTGATTCATCATCTACAAAAACTTGAAACCGATTCTGTGTTGTCACTTAAAACTTTATTTAACAAGTTTTTCTTTACAAAAGCTGAATTTCAACAACTTTCTCTACATTCATCAAGTTATCATCCGAAAAATCTATTACTTACAAACTCTTTGTTTGACGGGTAGGTTACCCCATAGATTTTTGATTTTCAAAAGTTATGAACCATGTTTATTTTCAAAACGCGATAGAATAACAATCTTCATTCAAGAATGAACTTTTCTTTCAAGACAAGTTGATCGTGAGAATAGTGACGTTCACTTGTACCACAATAAATTCATCTCTTTCAAAATTTATATGGCTCCAACGCTTAAAATCCTTTAGTCATGCTTACCCTCTTTCCAACACCTTGTATAAAGTATTACACAGCATACGACTTCATAACAACTTATCATGCGGGAATCTTCATCCCAATGACTTTCACTTATTGCAAAACAACCCCGACAACTACCTTAGGCTGGAATCCCGGGACGGGATTCAGTTTAACGGGTAGGTACTATAACATCCCGTAAACTTCCCTTCCATTTGTAAATAGTAAACGAAGACTAATCTATCGTCACTTTTTAATTAACTGTTTTTACGGACTAAATTTTTGCTTTTACTCAACTATGTTAATCTAAACGACGTAACACGTTTGCACATTCTTTATGTCACCCTCATTTGTGCGTACCATGATAGTCTCAATCACGGATAAATCAAAACTTTTAACACTTCTAAGTTACATATCATAACTTAGCCAAAAGCAACCAAGAACCATCATCATTTTCTTCACTTACACACTCAAAGAAAACCCCACAAACTTTGTGAACTACAAAACCAAACCGACCCCTAATAAATATCTTGTGATGAATCAAGTTTTAGACAAACCACCATAATTTCATTTTGTTTTCTTCTCTTTGGTCGAACTAACACAAGAACTCGTTTTGTCTTCTTGTTGTTGGTTGTGAGCGCCGGCTACCTTCCCCCTGAATCATCATCATTAACACTCATTGATTTATGATATTACTTGTACGCAATCTCTTGCGTATCTTGATATTAAAATACAGACTATTACTTGTACGCAACATCTACACTCTCTTTATTTAAAACAGTCTTTATCTGTATACCTACCCTACCATCTCTATCTATTGCAATTTATAAGCTGTCTCACCACCTATCTCTATCATCATCAATATCTGTCTCAACTCCTCTCTCTCTCACAATGATAAACGCTCCTCTCTCTCTCTCTCTAAAAACAAACCGGCACCACCTCTGCCATCGCCACACCGCCTTCACCACCGGTCGCAGTGATACACCGCCACCACCAAAATGCTCAGAGTCACCTCCTCTACCACATGCGCTACCCCACGCGCTCTGTGGCCACTCTCGTTAAAAACCACGCGCCGTTCAGAACTCACTATTATCATCTCCCCGACACCCAACGAGTGTAGATCGTAATTATCAGGTATGACTCGCGCACGAGTTGACTCGTATACGAGTCAACTCGGTTTAATCTTGATCATTTCGGGTATTTAATGAACGGTTTAAAGGTTTTTATAAAATAAAAATGATTAAAACGGAATCAGTATCGTAAGTGGTTTTGGGTTTCGAGTAAGACTCACGGTATGATAGATTATTCTTGAGGTTGTTGTTGTTTTATTTTATTTTTGATTCGGATTTGGAATTATTTTGATATCATTTGAGTTTATTATAACATCCCGTAAATTTCCCCTGTCAATTGTAAACGATCAACGAATAGTAATTCATAATCACAGTTTAATTAACCGTTTCCACGGGCTAATTTTTTTTTTTGCTTTTATTCAACTATGTTAATCTAAACGTCGTAACACGTTCACACTTTCTCTATCTCACAATCATTTGTACAAACCTTGATAGTCAAAAATCGCGAATGTATCTAAAACAATTAATGTTTAATACTTAACGTTTATATGTCTCGTCAATTAACCAAATGTGATCAAATAAATTCCCGAGCTCAAGAAAATTTTCACAAATACTCAGTAACAATATTGGACCTCGACTCAGTATCCAATAAATACCAAACGGGCCGCTAGATTCATTGGGCCTCAGCCCAATAACATTACAAACCGAGCACACCAATCGGACCTTATTATTTTTATTTCGTTCACTGGGCTTAGTCCACAAATCGAGCCCAAGATACCAACCAAAGCCCACGAAAACAACCCAACCTATATAATCTAACTTATGAAAACTCGACAAGGCACATTTACTTTGCCACATTTCCTCTCGATTCGACTTAACAACCATTTTATTATTTCGCATGACTCAATTCTCAACCCAGCTGAGAATCGAGTGGGACAAACCATTTAACTTAACTCGATCGGTAGCTTATTTAAAAACCTCCAAAGCTCGATGCACTTAGCACAATATGAACTTAACTCAAAAATCCTTTTTGGATAACTTATGACTCGTACAACTCCAATCCAACTCCTAAATGAGCCACAATGACATATAAACACATTTTATCATCTCATTAACTTTCAAAAGTTTCCAACAATGACCAAACAAAGAAACCATGATTTCATTTTTTTTTTTGTTTCTTTTTCCTTATTCGAACACAACCACAAGGACCAACATTTCAAATTCATTTGTCTCTTCCTTTTGGTTCTAGTACTGACTAATACAATCAAATGCCACAATCATTTGGCTAACTTACACACACCATTGACCTCACAATTTCTTTCCCACTTGAACTCTACGTGCTACAAACCAAACCGACCCTTTATATTTGTTGTGGAATTCGATTCTTAGACAACAAACAAAAACCCAAAAGATCATGATTAGTTCTTACACACTCAACTCTACTACCACACTCAACTTACAAATTCTCATGCCACAACAAACAAACAATTAAGTACATGAACTAACATCCAAATGAAACTCACTCGATACATTTTAAACTCCACATACACGAACCGAACAACTCTATATAAACATGCATGCATTCTTACTATGATCTCACACATTCTTAAACTCTCACCATACAATACACAGTCATAATAACTCTCACAAACAAATGCAATACGCAAACAAAGCACAACTACCTCCCTTGTTCCTCTTGTAGTTCGACAATATGCAAGCGAATGAAAGACAGGAAAAAGGGAGTTGATATGTTAGTAAAATAGAAACATGGGTTTTCATGAGCTTGAGTTAAATATTGTCCTTGTTTCTTTTTCCTCTTGCTCGACCAAACTCAAATCCACTGAAACTAAGAAGAATTACAACAAGGGTCTAAATTTGGAAAGCTTGGGGTGGACTTGGAAAAAGCTTTTGGAAGCTTGGTCCCTTCTTGGTTTAGTCTTGCTCTCGCCACTCAACATCCACTCTTTCTCAGGCTCACAAAACCCTCAAGTCCAGAAACAACTCAGTCTAAGCTCACTTGAAACGTATTACAAGTTGGAGTTAAAACGTGATCAAGTTCATCCCTTGTGATCGAAGCACAAGTTTTCACAACCATCCAAGTCCTCTTCTACTCGATTCTACCCACTCTTGAGTCCTTGTAAGTTCCCTCATCTCGTTTTAATCCATTTCGAGTCATATTTCATTAACTTCCATTCGTGTATATTATGCTCGAACGAACATATTGTGACATAAAATGTTACGTATACATTTGTGATACACGAGTTCACATTTGTTCCATGATATCGACAAGCAACCATAGATCACGAATAATCACTCACAAGCCTCGCATGCATTTGTTATCCACAAAAACAAAACCCATTTCGTTTGTCATAAATCACGTACAAAACATATAACTATAATTTTCTAAATGTTGTGAATATTAAAAACATCCCAAACAGTCACCTTAAAGGCCTCGTATTTTTGAATACACACAAATGACACCCATCTATTTTTACTCAATCCGAATCCCACTATGGCAAAGTTTATTTTTCCTATTTTGAACTTTTCACGAAAAGCTATAAAAGGTTCTTAAGAATGTATAAAAGTAAAAGCCCTTAACTGGTTTTCAACACGTAGGTAAATATTGAGTTGTCAGTTTTTCAAAAACAAGCGAAACAGGCCACAAACACACATCATATATTTGAATTTCTAAACACGACCACCTAATATTTTTGCACCATCTCATTAACAACCTGGAACACTAAACTTTTCATGTCTTGAGTTTCTAAAAATAACGTGAACCCGTCACTCAAAAACTGCTATTTTGAAACTGCCACACAACAATCCCAACTAGAAAATAAATTAGAAAACTTATACTACTTGAACTGGGCCAAAAAAAAGCCCAATAAGAAATAGAGTTAGATCAGCCCACTGAGCCCATATGAAATATTTTTAGAATCACAAAAATAGTCCAAGTCCAAGCCCAAAAGTATTTCCATGCCCTCACCTCTAAATTTCTTAACGGGCCACCATTCTATGCGTTTTAAGGCCCAATATATAAAAATTAAATTTTTTGGTCAAACCAACAGTTGAATTAAGCTTAAATAAACTAAAATAAGCTTCTGAAATTTTTGTAGAATTTCTCCACAAGTTTTTATGCAAAAAGGACTAACTTTGCAAACTAGTTTCACTTTAAGGGGCCAAAACTGCCAACTTTGTAAAAACAGGTCCTGGAACAGTAATAACAGTATCTTTGGGATGGAAAATGACTTTATAATAAAGTAGAAACTCAGATTGTCAATTGGGTTAATTTTGGGTCGAGAATGTAACTTTTATAAACTAGAGACTAACGGTGTAACGCAAACACCGTTAGGGTGTAAAATGTAAAAACAATGAAAGTTTAAGGAGTATACAGAAACCTCAACACAACTCATTTTCAATTCATGTTTTACACAACCCACCCTCACATCATGTATTCTTCCACTTCGAACACAAATATTTAACGATACGTTATATTTATATATAACAACTTCTAAACGATTCCTAAACGATTCGGTTCAACCACTTCCAGTAAACGACTATTATGATTTCTGAATCATAAAATAATATTATTGATAATATTATTCTTGAACTCCAAACCTCTTAAACCATTCACACTCACATCACCGATCAAATCGTCGTATGATTCCTCATATCGCATTCATTATTCGTGCTGAGACAAATTCTCAAACATTATTATTATTCAGGTCATGTGTGAAGCTATTTCCGAAATCTCAACTGAATTTACATTTCAGTAAATCCACTTTCGTCATTATTGCTATCGCATCAGGTGAGTTCATAGCCCCACTTTTCTTGTTTACTGTTTTATAAACTCTTTGGGGGAGATACATGCTCAAATACAATGCTTTATACTTTTTCAAGTACTCTACACTGTACATACTACTGTGAGTTCCATAAACCACTCTTTTACCTATTCTAAATTACCTTTGCGGGAAATACATGCTTGTATTTCATATAAACTTCACTAGTTTGCTTTAAACATTATACTCAGTTGATAAACCACTCTACTTGTTATTAAAACGTAATACTTGCTTTTACTTACAAGGACACTATCAACTTTTGTGAATTACTATGAACTTATGAATTCACTTTTATACGCTTTTATATCTCATGGAGAGATACCTGCTATAAACATGATCACAAATGATTTTCAACTGTATGCTATATTTGATGACTATTGCTTAAGTTTATCTTTATGGCCATGTTCGAAGTCCCTCACATCATGAAACTTAATCACTTGCGAGTGAACGTAAATAATTGTGAATAGATCTATTTGGGACTAACAATCCCCGTTTGGGTCTGCTAGGATGAGCCACCCAGGCGCACTTTATTTGAACAAATTTATGGGTTATTGGCAAATACCCATCTCGAGGGCCTTTATACTTTACATCATTTTTGATGCCTGTTAAGCGTTGAGTGTCATGAGACTTAGGGCAATAGAAACGATACTGTAGTCATGATACAGTATTGCCATTATTTTATTAAAGTTGAACTTGTTTTCACTATATAGCAGAAAATCACTACTTGGCAAAACAATAACTATTTGGTGTTGACCTAGTTAGGGCAACCAAACCAACTATGGTTGTATAACAACTTAACCCACCAATTATTTTATAACAAACCAACTATGGATGTATAATATCGTAACCCACCGCTTATTTTATTAATAATTGTATTTGTTACAATTATTACCTAAACTTGGAAACTAATGAAAATCAAATGATTTTATGCAAACTCTATGGATTCACTCACAACTTGAATTTGATAATCAACTGCTTTAACTTTAAACTCTATGGATTCACTCACACTTTGATTTTTGACAAATCAACTGGTTTAACTATAAACACTATGGTATTACCCACTCTTTGATTTTGGAAATCAACAATATTTACTCACAAACTCTTTGATTTTGGAAATCAACAGTTTTTACTTACAAACTCTATGAACTCACCAACCTTTGTGTTGACGCTTTTAGCATGTATTTATCTCAGGTCCATGATAAGCAAGGATGGCACGGAGGAGCACGAATACTTTTGAAGGCTATAAACTTTATTATCATTCGAAAACCTATTTAATAAACTCTGGAACCACTGGGACCTCGTTTTGTAAACTCTGATATTCGAATGATAAATCTTTTAAAACGACTAAATTGTGATCGTTTTCTACTATTCAACTGTTGTGCCATGAAGTAACACCCAATTTGAATTCCGCTGCATATCACGAAATTGGGGGTGTTACAGATTGGTATCAGAGCTACAGTTATAGAGAAACGGGTCTAAATAAGGTCCGAACTATAACTACTTTTACAAACAAAACGTTTTATAGCCTTTCGCTCTCCGTGCTTTCCATCCTCCAGACGCTTATGTGACTTCTAGATAGTTTTGCTACACCAACACTCTAATATATTGATATATATACTCACCAACTATCTTGAGTACTGTACCAACCATCCCTAATTATCTTACTCATATCTTTATAGATACGTGTGAAATACTTTTTCCTGTATTTCCGGAAAATCCGCGCATGGATTATTTTGTGGATTAGTACGAGTGTTAAATCAGAAATTCTTAAGTAGGATGGTTTACAATGTCTTTATTTGGATGATTGGGATGCCTTTTATTTAAATAAAGAAATTGTAAAACGCCGAACCATAAGTTTATATTTCCTTATTTACATTGTTTGGGACGCCTCTCTATGTAAATAACGAATTATAAATAAGTGGGCTTATTTGTATCTGTAGTGACACGAGTATGAAACCGATAATCACGAAAAATTCACCAAACTCACAGCATGACTCTCATTAGAAACCGTAAATATTGATACATAATGATATGATTAGCTTTGGTAATGCTAACATTACAAATATCACTAAGAAAGGCATAACATCACCAATCGGTTGACCCATTATGACAATGAAAAACACCACTACACCAGCAAGAGCAAGAACCACGACTGGGTGCAACACCTCGAATATCCTGTACGACAAGAATACACAAGTTATTAATACAATAAAACATTAATACATGGTGTTAGTATACGGATTCAAAGCGACACTCTTATTGAAATACTATCTCTTACCTCCATATTTCATCTACGCTGACGGCCAAAACCACGAGTGCGATGAGAAGCGCTATAACCTCGGCCAGGGACTCCAGATCTTCATCTGGGACGTAAGCCAAGAAGATGGCTGCAGCAGCATACATAATTACGAGAATGGTGTATGTGTAAGACATTATGAAAATGTTTGATGAGAGAAGTGTGGGTGATGAGGAGTGGAATCCGGCAGATATATAGAGGAGTAGCAGTGAGGCTACTATTCTAGCCGCTTGCGTTCACTATTCATCACACAAGGACAAACAAGATTTCTCATCCCCTAAAGCTGGGATTCAACAACTTTCTCTACATACACCGAATCCTCATCCGAATATCTCTATGTAAGAATCTGTTATCAACAAAACTCTTTTGTTTAACGGGTAGGTTACCCGCACAGATTCTTGTAATTGGAAACCATGTGAAACTTTAAAAGAATAATAATAGTCATTCCAAAAGAATTTTTTCCAAGTTATGTTAACTGTGGAAATAGTAAATTTCACATGAGATTACAATAGTTTCATCCACTATTAAGACATTATGAACTACACAATGGTTCTACTCATTCCTCTAACGTTGTGAATTTCACGATGCTCTCTCTAAACTCCCAAACATTGTATGTGATTACAATGGTCTCAAAATTATTTCGTAACCTTACGTCTTACCACTTTGAATTTATCACAAAACTCTAGTGGTCTCTATTTCCTTAGCAGACACTGTGAGTAAATACAGTGGTCTCTACTTTTCTTGGACACTGTAAGTGATACAGTGGTCCCTATATTTCAACCTCAGGCACCGTAAATCCTACAGTAATCTCAATTACATTCCAAACACTGTAAATGAAACAATGGGCGCATTTATTTCCAAAACATGGTTACTAATCTAAATGTCGTAACGTGTTCCCACATTCTTAATGTCATCCTCACTCGTACAAATCTTGATCACGAACAATATAAACGAAGTACCATCTATAACTTTACGTGTCACGAAATAATAAAACGCGTGTTATTAAACATTTTAGACTCACGAAAGCCAAACCAAACACATCCTTGAAACATTGGTTCTCGACCCATTGCTAACAGCAACCCAACGCACCCTTGTTTATCATTGGGCCTTTATCATAAAAAAAAAAAAAAAAAAAAAAAAAAAAAAAAAAAAAAAAAAACTAGAGCCTTACTCTATTTAAAAGACTTAAGTTTTATTTCAAATCTAATCGGCTCATGCCCGTTTACTTTGGGTCGTTTTTTGTGAAATTCATTTAACAACCTATCAATATTTTTACACGTCTCGATTAAGCACTTACCAAAGAATCATGTGTGACAAGTCTTTTCCAATTACTCGATCATGTGATGACCAAGTTATCATCAAAGCTCAGCCCGACTGTCATGTTCTCAAATTACTTCAACTAGTTCAAAAAAAAAAAAAAAAAAAAAAAAAACTAGGCAAAAGAAAAAATCATATATTGCCTAAGTACTTTGTTCCATTCGAGCTCCAAACAACCTCAACAAACTCAAACGAACCCTCACCTAGTTATTTGGCCATATTTCATGTTGTTAAACCCTTAGTGGACTCGACTACAACCAAAATAAACCAACTTTCGTGTTTACTTTTATCCCCAGCAACGATTAACAATCCCAATGAACAAAATGATTTTGAACTACAACACATTTCATCTTATGACATATCGATTTCCCCTATTAGCTTCCATATCTATCTAGCAACTTGAATATTTTGAAAAAGATAAATAAATTATTAACGTAAGACACGGTTTTATATATAAAGCAAACAAATTTTGTGTATATTTTTACTCAGAAGCAAACTGATTCATCATCTACAAGAAATTTGGAACAGATTCTGTGTTGTCACTTAAAACTTTATTTAACAAGTTTTCTTTACAAAAGCTGAAGTTCAACAACTTTATTTACATTCATCAAGTTATCATCCGAAACCCTCATTGTTAAAAATCTATTACTTACAAACTCCTTGTTTGACGGGTAGGTTACCCCCATAAATTTTTGATTTTCAAAAGTTATGAACCATATTTATTTTCAAAACGCGATAGAATAACAATCTTCACTCAAAAATGAAAATTTTCTCAAGTCAAGTTGACTATGGGAATAGTGATTTTCACATGTACCACAATAAATTCGACTCCTACATAAATAAATATGGATTCAAATCCTTTGTTCGTGCGTTCACTCTTTCCAACACCTCGTATAGAAGATTGCACAGCATACGACTTCATAACAACTTATCATGCGGGAATCTTCATCCCAATGACTTCCACTTATTGCAAAACAACCCTGACATCAACCTTAGACTGGAATCCCGGGACGGGATTCGGTTTAACGGGTAGGTACTATAACATCCCGTAAATTTCCCCTGTCAATTGTAAACGATCAACGAATAGTAATTCATAATCACAGTTTAATTAACCGTTTCCACGGGCTAAATTTCTTTTTTTTCTTTTATTCAACTATGTTAATCTAAACGTCGTAACACGTTCGCACTTTCTCTACGTCACAATCATTTGTACAAACCTTGATAGTCTAAAATCGCGAATGTATCTAAAACAATTAACGTTTAATACTTAACGTTTATATGTCTCGTCAATTAACCAAATGTGATCAAATAAATTCCCGAGCTCACGAAAATTTTCACAAATACTCAGTAACAATATTGGACCTCGACTCAATATCCAATAAATACCAAACGGGCCGCTAGATTCATTGGGCCTCAGCCCAATAACATTACAAACCGAGCACACCAATCGGACCTTATTATTTTTATTTCGTTCACTGGGCTTAGTCCACAAATCGAGCCCAAGATACCAACCAAAGCCCACGAAAACAACCCAACCTATATAATCTAACTTATGAAAACTCGACAAGGCACATTTACTTTGCCACATTTCCTCTCGATTCGACTTAACAACCATGTTATTATTTCGCACGACTCAATTCTCAACCCAGCTGAGAATCGAGTGTGACAAACCATTTAACTTAACTCGATCGATAGCTTATTTAAAAACCTCCAAAGCTCGACGCACTTAGCACAATATGAACTTAACTCAAAAATCCTTTTTGGATAACTTATGACTCGTACAACTCCAATCCAACTCCTAAACGAGCCACAATGACATCTAAACACATTTTATCATCTCATTAACTTTCAAAAGTTTCCAACAATGACCAAACAAAGAAACCATGATTTCATTTTTTTTGTTTCTTTTTCTTTATTTGAACACAACCACAAGGACCAACATTTCAAATTCATTTGTCTCTTCCTTTTGGTTCTAGTACCGACTAATACAATCAAATGCCACAATCATTTGGCTAACTTACACACACCATTGACCTCACAATTTCTTTCCCACTTGAACTCCACGTGCTACAAACCAAACCGACCCTTTATATTTGTTGTGGAATTCGATTCTTAGACAACAAACAAAAACCCAAAAGATCATGATTAGTTCTTACACACTCAACTCTACTGCCACACTCAACTTACAAATTCTCATGCCACAACAAACAAACACTTAAGTACATGAACTAACATCCAAATGAAACTCACTCGATACATTTTAAACTCCACATACACGAACCGAACAACTCTATATAAACATGCATGCATTCTTACTATGATCTCACACATTCTTAAACTCTCACCATACAATACAAAGTCATAATAACTCTCACAAACAAAAGCAATACACAAACAAAGCACAACTACCTCCCTTGTTCCTCTTGTAGTTCGACAATATGCAAGCGAATGAAAGACAGGAAAAAGGGAGTTGATATGTTAGTAAAATAGAAACATGGGTTTTCATAAGCTTGAATTAAATATTGTCCTTGTTTCTTTTTCCTCTTGCTCGACCAAACTCAAATCCATTGAAACTAAGAAGAATTACAACAAGGGTCTAAATTTGGAAAGCTTGGGGTGGACTTGGAAAAAGCTTTTGGAAGCTTGGTCCCTTCTTGGTTTAGTCTTGCTCTCGCCACTCAACATCCACTCTTTCTCAGGCTCACAAAACCCTCAAGTCCAGAAACAACTCAGTCTAAGCTCACTTGAAACGTATTACAAGTTGGAGTTAAAACGTGATCAAGTTCATCCCTTGTGATCGAAGCACAAGTTTTCACAACCATCCAAGTCCTCTTCTACTCGATTCTACCCACTCTTGAGTCCTTTTAAGTTCCCTCATCTCGTTTTAATCCATTTCGAGTCATATTTCATTAACTTCCATTCGTGTATATTATGCTCGAATGAACATATTGTGACATAAAATGTTACGTATACATTTGTGATACACGAGTTCACATTTGTTCCATGATATCGACAAGCAACAATAGATCACGAATAATCACTCACAAGCCTCGCATGCATTTGCTATCCACAAAAACAAAACCCATTTCGTTTGTCATAAATCACGTACAAAACATATAACTATAATTTTCTAAATGTTGTGAATATTAAAAACATCCCAAACAGTCACCTTAAAGGCCTCGTATTTTCGAATACACACAAATGACACCCACCTATTTTTACTCAATCCGAATCCCACTATGGCAAAGTTTATTTTTCCTATTTTGAACTTTTCACGAAAATCAATAAAAGGTTCTTAAGAACGTACAAAGTAAAAGCCCTTAACTGGTTTTCAACACGTAGGTAAATATTGAGTTGTCAGTTTTGAAAAACAAGCGAAACAAGCCACAAACACACATCATATCTTCGAATTTCTAAACACGACCACCTAATATTTTCGCACCATCTCATTAACAACCTGGAACACTAAAATTTTCATGTCTTGAGTTTCTAAAAATAACGTGAACCCGTCACTCAAAAACTGCCATTTTGAAACTGCCACACAACAATCCCAACTAGAAAATAAATTAGAAAACTTATACTATTCGAACTGGGCTGAACAAAAGCCCAATAAGAAATAGAGTTAGATCAGCCCACTGAGCCCATATGAAATATTTTTAGAATCACAAAAATTGTCCAAGTCCAAGCCCAAAAGTATTTCCATGCCCTCGCCTCCAAATTTCGTAACGGGCCACCATTCTATGCTTTTTAAGGCCCAATATATAAAAATTAAATTTTATGGTCAAACAAACAGTTGACTTAAGCTTAAATAAACTAAGATAAGCTTCTGAAATTTTTGTAGAATTTCTCCACAAGTTTTTATGCAAAAAGGACTAACTTTGCAAACTAGTTTCACTTTGAGGGGCCAAAACTGCCAACTTTGTAAAAACAGGTCCTGGAACAGTAAAAACAATATCTTTGGGATGGAAGATGACTTTATAATAAAGTAGAAACTCAGATTGTCAATTGGGTTAATTTTGGGTCGAGAATGTAACTTTTATAAACTAGAGACTAACGGTGTAACGCAAACGCCGTTAGGGTGTAAAATGTAAAAACAATGAAAGTTTAAGGAGTATACAGAAACCTCAACACAACTCATTTTCAATTCATGTTTTACACAACCCACCCTCACATCATGTGTTCTTCCACTTCGAACACAAATATTTAACGATACGTTATATTTATATATAACAACTTCTAAACGATTCCTAAACGATTCGGTTCAACCACTTCCAGTAAACGACTATTATGATTTCTGAATCATAAAATAATATTATTGATAATATTATTCTTGAACTCCAAACCTCTTAAACCATTCACACTCACATCACCGATCAAATCGTCATACGATTCCTCATATCGCATTCATTATTCGTGCTGAGACAAATTCTCAAACATTATTATTATTCAGGTCATGTGTGAAGCTATTTCCGAAACTCAACTGAATTTACATTTCAGTAAATCCACTTTCGTCATTATTGCTATCGCATCAGGTGAGTTCATAGCCCCACTTTTCTTGTTTACTGTTTTATAAACTCTTTGGGGGAGA
Organism: Artemisia tridentata subsp. tridentata; assembly: GCA_021014915.2. Classification (NCBI taxonomy): domain Eukaryota; kingdom Viridiplantae; phylum Streptophyta; class Magnoliopsida; order Asterales; family Asteraceae; genus Artemisia; species Artemisia tridentata. The sequence goes on from CP139507.1 coordinate 222,877,836, forward strand.
TACATGCTCAAATACAATGCTTTATACTTTTTCAAGTACTCTACACTGTACATACTACTGTGAGTTCCATAAAACATTCTTTTACCTATTCTAAATTACCTTTGCGGGAAATACATGCTTGTATTTCATATAAACTTCACTAGTTTGCTTTAAACATTATACTCAGTTGATAAACCACTCTACTTGTTATTAAAACGTAATACTTGCTTTTACTTACAAGGACACTATCAACTTTTGCGAATTACTATGAACTTATGAATTCACTTTTATACGCTTTTATATCTCATGGAGAGATACCTGCTATAAACATGATCACAAATGATTTTCAACTGTATGCTATACTTGATGACTATTGCTTAAGTTTATCTTTATTGCCATGTTCGAAGTCCCTCACATCATGAACCTTAATCACTTGCGAGTGACCGTAAATAATTGTGAATAGATCTATTTGGGACTGACAATCCCCGTTTGGGTCTGCTAGGATGAGCCACCCAGGCGCACTTTATTTGAACAAACTTATGGGTTATTGGCAAATACCCATCTCGAGGGCCTTTATACTTTACATCATTTTTGATGCCTGTTAAGCGTTGAGTGTCATGAGACTTAGGGCAATAGAAACAATACTGTAGTCATGATACAGTATTGCCATTATTTTATTAAACTTGAACTTGTTTTCACTATATAGCAGAAAATCACTACTTGGCAAACAATAACTATTTTGTGTTGACCCGGTCAGGGTTAACAAACAAACTATGGGTATATAATAACTTAACCCATCACTTATTTTATAACAAACCACTATGGGTGTATAATATCGCAACCCACCGTTTATTTATTAATAATTGTATTTGTTACAATTATTACCTAAACTTGGAACCATTGAGAATCAACTGATTTTATGCAAACTCTATGGATTCACTCACAACTTGAATTTGATAATCAACTGCTTTAACTTTAAACTCTATGGATTCACTCACACTTTGATTTTTGACAAATCAACTGGTTTAACTATAAACACTATGGTATTACTCACTCTTTGATTTTGGAAATCAACAGTATTTACTCACAAACTCTTTGATTTTGGAAATCAACAGTTTTTACTTACAAACTATATGAACTCACCAACCTTTGTGTTGACGCTTTTAGCATGTGTTTATCTCAGGTCCATGATAAGCAAGGATGTCACGAAGGAGCACGAATACTTTTGAAGGCTATAAACTTTATTATCAATCGAAAACCTATTTAATAAACTCTGGAACCACTGGGACCTCGTTTTGTAAACTCTGATATTCGAATGATAAATCTTTTAAAATGACTAAATTGTGATCGTTTTCTACTATTCAACTGTTGTGCCATGAAGTAACACCCAATTTGAATTCCGCTGCATATCACGAAATTGGGGGTGTTACATTTATAGCCGAGAGTTTAAGAATTAGGATTTTGATTTTGGGTCCGTTTAGAGTGAGATTTGGCGACGGGTAAAACTAGGCCGAGACCTTGATGGTCTCGGCAAGAATTGTCAATGTTGGTTGTGTTGTTGTTGTTTTAATTGTTGGGGTTAAATTGTTGTTGATGTCGTTGAGATAGACCAAAGGACTTGGCCCGTTTGGTTGTAGTTGGAGCCGAGGGGAATAGGTCGAGACCACTAGGGTCTCGGCAATGGATTATAATTGTTGTGGTCGGTATTGATTTGGATTATGGATTAGGACCGAATGGGTTATTTTGGTTTGGATTGTTGATGTCGGTGTCGAATTTGGATTTGGGTTATTATCCCATTTAAGGATCGCCGAACCATAGAATCTAGGAACGATAACTAGATTGGACATAATTCCTTAATTGAATACGTGCATTTTGAGCAACGTGGGTATCATTGAGACTTTCTAGTCTTGACTTGACTCGACAATGCCATAACTTGGATTATTAATTGTAACTTGGAAATTAATACAATTAGACTAATGGATAATCGGAAACGTGAACTTTGGACTATTAAACAACACAACCGATTTAACAAACTTGAAAGTTAATTGTTATACGTAACTTGATATTAACTCGAGGACACATATAAACTTGTAAACTAATCTACTCGATTATTTAACCAGTTGGAACGACATAAAACTGGTAAATTAAAACCATTCGGTAAACCTATCAACCGAATTAACTTTGGTTAATCGGACTAGACTTAACCATTTACTCATTTTAACACCTACATGCTACATGATTCTTACATGTTTATTTTCCTTTCATACTTGCGTAGTATATTTTACTTTGGTGTGAGTTTTCGAGTCTTGACTTTTAAACCAATACACGTTTGACGATACCAAACATTATTAAACAGATATAACGAAATGCTTTTTGGAAGCAAGTTTTGAAATAACATTTGGGAATGGGAACAATTATCTATTGGAAACCTTTACGCTTTCGTATATGCGTTACGATGAATTCTATATTCTTTAGATCGTGCCGAATTCCATATCATCGTGCGCTGACTCTTGACATCGCTGATGTTACTCTATTCTGCCACACTCTTTGGCACCATTGTATTCCTTACGACACTACATTCCAAGGTGAGTTCGTAGCCCCTACTTTTATACGTTTTAAACTACTTTTGGGGGAGATACATGCTCAAATACAATGCTTTTACTTTTCATAAGTACTCTTAACTATTTACACATTACTGTGAGTTCCATAGACTACTCTTTTACCTACTCTGAATTACTTTTGAAAGCGATACATGTTCGCTTTACATATAAACTTTACTAGTTTACTTTAAACATTATACTCAGTTGATAAACCACTCTACTTGTTATTAAAACGTAATACTTGCTTCTACTTACAAGGACACTATCAACTTTTACGAATTACTATGAACTTATGAATCCACTTTTATACGCTTTTATATCTCATGGAGAGATACCTGCTATAAACATGATCACAAATGATTTTCAACTGTATGCTATACCTGATTCATTATTGCCTAAGTTTACCTTTATTGCCATGTTCGAAGTCCCTCATATCATGAACCTTAATCACTTGCGAGTGAACGTAAATAATTGTGAATAGATCTATTTGGGACTGACAATCCCCGTTTGGGTCTGCTAGGATGAGCCACCCAGGCGCACTTTATTTGAACAAACTTATGGGTTATTGGCAAATACCCATCTCGAGGGCCTATATACTTTACATCATTTTGATGCCTGTTAAGCGTTGAGTTTCATGAATCTTAGAGCAATAGAAACGATACTGTAGTCGATACAGTATTGCCATTATTTTATTAAACTTGAACTTGTTTTCACTATATAGCAGAAAATCACTACTTGGCAAACAATAACTATTTTGTGTTGACTCAGTTAGGGTTAACAAACAAACTATGGGTATATAATAACTTAACCCACCACTTATTTTATAACAAACCACTATGGGTGTATAATATCGCAACCCACCGTTTATTTATTAATAATTGTATTTGTTACAATTATTACCTAAACTTGGAACTATTGAAAATCAACTGATTTTATGCAAACTCTATGGATTCACTCACAATTTGATTTTGACAATTAACTGATTTTATGCAAACTCTATGGATTTACTCACATCTTGAAATTGATAATCAACTGTTTTAACTATAAACACTATGGTATTACTCACTATTGATTTTGATAATCAACTATTTATTTTCAACTACTATGGACTCACAAACTCTTTGATTTTGGAAATCAACAGTATTTTCTCACAAACTCTTTGATTTTGGAAATCAACTGTATTTTCTCATAAACTCTTTGATTTTGGAAATCAACAGTTTTTAACCACAAACTCTATGAACTCACCAACCTTTGTGTTGACGCTTTTAGCATGTATTTATCTCAGGTCCATAATGAGCACGGATGGCACGGAGGAGCACGGATACTTATGAAGGCTATAAATATCATTCGAAAACCTATTTAATAAATTTTGAAACCATTGGGACCTTACTTTGTAAACTCTGATATTCGAATGATAAATCTTTTAAAACGACCAAATTTGTGATCGTTTTCTACTATTCAACTGTTGTGCCATGAAGTAACACCCAATTTAAATTCCGCTGCATATCACGAAATTGGGGGTGTTACAGAATACATGGTCGTCTTATTAATAACTTATTTAAATTTGGATTACTCATTTTAGTCAGCTTTCCATTTTAGTAATCTTCCTCTTATAGCAGCTTTCCGAAAATAGTAACTTTCCAAAATAGTAAGTTTCCAATTTTAGTAAGTTTTTCCCGATAACGCATGATTTACTCTTTTTATAATTACAAGTAACGCTTAACTATGCTAAATCACTCAAAATTAACAATATTAATAGATTAGGGTTAATTATGACAAATTATGATAGTATAGGGTTTACTATCTCAATAGTGCAAGGTTTAAGGTTTAAAACGTATATTATATGAATACCCATTTTTATCTCTAAACCAAAAACAACCGTGACCCATGCATGCATTTTACTCTTCATTTTATCATTAGTTCGAATCGAAAACGCCAAGCCGAGACATTAATACTTTAATCGAGATCAATTTAATCCTAGATTTAACTCCTTTTATAACCAATTATTTGACATATGACAAAGGTATTTTAGTCCATGTATATTCACTTCTAAAACTCTATATGAACACACACACGCTTGTACATCCAAAAACGTTTACACTTACACAAAAATCATGCATTCGAGGCCCTAATCCATTTCATATATTTAGTACGTTTCATATTAAACATAATAGGGTTTTATCAGATTTAAACCATGTACGTCATAAAGAACCAGATTAAAGTCATAATCATTTTAAGTTGTGGTCAAAGGTTATTAAGAGTCGAATTATATTAGCTTTTATGAATTCATGTGGGTCTTTAAAACATACTCATAACCTCTAACTCGAATAGCAAAGCAAATAGATTAGGTCTTGGCGCATCATATATATACGAATAGGGTATTTAGATGTTTTATATGTTTAGGTTATATAACAAGTGTGTCGAATTGGAAAAAGAAACAAGAGTGATTATGGTGATACCTTGTTGTACGCTCAACGACCCAACGCACAAACACAACTGTCAACACAAGACTTGGCAACCATCGTCTCACACACTGACGCGACGTCAAGCATTCCACAAGGATTATTTTCCATGTACTAAACTCCATGCGTATACCCATAGCAGTCTGTTAAAATCCTCCCGGTTCTCCTCCTTTTTAGCAGTAAGCATGTGTGTTATTCTTCTTGTTGTGATAGATGTAAATGAGATAAAAAGGGGGATATACGGTTTAGAATAAAAGGGATAGCGTGTTTTTCAAATATAGTGAAACTGTTTTTATTATTTGGCAAGTGATAATTGTAATTCAATATGATATGCGTGATCATAGGGCTAAATTTGAGGGAGCCTTGTCTCTATTTAATGTTTGAAATCGTGTGCACTAGAGAGAAGTCAGGAAGCAAATTGTGATCTTCTAAAATTATAATGGATACTCTTTTGTTCTTATCTTCTTATTAACATGTGACAATAATGAATTGATCAATAATATATGGCCCAAGGTATCCTTGCTTATTTTATGGGATTTGTTTTGGGGACAAATTTAATGCTAGTGTATCTTAAAAAAATGTTACACGATTTATATAATTGTGAAAAATTCGGTTATGGTTTTATTTTTAGGCGTGTACAAGTATTTAAAATAAATGTCACATGGCTTAATAATGTATAACATAAGTATAATCTTATTTATCTTAGGTTGTAGGTTCCAAACGTTGTGTACGTTCAAGTAGTAGCATATAAATACTTTAGGTTATACGTAAATATACGTTCTTCAAAAGTTCAAAATTGAAGGGTATTTTAGGTATTTTACGCGTTCAGAAATTTTGGGTTTTACATTGTTCTTCTCGGATCTTCTAAATCTATGTATCAGCAACCTGGCTCTGATACCACTTGACCGGATCTACACACACTCCTTGTGTTAGATGTGATACGAAGAATTATACTTAGTCTAGCACGCGGAATTTACTAGCTAGCACTTAGAAGACCTTATGTGTTTTGTATGATTTGAATAAACAAAGAACACAGAATAATAACCTTCAACGATTCTATATTATTAGAAAATAATACGAGTGATCTCCTATCACTAGGGTTTACAACCTTGAATCTCTATAATACGTATGAACTCACACCTCTGTATGTTAACCTAGGCAATCCTTTTATAGACTTAGGATTCCTTTACAAGATAACTATCAATCTAATTCTATACGATATACACAATATCTTTTCCATATTTATCTACTTTACATAAATCATAAACCGTCTTAACTTCTTCTCTCAGCAGTCTTAACTGCTCATGTCTTCAACACTCTTCAGCAGTCTTAACTTCAACCTTCAACAGTCCTAACTGTTACCTCCAACAGTCTTAACTGCTTAAGCTTAATTTCCTAACAGAATGATGTGATTGCAATAGGCTGAGAGAGTTGAGAAATGATATCGCTCAAAGGAATAGTACTCTCCTCGTCGTCTTCATCTTCGTCATCGAGCATGGCAGCCTTATTAAATAAGAAACGCCTTTGTGCTGCTCGTTCTTCGACGAGTAAATCTTCCATAGATTTACCATGACGATCATCTTGGGGAAGCTTATTAGCCAAATCCTTAACTTCTTCTATTAAATTTAGAACATGGAGAAGTTCTTGAGGAAGTGGCTGAGGTTGTGTTTGAGTCATTTGGTACTATGGAGGTTGGTCATGATAAGAATAATCATAATTATTACAAGGGTCATGCTCATAGACAAGCGGGCTCCTCGTTTGACAATCAGATTTATGATGCGGACCTCCACAGAATTCACAACAGTAAAATTGTTGTGACTAACTCAGTGCATCATATGGATATTGGTCATAACCAAAATTTTGATTGTTACACGGAACTTGCTCATAGACAAGCATATCAATTGCTTGACAATCAAAACTTTGGTGAGGACCTCCACAATTAGCACAAAGATCATTTGGGACAATTTGAAATGATGTATCATTGAAGTTTTGATAGCACGAATCTTGCCCAAATGAATCATGAGGAAGGAAGCTGAAATCGTTTTGAAAATTTGGATAAGTGAATGTATTTTCGATTTCAGAAGTGCAACATATACAAACTTCGTGAGTAAACCCACATTCCTTGCAAAAACATCGTTCACAAAGTGAATCATCTCCCAATAGATCTCCACATACATAGCAATTTTGCTGTTTTAATGAGAATAGTTGGGATTGTGGAGGGTGGTCGGAAAAACTTTGAGAATTATTGACGGAATTAGGATTTGATTTAATGGATAATTCACACGAATAACAAGATCCGTTTGGTGCATTATTTCTACACCGCTCACACAAACACTTGTAACAACGATGATCATCACCCAATATACTTTTACAATGAAAGCAGTGATAGTCGAGTGACGACATAAGAATTAAAAGGATAAAAGGAATGAGAAGATAATAGAATTAAACGAATAGAGGAATAAGAAGAATATTTTTGGATTTTTATGATTTAAAGACATTTTGAAATATACAAAGGAAAAAAGGAAAATAAATTTTTGAAAAGAAAATCTTTTTGGGGTTTTATAAGAAAATATTTACGAAGAAAACGATAACTTCTCGGGAGAAGAGTCTTCAAAACACGTAACGACAAACGAGAATTAAAAAAATTCGCTTCAAGCCTTCCCATACAGCGGCGCCAAAATTTGATTCGCTTGAATCAATATATAAATTTTCTCAAAGGATTACATAGGAAATTATGTAAACCCGAGTCGTTTTCCCCAACGAAGGATGAATGGAATTTGTGATCTCGATTCGTGAAACGTGTTTGAATGGTGGAAACAAAGAGATTTTGGGTTTTTAAGCTAAGATAAGTGAACATAAACTAAAAACGATTTAATAAACAAGAAAAATGATAACCTAAAGTGCTCGTGATTAAAAACGTAAATGAATTCTAAAAATACGTTTAAACCGGGAAATCCCGAGCCTAAAACATCAAAATGATGAAATGCTAATTCTACGGGCATCAAACTAATTTTCCTATGTTCTAGTTAATAAAATAAAATTTTAGAAAAAAGAATTATATTTTTCTGATTAATATTTTATTAAATACGAATTAAAAACTAATTTAAAAAGAAAAATAGATTAAAAATACTAAATGTAAACGAAAAATTATGAAAATTTTATGGAAAGTCCTAAGTGATAAGCTGAATACAGGAAAAATAAGCAGAGGTTGCCAGCTTATCCAGATAAGCTGGAATAAGCCCAACTGCTGAAATAAGCTATATGAACTGAAATGGTGTTAAATAAAAAACTAGGAAAGGATAAACCAGACAAAGACCCAAGGGCAGATGGTATTGGGAGTGTGTGTTGAGGCTTTGGGAATAAGAAGTCCAGGGTTCGAATCCTTGGACTTTCTTATTGCTCTTTATTTATTTATTTTTTTTAATTTTCTTTTTACAAACTAGAAAAACACTTAAAATTAAGCATATTTTATGAAAGCAAACTTTTTGGAAAACTCAAATAAGCTGGGACTTAGGCTAAAAAGCAGAACAGTTAATATTAAAGCTTAAAATGCACAAGATAAACTAATTAAGATACCAAAAAGCTAATAAACCAAAAACTAGAACTAACCAAATAAGCTAAAAATCTAAGGAAAATAAGCATAGTCTCAAATAATCTAAAAGAGTACTCCTAATAAGAACAAGAAAGCAGGAAATAAGCTACTGAGTGCTGATTCAACTGGGATCAGATTAGCAGACATCAAAACAGGCCAAATGAGGGTGTTTCCAACTTAATAAAAAGCTATGAAATCAAAGTGGAAAATCCCCAATAGCTTAAATATGACAAGGTAAGCTATCAAGGTTCTTATAAATTGAAAATCAGACAAAAAATAACTTGATAAGAGCTTATTTATTAGCACTCAAAATTGTCTAATCCAGACATTAGTGTACTGACTGCATCAGTAGACTAATGGGCTGAGGGACATTTTGAGGGCAATCTAAAAGCCATGATCAAGCTAAGAACTAACCTAGAAAGATGGAATCAGCAATGAGCAATTGACAAACACCTTATTGGATGAAATTCAGCACCTTTCAATATTAGGACAACACATGGAAATCTGATTCAGACTCCACTTTGTGTTCTGTGCAGACCTTGAACAGCAATGCACCCAACTAGCACTCCCCTTACTGAGATTATACCATTCCAGCAAAACCAACCTAAAGCATCTAAATGAACATAAAAACAACAACAAAAACTACCTAGGAAGCATTATTCATATGATAAGCAAATAAGGACAGTATCACACTTAAATCTATAATGATCTACTCAATTCATTAGAAACATTCAAATCAGCTAACACTCTCTTACAAAAACTCATATGAGGGATTTTGGACTAGATCAAAACTTCCAAAAGTGCAAATAAACAGTATTCATCCATTTTGACCCACTTTAAGGGCTGTACCAAACACTCCTTTATGAAGACTGTTTTGAATTTAGAACCATAATGAACCTAATTAAGCCATGTTTCCTGAAAACATATCATTAACTAACTACATTTAAACTTAAAAAGCACTAATTAACCACAATTAAGCACTGAAATAAGCTGATTAAGCAGTTTGACTAACTTTGACTATTTGAGTTCTTGGCATTGAAAATGAATTTGAAACAAATTAACTTTAACAGAATCTATAATAAGCTCACATGAGCTTAATGAAACAGTAATGAAAGCTTTTAAACTAATTGTAACAATAATCAGAAATCTTAGCAATAAATAAGACCAGAATTAAAAAGGGATTCGACTTTATCAATTATGAAATTGTTTACAGAACTTCTACAATAAAAATACAATAACAATTAAAAACTAAATTGAACTACAAATCCTAAAAGCCCATAATAAACTAACTACGACCTCCTATTTAACTAATTAACTAACTAACTCCTTCTTCTGTGTACTGAGTAGGCATTTTATAGCATCCAAAAGTCTTCTCTCATCTCTCTGGACAAATCCCAGCCTTTCAATTAGCTTCAATTAATCCCAGCCCTTCATCTCCAAATTGGCGGGAAAAGTGGATAGTGGGATTCCAGCTTGGATTTAGCACGTGAAGATAGGTACTTGGCTATCTGAGGGGGGGGGGGGTGGAGTGTTTCAGTGAAAAAGGCATGGGAGACATGGGGGGACATGATGCTCTGGGAAAAGTGAGGTGAAAGGTACGGGGAAAAGGGAAAGCGGGAAAGAGAAGGGTTGACCTTCTTGACCCTGGTTTTATCTAAAAAAAACGGGTTAAGGGTTTTTGATGTTGGGCTTGTGATGGAGTGGGCTGGGAATTGGGTTGAGGGTTGGGTTTTATTTGTGGGCTTGTGGGATTAATATAAGTCAAGCCTGGTATAGCTAAGGGTAGGATTAGTTTGGAATTTAATTTTAAGTTTAGGGACCATTGTTGCCATTTCTGAAAATTCAGGGACCATTCTTGACAAATTTATTTTCTTTGAAAGTTGACTTTTGACACTTGAGCAATTTCTTGGTCCAAACTTGTAAATTTCTTCCCTGGCTTCGGCTTTTGACGATTTTCCAATCTCGTGCTCAGTTTTGTCTGTTTTTGCCCTGTTTTCAATCCATTTGTACTTGAAACACATAAAAACACAAACCATGAATATTTGCTACAATATTTGGTCTATTTGGGTGTTTTTGGTCGTTTTTGTGTCTTGTATGGGCGTAAAATGATGAGTAAATAGGCACTCATCAAAATCCCAACAGCTATTTTCCCCCTCAAAATCAATTCCAACCTTCCCCAAATAAGTTTTCACCAGAAAAGACAAAATTTGGAGCGTCCTTGTCTAGGACGGCTCTACGGTTCCACTAAATTTAGTGGAACCATGGGACATTTAGTGGAGCGGTCCGTATAAAATTTTCCGTAACGTTCAGATTTTTCTTGCCTATAAATAGTGGACCATTTCACACTTCCAACTTGATTTTTCCAGTCACTTTTCTCTGGTCTAATCCCTCCTCACTTAGATGACTTTCTTTTATCATTTAGAGAGTCTTAGTTTGTTTAAGAGTGATCCAATCCTCCATTCAAGTGATCCTCTTCATTCCTCTTGATTAGCAAGAGAAGAACACAAAGTATCCAAGTAGATACAAAGTGTTGTCATCCCTCTTGATTAGCAAGAGAAGAACACAAAGTATCAAAGTAGATACAAAGTGTTATCATTCCTCTTCATTTGCAAGAGAAGAACTCAAGGTATCCAAGAAGATACAAGAGTTGTAGTTGTTAGGTCTTGTAACATTGGTTACACTCTTGATTGTATCATAGCATACATCAAGATCATTTTTCTTTTGAGAGTTTGTGAGGGAAGATCATTGTGATCTTGTCGAGATCTTGGAGATCTCTTGAAGCCATTGGGCTTGTGTGATTGATCAAGTGGATCAAGGGTAGATCGAGTCAAGTGGGAGTAGATTATTGTGATCGTGTCGAGATCTTGGAGATCTCTTGAAGCCATTGGGCTTGTGTGTATTGATCAAGTGGATCAAGGGTAGATCGTGGTAGATTGGTGCTAGCTAAGATTAGCACTCGACATCTAGCTTAGTGTCGAAAATAGGATAAGCGACGTGTACGGTGTAGATTGGGTAGATCGTGGTAGATTGGTGCTAGCTAAGATTAGCACTCGACATCTAGCTTAGTGTCAAAAAATAAGTTAAGCGAAGTGTACGGTTTTCTCCGCCTGAAGGGAGTTTGTTGATTAGTGAAGTAACTCTCGAGTTGGGTACTCGGGGAGTGGAGTAGGGCGAAGAGGAGCTTCGTGACCGAACCACTATAAATCACCGTGTCCGGTTTGCGCCTTCTTACTTATCTCTTTAATTTCATTTCATTCTTTATCACTATATATTTGCATTGCCTTTTTGCTTGTGTAGCTAGTTGCTTATGTTATATTGATTATCTATGTGTCGTGGTTTGATTGTGCATATGTTGTAGTTTACTATATTCATCTCTTGATGTAATATGATCATAGTTGACACTTTTCATATCACATCACACTTGATCGGGAGTTGGATACAAAAGTTTTAAATTCTTAAATGGAAACATATTCACCCCCCCTCCCCTCTACGGTTTCCACACACCGTTTGGACATGGAAAGAATAACGAGTTTATGATTCATGATAAGCAAAATTACAAGGTTACTCAAGAACCCACTTAGACACACTAATGACTTTGTTGGCTTTTCAATGAGAATAGTTGCAGACGGCTATCCCCGGTGAGAGATAAATTAAGAGACACAAAGAAGCAAGCTAGGCTTGGGTTCTAAGTTTGTTGAGAATTCTAACACTCTAACTATGTTATAGAATTCTCACTTCTTACTCTCGTTGAATGTGCACATTCTGCTTTGGTTGGAACGGGTTTATATAGCGGTGAGATTACGGTTGCTTCATGTGGGAATAGTGATCTTGTCAATCATTCGTAGATAGGAACGTGGCTAGACATCTAGCCTTGATGTCCTTTTGGTTTACCGGACACCGGTTTCCCATGAGCTTCTTTTGTGTCTTGGGAAGGAAAAAAATTTATCTTCCTAAGAGTTTTCCCACTTAAATGCTATAGTCTTCGCCTAACCTTCTTGGTCTTTGATCATAGAGCTGTGAGATCATCAAGGTATTCGTGTCCTTGAGAATCCCCTGTCCCTGAGCTAGAGTTCCTTGTACATACAGGCTGATAGGCACTTAGTAAGTTTGCAAGATAACTCTTTGACGATATCTAAGATATTAACTTCTGCTATTGACATTCAGTGAGTTTGTCTTCTTTAATCAGTTCATCCTAGATTCTTGATGTCTCTGAATCTTCAGCCTTGTTCAAGGAGTTATGTTGATCAGTCATATCTTCTTGATTAGTTAGAATTAAGGTTGTTGAGGTGTTCATTGTCAATGAGAGAAAGGCCATTAGGGATATAGAGACATTTGTCAGATCTCAAAGTCCCTGATGTTTGCTTAAGTACCTTACTCACTGAGACTGCATCAGCAGAGTTAAGGCGCTTCTTCAGTTGGTCTTTGCCAACTCTTTGAAGAATGTTGTCTGAGCTTAATCCCTTTATCAGGGAGAGACATTTTCACTGATCATCAGTGAGTTAGATAATCACTAATCTTTGTCAGTGAGTGTTTGGGCTATTTTATGTTCAAATATTTTATCAGGGACATTTGGGTAAATTGTTGACCTAACAATCTCCCCCTATTTGAATATAAAGATGGCCCGGGTTTTATTAGAGATAAGTGAGCATAATGTCTTCTTCTTACACTCTGATTTACAACAAAGGTATAATGTACGGCTATTGTTTTTGGTTCTATGTGATACTACTTGTTGGATATTATCAGATATAAGTGAGCATAACGGCTTCTTCTTATATACTGATTTACAAGCATGATCTAATGTAAACAATGTTGTTATAAGCTTTTATCTTTGATAACTTTTGTTGAAGATGAAGTTTTAGGCTATCTTCTTCATCTTGAGTCACCATCTTAATTCTTGGTTCTATCTTCACTTATCTGAGCTTTATACTCAGGTAGTGGTGTTTCTTCTTTAGTTTCATGATGACCTCCTGAACAGTTTGTTCAGGGTCTCTGGAGCATTATTGCTCAGGGCCTCTTGAGCATTTTCTCAGGGTCTCCTTACTCTTCTTCTTCAGGGTCTTTCTTAGGATTGTCTTCATTTCAATTCTAGCAAGAACTTGCTGATCTTAGACATCCTAAGCTATTATCAGTTTGTAAGTGAAAAAAAAAGAGGCTTCCTCTTACAGACTGATTTACAACAAAGAAAAACATACATATCATTCAGTAAAAGCAGTTTCTTTGTTGTCTTGAACCATTTCTCCTTTTGTATGCTAAGGGTCATGTTCCCTGATTCTTGTTCTACTCAATCCTTTGTATTAATTCTTATGTGTGAACTCAGTCCCTGATGATTTGTACATCAGGTTTACATCTTCAGTTATGGCTATCATAGATTCTGATAAATGTTGTCTCTCCCTCAAAATCTGCAACTTCAGTGAAAGATTTTGGAGTTCATGCATTTATGGTAATGGTTAAAGCTTAAGGAACTCAGTTCCTTTGTTGAATGTCTATCAGTTAGATTAATAGACACTAAGGCCTTTCAAGGAGTCATTTTCATCCTGAAAGGTCCTCAAAGAGTGACTTAATCATGCTGTGAACAAGCTGACAGTGTGTCATACTCTCTGGATCACTGATAATCATTGAAAAGTTTAGACCTTTTATTCATAGTTTACATGAAAGAGGAGATTAGTTCACATTAATCTCTCCAAGACTAGAACTACAAGTTATCTAAACTTAATTAGTAGTAAGTGAGCAATGGCTTCTTCTTACATATTGATTATTACTTCAAAGAATTACAATATTTATCATACCTAATTCTATAGATGCTGATGAAGTACAAATAGAGACTGGAGCTTGAATCTGTTATCTTCAGTTCTGCAACCTTTTCTGTAGTCCAGCTTCTTCATACTTCAGTGCTCTGTGAACCAGCAACCACTCTGGCCAGAGACTTGTAAACTCATCAGGTAGTAAGTGAGTACCACCTGATTTATTCTTTCCAGTCCCTGATCATCGAACAACCCTAATCGACAAGCTGGTCTTGCCTCAGTTGTTGATCTTGGTTGCTCAGATGGGGGACTGTTTTGTTTACTGGCTGGTCTAATAGACGGGTAGAGCTAAGTAGCTTTATCGTTGCAGATCAGCCAAATTTTAACCCAGCCGGCAACCATGTCCTTTGTGCTTCCGGGCTGGGCAGCAACAAGGATGAGAAATCAGGGATTTTCATCATTTGTTGCTTGACTTCGTTAGGTGATGTTTCTTGAAGAACGGGGATTATGACGATCCCTGATGTAAGATTTGTATCTATCCCTAATGACGTATCCTCTTCCCTATTATGTTCCCGTTTAATAGCCTATGATGATCCACCATTTTTCTCACCAAATATGGTTGTTACTGAGATTAACCATATTAAATCCTTTGAGGTTTCCACTCTCATATCTTGCATGGAACTAAGTTCCCTTGAAGATTCGACCAGTGTTATAAGAACTGGTGGTGCTGAGGTGGAATGAATGGAATGATAGTGGATAGGCCGTTTGAGCATTACCTCGTACCAGAAAGGTTTAATGTAACTTTCTTGTTCGAGGAGACACTCGAGGATCTTATGGAAGGGATTTTGATGTTAGGGTTTTTGCAGAGGATGGTGGTTGAATGTTATTAGCCGTCATTTAAGAACGGCTAAAAGTTATTAGTAGTCATTTAAGAACGGATCTAGATCATAAGAATGATCCACCCGCTCTGATACCACTTGTTGGTCCGGCTTAACTTGAGCAACTCATGAATTAACGAAATAAACATACACATGTGCCGTTTGGACATAGAAATAATAAAGAGTTTATGATTCATGATAAGCGAAATTACAAGGATACTCAAGAACCCACTTAGACACACTAATGACTTGGTTGGCTTTTCAATGAGGATAGTTGTAGACGGCTATCCCCGGTGAGAGACAAATTAAGAGACACAAAGAAGCAAGCTAGGCTTGGGTTCTAAGTATGTTGAGAATTCTAACACTCTAACTATGTTATGGAATTCACCCTTCTTACTCTCGCTGAATGCGCACATTCTGCTTTGGTTGGAACGGGTTTATATAGTGGTGAGATTACTGTTGCTTCACGTGGGAATAGTGATTTTGCCAACTGTTCATAGATAGGCACGTGCCTTGACATCTAGCCTTGATATCTTTTTGGTTTATCGGAGTTGACAGCACCGGTTTCCCATGAGCTTCTTTTGTGTCTTGGGAAGGAACAAATTTTATCTTCCTAAGAGTTTTCCCGCTTAAACGCTATAGTCTTCACCTAACCTTCTTGGTCTTTGATTAAAGAGCTGTGAAATCATCAAGGTATTTTTGTCCTTGAGAATCCCCTATTCTTGAGCTAGAGTTCCTTGTACATACATGTTGATAGGCACTTAGTAAGTTTGCAAGATAACTATTTGACGATATCTAGGACATTAACTTCTGCTGTTGACATTCAGTGAGTTTTCCTTCTTTAATCAGTTCATCCTAGATTCTTGATGACTCTGAATTTTCAGACTTGTTCAGGGAGTTATGTTGATCAGTCATATCTTCTTGATCAGTTAGAATTAAAGTTGGTGAGGTGCTCATTTTCAATGAGAGAAAGGGCATCAGGGATATAGAGACATTTGTCAGATCTCAGTGTGCCTCTAAATTTACAAAGGACACCCCCCCTAGTGGGGTAGGTGTACTATTTTTTTTTTTTTTTTTTTTTTTTTTTTTTTTTTTTTTTTTTTGTTTTTTTTAAAAAAGTATGTATTTTTTTTATTTTATTTTGTGTAATGTTTATTTTAGTGTTTATTTGTTATGTTTTTTATGTTATGTTATTTGTATTCATCTAATGTGTTTTCATTTAATTAAACAACAACAATAACAGGTTAACGTTAACACATTAAACAACTACAATGTATTCATCTAATGAGTTTCTATTTAATTAAACAACAACAATAACACATTAACATTAACACATTAAACAACTACAAAAACAAACGTTAACGTTAACACATTAAACAACTACAAAAACAACTGTTATTATTCAATTAAACAAGAACATTAACACATTATTTAAAAACAACAACACCTACTACATGTGAAGATTATTTATGTCATCTAAAAGCTCATGGAGCATTGCACCCGACTGACATGCGTGATCCTCAGGATTCCTTGCCAATTCCAGTGATGCCTCGAGCGTCTTTATTCTTGTCATCAACATCTTGTTTTGAGACACTAACATCTTGTTTCTTGTTTCAAGCTTGTCAATCTTATTATCTTGCTTGTCAATTTTATTATCTTTAGCTACGCAGTTTGAGCACTGCGTTAAAGAAGAGGCTTGACTAAAGTACTTGTTTTGAAACTCATCATTCCACATAAAGTACCCACACCCAAAGTCATCTGTTCCTGGCTGTTACATGTTAAGAAAATTATAAGAAATGTATTCTTAACAAACAAATAATTTACATAACTAAGCAAACGTATGATTATTTACCACTGAAAAAGGACATGCATAATACGGTTGACCATAACTAGTGTCTCTACGGGATGTCCTTTCTATAATCAATCCTCTCCGACAGCGACACAAGAAAGGATTATTTTGTTCCATCTGGCCAAAGAATTAATTTAAATAATACAAACAATTATTTACAACATAAACTAGTAATGTATTGTTAATTTAAATAATACAAACAGTTATTTACAACATAAATCAGTAATCATTCACAATGTTTTGTCGGTATAATTATTTACAACATAAATCAGTAATCATTTACAATGTTTTGTCTGTATAATTATTTACAACATAAATCAGTAATCATTTACTATGTTTGTCTTTGTCTAATCTCAGTATACAGGTGTAGTCGATCGTAATATAAAGTTGCCCATTCGGATGCATCGGCAACTCTGAACGCCCTCCATTGTGGGTGAATATCCGGAACTGGTGAATTTTCGTCGAGCGTCAAATAAATGAAGTGACCACATTCCTCATTCCCCACACGGGCAATCACAAGGGCGCCAGTTCCTTGTGATAAATTTGGACAAAAAAAAAGCGGAAAACACGTATGACTTTGTCGCTCGGATATAAATACAACAGGCCGGTTAATCACTGAAGCAATAACCAACCCTGTGTTTGGCATACTCATCCAGTAGTCTTGCGGTGCAAATCCATTATGTAACCAATCTACTGATCTCCGAAGATGGTCATAGTCATTTTGCCACCACATACTTATGTAAAAGGCACGATTAATGTCTAACTCTTGCAATAACCACATTCGAATATCGCACACCTTTCTTTGGGTTGACTAATACCGTGGGCAACGCACCGAAACTCACAATTTCCATCACCTCGCACATTATAAATACTTATGATGTATCGACGGAAAATCTGTGGAATCAGCTTAATCAAATAGTCGCTCTCCGCATCTCCAACGTATAACCTGTGTCTTATACTTTGTTCAACTCTAGGATCCATGTAAGAACTCTGTCTCGCAGGCTGTTTATTCAAGTCCAGGACTTTTGTAGATCTTGAATTTGTGCTTCTTTGGTGATCTACAATTGGTACTTTATTCAAGTCTGGGACTTTTGTAGCATGGGACTATTTGTCCTTTGCGGTCGGACGTCCACGAGTACTTTTGTGAACAGCAGGTTGACGTATATCAACAGATTCGGGATTGTATATCCCTCTCACCTTCTTTAACATATTTTTCTTGACAAACGACGACATTTTGTCAAAAACACTCTTGAATTGTTGTATGTCATCTTCACAAGAAGGATCATCGTCAGTTTCAGAAGAAGGACCAGCTTCAGTATTGATGCCAATCTGTAACACCCCCAAAATCTGGAATAGCGAAAGCATTCGGGTCATGGGGTGCTACTAAATTGAATATCACAACACAAGGTAATAAGGAACGGAATACATACTCCGTTTTAATTTAACCAAATTAAATAAGTTTACAAAATAGTTTGAATTCATAAATAAAGCCCATAATTTAGCTTGTCCCGGACAAAAACAAGTCATAGTTTAAATGTCACAATACTTCGGAAAACGGTCTATGACCCTTGCCCTGCCACAACCTTGTCAAAATCATTCAGCTCAAACACCTGAGAAAAACATGCTAAAAGTCAGCAAAAAGCTGGTGAGTTCATAGGTTTATCAATAATCAGTAAAAATCAACGGTTTTGGACCATGAGTTTGGTATATGAACATTACAACCCATGCAATGTCATATAAAAATACAGTCTATTACGCTAGCACTAAGTTCATGTAACCGAAGCTATAACAGTGTGTGCATGCTCTAGAAGCATGTTAAATATCAGGGCCCGGCAAGTGTGTATCCCAGACACTTGTGGTTTCGATATGGTATACGTTCGTTTGCCTATCCGGTCAACCCGACCGGGGACGTTACTCCCAATAGATCTATTTATAACAATCGCGCTTCCCAGCAGGAATTGACGGTTCATGAGTTTGGGCAAATTGGGACATAATAGGGCTTAGGCTAATCCACGTAATAGTTTTGATAAAACAATAGTGTTGGTCCATAAAATGTTTTGCATGTTTCTCACCCCAATTGTAAAACAAGTTTAAATAAGTGGGGCTATAAACTTACCTTGTCAAGTAGTAGTGAGATCACAAGTAATTCAAACAGAGTGCAACACCAACACACGACCTAGATTAGTAAAGTACGTTTTAGTTCATAATTCAAGTTCAAGGATTTCAATTATTTCAAATGTTTATGTTGGTGTTGCTGGTGTGGCAACATTTAAGTTAAAACCATGTTTTTAACATTTGAAGTTATTGGCTCATCGAGGTGTACGAACGTACAAAAGAATAGGAATAGTGACTCTTTGAATTAACGATGATCGGAAAGATACGCACGAAGGATAACAACTATGGAATGTCAATGTGAAAGATATATAGGATGGTTGGCGTTTAAATGAAAGTACGGGTGTATATATATATATATATATATATATATATATATATATATATATATATATATATATATATATATATAATATATATTCATACATATATACGTGTGGTCTTTGTAAAAAATATGTGAAGTTGAAAAAGGTTTCACTACTTATGATGAGTTAAAATTTTGTGTTTGCGAGAAAATGTTGTTTTAATAAATTTGAAGTTTAAAATAAAAATAATCGATCTCCTTAACTTGACTTATATACGTTTTGACATCACCGTTTCAAATTGTAAGTTATAAAAATCCTTTAGCTAGTGTATGATTTCTTCATTTTAATCATTTGTTTGTATATAACCAAGTGTCAACATTAAAATTGATGCCTTTCCATTAAAAAAATTCACGTCACATATACATATTCTTACATATTGTTTATAAGTTAAGTGTTGAGGTTAAATGTCTCGCAATGTCCCATTTAAAATGTATGTTGTGTTTATATTTTTATCCGCAAAATATGTAATAGCTATCAAATTTTATGTTGCGATATTTATTTACTGTCAAGTTCTATTATATGTCGACGTCACGTGTATTTTAAATAATCACAAGTTTATTAAAATGTGTTGAGTCCCTTTTTTTTATATATGTAGTCGCCATATATATAAATGACCGCTAATAATTGTCGAGTTATAATATCACAAATGTGTGTCGAGGAGGAGGAATGGGCTGCGGCCCACTCAAAACAGTGAACCAGGCCAAGACTTTGGGCCTTTAAATTGAACAGTGGCCTGTAAGGAACAAAAGAACTAGTTGGACCATTTGACAGCCCAAGCTGGTTGATGGGCTTTGGCCCATGTGATGGAGTATGTACAAAAGAAATAGTTCCAGTACATAATTTCCTCTTTTTCTTTCATTTGCTGGACAACAATTTATGGTACACAACAAGAGATTGGGCACTTAGAAATATATGTACACACACTCTACTGCCAATGGATTTCGAGTAGGTTTGGCGAGTGACAAGGGTTCGAAACAAAGTTTTGACAATTTGTTTGAGTCGCTAGTGTGGGCGAGACTTAGTCTCGAGTTCATTGTGGGACTTAAAAACCCAAAAATGATGTTGAAATCGACTAGAATGTCGACTCACCCAAGTGTAAATCACCCTTTTTGGAGCTAGTTCTCGGCTGGGACAATAGTCCTAGGCCACGACATAACATTCCCAATTTAGAACCACTAGTTAATGGTCGATTTAACTTAGGACCTAAGAACACAACATGGAGTGGAAAGGGGTTCTCGGAGTCCTTTTGGTTGCTCGAATGGCCTTGCTAAGGCTCGAATTGAGTACTACTCAACTCGCCTACAACACCATCACAACACAACTCAAGATTTTATTAGAATTCTAGCAAGACTCGAGTCTAAAGGCTATGAACATTTGCCAACTGTTTTAAGAAAAATAGACCTTCTTGGACACAAACACAACACATTTAGAGCACAACTCAAACTGAAGATTCGATTAGTATGATTTCTAGACCATCTTCCATGACATTCAAGCAACACAAATTGCCACAGTAGCACTTTTAAAATTTTAGTTTGGCTACTCTAGTTTTTGACCCATAAACCACAACCATACGAGTACTAAAGCTTTCACAGTAGCAAGTGGGTCGATTTACCCATTTCCAAGTTCACATTAGATTAACCAATTATACAACATCCTAATCCTAACCACTGATGAACAATTCGATAGGACTACAATTAGCACAATCTCAATGTTTTTGAGCCAACACTAGTTTTAAGAAATCATTTTCAAGTCACACCACACCAACATATTTCGACATACACACTTATGAATTCAAAGGCACAAAAATCACAAAATTGACTATCAAATCAAATGGATTTAACAGGAACAAAAATTACCAGTTTCTTATATCATTCGAAAATTTCAAAAAAAAAATAAATAAAAAATACAAGGACAAAGATTAAACCTTACAAAGGAATGGATGATGATTCGATTCTAGGAGGAATAGATGAGAGCCCAACCCGATTTCCAAGCAGCCACACACCCTTTTTCTACCCTTATTTCCTTCGACAGAAGTATTTTTGATAGAGGTGAAATTGATTTTTGGTGTGGTTGCTTTTCCTGGAATCGGAGCTCTTAAGGAGTGACCCATGGTAAACCCTTGACCCACTTTCGGCATAGAAAGAGAGGTTTAATCATTTTGGGTTAAATTTTCTTGGTCTTGATAAGATTCGCCCTCCAGTACAAAGTTTGGGTCTCGATGTAGTCTTGGAAAATAAGGAAAGTTTGATAAAGTTTTACAATTGATGGTGATAGGAGAGGGGAATTTTTGCTTGCGTGTGGAGAAGGGTGAATAGGGAGAGGTAATAGCAGTAGAGGGATGGTTTGGACCTCTTGCACCTCTTGATTGTCCAGAGAATCTAGGGTTTTTGGGTGTCGATGGATTTAGGGATTGTTTCGATTGGAAAGAAAGGGGATTTGGGAATGTGAAAAAAAAGGATATGGGAAAGGTAAATGGGGTATCACGTGTGGGGGGTTAAGGTTGGGATAAGATTGTTTTTATTTCATTGGTTTTTAAATTTTATAGTGTATCGAGTGTACCCCGTGTCCCGTTTAGCTAAGGTTTAATTGTGCTAACGCGCCTTTATGTAAATGTGAAAAATACAATTCCGGAGTCGTTTTCCCGATACTGATGTAAAATAAATTTGTCGACTCATAAAAATAAATTTTAAAATCCAACCTTTAGTAATTTGGTGTCAGTACGCGTGTGGTGTCGGTTTTCAGAAAAACCAAATAACCTTTAGTTTTTGTTACGTTAATGTCTGAAATTGTCGGGAAGTGATAAATTCACTTTTACTGAGAATGTTTAAATAGTTTGGGTGAGTTATTGTACGCTACTGCGCGCGGGTTTGCTTCCCGTTATAAATACGTAAACATATAATTGCTCAGTTTAACAGTTTAGTAATAATAAATAAACATTTATTATTAAAATATTAAGGTGAAAATTACCATTTGTCACATCCTCCCCGCCTTAGAACGAAAACCGTCCTCGGTTTTCACTTAGAGTTATCCGATGAGTTTGAGAAAAGGGGTGGGTATTTGCGCTTGATCTCGTCCTCGCGTTCCCACGTGTATTCGAGACCTCTTCGAGAGTTCCAACGAACTTTAACAATAGGAATGCGACTTTGCTTAAGCCGTTTGATTTCCCGCTCCATAATTTCGACGGGTTCTTCGATGAAATTTAATCTCTCGTCCACCTGGATTTTCTCCAGAGGAATGGAAAGCGTTTCATTTGAAAGACACTTCTTTAGATTGCTCACGTGAAACACATTGTGTACAGAGCTAAGTTCTGATGGTAGTTCGAGTCGGTAAGCTACCGGTCCAATTCTGGTGATGATTTTGAAAGGTCCAATGTAGCGGGGATTTAATTTCCCACGCTTGCCGAAACGAATCACGCCTTTCCATAGCGAGACCTTTAACATGACGCGGTCACCAACTTGGAACTCAAGTGGCTTCCGTCTTTTGTCGGCATAGCTTTTCTGACGGTCTCGAGCCGCTTGCATTCGACTTTTGATTTGCACTATCTTTTCGGTGGTCTCTTGTACTAGTTCGGGACCAGTGATTTGGCTTTCTCCAACTTCAGCCCAACATATAGGGGATCTGCACTTTCGACCATAAAGTGCCTCATAGGGTGCAGCTTTAATGCTTGTGTGATAGCTGTTATTGTAAGAAAACTTGGCTAACGGCGGATGCCTATCCCAGCCATTCCAAGGTCTATCACACACGCTCGTGGCATGTCTTCTAAGGTTTGAATGGTTCTTTCGCTTTGACCATCTGTTTGTGGATGGTATGCGGTGCTCATCTTAAGATTAGTACCTAAAGCATCCTGCAGTAATTTCCAAAGGTTCGACGTGAATTGGTTTCCTCTACCAGTGATAATAGGGGTCGGAACTACCTGTCTTGCCACGATCTCCTTTAAATGCCATCGTGTCTATTTTACTCGTGTTGTCATTTTCCATGATTGGTAGGAAGTCGATGGACTTGGTGAGATGGTCGATGATTACCCTAATAGTGTCCTAACCATCAAAGGTTTTGGTGGTTTTGGGGTAAAGTCCATAGTTATATGTTTCCAAATTTCAACTCTAGAATTTCTGGTTGCACACGCAATCGTAACAGTTTCTGCTGATCAACCTTAACCCTGTGATGAATTTCAACTTTGTCTGGGTGGACACCACTAAATTTTTCTTGGCCTTAAACCATCCCGTTGGTCTAAATCCTGATAGCGTAAAGTTTAATCCTATTTTGACATAAGGTGGTAGGGTGGCTGGTCCTTACAGTTTGTTCCATAATTAGGTGTCTCCCTTTTCAGAGGCAGGGGTAAAGCTTTATTCGAAACTTTATTTGTATAGCAGTTTATACAAATTTGACCAACAGTATTTCCCAAGCAATAGACATTTGAAATTACTAGTTATATAAAGTGGTATGACCACCTTGGAAGATTTATCATTTGGTAAAATAGATTTTTAAACATGTTGTAGATAAAACAATTCTTCCAAAGCTGACATCTAGTTATCCTTTAATACGCCAAAATCTTGATAAAGTTTGACCAGAAAATCCTTGACCCATCAGAATGAGTATTTCGGGAAGATGTCACTTCATGATTGATATTAACTCATTTTTAAAGAACGGTCCTTAAAGGGAGAACATTGAAGAAGAAGGTGTAGTCGGGTGTGTACATCTATATCTGTTTTGAGTGTCCAAAGACAGATCCTAGCTACCAAGATTAAGTAGGGCTTGGTATTTAATATCCGGTGTTGATATAAATAATGCCTAAAAACATTATTAATACTTCTTGATATCTCTATGTTTTGAAAATCACAAAATGTAAACTCATTAAACCTAAACTTATTAAATAAACAAGTATTTAGTTGTAAATATTCATTTCTACAACTTAATCACTTAAGGTATGAATAAACAAATGCTTAATGCATTATATGATCAAAGGAATATTTTCTTAATCACTTGATTTTTTAAAAAATGACACAAACATTTTATATCTTTTAGAAAATCATTTTTGTTATTTAATAAAAATGTTTAATCCATTATAAATTTATGAATTCAAATTTTCAAACAAAAATGGCAAAAATGTTCCAGAAAAACCTTCCCCACAAAAAGACAAATCTGAGCAACGTTCGGGTAGGGCGGCCCCCTTAATTTTAAGGGGACCGGCCACCTATTTAAGGGGACCGCCCCGCTCCTCCAGCTGTCAGATTTTGCCTATAAATACTGGTTCATCCCTGGACTTTTCCTCACCTTTTGCACCCCCAAACCTTCTGTTCTAAATCTCTTCTTATCCTTCCAAATCCTTTCTAAATCCTTTGATCATATATTCTTAAGCATTGGTTTCCAAGTGATCCAAGCTTCTACCATTCAAGTGCAAAAGAAGAATACTCCTTCAACAACTAGAGAAGAAGTATTGCAACTTAGTATCATCTTGCTACCTAAGTTGTTTGTATAATCATTCATTCATTTTTGTATAAGTTGTGTATATTTGTTAGATAGGTGTGAGCATAATTGCTTAGGCTAGATTAGTGTGTAAGTAGTGAAGAAGTTAAGGTGTGTAAGTAGTGAAGGTGTAAAGAAGTAGAAGAGTACATAAGTAGTGCTAGGTTGTGAAGTAGTTGTGAAGCCGGTGTGAAGAAGTTGTGAAGAAGTCGTGAAGAAGTTGTGAAGAAGTCGTGAAGCCGTTGTGAATAAGTTGTGAAGAAGTTGTGTAGAAGTTGTGAGATTGGTTCTAGCTACGATTAGAACCCGACATCTAGCTTTGTGTCGTTAAACTGGTGTAAGCAAAAGTTGTGTAAGGTTTTCTCCGCCATAAGGGAGCTTGTTGACATAGTGAAGAAAACTCTCGAGTTAGGTGCTCGGGGAGTGGAGTAGGGCAAGGAAGGTGTCCTTGTAGCCGAACCACTATAAATCTTTTGTCTCGCGGTTAGATCTTTCCATCTCTATCTTTCTTTTCATTTCATTACTTTACTTGCATTGTTTATTTAGATTTACTTATATTTGTTCATATTGTTCAAGAGTTGAGTTCACATAAATTCGAATCTAAATTTTTAAAAGTAAACAAAGTTTTCATAATAAAAATAAAAAGGCGTAAAACTATTCAACCCCCCTTCTAGTTTTCCACAATTGGTATCAAGAGCCACGTCAAACAAGATTTTTAAAATAAATTGTATTTTAAAACTTGAAACGATCTATGGAATCCGAAAAATATTTAGAAGGGCAATCTATGCAAAGACCACCACTATTTGAAAGTGATGGATTTCTTTATTGGAAAAATCGATTCGAAACTTATGTGAAATCAAAAGATCTAGATCTTTGGCATGTTATTACTAATGGTGATTTTTTACCTATTCAAAATAACCCAGAAACTAAAAAGGATGAAATAGTACCTTTTGAAAAACAAAATGATGATTTAAAAAGAAAACTTGCTAAAAATAATGAAGCAAAAATGGTTATTTATAATGCGTTACCGCGTAAAGAATACGAAAGAATCTTTATGTGTGAAACCGCAAAAGAAATTTGGAACTCTTTACTAATAACTCACCAAGGTAATAGTCAAGTCAAAGATAATAAAATAGATCTGCTTGTTCAACAATATGAACAATTTACGATTCCGGAAGAGGAATCAATTGATAATGCTTTTGCTAGGTTTAACACAATCATCACAAGTTTAAAAGCACTTGATGAGAGTTTTTCTAGTAAGAATTTTGTTAGGAAATTTCTTAGGGCTCTTCATCCAAAATGGCGAGCTAAAGTTACGGCGATTGAAGAATCGAAGAACTTGTCAACTCTTCAACTTGATGAGTTGATCGGCAACTTGAAAGTCTACGAAGCAATAATAAAGAAAGACTCCGAGATGGTCAAAGGAAAAAGAGAACAAAGCAAGTCAATTGCATTGAAAGCTAGGAAGGAATCTAGTGAAGAGGATAGCTCAACCTCTGAAAGTAATGACGAAGAATATGCAATGGCCGTAAGAGAGTTCAAGAAATTTCTAAAGAGACGAGGAAGATTCACAAGACAACCACGAGATGAAAGAAGATCGCTTCAAAGAAATAGGAATGATAACTACGGGAAAAGAAAGTGCTTTAGATGTGGAAGCCCAAACCATCTCATTGGCGAATGTCCAAAGCCACCGGGTCATGATTAGCAAAGCGCCTTTGTTAGTAGAGCATGGAGTGATAGCGACAAAGACGAAGCGGAAAAAGCAAACGACGAAAAATGTCTTATGGCAAAGACATCAAATGAGGTACTTTCCGAAACCAAATACTTTAGTGACAAAAATCAATCATTAGACGAAAAAGATCTAGATAATGAATATAATAGGTTATGCAAATTAAGTCAAAAAGTCATGGCTAAAAATAAATCACTAAAACATATTAATAATCGATTAGAAAATGAAGTACTCGAATTAAAAATTAAACTACAACATTTAGAAAAAGTAAAAGAAGTTTTTATAGAATGTAAAACATGTCTAGAGGTCAAAAATGAAAACGAAAAACTTAAAGATGAAATTTTCAAACTTGACAAGTTTAAAAATAGTAGTAACTTACTTAAAAAAATAATATGTGTTCAAGGAACTTCGGGAGATAAAACCGGTCTAGGATTCAACTTAAATAATGTTTCAACTAGTGAAAATAAAAATGCAAAGTTTGAATGTCAATCTAGTAAACAAAAACATTTAGAGTCAAAACCTAAGTATATACTTATAAAAGATAGAAAAATACCTATTACGAGTGATGAGGAAGTAAAAAGTTTTTATAAACCATCATTAAAAGCCAAAACCGGATTTTCTAAACCGAAATTAAGATCTAAAACTCCACCTCCAAATAGACCAAATAATCCTCATCCTTGGTCTAAAACCCCTCAACCTAGAAGAAATCAAGGTAGACAAAACTTTCCTAATAATAATAATCACCCAATGTGGAATTATTCACTTCAACCAAGTTTCAACCCTTGGGGAATACTTTCACCATACATGCAAATGCAAACCATGTTTGGTTCAAACAATTTTGGACAAATGGGACAATGGGGACCAAGTGGCTAAATCGTCACTCATTGAATAATTCGGATACACATCTATGTTTGGCTTCCATAAGTCAATATGACACCTTGAAGCGTTTGAAGAAAATCTACTGAAGACTAAAAGGTACGCTTTCCTTTTAAGTTTATTGTTATAATATATGCTTAGATTAATGACTAGTTATTTCATGCCTATTTAGCTCATAATGCCTAGTTATATATATACACATAATAGCTTATATGAATCTACTTAGAACCTAGAATCACTTGTTCTTTTCCCTTTGGCCCTCTTAAGCTATAACGTTTATAATGGAAATCTTCTATGTCCACTACTAGAAAACTCATGGTGATGAAGTGAAATGAGTTAAGTGGATTAATCATTAACATAGAAGTAAGATTAGGTTTCTCGTGTTAGAAAACTATGGATGAAACAAGCTCTCCTAGACTATGGCATGAAGTTAGATAAGTGTGCGACAACAAAGGAACTATAGATGTTAGGTTATACCCCATTCAACACTCTCACATCAAACATATAGAATTTCGTCATCGCTTCCTTATGACCATAGGATATGTAGAAATGGGTAGCATGTGACAATAGCCTTAACCAATTCCCTTGAGCATGAGATCTTTAACAACCATTTTTTAAAATCTAGGATTAATGGTTTTTGTTGTCAAAAATCTAGTATCTTTAAAAATATACAGAAACTTCGCATTTTGGAAAAATGATTTTTTTTTTGGATGACTATTTCACTTTTCTATTAACACGTTTTACTATCTCATTTTTCTTCTTAATCTATGTCCATAATTTTGTTTCGATCAAAGTCAAAGATTGGGAATTCTTTTTCTTACCCATTCTTCATAAACACATTTTGAAATAAAACCCAATCAATTTTATTCAAATAACTTTAACATCTACATAAAAACCCACTTTCAAACATTGTTGAATAATGCTAAAAAAATATTTTTTTTAAATCATGCATGGTGATCTCATATTTGTCATCTATATTTATGTACATGACATTTATAAGTGAACTAAGTCAAATCAAGCGGACCATGGTTTGTGTAACACCCCAACCCGGCAAGGGTAGAAGTATCACATTAATGGTTTCATATCAGATCAAAACGCAGCATACATTCAATAATAATACGAGGATTCTCAAAGGTTACAAATGAAATACTAAATACACAAGGCTGCAAAGGAAACAAAAGCTAAATACTATGTCTGCAAATGCAAATCCTTCTAATAACCTCTACTTCAGAATAACTATCCAGGTCTTCTAAGTCCAAAAGTCTTTTCACTCATACCCAGCTTCCAACCAAAACCTGCCGCGGGAAAAGAAATGCGGCTGAGCTTAAAAAGCCCAGTGAACAGATATATAATGAACGGAAACGAAAGCAAATGAAACGAGCATGTTTAGTTTAGTGCATTGGGATATACGAGTCAAAGGCAAAGAATATAATAAGAATGAAATGAAAAGAAAGGAAATAAAAAGTAATAAGGGTCAGTAATCCTCCACGAGCCCGAACAAATCAAATATATTAACCCTGTAGCAATCTAGAGGGGATGCCTCACAAGTAACCAGATAATATGAGGGGTGACCTCATGTATCAAATTGGAGTGATCAGCTCCCGAACTTTGTGAAAGACGTGTATTGCACACAACATCAATCACCGAACAATATAATATAATATCCATTAATACAAACACTAACCTAGGATGCATCCATACGCCCCCGAACAATAATATAGGCCAATAAATAAATATAAATGTGTACGTTACGAACAATATGGGGACGGTGTGTAACATCACTCGAACACACTGGAGTCATGCCATTGGTGCATCAATGACACGGCCATGTTACCTTCATGGCTAGGAAACGAACTTGGCTCGGGTATCAAACTAAAGGTCAAAGGTCAAAAGTCCAAATCATAGCAAAGGTCCAAATAGTCTAAGTCATCGAATCATGGTCAAAGTCCAAATATCAAAGGTTCATGGCAAAGGGTTCATCATCGGAGGTTCATAATCAAATGGTTCATTTAAAGAAATCTTTATCACATGATTTTCATAAAAATGACCTTTAATACGGTTTTCACAAAAGCTTAGTCATGAAAAGAGGTTTTCACAAAAGCTTAGTCAAACTCTAAATAAAAGTGATATCGCATATTTCATAAACATCATCTTTAAAATAATTTTCCTCAAAACATTTCCATAATATACTTGAAAAGGTTTTCACATCTAATTACCAAAATCAAATGAACCCTCGAAGCATCAAATGATTCGAATACTAATATTACAAGGTAACGAACGAATATCAAATGGATCGTTATAGAAGCTCAAAACAAAAGGGTCATATCGAATATCAAGGTCAAATGAATCCAACAACGAACCAAGTGTATAGGAACATAGCAATGGCTTAGGGAAATCCTAAACGAATCAATATCAACGAATCAAAAGAAAACGAAGGCACCTTACTTAGAAGGGCAGAATATCTGTACCTTATTAGCAGAACACAAGGATAGCAAATGACAAGGATCAAATTACTCCTTGCTCGAACCCAAGGGAGTAGAAGACAGAATGAAAAGTGGTTTTTAGTTATCTTTTCATTTTAAGTAACTTTCCTTGTTAGGTAACATTCCTTATTAGCAGGTTTCCCGAATTAGCAAGTTTCCATAATTAGCAGATTTCCATAATTAGAAAGATTATAATATCACCAATTTAGGTTAAGTCATTAATCAAGCCTTATTACGGGATTAAGGTATATTTTAGCAAGTTACAAAAGTTCAGGGTTAAATATGACAAGTTTCCATAAATTAGGGTTTTAATTGTAAATATTCCAAAGTTAAGGGTTTTAAATGAAACTATTACAAATTACTAGTTTAAAACACATAATGGATTCAGAATCACACTATAGTCCTTTAATTTTCATTATTTACAATTACAACCTTTAGTAATTAAAATTACAAAATAAACCTTATAGTTACATAATTTACACTTTAACCCTTACTATATTCAAAATCACATCGCAAGCCCTTATATTTATTAAATTAAAGAATATACCCTCATAGTTATGCATGATACAATTTAAACCTCCATGTTTTACATATTTACATAATTAGTCCCTTTAGTTAATTAATTTCCCATTCGAACCATATATTAACAATTAAATCATTATCTTGCAAATTTTACACATAAGGACCTCATCTTATAATTTTTATACATTTGTACTTACCTAATTAACATTATAAAAAATAACCTTTAAGTTTCAAAGTTGACAAAACAAGTCCTCCTTATTTATTTATCAAATCGTATAACCCTTTTAATAACCAAATCAAAACCCTAGCTCATCTAATCTATAACCAATCATTACCTAATCATTAGATAGCATTTATTGACCTGTTTTAAAT
The DNA here is from genome assembly GCA_021014915.2 of Artemisia tridentata subsp. tridentata. Classification (NCBI taxonomy): domain Eukaryota; kingdom Viridiplantae; phylum Streptophyta; class Magnoliopsida; order Asterales; family Asteraceae; genus Artemisia; species Artemisia tridentata. The sequence goes on from CP139507.1 coordinate 222,908,859, forward strand.
TACCAAACCCTAACCCTAATGTGTTCTAGGGTTTCTTTTGATTTTATTCTCTTCGATACATATATATACGATTTAAAGAATAATTAGCTACGATCCACATGAGCTTCTATAATTTGAACTAGTATTTTTCCCAGATCATATATGTCATATAGTGTCTAAAATAAATAATTACAAGTCCTGGATAATTCGTATTACGCGTTATGGATTTTAGTTACGTTTTTGCTCTCAAAAATTGGTACGACTTATTTAGCATGCATGATTCATTCTATATAATTTATTTAGGTCTTACATGATCATACTAACATAAGAAAAATATAATATGCACAATCGAACGTACCAAAGGGATAAAACAAATTATACCTCTCGCTATAGCCTTATTCGACAAAACAAATGTCTAACGATCGAACCAACGAATCTCACGACCTCCAATTAATTTTCTAAGCTTTTTTAGGTTATGTAGAACTCCAGAAAAATAAGCTACGAATTTTATTGGATCGAATGAAGGCTGTACGATTTTTGTAAAGGGTTCTAAGAGTTTCGGTTTGTATAATATATATATATATATATATATGTATATATATATATATATATATGTATATATATATAATATATATATATATATATATATATGTATATATATATATATATATATATATATATATATATATATATATATATATATATATATATACAAGATGTCGAAGCCCGCCCGATGGGCGGGCATGACTTGTGATTTTCCTTTGAATGCACTTCTTTTTTAATATAAGTGTGATCATGAACGAATAATCCAAGAAACGAACCACAATGGCAACTTCCTTCAGGTATTATATTGTAGGGTTCAATGTATTTATGTAAATGTATATTCATAAACTGAAGGCATTTTTACCACGCATATATCTAGCTCGGTGTTCATCCTTGGGCAGAAACACAAACAGCAGGTCAAGATTATCTTGGCAAATGATTATCGTTGAAAAGAAAAAGATATAAACATACCAATTTTTATATTGAATGCATTAACAATGAAATTAAATGACCATTAACATTTATACAACAATTAAAATATACAAAGTTCTTTGTAACAACATAGTATACGAAATAAAGCTATTACCATCCTTATCAAAATAGAAAACTTTCAATCCCTTCGTGCTCTTCATTCTAGAGACATAATACCCATTTGCAAAAGACGGTTTTGCTTATCATCCAGCGTTATGTTGATCTAGTCTTCTGTGTCATCTACATACTCCCTCAACTGCACATAAACAGACATAATCCATAACGTCAGCTGGTTTAATAATCGGCGGTGTTTGGCATTGCATTTTAAAATTGATTATCTAATTAGTATTTTCAAGTCTTAGATAATATCGTGAAACTGAATCTTACTTTACATATCTAATTATTTTGCGATCAACTAATTAGGTTTGCATACACAGTCTATGAGTTGTTACTAAGTTGGTGTGGCAATTGTTTTAGGAGTTGTGGCAATTGTTACCTGGTGTGGCAATTGTTTTAGGAGTTGTTACTAAGTTTCTTTACTCAAAGTGTGATAAAATTAATTACACTCCCAGTTAACTCAATAGCGTAATCTGTTATTGATCCAATGATGCAACTACTGTGAGACTCGTTATTTGACCCATATGTAGGAACCATTTACCCAAGCAGTTAAAAAATTTAAACATATAATATCTTTAACCGTATAATAATCTCCTTAGATAGAACTGATTATGGTTTCATGTATTTTATAGTTCGCAATGTGCAGTTGGTTGAAAGTATTAGCAGTTGTGATGCGATGTATAGTTAGTAAGATATTTGACATAAGAATGAAGTTACTCACTTGTATGTAAGATTTATTACGGGTTTGTGATCTGGATTTGGTAGCTTTATTCCCTCACCTACGGAGACTCCCCTGACATTCGCCACAGGCTGCATAGACCCGTTCCTTTTAGCTAAACTTAGATAAAACACAACCCAAATCAGCCCATTAATATATAAAGGCGATATTGATACCCATGTGAAAATATTGTACCTTAAGCAAATCGGATTAGATTCTCAAGCATTCGGACGGTGGTTGATGCTGCATTCGGAAAAGAGATCAGTTATAATATTACTTTTTTGATAAAGGATAGGGTATACAAAGAAATAAAGGTAATGGTGACACCTGCACTTTTAATTGTAGACCTTCGTTGGAGTTGATAATAACTTAAAGTAACTTCTTCAATAACAAATAAAAAGACACTTTAAGAAAACTACGTATAGTTGATACTATATATATATTTTACAAAGCATAGTTGATACTATATCAGTTGCAATAGAATGCTATTTTTTCCCAATAAAAGCTATGGCGCGCTGAAAAGAGATAAACAGTATGATTAACATTCAAACACGTAACACTCGAAGGGCTGTGCTAGCAATTAACGTATAAATATTTTAAACTCGTTTTGTATAAAAGAGCATACCTCTGGTATATGTAGTGCCTAGAAATTGATGTTGTTCAGAATTCACCGCAATTTCTTCGATCATTTGAACAAATTTAGTCGTTATTGAGGTGATATAAACTCTCTCATGTGATTCTGTAGTTGGATCGACATCTTGGGTTTTCGTAGTACTGCTCATGTTTGACTGTTTCAACATTATCAGAAGTTGAAATGTCGTGGTTCAAGTTAGGCCACTTCTCCTTCTGGTTACAAATAGCTTGCTGTTTGATTTTGTGAAGAGATAAATGGTCAAAGCACGCTGCTAAATTTATAAATTTCTGGTGGCACTTTGTCTTAGAAGACCTTCATGCATATTTAATAACGTAGGGGAAAATGAGTTTGCACACCATGACTAATAGGATAGTTCAGACTGCTATCAGGAAGAATGGTCTTTGAGGTTACGGTCAGAGGCCATCCCTTTAATGGAAGTTCAGTAACACCTTGATTCAATCCTGAATAGAAAGATTAAATCTTTCTAATATCAGCTTGTTGCACATATAACCAAGGTAGAAGATTAGTCCTAAACTTATAAAGCTACACGGCTACACCTGCTAACTTAATAGTAGCGCGTAAAAATCAGCAAAAATAAAAACAAATAAATGAGATATAAAGACATACTTTAAGGTGTGTTTGGGTCAGCTTATTAATGTGTCTAATAACATAAATAAGCTCAAAAACTGTTTAGGAAAAGCTCATTTAGTAGATACTTAGCTTAATAGTGAAAATAAGTCTATAAGCTAAAGCTGCAAATTTGGATCTTTATTTGAGAATGCAAGCTTAAGCTTACCCCAAATACCAACAAAGATTATAACAAAATCATCAAGAAATTAGGCAAATTAAGCAAAACCAACATGATATACAAAACTAAGCAATAACATATCTATAACATATCTACAAGTCAGCTGATCTCTGCATCCGCTTATCATTGCATTATCTGAGAAATTCAGTCCCATGGAAGATATGCTAACCTCTTTTTTCTGAAGTCTATATCGTCAATATAGGCTTTTGGGGTTTGTCTCCTTGGTGCTTGTATTGTGGACACCAGTTGTTGTTCCTTTGCTTCCAACACTCATACAGAACTGGGCACAAAACATACATAAGATATTGTAAGATACCAAGAAGGATGAACAGGCTTTGCGAGTGATACCTTTATTTACAGCCGATTTGGCAGGGTAAAGATCTCAAGTCGGAGTAAAACGACAGTTTTCAAAATCCAAAACACCTGTAGCAGCTAGGGGCGGGTGTGAACCTGTGTAAAAGCATTCAGAAACCAAGACATTTTCTATGATTAAGAATGCAAGATATTGAGAAAAGGTAAGGAAGTGTACCTTGGTTTATAATGAAAGTGGAAGCGCCCGTACCCGCAACCACAGATAGTTGACCGGGGTTTCGCAAAACATCTATATCAAGACGCCGTCGCACATTTCGTCTGATGGTGTGAGTATGTGAAGATGAGCATGCCAACGACTGTGAAGGATTTTATTTTGTGGGCAAACGAACTGGATAATCGGAAATGCCAACAGCTATTGTTAAGAGAAAGAAAGTATTAGAAAGTGTACGGAAACGTAGCAATTTAAAAAATTAATAGGAACGTAACACATCAAGAAAGATGAAAAAACTTCGAGAATGATACCGTTATTTACAACTGAAGCAAGTCCTACGCTACTGTCAATTATAGCAACATATGGTTGACATTCAATTGACCACCATCAACGCGCGCTCCAACAGAAATAACATGACCAGTACTCTATTTAGGATCTGAAACATGATTTGTAAAATGGCTGTTTTGAAACTCCAAGGGACGTATAGTCTCTGGTGACGGCCGTGTACCTACATAAGAAAGAAACCTATAATTTTAGTACCCCAAATTAGAGAAGCTTTTCATTTAGGTAGCTAAAGGAATCTCAGCTAGCACTTATGTTTGAGAAGGTATGCAACTCATTTTTTCAAAATACTCCGATATGGATCAACATAATTAAGCAACCATGCTAAGACTTTTGTAAACACCTCTATTATGTGTAAGCTTATATACCTGTTAGTCTGTTACAAATTTTCTATTATGTTGATTTCCCTTATCTTACTAACTTACATGGTTTATGCGCTTTTTGCCACATCAAAACGTGTATTACACATGAAATTATGTGTTGACCCCTACACACTTATGATTTGCTGATACAACCAGCTACCAGGCTTTAATAAGAATTGTGTAATTTGCAGAAGCCATGTTTTCTTACGTATTGTATAACTTTAAGAGTGAAAGTTGGTACTGCACTCACTAATAATTGTCAATAATATATATATCCTAATTCATAACTAATTCATGATCTAAGTTTATCCAAACCTAGCTATTTATATGTAAGAAAATGGAGGGGTATTCTTTGTTAATACTTATTGTATAATTGAATTTACCTTGTGTGATCAATTGTTCATTCATAATCAAAATAATCATTCTACATATTACCCATAATCAAAATTAAATCAAAGAACATATATGTAATAAATAACATTAAATCAATAGCAGCCAAGTCATAAACCTGCCGTTGCCAGGCTGGCAGCAATTGCTCGCAGACGATCTGGTCTTTCTGGATGAGGAACAAACTTCTTTTTAGCCTACAATGTAACGACCAAATATGTAAAACAAAAAACCCGAAGTAACCTGAGTAATTACAACCACAGAAAGCAAAAGAAATGGGACTTGAACTGTTGATTGCATATCCAGAAATATCCTAATAAGTCAAATACATAATTATCCAATGTGCTTGCTTGTAGATATTGAATAACACCATGTAACCGCAAAACTCTTACTCTCTTTCTGGTGCAGACCATTGGTTGAGGTAATCACGCTGAGACATAGACACTGACCTACGGATCATCAAAAACTTATGTCACAATATTATCGTGTTATGCAATAAAACAGATGTAGAATGCATCGCGAAGATAATATCAAATAAATATGATATGTCCTAAGCACGAATCTTTAGTAATTACCACATATGTTAATTGCTCCTTCCATTAAAACCTTTCAAATTAAAATAATGAATTGAGACATGTTTAGATGCAGAATGAAACATGTTTAGAAGAAACATGATTAATTTTCTGATTTAGCAAGTGCCTGCATGTTACTCATTGTTGCCATTTGTGTATGTGTCAGTGATAAGAACCTTTAGAATCACAAACAACACAGTGTAGCTCTTCTCCTGGGTAGATCACATTCTCGTAGACGAAACACTCGACCTGAGAAGAATTATAAGAATCAGTGGACAATCTTTAATGCGAATCATTAATTCAAATCGTGCACATCTTATCAGATCATGGATTTTTTTCATGGTATCATGGCTTTCTTGCTTTAAAACTTCAATCCAACATTATTTGCTGATATAAATTGAATTTTTAAACTAAAAAACATACTTTTGATTGTGGTAGCAGGAAGCAATTGAAGGAGTGTTAGGATTGGAGATACCATATCCACTTCCTTTGAATCAGATGCTGTAAACAATATATCTACAATATTTCCGCCAGCCACTTCTACAACAGTTTCCACATGCATCTCTACAACCTCCTCGGTAACATATGAGATTAGGTTAAAAAATTTATGTAAAAGCGATATCACAAATCAAACCAAGTACTTATCAACAATTTCAAAAAATAATACATTGATAGTTTACAAACGTTAACAGTAATAACATGCATGTCCACAAACGTTAACAGTAAAATATGAATTGAATAAATTAACATCCTACATAATGGAGAAATAACTAACACTCGGTGTGGATCGAACTTCAAACCTTTGTAGAGAATGGATTCGATCAGCCTTGAGTTAGAAAAGAAAGATCGAGATCATATCAAGAACAGAAACAATGATAAATATTATTACGTAAAAAGAATTGTCACTGGAAAATAGACGAATCTTTAAAATTATGTAGCTAATAGATGCATCCTTTATGTGTGTTTTAGGGTTACAGTTTGAATGATATTAGGGTTCTGAGATATAATGAATTAATAGGGCGAATTTCAGGAATTAGTGGGATATGTTTAATTAGAAAGGTTTATAGGTTTTGTTTGCAAACTATAAAACAAAAAACAGTGTTGATCTAGTGGTTCACATGGTTGTTAATATTATGCAATGTCCCAAGTTCGAATCCATCAACATGAATTTTTGGAAAAAATAAATCTGATTTTAAAATATATATATTACAGAATTTCGAAATAAATAAAAAAAATTAAAAAAAAAATTATATAAATTGCATAGTTTATGAATTTCGAAATAAATAAAAAAAATTAAATAAAAAAAATTATATAAATTGCATAGTTTATGATTATGTGGCATTTAAATGATTATGTGGCATTGAGGTGGCATTGAGGTGGCATTAATGACGTCATACGCCTCCTGTTATATATAATGTATATATATATATATATATATATATATATATATATATATATATATATATATATATATATATATATATATATATATATATATATAATAAAATATAAAAACGTGTTTACATGATAAGGACTCAATATATTCGGCCCAAGCAAGTCTAATTAAGGTCAAATACTGATTGTGATCTTTTCCTAATTTTATTAGCATTTATCTTGTATTTTATTTAATTTATTTTGTATTTTTAATCATAAATATATACGAATTATATATAAATCGTCCAAATAATTATTTTGTGTATTTTATACTTTTCTAAATATTAAAATGTAATCACAAAAATTATTTTGATTCATATCTAGTCCATTCCCGAAGGTTTGGAATTTATTTTGTGATTTTTAAGCTTTTAAATAAATTTTTAAGATTGTAGGGGCATTTTGGTCATTTTGCACATTTTGGATTTTTAGGTATTACAACTTCTTCCCCTCTAAAAAAAATTTCATCCTCGAAATTTGCAAAGAAACGGAGATGAAATAGGACAGAAAACAAACAAAGACATACCGGATCAAAATACGAAATGCGGATAACTAGCTCGTATCGATTCTTCGGTTTCCCAGGTAGCCTCACGCTATGGGTGATTCCTCCAAAGAATCTTTACGAACGGAATAACTTTATTTCTCATGACTCGAATCAAAACGAAGTAGGTTCAAATTTCCTCAGAAAGAGACAATTTAGATTGTTTCCGATCAAAAGACCATGCAACAAAAATGGAGGATAGGTGAATCTCCCGGAAAGCTCGTATGGAATACAAACAAGATTTCAAATCAAATTGATTGTGTCAACAGAAGAGAGCTTTACAAGAATCTAAGATTTATAGCCGAGGTAAACAGAATGCAAAATGAGATTCCAAACTCATCCAGATATCAAATGAACGAAAGTAGAGTCCACACATAGGTAGAATGTACCTAAAGTCTCACTAATCACGGATAATCCAACGGGGATTCAAATTCTAAACTTCTTAGGTACTCTCCAAGATATCCTATGCCCATAACAAGTACACGTTATATGATGTAAGTATTATCACATTGGCCAGACGTCATAATACTGGCATCATATAAATATGCCCTTATGATGGTCATACTTTATCTCAAGTCGAAATCAAAACCACCTATCTTAATTCACCTAGTACTTCTATAGTCTCAAAGGTCAACAAGATCAATTGTCATAGACAGGAGGGAAAACAAAACTATTCGCAAGAGCATCGGAATTCCAGGTTTCCTAGCAGAAGTGAAGTACGCCGTCACAAGCATCATATCTTTCACAATTCGCCAAAATCTCTCAAAACAAAGCCATTACCGAACATACGAAAAATGAACACGAACAGAAATGCTTCTAGGGAACTTAAATCGTTAAAGGATCTTATTACTATATAACGAAACTTAAGAGGGTCTATGGAAATAGAAGTTATTTGCCAAGAACTTCGGCCTTCATAGAATCAATTCTTCCAAACATAATGGGTCTGTTTCTAAACTTCGTTCGTTCAACACATCAATCTCCTCAAGTCCGGTTAATCCGTCTTCGTCTGTCCATCAATCGGGAAGTGAAACCAAAGTCGGGAACTTGTGTCTGGTTCGTCGAGCCTCCTGCAGTTCTTCTTGGAGTGTGATTGAGTAATGTGGATTTCTGGCATGATCTTTGAATCTCTTCATCATCCAGTCTGCTTCCGCTCTCAATTCATCTTAGTACAACCAAGATGAATAGGAAAATTAGACTGCATGTCTTCATCAACTCCAGGTTCGCCATCTTGACTAAATTTCTTCTTCTGCATCGCCAACACTTCTACCTTGTAAGGAATGTCTTCACTCTTCACGGTAGCCACCGTCTTTGTCAACTCCAGGTCATGCAGTGAAATAATTCTTCTGATATGTCTCTAGTTGTCCTAATGTATACCAAAAACCTTCTGTGCTGTAAGGGAGTATAACCGAGTCTGTTTCTGATTTCTCCCAAAGGTTGTCCCGCCCGAGGTTATGGCAGCTAATTTCTACTTTAGCTTTTCCAAAACTCCATTCTTAACTAAGCTGTTTCTATCTGTTCACGAAATTTCTCAATGGTATCATAAGTTGCAAACATCTTCCAGAATTCCTCTACAAAGCTTAAAGGGTTTCAGTTCTTCATTCTATTGTTGGTTTTGACCACATGGTGATAGTTTTCAAAGCTCGCGGAATTTAAAGAGGTATCCTCAATTAAAAACATCGTTGTCTCAACAAATATCAATCTCCAGTATGCACAAATGATTGATGACTTTCCTAACAAAGTGCAAAGATGATTTTCATGCTCTTCCTCGTCTCCGAACGTACTTTTAAGTCATACAATGACCATTGTTCAAGTGCTCACGAGAAAAACATTATTTATCAAATTCACAAAACAATCAGAGCTTTAGCTAATACTATTAGCGTCCCTAACCATCATAGCAGTAGTTTACGAATACAGAAGGCGATTCTAAGAATAAAATTAATTCCTCAGAAGGAAACTTCGCGCTCTGAAATTAAACAAACATGTAGTCGTTTCACGGAGGATGAATATTGGTTCCTAACAGTAATACGGTTTAGCTATCTCCAGTCACCATCTTTCTTTATCGCGAACGAAACTAAAACACGCCCAGAATATACACTTAGGTAAACTCACTTCCTGGTCTTTGGTTGCTGCTCTTCTGGTTGCTCAAATCAAATTATATGTTCCGGACACCTCTGAAAGACACCTTCTCTTGGTGACTAGACAATCTCTCGCTATCAAGTCAAATCCTTCTTCACGCTCCGATGGAAAAAAATTTGGTGGTTCGACCAGGGATCATATTCATGATTCAGGGTGCCAAATAACGTTCAAGATAAGGTTCATGTTTAGAAGACTCAAAGTGCAAAAGAGCTCTCAAGATGAGGTTCATTCATTGGTGTTCGAAATGGGTTATAGGAAAACTTCATAACCGCGAAATTAACACACGAGTCTCCAGAGTGATAGTGATAGTAGAGAGTTTAACAATCGGTAATCATGGTAGAGAGTTCAAAATTGTTGCTAGCGTTAAAGGTGAGACATAGAAAGGGAAATTGTCAATATTTGAATGCTCAATCAACCAATTCCTTGTCAGAATAAAATCGAAGTTAATTATCCAAAGAAAGACGGATCACAAATCAAATCTTTATCATTCAAAAGTGAGGGGGAAGATTTTTATACTTGTGGTTACACACCACAAGTCCTCTCTTAGGAATAGAGATGGGTGAAACGAAATCAAATAGTGTCGGAAGATTTATAGATACTTATAAAAAGCAAGAGACAAAAAGAGAATACATCAGGTACGTCATCGCCATGGAGATTCTCAGAATGACCGAAGAGGCATCAAAATGATTGACGAAAGGATCAGAGGTCAAAGTCAAAATCCGAAGATAAGGATTGAATAGTTTCAGGCAATTATTGTGCAATTCTCAATGTCTTCTAGATTTAAATAGGTTTCAAAACCTAGGTGGTGCAAAGTATAAGCTTTCTATTTCCAAAAGTGATATCAGATATCAACAGGATCTACCCAGTAGTGATAATTGTCAGGATTCTCATAGGAGTAGTAATGGATCACTCAGAACTGAGTAGTATCAGATGATACACTTCATATCCGACATGAGTAATGAATTCGTAGAATGTGTCAAACACATTATGGTTGAATGACCATCTGGATGGTCGGAAAGGTATCAAACCATTTATTAAACAAATCGGAAATGGGGATTCAAAATCAGGAAGTGAAACTTAAATGGTGCAAGGTATCCATGTAGTTCTCGAGGGATTTCAAACTTACTTGGTTACTAAACTTAGGTTGCAAGATTTCTAGCTTCTGAAACAAAAGTTCTTATAAGGCTTAGCTAAAGGCAAAGGCACGAATCAGAGTAATGCGGAAGCAATGATACTTAAACAAATACCTTATAGTCTACCCATTCCTCACCGGTCAAAACTTACGTTCCTATTGGGAAATCTTAAAGCAAATTTTCAAAGGTTGTCTTACGAGCGCCTATAGGGAAAACTTAGTGGTCCTAACTTACACAGGTCAAGGGTAAATGTATTACGAATCGCAACCTGTCTCTGATACCATAATTGTAACACCCCAACCCGGCAAGGGTAGAAGTATCACATTAATGGTTTCATATCAGATCAAAACAAAACATACATTCAATAGTAATACAAGGATTCTCAAAGGTTACAAATGAAATACAAAATACACAAGGCTGCAAAGGAAACAAAAGCTAAATACTAAGTCTACAAATGCAAATCCTTCTAATAACCTCTACTTCAGAATAACTATCCAGGTCATCTAAGTCCAAAAGTCTTTTCACTCATACCCAGCTTCCAACCAAAACCTGCCGCGGGAAAAGAAACGCGGCTGTGCTTAAAAAGCCCAATGAACAGATATATAATGAACGGAAACGAAAGCAAATGAAACGAGCATGTTTAGTTTAGTGCATTGGGATATACGAGTCAAAGGCAAAGAATATAATAAGAATGAAATGAAAAGAAAGGAAATAAAAAGTAATAAGGGTCAGTAATCCTCTACGAGCCCGAACAAATCAAATATATTAACCCTGTAGCAATCTAGAGGGGATGCCTCACAAGTAACCAGATAATATGAGGGGTGACCTCATGTATCAAATTGGAGTGATCAGCTACCGAACTTTGTGAAAGACGTGTATTGCACACAACATCAATCACCGAACAATATAATATAATATCCATTAATACAAACACTAACCTAGGATGCATCCATACGCCCCCCGAACAATAATATAGGCCAATAAATAAATATAAATGTGCACGTTACGAACAATGTGGGGACGGTGTGTAACATCACTCGAACACACTGGAGTCATGCAATTGGTGCATCAATGACACGGCCATGTTACCTTCATGGCTAGGAAACGAACTTGGCTCGGGTATCAAACTAAAGGTCAAAGGTCAAAGGTCCAAATTAAAGCAAAGGTCCAAATAGTCTAAGTCATCGAATCATGGTCAAAGTCCAAATATCAAAGGTTCATGGCAAAGGGTTCATCATCGGAGGTTCATAATCAAATGGTTCATTTAAAGAAATCTTTATCACATGATTTTCATAAAAATGACCTTTAATACGGTTTTTACAAAAGCTTAGTCTTGAAAAGTGGTTTTCACAAAAGCTTAGTCAAACTCTAAATAAAAGTGATATCGCATATTTCATAAACATCATCTTTAAAATAATTTTCCTCAAAACATTTCCATAATATACTTGAAAAGGTTTTCACATCTAATTACCAAAATCAAATGAACCCGCGAACCATCAAATGATTCGAATACTAATATTATAAGGTAACGAACGAATATCAAATGGATCGTTATAGAAGCTCAAAACAAAAGGGTCATATCGAATATCAAGGTCAAATGAATCCAACAACGAACCAAGTGTATAGGAACATAGAAATGGCTTAGGGAAATCCTAAACGAATCAATATCAATGAATCAAAAGAAAACGAAGGCACCTTACTAAGAAGGGCAGAATATCTGTACCTTATTAGTAGAACACAAGGATAGCAAATGACAAGGATCAAATTACTCCTTCCTCGAACCTAAGGGAGTAGAAGACAGAATGACAAGTGGTTTTTAGTTATCTTTTCATTTTAAGTAACTTTCCTTGTTAGGTAACTTTCCTTATTAGCAGGTTTCCCGAATTAGCAAGTTTCCATAATTAGCAGATTTCCATAATTAGAAAGATTATAATATCACCAATTTAGGTTAAGTCATTAATCAAGCCTTATTACGGGATTAAGGTATATTTTAGCATGTTCCAAAAGTTCAAGGTTAAATATGACAAGTTTCCATAAATTAGGGTTTTAATTGTAAATATTTCAAAGTTAAGGGTTTTAAATGAAACTATTACAAATTACTAGTTTAAAACACATAATGGATTCAGAATCACACTTTAGTCCTTTAAGTTTCATTATTTACAATTACACCCTTTAGTTATTAAAATTACAAAATAAACCTTATAGTTACATAATTTACACTTTAACCCTTACTATATTCAAAATCACATCACAAGCCCTTATATTTATTAAATTATGGAATATACCCTCATAGTTATGCATGATACGATTTAAACCTCCATGTTTTACATATTTACATAATTAGTCCCTTTAGTTAATTAATTTCCCATTCGAACCATATATTAACAATTAAATCATTATCTTGCAAATTTTACACATAAGGACCTCATCTTATAATTTTTATACATTTGTACTTACCTAATTAACATTACAAAAAATAACCTTTAAGTTTCAAAGTTGACAAAACAAGTCCTCCTTATTTATTTATCAAATCGTATAACCCTTTTAATAACCAAATCAAAACCCTAGCTCATCTAATCTATAACCAATCATTACCTAATCATTAGATAGCATTTATTGACCTATTTTAAATTACCAAACCCTAACCCTAATGTGTTCTAGGGTTTCTTTTGATTTTATTCTCTTCGATACATATATATACGATTTAAAGAATAATTAGCTACGATCCACATGAGCTTCTATAATTTGAACTAGTATTTTTCCCAGATCATATATGTCGTATAGTGTCTAAAATAAATAATTACAAGTCCTGGATAATTCGTATTACGCGTTATGGATTTTAGTTACGTTTTTGCTCTCAAAAATTGGTACGACTTATTTAGCATGCATGATTCATTCTATATAATTTATTTAGGTCTTACATGATCATACTAACATAAGAAAAATATAATATGCACAATCGAACGTACCAAAGGGATAAAACAAATTATACCTCTCGCTATAGCTTTATTCGACAAAACAAATGTCTAACGATCGAACCAACGAATCTCACGACCTCCAATTAATTTTCTAAGCTTCTTTAGGTTATGTAGAACTCCAGAAAAATAAGCTACGAATTTTATTGGATCGAATGAAGGCTGTACGATTTTTGTAAAGGGTTCTAAGGGTTTCGGTTTGTATAATATATATATATATATATATATATATATATATATATATATATATATATATATATAAACTATAAAAACGTGTTTACATGATAAGGACTCAATATATTCGGCCCAAGCAAGTCTAATTAAGGTCAAATACTGATTGTGATCTTTTCCTAAATTATTAGCATTTATCTTGTATTTTATTTAATTTATTTTGTATTTTTAATCATAAATATATACGAATTATATATAAATCATCCAAATAATTATTTTGTGTATTTTATAATTTTCTAAATATTAAAATGTAATCACAAAAATTATTTTGATTCATATCTAGTTCATTCCTGAAGGTTTGGAATTTATTTGGTGATTTTTAAGCTTTTAAATAAATTTTTAAGATTGTAGGGGCATTTTGATCATTTTGCACATTTTGGATTTTTAGGTATTACAGTTTGTCTATTAAGATTTTTTTTGTAACAAGTCTAGAAGTCCATGCTATCTTAAGTTCACATTTATTGCACATAGGCACACATTAGGATCCCTCAAATAGTTCATTAATCTTCCCACTTACATATAATTAAGAAAATACTTGGTGTAGTTTATTGCTTCCTAGTCCATATATATTACTTGCTTGATGAGTATGTTTACATGCTAGATGAAATTACTTGATTGCTTAATCTCTTTAATTAACATGTTTTGCATAAATATCTATTACATGCTTAATTGCCTCAAAGAATTGGACTTGCTTGAAACTAAACCCAAAAACAAAACCCTTTCTACAATTTTCTGCCAAAAACCCATTTCCAGTAATCTGGAACCAATAGATGGGCGGCCCCCTTAAATCATAAGGTGGCCCCCTTAATATTTAAGGGGACCGGCCCCTTAATTAAGGGGACCGGCCATCTGATGGTCGAAGGTGCTGTTTCCTTTTTCTATTCTTTAGCCCATTTTATCCTAAACTTCCCAAAATTCACAAACATATCTTATTCCAATCCATCCAACAAATTATCCATTCCTTAATCCCATCAATCCTACAATATAAACACTCCCATTCCTCATAATCTTCCATCATCTCATCACGCCATCTCCCATCAAACCAAAGCCAAAAACCTCAAGGTTAGCAAGGATGACCGAAAACCCCGTTTGGAAAAGAAAACCTAACCCCCGAAACAAGTCCATCTCAACAAATGATGTGGCTAAACAAACAACACCTCCACCCACATTTGTTCCCAACTATACTCCCAATCCTCAAGCTCATTCCAATGAACCCTTTCACAAACCTCATCATAATAACCAGCCATCCATCTTTACTCCCAAAAATACACATTCATCTCATCCATATGATTCATATGAAGAGCATGATCAACCCCTAAACAATGATTCCAATCTCATTCACAACACCTCACATCTTATTCAACCTACCAATGCACCATCCAAAACACTCACCACTCTTGGAATATCCCCTTCTTCCATATCTCCATCCTCATCCACTCATGATTACCCAAGCTCACAAATGTCTCCACCACCAAGAGTATCATCACCACCTCCTACCAACTCACATGTTACTTCTATGTTGTATATCCAAACATCCATCCAAAATAACAACCACACTCCACCATCATCATCACCTTTTTCCAAACACTTGAAGTTCATTGAAGAACATAAAGAAGCCCATGAGCTTTGTGCTCTTTTTGCCTTACACCTTGCTTAACGCAAGATTGGATCAACTCCCTTCTAGCCCTCCTTCATCACAAAATAACCTCAACCTCCACCTTCGTTCCAAACTACACATCTCAACCTTAAACCAACCTCATTGAAACCTTTCAAAACCCTTATTATATTGGTCAAACATCCAACTTTAATTCTAACTACACACCCCAATTTCATCCACTTTCACTAAATGACCAAATCCACATTCACTAGTACAAATATGGGATTTAGTCACACATGTGAGATTTTGAACGGTCACACAGTAACTTATTTGTGTGACTAAATGTACCAGAATAAAATAAATAGCCACACTTGATCCGACTTGTGTGACCATTTAGTCTTTCCAACTAAGGCTACAGTCACACATTTGAATATTTTCGTGACTAGAGGTATCTTGTAATTTTATTTTTTTTGATTATTTAGTCACATATAATTTGGGACGTGTGACGGATACAAATAAGTTTGAAACATTAGTCACACTATATATATACATATGTGACAAATATATGTCACACAATTAAACAGTGTGACCAAAATCGATATATGGTCACATGAAGTAATTGTGTATGTGGCTAAATCATATACTCAAGTTTGTCACACATTATTTAAAAGTGACTAAATCATATAGCCAAATTTGTCACACATTATTTAAAAGTGACTTAATCATATACATATGCCAGCCCAAAATAAATTTTTCCTCTTCTCAACTTTTCAGAAGCCCGCCTAAATTTTTCCCCCAAAATCAAATTACCCTCCTTCCCAAATTCACAATTATTTCATTAACCATCCAAATATCCCTCTCAACTTTTCACATCTGGTCTTTCTTCTTCTTCTACCACACTCTCACCCCTCGCACCACCACCACACTCGCACCAAGACCACTGCTCGCACCACTACCACATGATTGTTGGTTTTGTTTGTACAGGTCGTTTATCATATGCCCTTTATACAGGTTCGCATTGACATTTCGAATGTTTAAATTTGGGTTAAATTAATTTATAATTTGTGAAATTACTGTTAGAATTAACATTTATAGACCAAAATAGTAGTACCCAGATGACAAATTTTGAATTTAATCGGTTAGAAACCAAGATTTCAAGAAATCCTAATTTTCTAGGGTTTTGAAGTTCAGTTTAGTTAGTTACCAAGTTGTGAAATTGATTGTGTTTTGGTGATGTATAGGGTATGGGTATTTGATATTGAGTGTAAATTTGTGTGTTTAGTAGGATTACAAGTACTAATTTGTGTTAAAAATGGGTGGATTTTTTTATTTTTTTTATTTTTTTTTTAATTTTGATTTTTATTAATTAAAATTTATACCCTTTTAGTTTTACTACCTGGTTGTATGGGATTTTTTATTTTTCTGCTTGTCTGCTATTTTTTCTGTAAAGCAGAAATGCTTATCTGCTTAAAAATAAGCAGAAAAGTAGTTGTTTATCTGTTTAAAGATTAGCAGGAGCGCTTATCTGTTTGGATACTAAATCTGCTTTTCTTCTTTACCTCGAAAAATAGCAGATAAGCAGAAAAATATAAAAAGAATCCCATACACACCCTTTGTGTAAAATTTGCACCCTTTATGAAGATTATTAATAAAGTTTTATAATTTGGTGTCTTTGTGTAGGTTTGGAGCCATTGCCGAATATATTGCAGAGGAAGTATGCGTTGTTACGTGACTTGGATAAAAGTTTGCACGGTATGAGTTTTGAGCTTATGTATGCATGCAATGTGTTTCTGTGGTTGTAATGTTTTTTGTAATATGGTGTGAATAAATTAATGTGTAGATATTCAACGGCAAAATGAGGAACACTGCTTACAGGAGATAGAGGAGTTTAAAGAAGGGGTTAAGTCTGGGAACATTGGTCCCGGGTCTTCACTTAGTAAGGATGCTGCTGCTCGTGGCACTGACATTCTGAATGTTTCGCATGTTACACAGGTTCTTGAAACTTAAAAAAAAATTGTTTCCATTTAGTTGATTTTATTTATAATTGTAGAATTTAATGTTCATTAAGGGATCTGATTTTCGATGTTTTCTGTTTGAGTGCAAGCAGAATTTGCCACATCTGCTGTAGATTTCAAGGGTTATCTTTGACAAGTGAGCTCTGTTGTTCACAACTGTTGGCAATGATGCAACATTTCAGCCTAATCCTAACTCTGTTTATCAGACAAAACACCTCTCGTACTTCAAATTTGTTGGAAGAGTTGTAAGTGCCTCACTTTTTTTTTCTAGAACTTAAATTTGCTTGGTCGGTTTGACTTAAAAGCTATTTGGCATTAATTACAAAACAAATTAAAAATTTGCTTGGTCGGTTTGTCTTAAAAGTTGTTTGATGGTCAGTTGCTTGATGTTCATTTCACAAAGAATCATTATTAATGACGGTGGCAATTTAGACTCCTTTAAATTGAATTAATTACAAAGAATCATTATTAATGACGGTGGCAATTTAGACTCCTTTAAATTAAATGGGTTGACATAGGTTAAGTGCTAGCGACGTTAACAGTTAAGTCCTATCTGCAGTTGTGTTTTAGCAATGTGAAAGTTCATTATAACATAATTTTGTTTTGAAGGGGAGGAAAGTTCCTTGGGCCAATCATCATCCAGCAACAGGGATATGGACATTGAAGCTGGCGGCAATGATACTTATTCTGAATCACCTGCCGAATATCTACATTTTATTGCCTTTAAGTGTGGCACCAAGGTATGGGAACAACAAATACTTATTTATTAAAGGTTTTTAAGAATCCATTGGGTTTTCATACTGTTTACTTTTGAGGTGGCAAGATGGGTGGGCAGGGCAATTGGTAAAAATGGTTCGGTAAAGTCCTGGATACTTAATTTTTCATCTATTGTGTAAACTCTATCACACTAATAGTCTTAACTCTGGATAAATTGATTTGAGAGGCTGTCTACATCAACGTTAGACTTAGATAGACTTATGACCTTGGCTGGTAAATAAATTTGTTTTGCTTCTCATAGTTTGGATCTTATCTGTAATTTGTAAATGGTCATTACTCCGGACCAAGTCTTACCTGAGATTTATAACTGGTCATTACTTAGTCCTGGCATTGATATTACACATCTTGGTGATACAGTTCTAGTTCTAATTCAATATTGCATGAATGCATCAGAGAATGACGAGGAGCTTCGTGAGTATAGCTTGCAGGTATTACATATGCACTGTTCTTTCTTTTTTCTTCTTGTTTATTGTTGTGATCATTTTTAAGGTTATATTTGATAAGTTTAAAGGTTATTATTTTCTTCATGTGCCTATGTAAAATTTGTGCAGCAGGCTCTGGAAAGTTTTCTGCTTAGATGCCCCAGGGACATTTTCTCTTACTGTAATGAAATTTTACATCTTACGTTGGAATATCTTAGTTATGATCCTAATTCTACTGATAACATGGAAGAGGACACTGATGAGGAAGTCCATGATGACGAGGAGGATGAGTATACTTTCTAGTTCTCTTTCTTCCAATATGGTATCATTTAGGCTTTTATTAGCAACATATAGTCTAATGTATTTTGCTTGCTTGGTTGATATGCAGTGATAGTGCCAACGAATATTCAGATGATGAAGATGTCAGCTAGAAGGTTCGAAGAGCTACTGCAAAGTGCTTAGCAGCACTCATTGTTTCTCTTCTCGAGATGCTCTCAAATCTGTATGATAAGGTAATGCCGATTCTATGTTTTGGAATTGAGTATTTGTTAATAATTGGAAAAAGTTTAATAAGTATCTGAAAGAATCTATACAAAGGATATGAAGTGTGTACTATGTATGGATATTATTACATCTACAAATTCTGGTAGTAAAATGTTACCTTGCATATGGATGTTTTTAACACTTTCATCAAGTGAAGTGATTGATTACTGATGGTAACACGTAAATGTTGCAGATGGATGTTTTTTACACTTTCATCGAGTTGCAACGTCAAACAAGAAATGTCACAAAGGGGCAGGTTGACATTGACAAATTAAGGTAAGTATTTATAGGGCCAAGTGCCAACATTCATCATCGTGAATTCAAATCCGAACTTCATGTAGAACTTCTTTGTATTTGTTTTCTCCTCG
Organism: Artemisia tridentata subsp. tridentata; assembly: GCA_021014915.2. Classification (NCBI taxonomy): domain Eukaryota; kingdom Viridiplantae; phylum Streptophyta; class Magnoliopsida; order Asterales; family Asteraceae; genus Artemisia; species Artemisia tridentata. Next base: position 222,928,484 of record CP139507.1, read on the forward strand.
ATGTTTACAGGAAAAAGAAATGGTGAATACACTTCAATTCAATCTCTCGTACCCGACTGTGTATGTTTTTATCAAGCGATTTCTCAAAGTTGCAGAGTCTCACAAAGAGGTATGGCCTTTAATGTGATTTTATTTCTATCAGTTCTTTGACTATTCTGCAGGACTGTGGGTGCTCAAAACGGCATCAAACCGTCACTGCCATTACCTGAGACCAATACTTCAAAGAAGAATGCCAAGAAACAACTTCAGTTACTTTCATGAATCAGAGAAAAGATAAAAAGGTTGGACGAAGAACATGAAGCCCTTGAAATTGCTAGTGTATTGGTTACAACTGTTAGTACTGCTAGTGTATTAGTTACAGTTGTTAGTTATAAGTTAGTACTGTTGGTTCATATAGTTACTACTGCTTATATGATACAGTATGTGTTAGTGGTTCTGTTATATACATTCCAATTTTATTTTATTTGAATTTTTTTTGATATATATTTGAATTTGTTTCGATATATATTGATTTCTTAAATGTGACTAAAAGATGTATATAGTCACACTTATTAGCACTTTTGACCACTTTATGCTTAATTGTATGTGACTAAATAATCAAAACAAACATGTTTTGTGTGACTAAATATTACAAAAGGCAACACAAACTAAAAATTCATGTGACCATTGGATGATCAATAGTCACACAAAATACACATTTTTTTCACTTTAAACAGCATATGGTCACACTTATTGACACTTTTGGCCACTTTTTGCTTAATTGTATGTGACTAAATACCCAAAACAAACATGTTTTGTGTGACTAAATATTACAAAAGGCCACACAAACATAAAATTCAAGTGACCATTGGATTAACAATAGTCACACAAAATACACATTTCTTCACTTTAAACAGCATATAGTCACACTTATTCACACTTTTGGCCACTATTTTTTAAATTGTATGTGACTAACTCGAAAAAAACAACACACGTTGTGTGACTAAATCATCACAATCGTCACATTTATTATATATTCATGTGGCCATAGGATGAGAAATAGTCACACATACTGATAAATCCAACAAAACTTGTGCCTAATTGGTCACACATATTCGGGTTTTGTCACTCTTTTTCAATGAAAACGGTCACAAACTAAACAATGTGACCATATAGACCCTATAGTGGCGCGACTTTTTGTCACACACACCAAAAAAACGTGTGTGACTATATGCATATAGTCACACATTTTTTGGTGTGGCCGTAGGCCAAATCTGTACTAGTGATTCCCACGGAAAAGGAAAAGTTCCGTGAAGAGATAAACCAAATCCATGACCGTGGTGATCTCCTTGCTATGCACCTTGCAACAAGGGCCAACCTCCATCCTCACCCTACTCAAATTGTTTACCTCACCCCCCACAACTTGAATCAAGTTGATAATCATGTCAACTATTGTCCTTGTTGTGTCCTTCTCCAAAAACAAATCATTGCCTTATATAAACATTTCACTTGTACTGAGTATCTTCTTACTAGATCTCATCCAACACCTCCACTAGCATAACACTCTAACCCTCATTCAACCGATTCCGCTCCAAACTCTCCACCTCCAAACTCTCCACCTCCAAAAATATACCTCTATTAATCAAACATCCTTACCCTCACTCAACCAATTCCATCCCAAACACTCTACCATCAACCATCTAAGCATAACTATATGCTTATTTTCCAAGCTTTCGTGTCGCAAGCAAGTCTGAAAAGCTCTCTTTGGCAATTTAGGACCTTTTTCTTGTTATGTGTTTCAAGCATACTAATGAATGTCTTGCTATGTGTTCTTAATATTTGTTTGCCATGATTGTTATTTTTATATTCCATATTTTGCTATGTATGCTTGTACTTCTAATATATTTTTTTGCAAGCATTCCATATCTCGATTCTTTGATGCCCTCAAACGAGGGGGAGCACACATCAAGGGGGAGTTCTCGTTCCGACAATTTTTGTATCAAAAACTTGTCGGCATAACCTTTTTGATTCTACAAAAAGGGGGAGAAGTGAATAAAAACTCACTAAATACTTGTTCAAAAATAAATTTTTGGATTTAATGAGTTTAAGTTTTGTAATCATCAAAAAGGGGGAGATTGTTGATATAAATAATGCCTAAAAACATTATTAATACTTCTTGATATCTCTATGTTTTGATAATCACAAAATGTAAACTCATTAAACATAAACTTATTAAATAAACAAGTATTTAGTTGTAAATATTCATTTCTACAACTTAATCACTTAAGGTATGAATAAACAAATGCTTAATGCATTATATGATCAAAGGAACATTTTCTTAATCACTTGATTTTTTATAAAATGACACAAACATTTTATATCTTTTAGAAAATCATTTTTGGTATTTAATAAAAATGTTTAATCCATTATAAATTTATGAATTCAAATTTTCAACCAAAAATGGTAAAAATGTTCCAGAAAAACCTTCCCCACAAAAAGACAAATCTAAGCAACGTTCGGGTAGGGCGGCCCCCTTAATTTTACTAGGCGGCCCCCTTAATTTTAAGGGGACCGGCCACCTATTTAAGGGGAACGCCCCGCTCCTCCAGCTGTCAGATTTTTCCTATAAATACTGGTTCATCCCTGGACTTTTTCCTCACCTTTTGCACCCCCAAACCTTCTGTTCTAAATCTCTTCTTATCCTTCCAAATCCTTTCTAAATTCTTTGATCATATATTCTTAAGCATTGGTTTCCAAGTGATCCAAGCTTCTACCATTCAAGTGCAAAAGAAGAATACTCCTTCAACAACTAGAGAAGAAGTATTGCAACTTAGTATCATCTTGCTACCTAAGTTGTTTGTATAATCATTCATTCATTTTTGTATAAGTTGTGTATATTTGTTAGATAGGTGTGAGCATAATTGCTTAGGTTTGATTAGTGTGTAAGTAGTGAAGTTGTGAAGAAGTTAAGGTGTGTAAGTAGTGAAGGTGTAAAGAAGTAGAAGAGTACATAAGTAGTGCTAGGTTGTGAAGTAGTTGTGAAGCCGGTGTGAAGAAGTTGTGAAGAAGTCGTGAAGAAGTTGTGAAGAAGTCGTGAAGCCGTTGTGAATAAGTTGTGAAGAAGTTGTGTAGAAGTTGTGAGATTGGTTCTAGCTACGATTAGAACCCGACATCTAGCTTTGTGTCGTTAAACTGGTGTAAGCAAAAGTTGTGTAAGGTTTTCTCCGCCATAAGGGAGCTTGTTGACATAGTGAAGAAAACTCTCGAGTTAGGTGCTCGGGGAGTGGAGTAGGGCAAGGAAGGTGTCCTTGTAGCCGAACCACTATAAATCTTTTGTCTCGCGGTTAGATCTTTCCATCTCTATCTTTCTTTTCATTTCATTACTTTACTTGCATTGTTTATTTAGATTTACTTATATTTGTTCATATTGTTCAAGAGTTGAGTTCACATAAATTCAAATCTAAGTTTTTAAAAGTAAACAAATTTTTCATAATAAAATTAAAAAGGCGTAAATCTATTCAACCCCCTTCTAGTTTTCCACATCTGGCGAGGCTTGTAGGTTTAAGCATTCGACTTACTTAAGCCGTGCTTCTAGGTGTTATGACTTAGATTTTTGCACTAGTGATTTGGAATGAATTAATCGGTCGGGTACTGTACAGAGAGATGTCTTGTTTGTTTACAAGTGAGGTTGTGTACTTATGACTTTTCGGTATGTTAAGGCTTCCTGGCATTTCGGTGTGGAAGTGATGTTAATAATAATGAGGTCAAGTCATCTAGACTCCTAGAGTGCACAATGTTATAAGTTTAATGGTATATCGAGAATCTGTCCTAATGTATCTGCTACTTATAAGGAAAACTCATCGTAAGGAACGAAGAGGATATATTGTACTTTGATGAAGCAATATCGAAGTATGATATATCGATAACTATAGTCTAAGGCGGAGGTGTTTCACTTACCTCTAAGGTTCGACTTAGTGAGTAACGGTGTTTCGATAAACTTCATGCCCTAGACTAGTTTCTATTCTCGAGGGGGTTCGGGAAGGGTTTGGAATATGTCTCCATGATAGTGGTTCAGGTTACTTTGTAAGGTCCCGAGGCTTCGGTTGGGTTACTAGTCCACTTCTGGTAATTCTTTAGATCCTTTAAAGCTTAGTGGTTCACTCATTGTTCATTTCGGTTGAGGGGTCCTTCTTGCGTTGCTAGGATTCTATTAACATACGGTATGCGAACGAGTTTTCCCTCATAGGCGATTACATAGTGGTATTTCGACATCCAGTATATACCGGGGCGAGGTCGAATTCTCCAGGTTTTATGGGCATATGATCACCCAAGCTTAGTACGGGGAGTTTTAGAGTACAACCTTTAAAGATGGTGTTAATTGTTACTAGCAGTCAGTTGGTTGGCTCAGTAGTGTACCTAGTACTTAACGCGGAGAGTATAACCTTGTAGAACGATGTTGGTTGCTACTGGCAATCGGCCAGTCAAGTCGTTCAAGTATTTAGCGTTCTGCGCAGAAGGTAAGGTCTCTATTAAGGGTCTAAATATAACCATTGCAACTATTTGACACAATTACTATAAAGCAAGGATATGTTTCAATCGCGTACGGGGTTATGAGTTATCCGGTAGCTATCAAATTTAAATATTTTCTCAGATTAGGAAGGGGTAGTGTAAAATGAGGTGCTAATCGCTGGGGTCGTTTGATGATGGCTGGTGATGTAGCTTATTTTCTCAGATTAGGACGTGGTGTGAGGTAAGGCTGATTTTTATGTGGTAAGATTGCGTTGAAGTCTATTTGATTACTGTGCTTTTAGCACGGATGCCAAAGTCTTGCACTACTTTTATGTACCACACATGTGAGTTTTTGATTTCTCGAAATGGAGACAGAAAATTTGTCGTTTGGTAAAAAAAAATTAAGGCAGCCGTTCCTAGCATAGCATGATTCTACCAGAATTATACATAGGTGATCAGGCTTTGTATAATTAAGGTCCAATGATACAATACTGGGTTTAGTTACAAGAATTTATATCGGTTATTTGTTTAAGAGTACGAAATACTTTTCAAAGAAGTAATTAGTTTGCAAGATGATAAAAAGATAGTTTATAGGGCGGTTTGCAAAACTGTTTATAGGGTAGTAGGAAAACACTTTATCCTCTGCAAGATAGTAGAAAAGTTGCAGTTTTGGTTTGTGATTAATAGCGGAGTGATTTCGTAAACAAATGGCTTGTGAGGTGACCACAAAATAGGTTGTAGTGCAATAGCAAAACAGTTTATTGTTTTCACGAGATAACGACTAAAGTAGTTCATAGGAGAGCAAAATGGCTTATGAGACCAAAATTTACAAGATATTAGAGAAACCGTTTAGTGATTTATGAAGTATTGGTAAGGTAATGAATTTGTTTATTACACAGGAATCAATATAGTTTGCAAAATGTAACAAGGTGGTTTATTAGGTAGTAGCAAAATTTGTAGTACACATTTAATGCATTCATTTGATATAAGATTGTAGATAGTCGTGAGTCAAATAAGCTTACAATTTAGGATGAACATACACCAATCCATACAATACGATGAGGTTCTCAGAAAGGTACTAATAAAGTCTTATAGGAATACATCTTAAGAGAGTCTAAACTTAGGACTCGTTATACAGAGCAGTCGACCCTTTTTGGCATCACGTTCAAGTCATGCTTTCCTCCTGTTTCGAGGTTTCCTGATACTTTGGTTCCTTGCACTCTCTTCTGTAGTGCCCCTTCTTTCCGCACCCATAACAGGTCTCATCAGCCTTCCGATTTTTCCCTGACACTATCTTTGCCTTTGCGGGGGTTTTGAACCTACAACCTGTAGTCAAGTGTCCAACCTTCTAGCATTTGCAGCATCTCACGGTGCAAGACCCATTGTGGTTTAGTTTATAACGACTACACATTCGCAATTTTCCAGCATAGGCCTTTCTGTTACTAGATCCGGCAATGCAAGCTTCGACCAACTTTGGCTTTCTGGGGGTTGCGGAACCTTTTCGTTTCCTTGGTTGTTCTCCTGGTTCCTCTTGTTGTTGTTGTTGTTGCGGTTGTGATTGTCGTTATTGATACCTTGAGCAATCCTAGTCCGCATGACTTGGCCCATTACATTATGCGCCATGTGGATGGCTTCATGCATAGTAGTAGGCTTGAATGAGGCGACACCTTTTCGAATCTCTGGGGAGAGTCCCTGGATGTATTGGTCAAGTTTCTTGTACTCGGGTTCTGTCATAGCAGGGCATAGTTGTGCCAGCTCGTAAAAGCGGGTGGTGTACTCGATGACATCATCTCCTTTCATAGTCCAATCCCATATTTCTTGCTCCATTGCTCGTAATTCGCTCTTCGAGCAGTATTCTGCAATCATCATTTTTCTCAGTTCCTCCAAGGAACTGAGTAGGCGGTATGAACTCCCACTGATTGAACAAAAGCACTCCACCATGCCAGGCCGCGTCCCTGAAACGTGCAAGTAGCAAACTTGATTTTGTCTTCCTCAGGGCAGTTTCCACATCGAAGTAATGATTCCACATCTTCGAACCATTTGCACATTTCCACTACACCTTCATTTCCACTAAAGGTGCGGGGCTTACTGTCCATAAACTCCTTGTAAGAGCAACCACGAGTTGCGAGCTCCGCTTCGACTGTAGTTCCACTGTCTTGATAGGCAGCAATTGTCTCTGCAACTTGTTGTGCTATGAGTTGTTTCATGCTTGCGGAGTGTAGGGTTTGCCTCTTAGATGACATGTTCCTTCAAGAGGAGGAAGAAAAGTGAGACGTAGTAAAATGTGTCATAAGGATAGATATTCCGAGGCGACATGTTAATTGGTGATAAGTTCGGGTCGTAATTAGATACGTTGGCAGGTTTCCGTATGATAGCATAACAAGTGTTTCGAAGGATTGAGATTAGTGTTCGGACTCGAAGTCGTGTAGTGAAATTGTGTAGGGGGAAGATAAGTTGTGACAAATACGGTATGTATATGTAAGTATATTGAAAGTACTCATAGTAAATAGCGTAAGTTACGTATGTATAAATATACATATAATACATGTAGCTGAGTAACAATCGACAGATAGTAATAAGTAGTTAAAACAAGTAATCAGTAAATAAACAGCAAGCAAGGCAGGCAGACAAGTGGCGGTCATAGGGACTTGTTTTTGTAAACAGTGGTTATAGTTTAGGGTTTATATGTACCTAGTTCTCTATACCCAGGCTCTGATGCCAATCTGTAACACCCCCAAAATCTGGTATAGCGAAAGCATTCGGGTCATGGGGTGCTACTAAATTGAATATCACAACACAAGGTAATAAGGAACGGAATACATACTCCATTTTAATTTAACCAAATTAAATAAGTTTACAAAATAGTTTGAATTCATAAATAAAGCCCATAATTTAGCTTGTCCCGGACAAAAACAAGTCATAGTTTAAATGTCACAATACTTCGAAAAACGGTCTATGACCCTAGCCCTGCCACAACCTTGTCACAATCATTCAGCTCAAACACCTGAGAAAAACATGCTAAAAGTCAGCAAAAAGCCGGTGAGTTCATAGGTTTATCAATAATCAGTAAAAATCAACGGTTTTGGACCATGAGTTTGGTATATGAACATTACAACCCATGCAATGTCATATAAAAATACAGTCTATTACGTTAGCACTAAGTTCATGTAACCGAAGCTATAACAGTGTGTGCATGCTCTAGAAGCATGTTAAATATCAGGGCCCGGCAAGTGTGTATCCCAGACACTTGTGGTTTCAATATGGTATACGTTCGTTTGCCTATCCGGTCAACCCGAACGGGGACGTTACTCCCAATAGATCTATTTATAACAATCGCGCTTCCCAGCAGGAATTGACGGTTCATGAGTTTGGGCAAATTGGGACATAATAGGGCTTAGGCTAATCTACGTAATAGTTTTGATAAAACAATAGTGTTGGTCCATAAAATGTTTTGCATGTTTCTCACCCCAATTGTAAAACAAGTTTAAATAAGTGGGGCTATAAACTCACCTTGTTAAGTAGTAGTTAGATCACAAGTAATTCAAACAGAGTGAAGCACCGACACGCGACCTAGATTAGTAAAGTACGTTTTAGTTCATAATTCAAGTTCAAGGATTTCAATTATTTCAAATGTTTATGTTGGTGTTGCTGGTGTGGCAGCATTTAAGTTAAAACCATGTTTTTAACATTTGAAGTTATTGGCTCATCGAGGTGTACGAACGTACAAAAGAATAGGAATAGTGACTCTTTGAATTAACGATGATCGAAAAGATACGCACGAAGGATAACAACTATGGAATGTCAATGTGAAAGATATATAGGATGGTTGGCGTTTAAATGAAAGTACGAGTGTATATATATATATATATATATATATATATATATATATATATATATATATATATATATATATATATATATATATATATATATATATAGATTTATATATTTTTTTTTCATAAATATATACGTGTGGTCTTTGTAAAAAATATGTGAAGTTGAAAAAGGTTTCACTACTTATGATGAGTTAAAATTTTGTGTTTGCGAGAAAATGTTGTTTTAATAAATTTGAAGTTTAAAAGAAAAATAATCGATCTCCTTAACTTGACTTATATACGTTTTGACATCACCGTTTCAAATTGTAAGTTGTAAAAATCCTTTAGCTAGTGTATGATTTCCTCATTTTAATCATTTGTTCGTATATAACCAAGTGTCAACATTAAAATTGATGCATTTTGTTAAGTCCCGTTTAAGCCCAACTAGGATATGTTTTACAATCACTATTGTTGATAAGTAGCAGCGGATTAATAAGAACAATAATGATTAACAAGGTTGTAGTTATTGAAACGCGTTTCTTTATTGAATAAATAAAACAAACAACTAACAAGCAAACGTGTACAAGAACACGTTTGCTAACCAACACACACACTCGAGTTCTACATTTTCTGGATGCTCAAAACAATCGACCTACATCTCTTTATATACTAGAGATTAGGTTTACAAGAAGAAGATAATATCAAATCATTTAAACATAAAACATTATCTTCTAAATATTCTATTTTCACAAGAAGATCTTCCAGCTTTTATTTCTTTCACACAAATATCCGAAGCTGTCGTATCAAGTCCTTGTAGTTTTGTAAATATCAAATCACAATTCCCAACAATCTTCCCCTTTTTGATATTACAAAACTGTCTTCAATGCTTCCCCTTGAACTAAGATCTTCTTGAACATGTCACCACACATAAGCTGCAAATCAATCAATCATCTTCCCCTTTTTGCAACATCAAATAGGGGTCTTCCATGCAACTTGAATCGAACGCTTCCCCTTAAGTGGTGCATGTAGATGGTTAAACAAGCTTCCCCTGAAACCAAGCATGTTTACCATCTCTTGAATCACGAACTTAGTAGGCTCCATGAACTGATCACTTGATGAAGAAAACCGAATATAACGAACATGATGAAGAAGTTGAATCTCCCAAACTTGCGTCTTATATCTTGCACTATCCACGTGACTCCAAACTTATCTCAAGAAGTAGCCTACCAGGACCTCTTGATAAACTCTAGCAAATGTGAGCATTAAGCACATGGGAGGTACAATAGATCACACACTTTTGCTATATTCATCAAGTCTTTGTCACCACCGTATAAAACAAGCAAGTTATCTCCAAATGTGACTAGCCATTTGAGATATGATAAGAACACGCACCTGTGAAACTCAACTACAACATCAAATAGATCATATTCACTTTTCTTCTTCAAATAATCACCCAACACAAGCCATAAAAATAAAGAATGTATCGTGATCCATCTCTTGAATCTTCGGACTTCAATTCGGCTTAAAATAGTATCTGATTTAGTACGAACAAGACATGTTTATACACCTTAGTTATGGGTCTTGGGGTCCTAGACCATCCTCACCATAACTGACCATTTGATCCTAGATCAAACCCAATAATAATTCGTGTGGTCCCGGACCCACGACATCATTACGTTAGGAAACAGCTCGTAGACACCAAACCAAAATAATAAACCAAGCCATCATATCGTTCCAAGATCCAAACCTTGAGCAACCAGTATTCACCGAAAACCAAAAGAAAAAACTTACGAACACCCATGAGCAGAATTAATATACGACCAGATCTAATTAAGTCTGGTGCCAGACTTAATTTCCGAAAGCAGACCTAACCGAATATACAAGCAGACTTAACCATGTGATAGCAGACCTAATCGAGTAGGGAACCAGATTTAACCATAGCAACCAGAATTAATTCAATGACCCCATGTTGCCAGATTTAATCAATCTGACACAAAGAGTCAACAATAGCTGCAACTTCCAATAGAATAAACCAGCTGCTAAATGACAACAACAGATCCCACATATAAATACCACGTCACAATCAATCCATGTGAAGATGACTACCCACGCTTGTCCAATCATACCCAATTGAACGAATAAAAATATTGAATTCAAATCTTACAAACCGACAGCCAGGTTGTACGAGATGAATTAAATTTTAAGAACATCCAATCAGATCCAAGTAGTACAAATAAAATAAATGACAAACAACTGATCTGCTCCACTATCACCGACTGATTTATTTAAGTACGAGGTAATTTGCTTTTTAATTCCAGAAAGACGACAATCAAAATTAATATCTCACCGATCCAATTTATTGTACGAGGTTTATTTGCAAATCACAAATGAAACACTTCACCATCAGTACGGATAGATACAAAATAACAATTACCTCATAAACATTCAAACTTTCACCAGATCTACTCTTTTTCCTTCGAATCTGCTCCATCTCCAACCTTGTAGATCCTAGATATCGAGAGCCACCCGCTCTGATACCAATTGTTAAGTCCCGTTTAAGCCCAACTAGGATATGTTTTACAATCACTATTGTTGATAAGTAGCAGCGGATTAATAAGAACAATAATGATTAACAAGGTTGTAGTTATTGAAACGCGTTTCTTTATTGAATAAATAAAACAAACAACTAACAAGCAAACGTGTACAAGAACACGTTTGCTAACCAACACACACACTCGAGTTCTACATTTTCTGGATGCTCAAAACAATCGACCTACATCTCTTTATATACTAGAGATTAGGTTTACAAGAAGAAGATAATATCAAATCATTTAAACATAAAACATTATCTTCTAAATATTCTATTTTCACAAGAAGATCTTCCAGCTTTTATTTCTTTCACACAAATATCCGAAGCTGTCATATCAAGTCCTTGTAGTTTTTTAAATATCAAATCACAATTCCCAACACATTTCCATTAAAAAAATTCACGTCACATGTAAAACCCTCATTTTCCATTCAGTTGAAATCCCTAAATTACCCTCTATTTTGAATTTTTCAAGAGCACACAAATTATAATAAAAGAATTCTATAACCTAAGTTCCTAAGCTAATTAGACAAATATGATAACCAGATAAATTTTGCAAGTTAATTCATGAGAACTATACATCATACAAGGAAAAAATAGACCTTATAAAGATACAACACAATTATATAACCTACACTATATATCACATGCCTAAGATGTCAAGTATGGGTCCAAAATGAATTAAACTTGGTACATAACTTGTAAATGGAAAAAGGTTTAAATTAATTTGAAATTTAAGAAAATTTATTTAGTCATTAATTCCCTTTAGCATCCCCCATAATTTCGGTAACCACTTTCATTCTATTTTCCCCTTTTATTTTGCCACAACCGATTATCACCCTACATCAATATACCCATAAAACCCTAAAACACAAAAATAAGTGGCGGCAAGCAGCTTCTGTTCCTTCATTCGAGCAGCAAGGTGATCCAAATAGTGGGTCAAAGTAAGGTGGTTGATCGCTGGTCTTCTGGTCCTCGTTTTATTCTTTCTTTCGACACACCAAGGTATTCCTTTTTGATCTCATGCTCCTCTCGTCATGATCACATGAAAGGCTAATTTATGCAACTTAAAAACAAACTCTTGATTTGATCTATAATGTTAACGAAGGAAAGGTTATAATGAACACATAAGATGATATGTTCCAGTCTGCTTTTAAAAAAAAAAAAAAAAAAAAAAACCCAGTTTTGGAGGCTCATAAAACTGATGCAAAAACATACATCTCGATCACATATAATCAACGAGAAAATGGATATTTTATGCAAGATATATAGAACTTATGTATGTGTTAAATAGGAGGTTCATGACCTGTTTTTAAATCAGTTTAGTTGCATAAAAAGGAGTCAATAAACATGTGGAGTTATATTTACGTATGACTGTTCGAACAGATAATATAAACGTTAAATATGGATTTTTATATGTGCATGGGTTGGAGTTATATTGTACCTAAAACCTAGATGTTATACGTATAAAATGAAGAGAGGTTCATCATGTTCAGGTCGTATTAAAAATGGGTCGAACGCATGGAATAAATAGGGTGTAGGTTATGATTTATGTGGTCGTTATGATGTGTCGTGTCGCTGTGATAATGGGTCGTTATGGGTGCTTAAATGTGTGTCAATTTGATTGGAACCAAGGGTCGAATATGGGCAATGATGGGTCGGTAAAAAGGGCTGCTTGTGTTAACTGTTATAAGTTTCAGAATGTGATCTGTGGTGATTTTGTTTTGCCTAGAGTACGAGTAGAGTGAGGCGGTTATGGTGGGATATAGGCTAAAGGTAGAGTTGTGTGCGTGGGTGTCACGTAGGTTTAGGGAAGGTGTGAAGTCAAGGAAGGGGTTAAATGTTTTGTGAATCACGTTTGAATTGTGTGGGCTGTTAAACATGTGTTAACATGGTTGTGTCATATGTATCGAATCATGTGTGACTGTGTGTAATGAGATGTGTTAAAAGGCGTACGCTTTATAAGGTATTAAAGCTATAAGTGTATGTGTGCCTCATTAGTTAGCTGTTAAAATGATGGGTGCATGGTAACGTGTTTATCTATATTGCAATGTGGTAAAACAAAATATGATGAGGTGTTAAATAATATACGTATGATACTAAAGAGGGGTAATACTTAAATTTACACTTTGAACCCTAAGATATTATATATGGAAACATACTAAGTATGGAAATTTACTAATTCGGGAAAACTGCTAAAAATAGAAAGTTACCTAATATGGTTAAACTACTTAAACATGAAACTTACTATTTTTGGAAAGCTACTATTTTTGGGAAGTGACTATAAATGAAAAGTACAAAAATGGAAAGCCGACTAAAATAAGTAATCTGAATTAAATAAGCTTTTAATAAGTCAGTCATGAATTCGTGTAGATTCGCTAAAGATGGAGTTTGCTTCCGACCTTTATATTTTCTGTCGTGTTTTCATTTGCGGTATAAGGTACAGATATTCTGACCTTCCTTATAAGGTTTCTCATGATCTCTTTCATATTCTGATCCGTTAGTTTCTGATCTGATGCCATTGCTATGATTCCCTTTGCTTGAACCTCCTCTATTGATTCCATTTGATATGACCTCTGATATGAATCTATGTTATGAAAACCTTTTTAATTATACCATGGAAATGTTTTGAGAAAAACCAATTTAAAAAGATGTTTATAAATGATGCGAAACTACTTTTATATGAAAGGTTACTAACTTTTATGAACACCATATTTTGAAGACTAGCTTTATTAAAAACCGTTTTGAAAGACTATTTTTATGAAAACTACTTTAAAGGATCGTTTTATGAAAATCATGAATTAAAGGATTGTTTAAAATGGACTTTTGATAGAAACTTTTGAAACGGACTTTTGATCTGAACCATGACTTGATTATTGAATATGAACCTTGATCTGATAAACTATGATTTGGACCTTTGATATTACTTCTGGGATATTTGATATGAACCATCTGTTAATTACCATTTGATATATGAACCTTTTGATATGACACTCTGATTTGATATGATATCTGACTCTTAGTTTGATACCCGAGCCAAAATTTGTGACCCTAGCCATGAAGGTAACATGGCCATGTCATTGATGCACCGATGGCATGACTCTAGTGTGGTTGAGTGATGTTCCACACCGTCCCTTATCTGTTATCTGATATGCGCATTATATTATTTGGCCACTATTTTATCTGCTGGGGCGTATGGATGCATCCTAGATCTGATCTGTTTAGTGGATTATCTATATATGATTTATTATTGTCTGGTGACTGGTGCTTGTGTGCAATACACGCCTTTCACATATATCTGGGAGCTAGCTACTCCATTTGAAGAATGAGGACACCCCTCATATTATCTGATTATCTGAGAGGTCTCCCCTCTATATGATTATGAAGATTTATGGTTACGATATGATATGATCTGTTTCTGGGCTCGTGGTGGATTACTATCCCTTTTTCTTTTTCCGTTATTCGTATTCATTTACTTATTCCCTTAACCTATATTATATCTGCATGACCTTTATTTCTGTTACTTTGTACTTTTCTCTACTACTGCTTGTTACCGTTATATCTGTTCACTGAGCTCTCGTAGCTCAGCCGCATTTCTTTTCCTGCGGCAGGTTTTAGTAGGAAGCTGGGAATGAGTGGAGAGGACTTTGGACTTAGAAGACTTGATAGCCCTTCTGGATTAGATATGACTAGATGTTAATTTTTAGAATTAGTATGTAGTGGAATTCTCATTTGTATCCTTGTAGTTTCAAATTTTCATTTGTGACCTTTGAGATTTCTTGTATTACTATAGATGTATGCTTTGTTATGATCTGATATGAAACCATTATTGTTACATCTTTACCTTTGTCGGGTTGGGGTGTTACATCACATATACATATTCTTACATATTGTTTATAAGTTAAGTGTTGAGGTTAAATGTCTCGCAATGTCCCATTTAAAATGTATGTTGTGTTTATATTTTTTATCCGCAAAATATGTAATAACTATCAAATTTTATGTTGCGATATTTATTTATTGTCAAGTTCTATTATATGTCGACGTCACGTGTATTTTAAATAATCACAAGTTTATTAAAATGTGTTGAGTCCCTTTTTTTTTATATGTAGTCGCCATATATATAAATGACCGCTAATAATTGTCGAGTTATAATATCACAAATGTGTGTCGAGGAGGGGGAATGGGCTGCGGCCCACTCAAAACAGTGAACCAGGCCAAGACTTTGGGCCTTTAAATTGAACAGTGGCCTGTAAGGAACAAAAGAACTAGTTGGACCATTTGACAGCCCAAGCTAGTTGATGGGCTTTGGCCCATGTGATGGAGTATGTACAAAAGAAATAGTTCCAGTACATAATTTCCTCTTTTTCTTTCATTTACTGGACAACAATTTATGGTACACAACAAGAGATTGGGCACTTAGAAATATATGTACACACACTCTACTGCCTATGGATTTCGAGTAGGTTTGGCGAGTGACAAGGGTTCGAAACAAAGTTTTGACAATTTGTTTGAGTCGCTAGTGTGGGCGAGACTTAGTCTCGAGTTCATTGTGGGACTTAAAAACCCAAAAATGATGTTGAAATCGACTAGAATGTCGACTCACCCAAGTGTAAATCACCCTTTTTGGAGCTAGTTCTCTGCTTGGACAATAGTCCTAGGCCACGACATAACATTCCCAATTTAGAACCACTAGTTAATGGTCGATTTAACTTAGGACCTAAGAACACAACATGGAGTGGAAAGGGGTTCTCGGAGTCCTTTTGGTTGCTCGAATGGCCTTGCTAAGGCTCGAATTGAGTACTACTCAACTCGCCTACAACACCATCACAACACAACTCAAGATTTTATTAGAATTCTAGCAAGACTCGAGTCTAAAGGCTATGAACATTTGCCAACTGTTTTAAGAAAAATAGACCTTCTTGGACACAAACACAACACATTTAGAGCACAACTCAAACTGAAGATTCGATTAGTATGATTTCTAGACCATCCTAATCCTAACCACTGATGAACAATTCGACAGGACTACAATTAGCACAACCTCAATGTTTTTGAGCCAACACTAGTTTTAAGAAATCATTTTCAAGTCACACCACACCAACATATTTCGACATACACACTTATGAATTCAAAGGCACAAAAATCACAAAATTGACTATCAAATCAAATGGATTTAACAGGAACAAAAATTACCAGTTTCTTATATCATTCGAAAATTTCAAAGAAAAAAATAACAAAAAAAAAAGAATACAAGGACAAAGATTAAACCTTACAAAGGAATGGATGATGATTCGATTCTAGGAGGAATAGATGAGAGCCTACCCCAATTTCCAAGCAGCCACACACCCTTTTTCTACCCTTATTTCCTTCGACAGAAGTATTTTTGATAGAGGAGAAATTGATTTTTAGTGTGGTTGCTTTTCCTGGAATCGGAGCTCTTAAGGAGTGACCCATGGTAAACCCTTGACCCACTTTCGGCATAGAAAGAGGGGTTTAACCATTTTGGGTTAAGTTTTCTTGGTCTTGATAATATTCGGCCTCCAGTACAAAGTTTGGGTCTCGATGTAGTCTTGGAAAATAAGGAAAGTTTGATAAAGTTTTACAATTGATGGTGATGGGAGAGTGGAATTTCTGCTTGCGTGTGGAGAAGGGTGAATAGGGAGAGGGAATAGCTGTAGAGGGATGGTTTGAACCTCTTGCACCTCTTGATTGTCCAGATAATCTAGGGTTTTTGGGTGTCGATGGATTTAGGGATTGTCTCGATTGGGAAGAAAGGGGATTTGGGAGTGTGAAAAAAAAGGATCTGGGAAAGGTAAATGGGGTATCACGTGTGGGGGGTTAAGGTTGGGATAAGATTGTTTTTATTTCATTGGTTTTTAAATTCTATAGTGTATCGAGTGTACCCCGTGTCCCGTTTAGCTAAGGTTTAATTGTGCTAATGCGCCTTTATGTAAATGTGAAAAATACAATTCCGGAGTCGTTTTCCCGATACTGATGTAAAATAAATTTGTCGACTCATAAAAATAAATTTTAAAATCCAACCTTTAGTAATGTGGTGTCAGTACGCGTGTGGTGTCGGTTTTTCAGAAAAACCAAATAACCTTTAGTTTTTGTTTCGTTAATGTCTGAAATTGTCGGGAAGTGATAAATTCACTTTTACTGATAATGTTTAAATAGTTTGGGTGAGTTATTGTACGCTACTGCGCGCGGGTTTGCTTCCCGTTATAAATATGTAAACATATAATTGCTCAGTTTAACAGTTTAGTAATAATATATAAACATTTATTATTAAAATATTAAGGTGAAAATTACCATTTGTCACATACTATGCCACAGAACAGATAGGGTTATCCAAAAAATATCAACTGTATCCAGTGGAATGGACATTTCTGCATTCATTAAAAGTGACTTATATAAATTACTGATATTAATGGGAAAAATAACTTGATAGTCATAAATTTATTATACTTACTATGAATCCGATAGTAAAGCAGTTCGTGAAAGCATGGTAGCCCATAAACTGACCGCAACTGATGACTACAATCTTGGGCGTCGATCGACAGTTGGGTTTCATCGAACATGAGTTCCAAAGCATATTTGGAAACTTTATTCCACAATTATGCAAATAGTGGTATATTACGTTTATTCATTCTCTCGTTTTTGTTTTTGTTAAAAGTTTCCTTTATCGTAGTTTCTTGCGCAACGAGAATCTTATCGATCGAACTCAACAACGTGTCTAAGTTGGACATTGTGCTGCCCAAGTATAATTTCAACAACGAGTGTTGACCCTCAACTCTGCATGTTGTTGACTGGCCGAAGCTGCGATATTGATCGGTAATAAACGAGAGAAACATGTCTGAATAACCTTGCAGAAAAAACAATGGATTAATAAAAAGTCATTCGGGTACTTATTTATTAAATAATAAAAACAATGAATTAATAATTAAGTACCTGCATGTTCGACCAATAACTGTTGTAGGTGTTGATAATAATGCGTGAATATGCCGCATGTCGGAGCTTTAACCATCCAATCCCATGTTCCTTTAATGGACTCATACTCCTTTAGCGAATTGCATCTATTTCTGCAATACTGAAGCACATTTTGTGAAATGTGCCACTGACAGAGTAATTTGTTTGCGTTCGGGAATTCTTCTCTACATGCCCCAACCAACGCTAAATCTCTGTCAGTGATGATAACACGCGGGTAATATTTTTCCTCTATCACCTCCTTCACACATTGCAACACCCATTGAAAATTAGGCCCTTTTCTTTGTCCAAAAAACAAAATGCCATTGAAAATGTTTTGTTTGTTGAAGTTAATCCGACAATTTCAAAAAATGGCGATTTAAACAACGTGGTATTGTATGTTGAGTCCATTAGCATGATTTCAGGGAATGTACACCATAGAGCATATGACGTGGGGTGAACAAAAAATAGTTCCTCAAGCTCATTATGCTCATTTACCCTCTCGTAATATGTATACCCTGAATGCATCAAATGTGAGTAAAGGACTTGGATTGGAGTTCTATGACCTATTAGGGCTCCACAGATCTTATTTTGTGTGTCATATATAGTTCTAATGCTAGACACGTTATCCGGATTACGCTCCTTTACTGACGAAAGTATATGACGTGGTGGTACGTGAAACTCTGTCAATTGTTGCACCAAACTGAACTCATCATCCTTTAATCTCATTGCATATATGAAACCATGCAACGACTCTGCAAAATCATGATTATGCCTATCACAATTCATCCTCAACCTCCAAAAATATTGTGTTTTAGAATATTACGCAACTAATTTGAATGGACAATCGGTTTTAGAGATACTGGTTTGCCGTTTAATTTCATCTTCTAAACCTTCACGTTCATACACCCCACCCTTTGAACACCTATAAATGATTGCGTACAAATACCCCTTCTCTGATTTGGTTCTTTTCTTAACAATAACAAAATCGATCACTCGAGCTATATTTTGCACCCAATGAGTTAGTTGCTTGGGAGAACTGAACACCAGAAAATACATTACAACTTTTACAACTTTTTTTTTTTTTAACAAATAATTTTATTTTTTTTAACAACTTTTTTTTTAACATTTTTTTTTACAAATTTTTTTATACAATTATTATTATTTTTTTTTTTTTACATTGTCTTAGAAAAAAAAAAGTAAAACCGCGTCTTGTACCACCTAAGCCCATAGACTTAAACCTTATCCCACCCCACCCCCATCCCATCTTCTGACTTTCTCTCTCTCACTCATACAACCCATCCCCACAGACTTAAACCTTATGGTGGTTTAGATCATTTTAGATCTAAAAACTGCTTGTTATGGTGGTTTAGATCTTTTTAGAGGGGGGGGGGGGTTAGAATAACTTGTCCTTGTGTTCTTGGTGGTTTCTTGGTGTTCTTGATGGTCTGGACAGTATAGATGGGATGGGGGTGGGGTGGGATAAGGGCAAGTCTGTGGGCTTGGGTGGTATAGACGCGATTTTACTTTTTTTTAGATCTTTTTTAGATCTAAAACTGATGATGGTGGTTTATGTGAGACGTGAGACGCGGTATCTTGGTTTTTTTTTTTGTTAGATCTTTTTAAATCTAAAACTGATGATACTTTTTTTGGTTAGATCTTTTTAGATCTAAAAATGATGATACTTTTTTTGGTTAGATTTTTTTTTTTTTTTTTGATCTTTTTAGATCTAAAACTCGACCTTTTTTAGATCTAAAACTGATGATGCTTGGTTCTGATGGTGGTTAGATCTATAAAAGGTTCGAGTTATTCTAACCCCCCCCCCTCCCCTATATGTTGGTGGTTTCACATAAGCAGTTTCACATAATTGATGGTTCTGGGTTCTGATGGTTGTTTGTTGGTTCTGATGATGGTTTGTTGCTGCTTATGTGGTGGTTTCTTTTATGTGAAACTGCTTATGTGAAACTGCTTTTATGTGAAACTGCTTATTGTGAAATGGTTTGTTTGCTGCTTATGTGATGTTTACGTGAAACTTTAAGCAGTTTTTGATTTTTTTGAAACTTTAAGCAGTTTATGATATGATAGCAGTTTTATGGCGATGGTGAAAAAAAAAAAAAAAAAAAAAAAAAAAAAAAAAAACTTGTCGATTGGCATGGCATAACCGAATGGACGGCAAACATTTTTCAACCTTCAAATTTGCAGTCATATGTGTAAAAAAAAAATCCGAGCCATCTTTTGAACTGCTTATGTGAAACTGCTTATTTGAAATTGCTTATGTTTGAAACTCATTTTATTTTTTAAAGTAATAGCGTAAAATTATACCTCGTTCTTGTAAAGCGGTGATGTATTCATCATAAAACTGCTTATGTTTGAAACTGCTTCTGTGAAACTGCTTATGTGAAACTGCTTGTTTGAAACTGCTTATGTGAAAAAGCTGCTTATATGAAACTGCTTATGTGAAACTGCTGCTTATGTGAAACTCCTTATGTGAAACTACTTATGTGAAACTCCTTATGTGAAACTGCAATTGTGAATCGAAGTGATGTTAAAAAAAAAAAAAAAAAGGACTACTGTCCCTTCATCCCATGTCAATAAAAGGAGAAACCCGTGAATGCAAAGGCAAAAAACGTGAGAAAACTCAAACAAAAAAAAAAAACTTATACAAAAAAAAGGACAAAGAACTTGTGTTAAAAAAAAACAGCTAAAGAAAAAAAAATACAAACATAATAAGACAAAAAGTACACTTCATAAAGAAGTGAACGGGATAAGAAATAAGAGCAATTAATTCTGATTGACTTGCACTAACATTAAACTAGGAAGAACGACCAAAATATTTAAATTGTGACGAAAATAATTTGCTCGCAACAAAATTTAATCACGGGTACCCGTCGTAGCATTGCGCGGGTACGATGCTAGTTTGGATTTAATGTTGCCTCGTCATCTAGGTTTGATTGTTTTTTTTCTTCTTATTTTCATCCATCATTTTATATTGATAAGAAAATATCTAATTAGCATTTTGGTGACTTCCATTCTCTACCTTGTTTCCTACACATATAAGGCCTTGTGCCCCTTTGGTCCTAGATGTTTTCTTTTCTATCAGTCAATTTTGCCGGCAAGGTATTGTTATTTTTCAAATTTTTCTCAAAATGTAACCCTTGTCACATGATCATTGTGGCTTTCTTTTGTAGTTCTTCCATCATCTATTTTGACCTTCTATGACGGAACCTTTTTTCAACTTGCAACGATGTTTCAAAGTTATTGAACTCCCTCTTCACATTCACTTAGGTCCCTTGCATTTGAAATTTTTTGTGGCGAGTGGCTGAGAGATAAGCCTCTTTGATAGTTTACAAGAAGGCTTTTTTGTCGGTTCTCGGTTGGAGCTCGTGTGGCCCGTGTTGGGACTAATAGAGAGGTTGGCAAGTTAGCAACCTACGAAGCAGAAAGTACAATCGTTTGATGATGTAACTACTTGTATAAGTCATACAAGATATCCGAATATAAAGAATGTTCCATAACAAATCTGTTATAAACCTTCTTTGGTTCGTTCAAAAACAAAACAACAAACGAAAAACAAATACTTACACCTACCGTATACCTTAAACAAAGATCTTGAAGCCATTAAAGGGTTTCTTGACTTGGACCGTGCATAACAGGAAGACAAAGGTAAAGGTACGATTGTAATTGTGATTAAGTTGATTCGATATGTTATTTGTTTGGATATGATTGTTGATGGAAGATCTGGGATTGAGATGAGTTTTCATGATCGGTTTGATGTTGAGATGAGATTAGATGAAAAGTTTGGTGAGAGAAAAGTTAAAGAGGGAGGCTTTATTATTAGTAAGTGGTTTAGGGTTAATACAAATGAAATGAGTAAATTTAGGGTATACATTTGTTTTATAATTTAGAGGTGCACAAATCGGGCATTTTTTCAAACCGAACCGGTTTTCAAACCGGTTTCGATTTGAGTCAAATTAGTCAAAAACCGGTTTTGACTTAAACCGGACCGGTTTAAAATCGGGTTTTTACAACGAGAACTCAAACCAAAACGAGCCGGTTTAGGGTAAACCGGTTCTTGTAACCGGTTTTCTTTTCTTTTTTCTTTTTTTCTTTTAAACAATGTAGGAGGTCCATGTTTCCTTAAGTAGAAGAGATCCAATATCAAGCAAAAAACAGAGATCTATTAAAGAAATAACAACATGGTGGATAGAACAAAGTGGAGGTCAACAAACTTGCTTATGCTTCAAGCAATGGTTGGTTTGGTGTGATGAATAGTTAGGAGAAAATGGAGATTTAGAATGAAGAAGGTGAGATGACTAGCTAGAAGGGAGAAAATTGATTGGGAAGTGAGAAACACTACGCCAAAAGCTTACGTTTTGGCACCAGCAATATATTTGGGTCGACATTATCGACCCAAATATTGATCATGGCCCACACCACTCTCAACGAAAAAGTCAGTCAAAGAAGTGTGCAAAATGGGTCGACAATATCGACCCAAATTGCGTTTACTTTTTTTTTTTAATTTAAAAACATTTTAAATTAGTTTTTAATTTAAAAAAAATATTAAAACATTTTTAAAAGCAGGATGGGTCGACAATGTTGACCCAAACTGCGAGTATATATATTTTTTAATTTAAAAACTTTTTAGATAAGGTTTTATCTTAAAAGGATTTTTAAAATGCAGAATGGGTCGACAATGTCGACCCAAACTGCGAGTATTTTTTTTTTAATTTAAAAACTTTTTAAATAACGTTTTATCTTAAAATAATTTTAAAATGCATAATGGGTCGACAATGTCGACCCAAACTGCGAGTATTTTTTTTTTTAATTTAAAAACTTTTTAAATAAGGTTTTATCTTAAAAGGATTTTTAAAATGCAGAATGGGTCGACAATGTCGACCCAAACTGCGAGTAATTTTTTTTTTTTTTTTTTTTTTTTTAATTTAAAAACTTTTTAAATAACGTTTTATCTTAAAATAATTTTAAAATGCAGAATGGGTCGACAATGTCGACCCAAACTGCGAGTATTTATTTATTTTTTTTAATTAAAAATTTTTAAATAACTTTTTATTTCAAAATAAATATTAAAACTTTTCTAAAATAAAAAAAGATATATTTAATTTAAGTAATTTTATTTAATATATACTTAAGGTTAAAGTTGAAAAGTAAATACCGAAAAAATTAAAAAGTCGACAAATACATTCAAAGTCCATGTGATTGGTTCTGGGGTTGCTTTCAACATTGAGATAAGTATGAGGCCCTCACCTTCTTATGAATGTGTACTATGCCATAACAATTCAAGGGTGGATGAGATTTAGACCATAGATTACTTTGTATAGACCATTAAACATCTCGTGTATAACCATATCATCTCGGCTCATTCGTTAAACATCTCGGCTCATTTCATACAGACTCAAACGAAACAAGCGAGTTAATAAACTGCTTTACGCCTGGTGAGACATTGTGGTTAACACTTGGCCCATAGTTAGGAATTGCATCTGATGTGCGATGTTGATGTCGTTAGCATTGTATAGAGCTCTATAGTCATCTCGGCTTATTCGTTAAACATCTCAGCTTATTCGTTAAACATCTCGGCTCATTTCATATAGACTCAAACGAAACAAGCGAGTTAATAAACTGCTTTACACCTGGTGAGACATTGTGGTTAACACTTGGCCCATAGTTAGGAATTGCATCTGATGTGCGTTGTTGATGTCGTTAGCATTGTATAGAGCTTTATAGTCATCTCGGCTTATTCGTTAAACATCTCGTGTATAACCATATCATCTCGGCTCATTCGTTAAACATCTCGGCTCATTTCATACAGAGTCAAACGAAACAAGCGAGTTAATAAACTGCTTTACGCCTGGTGAGACATTGTGGTTAACACTTGGCCCATAGTTAGGAATTTCATCTGATGTGCGTTGTTGATGTCGTTAGCATTGTATAGAGCTCTATAGTCATCTCGGCTTATTCGTTAAACATCTTGTGTATAACCATATCATCTCGGCTCATTCGTTAAACATCTCGGCTCATTTCATACAGACTCAAACGAAACAAGCGAGTTAATAAACTGCTTTACGCCTGTTGAGACATTGTGGTTAACACTTGGCCCTTAGTTAGGAATTCCATCTGATGTGCGTTGTTGATGTCGTTAGCATTGTATAGAGCTCTATAGTCATCTCGTCTTATTCGTTAAACATCTCGTGTATAACCATATCATCTCGGCTCATTCGTTAAACATCTCGGCTCATTTCATACAGACTCAAACGAAACAAGCGAGTTAATAAACTGCTTTACGCCTGGTGAGACATTGTGGTTAACACTTGGCCCATAGTTAGGAATTGCATCTGATGTGCGTTGTTGATGTCGTTAGCATTGTATAGAGCTCTATAGTCATCTTGGCTTATTCGTTAAACATCTCGTGTATAACCATATCATCTCGGCTCATTCGTTAAACATCTCGGCTCATTTCATACAGACTCAAACGAAACAAGCCAGTTAATAAACATCTCGTGTATAACCATATCCTCTCGGCTCATTCGTTAAACATCTCGGCTCATTTCATACAGACTCAAACGAAACAAGCCAGTTAATAAACTGCTTTGCGCCTGGTGAGACATTGTGGTTAACACTTGGCCCATAGTTAGGAATTGCATCTGATGTGCGTTGTTGATGTCGTTAGCATTGTATGGTTAGACATTGTGGTTAACACTTGGCTTATTCGTTAAACATCTCGTGTATAACCATATCATCTCGGCTTATTCGGGAAACAAGCGAGATGATATGGTTCTACAAGAGATGTTATACACAAGAAACCCTAGATAATATCACACCATCTGTCAACAAAATACTTCCCACCAAAATCTCCCACCAAAACTTTCCACCCAAAATACTGGCGCCAAAAATTTCCCACCAAGATCTGCTCTTATATACTTTTATGAACTAATTTAAATCATTTTTAATGTATTCATTTATAATTAATTTAAATCATTTTTAATTTATTTAAATAATTTATAACAAATTTAAATTATTTTTAATTTATTTAATATTAATTATTTTTAATTTATAAGATAAAGGGAAAAGAATTATAAAAAAAATACAGTCAGCAATATGGCACGACAATGTCGTGCCATATTTTACCACCAAAATATTTCACCAAAATTAAAACAACCCGCCAAAAAATGATAGCCGTGATCTCGACTATTATGAACTAATTTAAATCATTTTTAATGTATTCATTTATAATTAATTTAAATCATTTTTAATTTATTTAAATAATTTATAACAAAATTTAAATTATTTTTAATTTATTTAATATTAATTATTTTTAATTTATAAGATAAAGGGAAAAGAATTTAAAAAAAAAAACAGTCAGTAATATGGCACGACAATGTCGTGCCATATTTTACCACCAAAATATTTCACCAAAATTAAAACAACCCGCCAAAAAATGATAGCCGTGATCTCGACTATTATGAACTAATTTAAATCATTTTTAATGTATTCATTTATAATTAATTTAAATAATTTTTAATTTATTTAAATAATTTATAACAAATTTAAATTATTTTTAATTTATTTAATATTAATTATTTTTAATTTATAAGATAAAGGGAAAAGAATTAAAAAAATAAAAATAAAATAAAATACAGTCAGCAATATGGCACGACAATGTCGTGCCATATTTTACCACCAAAATATTTTCACCAAAATTAAATCAACCCGCCAAAAAAAAAATAAAAGGAAGCAATTTGGCACGAATTTGTCGTGCCGTTTTGGTCAAGAAAAAAAAAAGTTAAAGGAAGAAAAATGGCACGACAATGTCGTGCCATTTTGATCAATATTCATTATACTGGATCTATTCTTTTTCTCTCTCACACTTTACCAATCTTCTTCAATCATTCATCTTCAACAATCGAAAAAAAAAAAAAAAAAGCTTCTTCTTCTTTAATAATTGACCACCTTCAACACCACCAAAACCACCACTGCTTCTTCTCCACACTTTAACAACGAAAAAAAAAAAAAAAAAAAAAAGGCGGCAAACACCTTCGGTGCCATCTACACCAAAACAACCACCTTCAACACCACATTGGACACCACCACAACCACCTTCAACACCACATTCTTCTTCTTATTCGATTAAAAGGTATGTTTTTTTTTAACCGTATATATAATTTTTTTTACCGTATATATTTATATATTTTTTTAAATTTTTGTTTGT
This sequence comes from Artemisia tridentata subsp. tridentata, assembly GCA_021014915.2. Classification (NCBI taxonomy): domain Eukaryota; kingdom Viridiplantae; phylum Streptophyta; class Magnoliopsida; order Asterales; family Asteraceae; genus Artemisia; species Artemisia tridentata. The sequence goes on from CP139507.1 coordinate 222,954,561, forward strand.
TTTAAAAGTTATGTTTTATTTTTATTTTGGTTTGTTAAGTAAATTTGTTTTGGTGTAGTGACTGGCCGAAAATTGTTTTGGTGTAGACGTCACCACCGCCGTGAACCATCATCACACGAGCTCCACCACCACAGCCGCCCCACGTATAGGTAGTTTAAAGGGGTTTTTTTTTTATTGTGTTAATGTATTTTGGGACGACAATGTCGTCGTCAAAAGTTTTTATTAATTAATTTGGTTAATTTAAGTTTGGTTGTTTAATTTAGGTTGTTTATTTTATGAGATTGTCGCGGGAGAGTCGGGACAGCAGTAGCACCACAGCCGGGTCGGGACAGCCGGGTCGGGACAGCCGGGTCGTGACAGCCGGGTCGGGACAGCAGCCTTTCCTCTTTTTCTCTTTTCTTCTCTTCCTTTATTTCAGCCGCGAACTAGGTATATAATTTAATTCCTTTGATGGTTGCGTTTTTTTAGTAAAATGCGTTTGGTTAGTAATTGGAGTGTGTTTGGTTATATGTGATTGTGAGATACATGCTTTTTTGCACGTTCTTGTTTCTATCAGTTAATAATTGGAGTGTGTTTGGTTATATATGAAGTAATGAACACTGCGTCAAATTGAATTGTCAAATTAATTTCCTTGTTATTATATATGTTTATGTCATTCATTGATTGACATAGTATCATTTAGTCATGTATTATTGTATTGTGAATATGTCGTTTAGTTAGTATGATATTGTGATTGTTAGACTTATGTGACTTTTTTTAGGATTTTAGTGATTAATTTCGGACAACCCCCATCTGGAATTAATCATCCTATAGAAAACCCGTCCGAAATTAATTTATTAGAAATTAATTTCGGAAAGTCCCCTGTTTGAGACTGCTTTTTGAATGTTTTGTCTCATTTAGGATATGGATGCGTATAACTGTTTTACTATTTGAGAGAAATTCGACAGTATTTCCCTTTCACTCCTACGAATATGTCTTTAATGCACATAGTTGGGGAGTTGAGGGGAAATGCTGCCGAATTTTTTTCAAATAGTAAATCGGTTATACGCATTCATATATGAGACGAGGCATTCAAAGAGTGGGTTAGGATTGCCTTCCATAGTTGCACTAGGTAATCAAAACAGTTCATAATTACGCCTTTTCATGTTTGAATGTGTTTATTTGCATATGTATATATATATGTTCATTTATTTGAAACTGTTTTTTTTGCAACGCAGTCATGACAATTGATAAGACTTGGACCACTATAGCCAACCGTAATTCCCCTGAGTTTTTAGATGGTCTTTTTGCATTCATCGCGTATTGTGAGCCATTGTTACACCCCATCACAAAAAAGATTCTTTGCCCATGTGTTCGTTGTGGTAACGCTTGGACTAAAGCGCATACTCTCAAAACTCTTGAGTCACACATTTCACAGTTCGGGTTTGACAAAAGTTATACCACTTGGATCTATCACGGTGAACCGCTTCCTTCACCCGTAGTAAACAACACACCACAACCACCTTCACCTGAACACATTGACATGGATGCATTCTTCCAAGATATTTCTGCAAATAATGACCCAACTCCACCATCTCAAACAAAAGGTTCTCAACCAGCACAAACAACAGGTTCTCAACCAGCTCAAACAACGGGTCCTAACATTAATAACAAGTACAAAGAGTTACTTGCTAGGTCCATGTCACAACTCGTAATTCCAGGCCATTTTTCCGAACCTCGACAATTTACTATTCATCGGTTACTATTCATTGTTTACTATTCACCAATCACTATTCACTTTTTACTATTCATCATTTCGAGGTCAATTTGATATTTTGAGAAACTTTCGGAAATTTTACTATTCACGTGACACTATTCATTCCCGGAGAAAATTTCCGTTCATCATCAGCATTCGTTAATTCGTAAACCTAGTTTACGAGTGTTCAAAAATTCACGTAACCGGAGTGGTTTAGTCGTGAATTCATGCATTGTCCAGTTAGGACACATCATACAGACTAGAGTAGTCTGCATATCATCAGTAACATCATCTCATATTAGTTCATGCACGGGTATGCATTATTTCAGTTTACGTATGGTTATTTATATCATTAACGTTACCACTCAGTAATTACTACTTACATTATACCAAATACTCCCGATAATGATCCTAGTATATTTTCATACTAAATTTAATAATATAGAGGTGATATTATTAATTTACCCGGTGTTTTTAAACCAATCGCTAAATATTCGTCAGGAGCTTATAACTCCGTCAATTTACGAAATTTTAACCCGATAATTATTCTGACACCCGATTCTTGTCAGGAATATATTTTTACAATTTATGCAACTTCGTCGTATTTTATTTTGCTTCGTTGATATTTATTTCAAGACAACTCGGTACCCGATAACACCTAAAGTGTACACCTAATCAACTAATACTTGTAATACCTTCCAAAATATCTAACATTGCCATGTTTTTCATCCAATCCCACGCCACCCCCCATCCTTTTCTTACAAATGTCCATCTTGCATTTATGGAGCTAGTGCTTGACTTTTTTTTGGATTAAATTCATAAACTACACATACTAGCTCATTTGTAAGACAAAAATCAAAACCACTCTCTCTTTTTGCTCTCCATAGTCCACGGCAAACCACAAAGGCCAAGCAAACATCATAATTTTTACAAGCTCAAGTAATCTACAAGTCCTCTTTAGTGTTCTTGTTAAGGTTTTGAAATAAAAACCTCAAGATTTGCAACCATTTCTTCTCAAATCTCATCACACTTTGTAAGTAACTTCAAGAACACATCTTTTTCATATTTTCCTTCCATATGATCCTTATGTTTATGTATTTTCATGTGATCTTGTTAAAAGTGTAAGATACATATGTTTATGATACCACTTTTTCATTAAAAACTCTTGAAAACAATAGATCTATCATTTTTATTATGATCCTCATGAATCCCACTATATTTAGGGATGTTTAGGACCCCATGACCCTTTGAGAAGGTGTATGGTAGATCAAGAGTGTTTGTGGGGTTGTTGGGAAGTAGTTTGATCAAGTATGGAACTAGAAAAATGTATTTATTAGACCATATATACACCTACTGTCACGAAATGGAATTTCTGGAAAACTCAGAATTTTATGAACTATTTTGGTCTCAATATTTAGAAAATACACTCAAAAACGAGAACGTGGGCGCTTGAATCACTAAAATCCGACTTATAACGAAGAAGTTATGAATTTTTAAAGTTACGCGACGAAAACTATTTTTCAGAAAAATAGGTGCTGTAATCCGAACTTTAAGGGGCAAAAAAAGCCGTTAACCATGATCTAGATGAGCCGAGACATTGAAAATACGTTAGTATAGGTTTATACGAACGCGTGGATACCTAGAACGTTAAAAACGAGCTTATAACGAACAAAATATTCACGTTTAAAGCCCGACGATTTGTATTTCATTTTGACAGCCCACTTTTTATAAGAAAATAAAGTACAAAAACTAGTATTTTCATAACTTGAAACATTGATAGCCGTTTACCAAATCGATCGAGGCGCGGTTGATTCAACGTCAAAAGTAACGATATTGAAATATTGTTATAAGGTTTTTGGAGAACGTCAAGTCGGAATACTAACATATAAAGTATATAATTTTCGCGACTAGTTTTACACGGCCAAAGTGGTTATATCTTCACAAGTCGTATAAAGTATTATTTTGCGACGAAACTGTTATATTTGACAATATAATACCAAATAAGGATCATGGAGTACCATTTTAATGTAATTACACGAAAAGTCGTTTATGACATAATGAGATATCAATAATGTATTTTTCGACGTTAAATGATATTTTCTAAACAACAAGTGGTATCGTTAGCATAAGTATGTGCATTAGTTGAGTTACATCATTGCTTATACGAGTCATATCATTCATAATAGGTCCTGTTTAGAGACCGAGTTCCATTTCATCACTACTCATCATTATCATTGTGCTATCATACCAGGTGAGTCATAGCCCCACTTTTACTCTTTAATACTTGTTTTAAACTCTTTGGGGGAGATACATGCTTAAATTGTTTGCTATTACTCAAGACGATTTTACTCATATGCTATGCTATACTTTTATACACTTAAACATGATGTGTAGCTTTATTACGATATATGACTTAATGTGGAAAACTATTCTATACGCTATATTCTTTCACCACTGTTTAACTCCTGGATGGAGCCGACGGAGAGGTATTGATAGTACTATCGGGTTGACACCCCCACCCTTGGCCCGCGATTCATGGCCTTGGGTGAATATAATCCAGCTATGAAGCATTCTTGCTTATTCTTGTCGTGAGGTTCAGTAGGCTATTAAACTTTACATTAAGCGTGCATATATCGTATACACATTTGACTTAATCATATTATATGTTAGCAGTGGGTTGTAAACACACAGGTTGCGAGTCTTGTATGGCCGGGGCTTGGAACTGAGTGGATTTACAATGCCTTTGCTGTGGAAACATTCTTTGAAGGCTTTTTCAACTATTTTAATACAAACTCTATGAACTCACCAACCTCGTGTTGACACTTTAGCATGTATTCTCAGGTATTAAGCAAAGGCACGCTACTGGAGGTTTTGGCAGGGCACGGCATGGTCATAGAAGACTCTGATATTCATAAGGGACCGTTTTAAATGATATTTTCAAGGGCCTAATTCCGCACTACTTTTTACAATGTAAATCAACATTTTTGTTAAACTATTTTATTCTAAATGAATGAGATGAAAACCGTTCTTTGCACTTGTGTTATGATACCAATTGAGTTGCACCCCAGCTACATGTATGCTTCCGCTGGATCCGATTTTGGGGGTGTTACAGATTGGTATCAGAGCCTTGGCTATAGAGAACTGGGTAATTTTAAAACCTAAACTATAGCTACTTTTACGAAAACTTAACCCTATGACCGCCACGTGCCTGCCTGCCAAGCTGATGCCTCATTGTGGTTTGTTGCTGACATATTTAATAAGATTTGTGTCTTATTACCAAATCATTTATACTCACTTACTCTCTTTGATTACTATAATTGTATTCCATATAAGTATGCTTACATATCATGCACGTCGCAGCGTTATACCTTTATCTTACGTAGTTTCATCATTCGACCTCAAGCCTGATCACCTGCCTTAGTCTTTTGAACCGCCCTTTATATGTGAAGGACATAGTATTATTATAACTAAGCTGAGTATTCCAAAATTCATTGAACCTCGGTGGAATATAGACTCGTCACCTATATTCAACCCGGGACAGTTGGACATAGGCTGACTACCTATGCCCTGCTCAGAGATGAATTTTGCAATACTGAGAGTAGTTATAATGGAATTATGTCCGGATTGATTTGATCGATGTAAGCAATTCCATAATCGAGCCAAATTTTCAAAAGACCTCCTTCAAACCACGTGTTCCCAGTTTGATCTAAGTGACAGTTCTTGTTTGATGAGTTGCGAGGATCAAACTGGAATCAAGTTGTTACCCGAGCCGATTCAGTTTAATCTCATGACAGTTCTTGTTTGATGAGTTGTGAGATTAAATTTGAATCGACAACCTCAAATCGATTTAGCCTAATCCCATGACAGTTCTTGTTTGATGAGTTGTGGGATTAAGTAAAAATCGGTTACCTAGAGGTCTTTTGAAGGCTTTGCTCGATCATGGGAAAGTTTACCCCCATCAAACCCGACCACGAGAACATACGTACGTAGAACGAGCGAGCTGAATTCAGGGACTGAATTCCTTTAACGGGTGGAGACTGTCACAACTCGTAATTCCAGGCCATTTTTCCGAACCTCGACAATTTACTATTCATGAGTTACTATTCATTAATTACTATTCATCGATCACTATTCACTTTTTACTATTCATCATTTCGAGGTCAATTTGTGATTCTGAGAAACTTTCGGAAATTTTACTATTCACGTGACACTATTCATTCCCGGAGAAAATTCTCGTTCATGATCAGCATTCATTATCTCGTAAATCTAGTTTACGGGTATTCAAAAATTCACGTAACCAGAGTGGTTTAGCCGTGAATTCATGCATTGTCCAGTTAGGACACATCATACAGACTAGAGTAGTCTGCATATCATCAGTAACATCATCTCATATTAGTTCATGCACGGGTATGCATTATTTCAGTTTACGTATGGTTATTTATATCATTAACGTTACCACTCAGTAATTACTACTTACATTATACCAAATACTCCCGATAATGATCCTAGAATATTTTCATACTAAATTTAATAATATAGAGGTGATATTATTAATTTACCCGGTGTTTTTAAACCAATCGCTAAATATTCGTCAGGAGCTTATAACTCCGTCAATTTACGAAATTTTAACCCGATAATTATTCTGACACCCGATTCTTGTCAGGAATATATTTTTACAATTTATGCAACTTCGTCGTATTTTATTTTGCTTCGTTGATATTTATTTCAAGACAACTCGGTACCCGATAACACCTAAAGTGTACACCTAATCAACTAATACTTGTAATACCTTCCAAAATATCTAACATTGCCATGTTTTTCATCCAATCCCACGCCACCCCCCATCCTTTTCTTACAAATGTCCATCTTGCATTTATGGAGCTAGTGCTTGACTTTTTTTTGGATTAAATTCATAAACTACACATACTAGCTCATTTGTAAGACAAAAATCAAAACCACTCTCTCTTTTTGCTCTCCATAGTCCACGGCAAACCACAAAGGCCAAGCAAACATCATAATTTTTACAAGCTCAAGTAATCTACAAGTCCTCTTTAGTGTTCTTGTTAAGGTTTTGAAATAAAAACCTCAAGATTTGCAACCATTTCTTCTCAAATCTCATCACACTTTGTAAGTAACTTCAAGAACACATCTTTTTCATATTTTCCTTCCATATGATCCTTATGTTTATGTATTTTCATGTGATCTTGTTAAAAGTGTAAGATACATATGTTTATGATACCACTTTTTCATTAAAAACTCTTGAAAACAATAGATCTATCATTTTTATTATGATCCTCATGAATCCCACTATATTTAGGGATGTTTAGGACCCCATGACCCTTTGAGAAGGTGTATGGTAGATCAAGAGTGTTTGTGGGGTTGTTGGGAAGTAGTTTGATCAAGTATGGAACTAGAAAAATGTATTTATTAGACCATATATACACCTACTGTCACGAAATGGAATTTCTGGAAAACTCAGAATTTTATGAACTATTTTGGTCTCAATATTTAGAAAATACACTCAAAAACGAGAACGTGGGCGCTTGAATCACTAAAATCCGACTTATAACGAAGAAGTTATGAATTTTTAAAGTTACGCGACGAAAACTATTTTTCAGAAAAATAAGTGCTGTAATCCGAACTTTAAGGGGCAAAACGAGCCGTTAACCATGATCTAGATGAGCCGAGACATTGAAAATACGTTAGTATAGGTTTATACGAACGCGTGGATACCTAGAACGTTAAAAACGAGCTTATAACGAACAAAATATTCACGTTTAAAGCCCGACGATTTGTATTTCATTTTGACAGCCCACTTTTTATAAGAAAATAAAGTACAAAAACTAGTATTTTCATAACTTGAAACATTGATAGCCGTTTACCAAATCGATCGAGGCGCGGTTGATTCAACGTCAAAAGTAACGATATTGAAATATTTTTATAAGGTTTTTGGAGAACGTCAAGTCGGAATACTAACATATAAAGTATATAATTTTCGCGACTAGTTTTACACGGCCAAAGTGGTTATATCTTCACAAGTCGTATAAAGTATTATTTTGCGACGAAACTGTTATATTTGACAATATAATACCAAATAAGGATCATGGAGTACCATTTTAATGTAATTACACGAAAAGTCGTTTATGACATAATGAGATATCAATAATGTATTTTTCGACGTTAAATGATATTTTCTAAACAACAAGTGGTATCGTTAGCATAAGTATGTGCATTAGTTGAGTTACATCATTGCTTATACGAGTCATATCATTCATAATAGGTCCTGTTTAGAGACCGAGTTCCATTTCATCACTACTCATCATTATCATTGTGCTATCATACCAGGTGAGTCATAGCCCCACTCTTACTCTTTAATACTTGTTTTAAACTCTTTGGGGGAGATACATGCTTAAATTGTTTGCTATTACTCAAGACAATTTTACTCATATGCTATGCTATACTTTTATACACTTAAACATGATGTGTAGCTTTATTACGATATATGACTTAATGTGGAAAACTATTCTATACGCTATATTCTTTCACCACTGTTTAACTCCTGGATGGAGCCGACGGAGAGGTATTGATAGTACTATCGGGTTGACACCCCCACCCTTGGCCCGCGATTCATGGCCTTGGGTGAATATAATCCAGCTATGAAGCATTCTTGCTTATTCTTGTCGTGAGGTTCAGTAGGCTATTAAACTTTACATTAAGCGTGCATATATCGTATACACATTTGACTTAATCATATTATATGTTAGCAGTGGGTTGTAAACACACAGGTTGCGAGTCTTGTATGGCCGGGGCTTGGAACTGAGTGGATTTACAATGCCTTTGCTGTGGAAACATTCTTTGAAGGCTTTTTCAACTATTTTAATACAAACTCTATGAACTCACCAACCTCGTGTTGACACTTTAGCATGTATTCTCAGGTATTAAGCAAAGGCACGCTACTGGAGGTTTTGGCAGGGCACGGCATGGTCATAGAAGACTCTGATATTCATAAGGGACCGTTTTAAATGATATTTTCAAGGGCCTAATTCCGCACTACTTTTTACAATGTAAATCAACATTTTTGTTAAACTATTTTATTCTAAATGAATGAGATGAAAACCGTTCTTTGCACTTGTGTTATGATACCAATTGAGTTGCACCCCAGCTACATGTATGCTTCCGTTGGATCCGATTTTGGGGGTGTTACAGTCCACCCAAATGTTAGGTCCAAATTGTGATATGACTGCACTGAACTTTACGTCAGAGCTTTCGCACATCAAGGTCTTATGTAAAATACCTGATAAAGGGTTTAACATGATTCTAGATCTTTTGCAAAAGGCATGTCCACCAAAGAATGGATTCAACTTCCCACCGTCATACTATGAAATCAAGAAGACATACAAAGATATCGGGTTAGGATACGAATCGATCCATGCTTGTATAAATGATTTTTTTTTATTTTGGGGATCGGATGAGAACAAAAGTCTGCAAAATTGTCCAATCTGCAACGCGAGTAGATGGAAAAACCTAAAGAAAAAGGGGAAGAAAGTTGCCAACAAGGTGTTGCGTTACTTTCCGTTAACACCTAGACTACAACGTATGTTCAACACAAAACACATCACAAAGTGGATGACTTGGCATGCTACTGGACAGTCTAAGGAAAACGGTAAGATGAATCACCCGTGTGATGGTAAAGCATGGAAAGATTTTGACATAATGAAACCACAGTTTTTTTGTGACCCTAGAAACGTCCGATTAGGGTTGGCGGCTGACGGTTTCAATCCGTTTGGCAACATGAGTCAAAATTACAGCATGTGGCCTGTCATATTGACAGCATACAACACACCCCCGTAGATGTGTATGAAAGAGACTTCTTTAATGTTGACGATGTTAATTCCCGGCCCTAAATCACCTGCAAAGGACATTGATGTTTTCTTGCAGCCTTTGATCAAAGAACTCCAAGAATTATGGAAAGGTGTGCCGAATTTAGACGCTGCTACGGGTACTCATTTCAACATGAAAGCGGCGGTTTTATGGACCATAAATGACTTTCCAGCTCGAAGTAGTTTGTCTGGGTGGACTGGACAAGGCTACTATGCATGCCCAACATGTAATCAGGACACTCCATCGCTTCCTGTGAAGAATAAAATCGCTTACGTTGGTTATAGAAGATTCTTACGCGTAAACCATCCAATGAGGAGGAAACATAACGAATTCCATGGTAAACCTGAAAAAGGGCATCCTCCTAGAAACTTTACCAATAAAGAAATCATGATTCAAATTAGTAAAGTCTTTAAACGTGTCTCGGGTAAACATCCACGTATTGTTAAAAATAACCCTAAACCTAATCGAGAAATTGAATTGAATTGGAGTAAGCGTTCTATCTTCTACGAACTGGAGTATTGGCCCATTCTTCAACTGAAGCACAATCTCGATGTCATGTACATCGAAAAGAACGTGTTTGAGAGTGTGCTTAATACCTTGTTAATGAACGACAAATCCAAAGACACGCTAAAGGCAAGGCAAGACTTGAAAACTCTGGGAGTTCGAAAAGAGTTGTGGCTCGTTGATAAAGGAAACGGGAAGTTCGATAAGCCTCATCCAAAGTACTCTTTCACACCAGAAAATAGAAAACAATTTTGTCAATTCATCAAAGGAGTTAGACTACCCGATGGGTTTGGATCCAACTTCAAGAAAAAAGTGACCGCTGACGATAACAACATAACGGGCCTAAAATCTCATGACTGTCATATTATGATGCAGCGGTTACTTCCTTATGGAGTTCACCAATACTTACACAAAGACATTTCACCCCCATTAATCGAGCTCTGCTTATTCTTTAAGCAGATTTGTGCTCGAAATTTGACGCAGCAGGACATGGAGAAAGTTAAAAAACAAATGCTCGATGTTATGATTAAATTAGAGCAAATATTTCCCCCTGCTTTTTTTGACATAATGATTCATTTGGTTATGCATTTACCCGATGAGGCTATTCTAGGTGGCCCTATTTACTACAGGTGGATGTATCCATTTGAAAGATACATGAAGAAGCTGAAAAATTATGTCCGAAATAAAGCCAGGCCTGAAGGTTCCATAGCGGAGGGTTATGTTGCAGAAGAAGCATTAACTTTATGCTCGCGTTATCTTAAGGATGTCGAGACGAGATTTAATCGTCCTGATAGAAAAGATGATGGTGCACCTGAACAACCAGATAAATTCCAGGTGTTCCAGTCATTATGCAAACCGGTGGGTAGATGTGTAGATACTCGGATGAAGCCAGATGTTATGCAGGCAGTTGTATGGTTTGTACTTAACAACAGTCCTGAAATCGACGTAGACATCCAGGCGTACAAAGAGTATGTTTCTTCTTTTTCATATTTTGAAGAACCCTTATTTTGCTAAGTTATTTGTTTTCGATGACTTATTCTAATATCATGAACTTTTGCAGTGAATTTCCTAACAAGAGCGTGGAAACAAGTTTTCCTCCCTGGTTAAATCACAAGGTAAACACATTAGATATATTACCTTGTAGTCCAGAGTTTTTTCTCATCTGAATCTGTTTGTATCTCTTTCGTAGATCCGTGAAAAGAGCGTGGCAAAAGACCCAAGTTGTAGTCCCGAGTTATTCTCTTTGGCATGTGGACCTTCATCGCGTGCATTTACATACCCCGCTTGCATAGTTAACGGTGTGAAGTTTTTGGTGCATGAGCGCGATAAACTTCATACCACTCAATGCAGTGGAGTTTCAACACCCGGGCCTGATGGAGAAATGTATTATGGTCAACTGGAGGAAATTCTGGAGCTTTCTTATTTGGGCGACCGAAAGGTTGTGTTGTTCTGGGTTTTATGGTTTGACACCCGTAACCCTAATAATAACCCTACGGCACACTCTAGGCGTTCTTACATTGAACGTGGCATATGTCATATTTTGACTGATAAGGATGCTTATAGAAATCAACAATACATTCTTGCGACACAAGCAACACAAGTCTTCTACCTTGAAGACCCTGCTAGACGACCACCTCATTGGAAGGTCGTCGAAGATGTTCATCATCGGAAGATCTGGGATCGGGATGTGGTAGATTCTGATCAAGATGTTATACATGGCAACAGTTCATCAGATGTTGCATTGTCTGTTGGTTTGCCTTGTTTGGAGTCTGTGAATTTGAGTGTAAATCATGAATCAACAGAAGTGGACGCCCCACCAAATGATGCTGAAGAAGATGTTGATTTTGTTAATAATGAAGATGATGTCGTTGCTCATGTCCTTGATGATGATGATGTTGACGTGTCTGATGATGATGAAGTGAACCCAACGATTTTTGTTGAAGAAGTTTTATCTAGCGATTATTCGGATGATGACAATTGTTCTTAATTTGTAATTTGAATGAAATTGTTACTATATGTTTAAACGTGTTCTTTTTTTTTTGAATGAAATTCGATGTTATGTTATGTTTAAATGTGTATATTTATATGAATGTGTGTATTAGTATTAATTGGTCCACAAAATTGTGTGTTCTTGTACTTGTAATTTTACAAATGGCATGTGTAGCTCCCCAATCACACGGCGGGGATGCCGGTGGTGATCCACCACGCCAGCCCTATTTTACTACGCCGGGCTACTGTGCAGGTAAGAAATTGTGATGTTTATTTTATGTTTTTTATTGATAAAACTAAATTTTTTTACTTGTATTTTCACGACTCAATAACTTATGTTTGTAGGTTCGATGTTGGTTAATACCTCAAATTGGGCCTTAAGTAAGGCGTTTAAAGCGAACGGTAATCGTCCTTTGCCGATCAGCTTTGACAGTGATGATCTAGGCACCTTTTCGCCTGTGGGCACGTGATGAAGCGAAAAGTGTACCGCTTTTAAGGGGTCATTTAAGCCCTAAATCGTATTTATTTGATCAAATATTGCCCTAAATCGTTCCTTTTGTCATTTTAGGTACTTTTGAGGAGAAATCTGGAAAAGGAAGCATTTTGGACGTTTTTGGAGCATAAATGTGAAGAAAACGACAAAGTCTCAAAATTGTGCTGGAAATTACCTTTGACGGCGTCAGGATTTGTTCTGGACGGCGTCATGGCTTGGCAAAAGTGGTGGATGTGAAAATTACTCATGATAAGCCAGAGAAATTTGCATGAAATTCTGACGGCGTCACGCTTTAATGTGATCAAGGTCGTCACGGCTTAATTTAAAGTGGGACGGCGTCACCCCTTAATCTGACGGCGTCAAGCCTTGATAAGCCAGAAAGGATTTTTGATAGCTAAAGAGGGACGGCGTCAAGAAGGCCATCCGGGAACCCTGAAAGCGGCGAGGTGACGGCGTCACACTACATAACGTGACGCCGTCAGATCTGAAAGTCTATATATAGTTTTCTAATTTTTTGTCATTAGTGTGGAACTTATTGGGGAACTTTGTGTGTACGAACCCTAGAGGATTTTAGCAGCTTTTTCAAGGCTTTTTGCCTTGAGATCTTCCATGTTACATTGAAGATAAGTTATCAATTAATCATTCAATATGTCTATGTGTTGTTTGATTCTATCTTGTTCTTGTCTTTTGTTTAACATGCTAGGCTAGATTTATCTTGTGTTTGCTTAGATCTAATGAAACCTAGCTATTGATTATTGGTTATTGGTGTGTTATTAGTTGTATTGGATGATTGTTCATCTATGTTAGGCTTAAGAAAACTGGCTAACTTCCTATTCGGTAACTTGCTTGAACGTCTTAAGAAGCATGAACCAATGCGTACTAAGGTTTATATGGTTGTATTTAATGCACAAGCGAATTCTAGTGATCCCATGTTAGGAGCTTCCTAGCCGGCTCGACATAGGAGTGAAGTAGGAGCTTGTAGAGTTGGGGAAGTACGTACGCCACCCCACGATTAGTATTAAGGAATACACCCGTCATCCACGCGATTAATGCACACTAATTAACCGGTAAAAGATAGTTAGGGAGTAAGGAAATCTAAGTAAACACATTTCTCTCCACATAAGTTTTCACCACCTTTTCATTTTCAGTTATTTTATTTTATTTGCATTCGTAGTAATTTGGGTTAGTTGACTAGCAACTAATTCCGCCCACTCTTTCAAACCCGAGATTTTACTTGCTTTCATAAAAAAAAATATAAAAACATAAAAAAGAATCTTCTCTCACCCTTAGACCTATTAGAGTAGTTTTTCATACCTAACGAACACTATTCCCTGTGGAGAACGATCAATCCCCCGTACTTACCACTACACTATACTACATCGGTCAGGTACACTGCCTGGTGGGGTTGTAAGCCTCTTGAGATCCCTCGAGAGGTAAAACCTGTTGTAAGGTTGCAAAACCACGCATCAGCACGTATGCTACGCAGTTCAGTAGTCTTTTGGGGGAAGTAGTTAGTCCACTTCCCTTTGACTGCGAGTGGCACGAGATTCCGGCGCCTTTAAAGGCGCACATACTTCCCGTTCTCGAGGTATTAATTGTTTATTTTATTTGTATTCTTATCGTTATCGACCGTTTAGATATGCGTGTTATATTTAAATTGTTTGTTTATTTAAATGCGTATATTTATTTGCAAAATTATTTCCAGCTCGCGGATTGGTTAAACAACCAGAACCAAGTGAGGGTTGGGCAGAATGTGTACACGGTGGGGGAGCGGGTAACTCTTGGGCTTCAACTTCAGCTCCGGATACTATGGTACAAACATAAATACAGGTTGAAGAGTGCTTACTTTGACTCACAACCGGAACCCAAGACGGCAAGGCAAAATCCTCCGTCGTCGAAATCGAAAGATTGGGGTACCAGAAGCCGAGAGGAGTGGGAGTCGTTGGTCGACTGGTAATCCACTCCGGAGTGAATGGAGAGATCTGCGAAAAATGCAGAAAACCGAGCAAAGAACAAGGCTACAACCCACCAAGGGAGGAAGTCGTTCGTACAAGGACGAACCGAGCACGTAAGACTCATTATAATTTTTTGATTTTCAAATGTGTATATAATTTTTATATATAACCCGTTATTAATTTATTTTATGTTGTATGTATAGCGGGTTAGGAATAACGGGCAGAATGAAGAACTGGTGGAGACATGGAGGAGAAACCATGCACAAAAATCGGGCGTCTTTAAAAGTAAAGAAAACGAGGAGGCTTATGTAAGTAATTTATCTCTTAACATGTGTCATTAATATTTAGTTACTTGTTTTTTTAATTTACCACCTTTTAACATACTTGTTTTTTTTTTTTTTTTTTTTTTTTTTTTTTTTTTTTTTTGACTTACACAGTTGAAGATGAAGGATCTGTGGGATAAAGTTAAAGCCGGTACGGCCCCGCCGATGACTGAGAAGCAAGTACTCAATAAGGCAGCCCATAGTGACAACCGACAAAATTTTAAGGGCGTTGGCAGGCTAATGCCGGGCGGCGGCAAAGCTTCTTCGAGGTCGGCACATCAGCCGCTTGCACCAAACTATGCTACTAAGGAGGCTATTTCGGCGGTGTTAAGGCAAAAGGAACAAGAGAATCAGTTGTTGAGGAGGCAAAATGAAATGTTCCAACTTTAGATGCAACAACAGCAAATTTAGCTGCAACAGCAGCACACTCGACAAACCAGCTTCGAAGCTATGTTTGGGTAGTTTGTCAGCCACTACAACAACAACCCAGGTAATCCGTTTCCAATTAACCTTAACACATTTCCCCCAATGCCCCATTTCCCAACCTTAATCCCGGCCCTAATTCCTTTGACAATTGTTATCGGCCCGTCTTTCCCAACTCTACTACATGCCCGGGTTCTACTTCTAACCCGGGTCCTAGTCTTAATAATGAGGAGGAAGCACCCGACCTTAACCGATACATAAGACAAAATAATCCTCATTTGAGCCACATTCCCGATAATTTTAATGCTATTGGTGGTGAGGAGGAGGGGGAGGAGGAGGAGTCGAAATATGTATGATTAGGCGTAGTTTAATTTGTATCGTATTTGTTATTAGTTATGTAATACAAGAATCTATTGCCGAATTTTGGTTTGTTTTTTTATAAAGTTCGTATTTGTTAGTTTAATTAGTATCGTATTTGTCGAATTTAAGTCATAGTAGATGAGTAATTTGGCATTGCATCATATTGCCGAATTGGTATTGCGGATATTGGTTGATTTACAGGTGTAATGGTAGATTTTTTCCAGAAAAAATTTCGGAAAAAACCTGGAAATGCAGGCTACTGCTGCATTTTTTTTTGCATACTTGACAGTTTGGGTCGACAATGTCGACCCAAAGTACAAAGAATGAATCGTCCCACTTTGCTGAAATTGCACATGAACAGCGTGTAAATTATTACCTTTGGCACGACATTGTCGTGCCAAATGTTACTAATTTTTTAATAATTTAAAATTATGGCACGATAATGTCGACCCAAAGTTTATTTTCTAATTTATTTTTCGATATTAAATAACTGATTTAACAAAAATAAATAACTCTTTGGCACGAGAATGTCGTGCCAAAGCTAATTTCCGAAAAAGATTTTACGTAATTAAATAAAAGTTTTACGAAAATAAAAAAAAGGATAAAAAGATTTGGCACGATAATATCGTGCCAAATTTGAAAAGGAGTGTCGACCGAAAGTTCATTTTTAAAGTTTGACTGGTTTGTGGATCCCATAGTAATGTCGACCCAATCCTTTGTAATTTTGTCGAGACAAATCGACTTGGGATGAAAGGTTTGGCACGACCAAAAAGGGTCATTATTGTCGACCCAAAGTGTTTGGGTCGACTTTTCTTTATGATTTGGGTCGAGATTGTAGTGCCAAACCTTACACTTTTTTGTAGTGAAAGTTGAATGTGTGGGCTTGGGTCATAAAATAGGCTTAAACATGTGGTAGGTTATACTACTATTTTGGTACCGGTGGTGGACTTGTAGAGTTTTAAAGTTTTGTATGGATTTTTTTGGTTTTGTTAGATGAGTGGGATAAATCATAAAATAGTACACAAATATATATCCAACTAAAAATAGACATCCTTTAAATAATAAGTAGTAACATAGTTGTTAAAATAAAATTCTACATGCTTTTTGTATATATATGTAGATTCCACATACAAAGTTTTTTGTAAATACTTGTAGCAAAGTTTGTATACGTAAACAAAAAGGATCAAAGTTTTAGATAGTTTCCAAATGGCGTAATCTCTGCATAAAAAAAAAAGTCAACATGGTCAAGGTGCCATGTTATCATTCATATTCCATTCAATCAAAGTTTTTGAAAGTAGAATCTTTTTTATCAAGATCTTTTTGAAAGTTTAAGTGTTTGAAATATGGATGTTTAGCAGCAAGAATATCTTGTGAAAAGACACTCCTTTAACTAAACTTTGTTGTTGTTGTAATGAAATTAGCCCATTTGTAAGCTAAATCACAAGTCCACAAGTTCAATCTTCATAACTTATGTGAGCCTGAGACTTTTAGTCATTCCACTTTTCATGTCAAAATTTTAACTTACTATGTTCATTTTAATGTCATCTGTATATTCATCAATCAAGACATGTAGATTCACCCATGCTTATAAGCCTCTCCGAAACTTGTGGGTGTGCAAACTGCAAAGTTACAAACATCTTTGAGCGAAACAACATAGGAAACATGTTTTTAATGACTACTTATACAAAATTCCACATACAAAGTTGTTAAAACAACTGATTAATTTGCTAAAAAGGAGTTAAATTTTAAAGGCCCGTTTGGTTTGTTGCTAGGATTGACAATGGGTATTGGATTTGGTATGAGGTAGAATAAAAATGGATATGAAAAAGTGTATCATTACAATTGTTTATGTTTGGATGACAAAATATGGTATGAAAAAGTGTATAGATATTTGAGTTTTGTAGTGAAAAAGAGAGAGGCCCACAGGAATAAATTTCATAGACACCAAATTGGTATGTAATGAATCTATGGCTATGATATACCAATTTCATTACCGGACCCACTAAACAAACACCTTGAATCAGAATGAAATCAATAGACCCATTCCGATTGGGGATACCAAACGCACTCTAAATATAAAAACCAATGGGCTATATAAAGCAAGTGATAACAGCTAGTCTATAGGCCAAGTTTCACGAAGATTGATGTATTTACTGTACACTTTCCTTATAATGGTGAAACATTGGTCGTTCACGGAGAACGAAGTGGGACTAGACTCAGCATCATCTCGTGCATTAAAAAAGAGAAATACATAAAGAAGGGCTGTTATGCATTCTTGGCTCATATCACAGAAAAGAAGTCGGAGGAGAAGCGACTTTTGGATGTACCAACTGTTAAAGAGTTTCCAGAAGTCTTTCCTGAAGACTTACCAGGACTTCCACCTACTCGCCAAGTCGAATTTCAGATTGAATTAGTGTCGGGAGCTGCACCAGTTGTGCGAGCACCTTATCGACTTGCACCTTCCGAAATGCAAGAATTGTCGAACCAATTGCAAGAGCTCTTGGATAAAGGATTCATTAGACCGAGTTCCTCGCCGTGGGGAGCACCAGTTTTGTTTGTGAAGAAGAAAGATGGATCTTTCAGAATGTGCATCGACTATCGAGAGCTAAACAAATTAACGGTGAAGAATCGTTATCCACTTCCCAGGATCGACAATTTGTTTGATTAGTTGCAAGGTTCCAGTTGTTACTCCAAGATCGACTTGAGATCGGGTTACCATCAGCTTAGGGTTCGGGAGGGAGATATCCCAAAGATAGCATTCAAAACACGCTATGGCCATTATGAATTTCAGGTAATGCCGTTCGGACTAACCAACGCACCAGCTGTGTTCATGGATCTCATGAACAGGGTGTGCAAGCCATACCTAGATAAGTTTGTGATCGTATTCATTGACGATATCTTGATTTACTCAAGGAGTGAAGAAGAGCACCGAGAACACCTCCGAACGATTTTAGAGCTGCTCAAGAAGGAGAAACTGTACGCTAAATTTTTGAAGTGTGATTTTTGGATCAGAAGGTTACAATTTCTTGGTCACGTCATTGATAGTCAGGAACTACAGGTTGATCCAACAAAGATTGAGGCAGTTAAAGTTTCGGCAAAAACAAAAACTCCCACAGAAATTCGTCAATTCTTAGGACTTGCCGGATATTACAGAAGATTCATTGAAGGGTTTTCCAAGATAGCTAAGCCGCTGACCAAGTTGACACAAAAGAACCAGAAGTACGATTGGGGAGAAAAGCAAGAGACCGCTTTTCAGTTATTGAAACAGAAACTTTGCAGCGCGCCAATTTTGTCATTGCCAGAAGGGATTGAAAACTTCGTGGTATATTGCGATGCTTTACACAAAGGACTTGGAGTAGTGTTAATTCAAAACGAGAAAGTGATAGCGTATGCATCTCGTCAGCTTAAGAAGCATGAGAAGAATTACACTACTCAAGACTTAGAGTTGGGTGCCGTGGTTTTCGCACTCAAGATTTGGAGGCGTTATCTTTATGGAACAAAGTGTGTAGTATTCACAGACCACAAAAGCTTAGAGTACATTCTTGATCAGAAGGAACTTAACATGAGGCAACGTCGTTGGTTGGAACAACTTAGTGATTACGACTGTGAAATCAGATATCACCCAGGAAAAGCCAATGTTGTGGCAGATGCACTCAGTCGGAATGTAAAACCCGAAAATCTGGTTTCCTAATTTTCTATCTAATTTGAATTTTAACCTAAGTATTATGAATATTAATAAGAAATTAAAAACCTTATATTATATTAATATGTGAATTAACCTAAGTAACTAATTAACTAAGAGTGTAAACCTTTCCTAATTTGGTTCTAAGCCTTTACACCACTTGTTCCTTGTGTCAGAGACTTTACACGTTTTTTTCATCTAGCCCTGAAATTAATATCACACGACACTCCAATGTTTCTTTCATAAAATTTAAGATACGTGATTATCTCCCCATTTATTCCAATACACGACTTGCCTTATGCATAAACATGGCATTCTAAAATCATGCCATTAAATCACAGCCCATCTCCCTTATGTCTCGACCCTAATCATAGCTACCTTCCATAAACTAATACACGTTACTCCTAAACCATATTATAAGGCATCTCATTCACCTTCACATAATCAAATCTAAACCCAAGCAAGCCTTCAATCCGTTTTCTCCAATCTAAGATCCAAGAAGAAGAGTAGCAGCCCCTATTGGTGATCCTTTGAAGTGGTAGCAGCCTTTGGTGATCAAGATCATAACAGATTCGTTGGAAGTGTGTGTGTCGATCCAAGTGTTATTCTCTTTGTTATCTTTGCCTCCCTAATCTAGCCAACGTATTCGAACCTCCCTTGTCTTCCATCCCTAATATGTTGACGTTAAAACCTGCTTAAAGACCAATTAATAATACATTTAATGAGGCATAAAATAAAGGAAACCCTAGGCGTATATAAGATAACGAGGACTGTGGGAATTTATGATTTCATGTGTGTATCACGAGCATGATTTTGGGTTGTTAACATGGCTTGTTATGGGTGTTGGTGTCGACCTACGTCTAAAACATACACACATACATGCTTACTAATCGCGACTAAAAGAATAAGGGTGTGGTGTACTCGTTGCAGCGTTAATATGTGTATCCTCTCGCATGTTGCATTTCGTTGTGGCCTCGCATGCATGATTTTGGAAGTAAACATGTCTTGTTTGTGTACGTGTGCGTGTCACGGTGTGTCTTCGAATTGAATTGAGTTCTGAGTCGTTAGTACTTGTGGGTCTCGCATGCATATATAATGGGGTTAAAGAAATATAGAAATGGTGTATATGTATGGTTCGTATATGGGTTGTGGGTAAAGTGATCTTAAAGATTTATTAACTTGGAAATTATACAAGTTGGAACCTGCATGTGGAGATATGAACATATCTATATAATCGATACATGGAAATTAAACAAGGGCGTTTTGGTTAGAGTTTGGGTCGAACAAAAAGGGTTTAAAACAGGTCATGGTGATAGTCGTATGGTGTGGTAAGAATAGGTGTGCTTGTGTGTCTAGTTCTTGAGTTATATGTGGGTTAAATTAAGTCGAAAAGAGTAAAGTACATAAAAGGATAATCGGGTTGTGTTATATGTTGAATTAAGATTTTAATAAATGAATTAGGGTTTAGTGCATGAAATATTTAATGAGATAATTAAAATATACAAAGTATAAGAAATTTCACATGAATATATAATTTACACTTTAGCCCCCGAACTTTGAATAATGACAGTTTAAACCCTAAAATTATAAAAATGGCCATATTAAACCCTAAACTAAAATATTGATCATATTAAGTCTTAAAAGTTATTTAATTGGCATTTTTAACCCAAAACATTGTAAAATCGGAAAACTTGCTAAAAATAGAGAGTTTCCAAAAATAGAAAGTTACTAAAAACATGAAAGTTTCTAAAAATAGTAGGAAACCTTGAATGAGAAACCGTAATAACTATACGTGGCAAACTTCTAAGATAAGCTGCTAAGTAATGCGTGATCATTAAATTGTATAGGTTCGGTGAAGAAGGAGTGATTCCCTATTTTCGGTTTGCTTTCTTATTTCGTTGGTTGATTTGAATAAGGTACAGATATTATGACTCAAGATTCGTATACATCTTTTTGATATTAGTTTGATTATGATTCCTTTGATCTGAGCCTTCTTTTTATAGCTTTCTTATATGATCTATGCCTTTGTTATGTTCCCTTAGATTTGTGAACCTTTGCTTATGAACCTTTGCTTTGATCCTTTGCTATAAACTTGTGAACCTTTGATATAATACCTTGATATAAACTTTTATATGATATGACATTTGAACCCTTTAGTTTGATACCCGAGCCAAGTTCGTTTCCTAGCCACGAAGGTAACATGGCCGTGTCATTGATGCACTAATGGCATGACTTTAGTGTGGTTGAGTGATGTTCCACACCGTCCCATTTTTATTATTATATGTGCACATTATATTTATTATGGCCAATACTATTGTTCGGGGGCGTATGGATGCATCCTAGGTTCGATTTGTAATTGATGGATATGATATGATATGATATGCTATGTTCGGTGACTGATGCTTGTGTGCAATACACGTCTTTCACATGTTCGGGAGCTAGCTACTCCATGGTTACTATGATATTTGATTTGATTTGTGTTCGGGCTCGCGGTAGATTACTGACCTTTCCTTACACTTTGATAACCATTTGTCTATGCCTTCCGTTTCCCCAATGCACTATATGATATTCTTTGTTCCTTATCTTTTGCTTTGTTTGTATATATCTGTTCACTGGGCTTTTTAAGCTCAGCCGCATTTTCTTTTCATGAGGCAGGTTTTAGTTGGAAGCTGGGTTATGAGTGGAGAGTACTTTGGACTTAGAAGACTATACTTTGATAGCTATTCTGGATTAGAGATGACTAGAAGCGATTACATTTTTAGACTTAGAATTTATTGTTGTTCTCATTTGTAACCTTGTATTTCAGATTTTCCCTTTGTAACCTTTGAAATTCATTTGTATTATTTAAGTCATATGCTTGTGTTTGCTTTGATATGTCACCATAACGTAATACTTCTACCCTTATCGGGTTGGGGTGTTACAATTATGGTATCAGAGCCCAGGCTGCGACTTGTAGTACATTAAACCTTGACCTGTGAATTTTGGACCCTTAAGTTTCCACTGTAGGCGCTCATAAGACAACCTTTGAGAATTTGCTTTAGGATTTCCCCATAGGAACTTAAGTTATTACCGGTGAGGAATGGGTAGACTAGGACATCTATGTAAGTAGCATTGCTTCCGCATTACTCTGATTCGTGCCTCTACCTTTAGCTATGCCTTATAAGAACATTTGTTTCAGAAGCTAGAAAGTTTTGCAACCTAAGTTTAGTAACCAAGTAAGTTTGGAATACCTCGAAAACTACATGGATACCTTACACCATTTAAGTTTCACCTTCTGATTTTGATCTCCAATTCCGATCTGTTTGATAAACAGTTTGATACCTTTCCGACCATCCCAAAGGTCATTCAACCATAATGTGATTGACACATTATGTGAATTCATTACTTATACTAGATATAAATGTATCATCTGATACTACTTAACTCTGCATAATCCATTACTACTCCTATGAGAACTCTGGTAATTATTAACCACGAGTATAGGAAATCGTCCACTCCATTCTGATGATGAATCAACTCTGCTAATTGTTTCCTTTGGAAGGTTATGATTTTGATATTATTCTGATATGGGTTGTTGACTCAGCTTGTAGATGCTAATGACTGTCATACTATACTTTTCACTTTTGGTGACTCAAACGATTATCCTTATTAAACCTCTTACCATGAATTCCGACTGGTAAAACCGTTATATTCATTGCTATTTCGAAAACAGTTCTACAAAACCTCATATGTATGAGACGATTTTTGCCTACCTTTGAAACTCCGTATCGAATTACATCATCTAGATTTGAAGGATTGAAGAAGCAACCACAAGATCCTCTGAGAAGTAGGTTAACTAACAGAGAGTAACCTCCGTGAAGTATTTCAGTTTTATTCACGAAGAAGAAGGAATGTGATATGCGGTGAATGTGAAGTATCCCTAGGAGTAATTTAAGGTTTGGTTATCATCTGTTACCTGTAAAGGAGCAAGACGATTCTTGAAGCTGCTTTTGTATTCGTTTTGATCATTTTGAGTTTTAATGATGCCAATTGTATTGGCTAATATGTCAACTATTCTTACACATCTGATAAAATGATGTCTTTCGCAAGTATTTGGAAAAACTTGTTATAGTATGACATTGTAGTGTGTTCAGAGGCGAAAGAGAAACATGAAGACCATGTTCGTATTAAGTTAGAATGACCCTCATTCAGGAAGAGGAACTTTTGATTGATGTTCATAAGTTGCAGCAGATAGTACTATTACGGATCCTGCGAAGACTGAGGTTTCCATTGAATGGGCCAAGATCGATGACAATTACGGAAGTTAGCAACCTTACAGAAGAGTAGTGGAAGATGTTTACGACTGGCATTACCATCAATGAAGCATATGAGAAGAGGAGAGACGCTTAGAAGAGACTCGATTATACTTTATACAGCACAAAGAGATTACAGCTTGGGCATCAAGACAACCAGACCATAGGAGATGAACTATTCAACACATAACTCGCAGTTTACAGCAGCGGTGTTCACCTTGAAGATTGGAAGACATTTCTTGCAAGACGAAGGTGGTGGCGGAAATAGAAGGAGAATGTAATCGAGTTGGCGAATTTTGAGTTGTGCTAGAAGACCTGTCGAAGACACATAGTCTTGCTTCTCTATTCATTTTAGTTGTACTAAGATGAATTAAGATCAGAAGCAGACTTGCGGATGGAAGGATGCACAGCGATCATGTCAGATATTCGCGTTACTACACCACAATTTCGAGAAGAGTCGACGAAGGCTTGAGGAACCAGACTCAAGTTTATAATTCCTTTTCACCCTATGACCAGATGGGCAAACGTAGACAGACTACTTGGACTTGGAAGAGATATGAAATCATGTATTTGAATGGACGGATTTTGAAGCAAACATTCATGTTGGGATGAGTTGATTCTGTGAGGGATGAAGTTATTGATGACGTAATTCACTTCTGCTTAACCCACTTAAGTTTCCGTTACCCGGTAATAAGATCCTTTGAATGATTTAGGTTCTCTAATAGTAATTCCGTTCTGTGTTCATTCTGCGTATGTTTGATGATGGTTTTGTTATGGGAAGGTTGACGAATTGTGGAAGATCTGATGCCTTTGATGACGTACCTTAAATTCCGATAGACATTCTAGGATTTTCGTTACTCTTACGAGTAGTTTCGTTCTCCTCTTGGTTATGTTGTTTGATTTTGATGACCTCTGAGACTGTAGAAGGACTAGGTGGATTAAGATAGGTTGTTTTGTTCACGACTCGAGATAAAGTATGACCATCATGAGGGCATATTTATATGATGCTAGTATTATGACGCCTGATCAACGTGGTAATACTTACATCATATAACGTGCACTTATTATGGGCATAGGATATCTGGAGGAGTGCCTAGGAAGCTTAGATATCTGGCATCTTATCAGAATTATCAGTGGTTAGTGAAACTATAGATTTACTCTACTGATGCGTTTATTCTACCGTTATCGTTAGGCGTATGGATACGTTTGAACATTTGACCGCGGTTGCTAAATTCTGTTCATCTGTTACGGACTCATTGTAGAGCTTTCTGTCATTTGATGTTATCAACCAATCTATTTTCTGTCAGTATGGATTCGATCTGTTACTATAAAGAAGTACACCTATGTTTCGATGCATGTACGTTCCGCGTTCGTTGGACCTGTTTTGCTATGATCCGCCATGGGTAGAATCTGAGAATTTTGTTATATGAGGATTAATAACTGTCTGTTTATGAGAATGTCTTTGGAAGAATTATTCACGACATGTTAGCCCTTAGGCTCATTCTTATCCGTACGATTATCCTATCATTCTTATTATGCCTTCTGATATGTTTTGATACTCCGATACGCGCCTAGTGATCGTTAGTACGAATAGGTTATCCACCTTTTCTTAGGAAACTCTTGATACGTTTAATGAATCGATTGGTGTTCCTTCTATTTCGGCAAATTCCTTTGTTCATTCAGAATTTGGTAGGAGTTGATTAAGTTCTATCGATTTCTTCGTAGGTTTATGTGTTTCGTATGTCTCCTTGTAGGATTCCAACTATCATCTGTCATTTGTCATTTGTCATCTGCTACTCATTTGTCCCACATTCGTTGTATCTTTGTTGTCAAGACCGAGTCATGAGAAAGTATTTGGTTTGTGAAGATTCTTTTGGAAGAACCTCCCCGAGCGTGAGGATATTTGTGATGATCTTTTGTGATTTGCTACGTCTCTGTCTAACTTTTGCGACTTCAAATTTTGAGGACGAAAATTTTCTTTTAGAGGGGAAGAATTGTAAAACCCGAAAATCCGGTTTCCTAATTTTCTATCTAAGTTGAATTTTAACCTAAGTATTATGAATAACCTAAGTTACTAATTAACTAAGAGTGTAAACCTTTCATAATTTGGTTCTGTGGAAAGGTTTGTGTTTGTTTAAGATATTTATGTATGAATGTGTTTTAGCATGCGGAATCTACTACAACACACTTTAAAAGAACACAAGGTGGTGAGTTTATGTAAACGTGAGAATCCAATGAACAAAGAACACAACTTTGGTTAACACAAAACGATTCAATATTATTGATGAAATAATACGGATGATCTAAGTATCACCGGGATTACAAAGTAATCTTGAATCTAAGATTGTAAAGGGATTTGTGAATTGAGTAACTAAGTTACTTGAGAGATAGTTTGATTTTGGTTAATGGTTGAAGAGATTCATGCATGAAGTGTGACTAAGATATCCTTTTATAAGATAAGGATATCTTATTACAAGTTGTTCAAGTGGTTAAATATAATACTATACTTTGACTATATTAGCGCCTACAATTAAATACAACTACCAATGTACAACTCTGCCATATTCTTCTGTGGTTCACAGAAGACTAAACTACTTCTACATAACGTATAACAATGTACAAAGACTAATAATTCAACTAAATATCTATTACAAAATATCTAATCGACTTGACATAAGCTTGGCAGGCTCTTCATCAACTAGCAGTACCTTCTACCCAGAAGGTACTGGTAGAACATCTTCATACACTTCAAAATCAACTAGCAGGCTCTTTAACATCTTTGGCAGGCTCTTTGACTTGAACATTTTATTCCCAACAATCCTCCCCTAAACTTGTTATTTCCATTAAAATACACAAGTTTCTGATGAATAAAATACATACCTTGAGGATTTGAGGGAACTCTTCCAAAAACCTTCACTCTCTGTTCTTCCTTTTTCTTTCACATTGCTCAGATATGTCACTTCTTAATCTCTTGGAGATCATAGTTTTAAGCACTTCATAACTAAGTGGATACTCTTTCTCAGCCAACATAAAGAGTTCTATCCCACTTTGTGTGAAAAGGTGATGAATATTGCTATGGCTTAGAAATTCCCATGTTGTTGAAGGATCATAATAGGGAAATTTCCAATGAACATCTTTGGGTTCAGGATCAAACATCCTATTGAATTCTACCCATAGTTCCTGTTCCTTAGCATCTGTACTAGAATTTGTGTCTAGCCTAATCTGCACTAGATTCCACAATTCTTCCAAGTCTGCTCTGTCACATGCTCTAACTAGATTTTCAAAATTTTTAAAGATAGCAGACTGACCCCCAACCCTTGTTACTTTCCATGATTTTCCTAATCTATCATGGTTGATCTCCCAATCAATAATAGGTCATCTACAGCTAATTGGATCAGCATGTATGATAGTTGGCAAAGTAATCAACATTTTACTTACTTGTTCTGTGTCCAATTTTGCTACTTCTTTCTTCTGAGCATCTTTCTTCTTCATAGAGGGATTTGCATCAGATGGAACTTTGTAGTAAAGACTTTTGTAGGCTTGAAGATACAAGTAGTAGATTTCATCATTAGATTTCTTCTTCAGTTGATAATTAGTCCAATTTGCCTGATTTTTCATAAACCTTTTCATAAAAATTACTTGATCATTCCATGATGTGCCCACCTTAAAACCTCTTTTCTCACTTTCTTTCATCTTTTCAAAAATATTAGCTAGAGCTGCTGCTTGATATTTCTTGTTGATAAAAGATTCAAGCTCTGCTGTTTTCTCATCAGAATTGAGATTCTTGTCATTTACTATCATTGAAGCTTGCCCTTTCACAATTGGATCATTAGCAATAATCCATTGCATTTGTGCATCAAAGGTTTCTTGAGCAATTTGAGTATCAAGAAGAGACTGAGCATCTTTTTGCTCTTTCATCTCTGTTAGCAGTCTTGAAGCTTCAAGTGCTTTTAGCTCTTCTTCATGAACCCTTTTGGTCTCTTCCTCTCCTAAAGCCATCTGAATTTGCTGTGTTCTTTTCAACTTCTTGGACTTAGGCTCATCTTCAATCATAATGCCTTTGCCCTTATCCTTTGGAGTTGGTTTTTGAGATGGAGCAGAAGATTGCTCATCAGCAACAAACAAATTCCCTTGAGGCTCTAAACCCCTCTTTCTCTTGTACACTTTCTCAGCAGACCCTTTGTACCCCATAGCCAATAGCCTTTCTATCCTAGCAGGCTCTTCTTCTGGCCTAGCAGGCTCTTGCCCTGCTCCAACAGGCTCTTCATCATAAACTTGAGTTCCATCATGGAATTCAAATTGAGCCTCCTCTTCATCTTCAGAAGTATCCATCCTCCCCTTTTTGGAAGAGTGACCTATCCTATCAGCATCTGACTTTGAAGAACTAGATAAAACAACCTTTGCAGACTTTTTACCCTTTAGCTTCTTCACTTCACCCTCCAATTTCTTTACCCTCTTGACTAATTTGATGTTGATCTCAGAAAACTTCTTGCTTTGACTTTTAAGAGCATCTTCTAAGAACTTCACCTTGTCTTTCAGTTCTTGTATTGTCTGAGGTGATTGGGTTTGTGATACATGATGTGATGATGTTGGTGGTGTTGCTGATGGTACTCGAGATGGTATTGGTGATGTTTGATGTGTTGGTGAAATGTAACCATGTGAAGAACTAGATGATGGTGATTCAGCTGATGGTGTTGGTTCCTCTTGTTGTTGTGGTAACATTTCATCAAAAAGTGGTATATCTTCCCCTCTAAAACCAATTCTCATATTTGAAAATACTTTGTGAGAAAGTTTTGGTGTTTCATAAATTGTGTCTGTGGGAAGTAAAAAATGTTTTAATTTTCCAATGATGCAACCAATAAATCTTGGGTACATCAAAAACTTTGTTTCACTTTTCACATTTTTAATCAACCCTTCAAAAATATGTTTTGAAAAATTGTATTTTCTGTTTGTAGCCAAGCTGATGAGAGCAGAAGCCATGTTTCCACTAAATTGCTCCCAACAGGTTTTCTTCTGGCTCAAACAGTGAAGGATTGTGTGAATCAAAAATCTCCATTGTGGAGTAAGATGCTTTTTCAGAAAAGTGAGTTTGTTAGACTCAGCATGATACCCCATTCTTTGCAAATTTTCAAAAATTTCAGTATCTGGCAACTGACTAATACCATCAGAATCATCCAAATGAAGATGTCTTCTTATGGATGACTCAGTAAGAGTCAAATGTTTACCATCCACTTTGGCCTTAATTCTTTGTTCCCCATTTTCAGAAGTTTTAATTTTAGCAGATTGCCAAAATTGTAAAATTTGAGTTTCATAAATAGTGGGATTGACTAGTAAAGCAAACCTGATATAGGAGTTATTTAAAAAGTCCACTACTTGATGAAATGAGGCATTATCCTCTGACTTCTCCAAAAATGCTAATTGATTGTGACGTTAGACAAAGTTTAGAACAACTGTGGAAGCCATAATGAAAATTTTGAATATGATGGTGGGATTTGTTGGTAGTACTGGTAGAAGGTGAAAGGTGTATGTGAATTATGATAATGACTGATGAAAGAAGATATGTGAGAATTACTTTTAACCGACAATAAGAAAGATTATAATAAGTAAATGTAAAGGCGGTTAAAAAGATCTTTTATATGTGAAATATAATATAATATAATCATCAGTAATTTACATAACTACCCTAACGGCTAATTTTAACTACCAGGCCAAACGGCTAAAACTTTTTCTGACAGGCTCAACGGCTATCTAGCAGTACCATTTTACTCTAGCAGTACCAATTTTGAACTACCAGTACCTTTGAAAGTTTTATAAAAATCCCTTATAGTTTTTAGCAAACTACCAGCTATCAACGGATTTGAGTTGTCTTTACCAAAAGCCGTTTGCTTATGGACTAGCTAACTATTTACAATTAAGTATGGTTAGTTAACAACCATATAGTTTTTGGTAAACTATCAACCATTAACGGATTTGATTTGTCTTTACCAAAAGCCGTTTGCTTATGGACTAGCCAACTCTTTAGTTTGTAAAAACTTGGTGAGCTAAATACCAAAAGCCATGATGGCCCAAAGATGGTGCAATTTCCTTGGATGGAGGAAATTAAAAAGGCAATGATGCTGTGTATCTTGGATGATTGGTTCAACAAGTGAAATCATCTAATGTCATGCCTTTGAGTTGAAACTTTCCTGAATTTAATCTAGATAGAACTTTCTCCTTGAGAAATGCTT
Organism: Artemisia tridentata subsp. tridentata; assembly: GCA_021014915.2. Taxonomy (NCBI): domain Eukaryota; kingdom Viridiplantae; phylum Streptophyta; class Magnoliopsida; order Asterales; family Asteraceae; genus Artemisia; species Artemisia tridentata. The sequence goes on from CP139507.1 coordinate 222,984,425, forward strand.
CATCCCTTCTAGATATGTGATCTAACTCTATCTTTTGCAATCTCTGCATCATCTTGTATGCTCTTGTCTTTTCTTTCATAAATTGGTTTCTCTTCCATTCTGAGCTATCATATCCTCCCCTGAGATGGTTATATCCCCTGAGATTAATATAATATTGGTTGCCCCTTTATGTTTGAAAGATCTCTTGTTTTGTTATCAACCTGAAATGTGTTAGTTGCAAACCAAAAGAACAAAGTGCAAAGCACTTGATCTATAGTATTTTAAACATTCAAGCATCAATATGAACAAAACATAGGAATTTTATATCAGCAGGACCAATTATGAATAGACAGTACCTTTGACTAACTAGCAGTACCATGTTTAAAAGCCAATACCAGTTAATTTTATGAACAAAAACACATGTTTTTCAAAGATTTATCATTCCAATACCTCCTACAAGGTATTTGAATCTACCTAAATCAAAAGCTTTGGTGAGAAGATCTGCATAATTCTTTTCAGAATCAATTTTAACTACTTGAATTAATCTTTTCTCATTGCAATCCCTGATGAAATGGTGTCTTATTTCAATGTGTTTTGTTTTTGAGTGTTGAACTGGGTTTTTAATTATACATATAGTACTGCTATTGTCAATATAAATAATGGTGTTAAGAAAATTGTACCCATAGTCAAGCATTTGATTTTGGATCCAAAGAACTTGCCCACAACAACTTGCACCAGCAACATATTCTGCTTCAATTGTAGAATTGGCCACCATTTTTTGTTTCTTGCATTGCCAAGAGATTAGTCTGCAACCAAGAAATTGACATCCACCAGTTGTGGATTTTCTGTCTAGAGTTGCACCAGCATAGTCACTATCCGAATAAGCCACCAATTCAAAAGATGATTCCCTTGGATACCAAAGACCCAACCTAGGTTGACCCTTAAGATATCTAAAGATTCTTTTGACTGCTGTGAGATGAGAGATTTTGGGATGTATTTGAAACCTTGCACATACACATACTGAGAACATGATATCTGGTCTTGATGATGTAAGGTACATCAAGGATCCAATCATTGACCTATAATTGTGCAAATCCATATCTTCTCCTTCAGCATCCTTGAGTAGCCCTTTGTCTGGATCCATTGGTGTACTTGCAACCTTAGAATCAGCAAAATTAAATTTCCTTAGGATCTCTGCTACATACTTATCTTGGCTTATAAATATGCCTTCTTTGGATTTTTTCACTTGGAGACCCAAAAAGAAAGTAAGTTCCCCCATGGAACTCATCTCAAACTTACTATGCATAAGTTTTTCAAATTGTACACACAAGTCTTGGTTTGTTGATCCAAAGATAATGTCATCAACATAAATCTGCACTAGCAAGATGTCTTTCTTTGTTCTTTTGATGAACAAAGTTGGATCAATCCTGCCTCTTTGGAATCCACTTTCTAGTAGAAAACAAGCCAATGTTTCATACCATGCCCTAGGAGCTTGGTGTAGACCATACAAAGCCTTGGTAACCTTATAAACCTTGTCTGGATACTCTGCATCAATGAAGCCTGGAGGTTGAGATACATATACTGGTTCTTCAATTTCACCATATAAAAATGCACTCTTAACATCCATTTGATAGACAGTGAAGCCTATGAATGAAGCATAGGCCAAGAAAAGCCTAGTTGCTTCAAGTCTTGCAACTAGAGCAAACACTTCTTCATAATCTACCCCTTCTTCTTGAGTATATCCTTGTGCTACCAATCTAGCTTTGTTTCTGATCACTATACCCCTTTCATCTTTCTTGTTTCTGAACACCCATTTGGTTCCAATTGCCCTATGACCTTTTGGCAAATCAACCAGTATCCAAACCTTCTGAATCTTGAATTGGAGAAGCTCTTCTTGCATAGCTTCCACCCAACTTGCATCATCTAAAGATTTGTTTATGTTTTTGGGTTCAGCCTGAGATAGAAAACATGAAAACAGGCATATATTGGAAGTATCATTATTCTTTTCTTCATAAATAGAGGAGATAAACCCTTCTTCATCTGAAGACAAGACTTGAGATAAACCAACTTGAGATCTTGTTCTAACACCAGAATTTATGCTTCCAATCACATCATCAGTTGAGTGATCTTTGAGAATTCTAGTGTTTGGTGTTTTTGGAACTTCATAGGTAGATGGAAGATTGCTAATTCCCACCTCTTCTGTGAAAGAATCATCTATTTGAACATTCAATGGCTCAGCAGTATCAATACTTGAACTAGCAGGACCATCTGATGAACTAGCAGTACCATTGTCATTTGTACCACTTTCTTGATTCTCTTGATTCTGAGTTCCATGATCTTCTTCATTGCCTTCATTTGTTGTGTTTGAAGGTTCTTCTTGACTTGAAGATAGATCCAAACTTTTCCAAATTGGCATCCAGATGTAATCTTGATCTTTAGGAGTTTCAACATTGTCTTCAAAACCTGCATCAACATTAGTATTTGTACCTGTAACAGGCACATAATTCATAGATTCTGAAAGCCTATCAATATCAAACATCCAATCTGGTCCAATTCCTTTCACATTTGTTAGTTTCTCTTGAAACTCTATGTGAAGATTCTCTTCCACTAGCCTAGTACAAGTGTTAAACACTCTATAGGCCTTACTCTGCAGGGAATACCCTATCAAATAGCCAACATCTGCTTTTCCATCAAACTTGCCTAAATGATCTTTGGTATTAAGAATAGTGACATGACAACCAAAAGGTCTCATAAAACTTAAAGATGGTGTTCTACCAAAGAAAAGTTCATAAGGTGTCTTTCTATGTGGCTTTGTCACAAGAACCCTGTTTTGTACATAACAGGCAGTACCAACTGCTTCAGCCCAAAATGAAATAGGCAACTTAGAGTCTACTAACATAGTTCTAGCAGCCTCTATAAGTGTTCTATTCTTTCTTTCTGCTACTCCATTTTGCTGTGGGGTTCTAGCTACACTAAATTCCCTTTTTATGCCTTTTTCCTTGCAAAAGTCATCCATAACTCTATTCTTGAACTCTGTCCCATTGTCACATCTGATGACTTTGACTTTCTTTTCAGATTGGTTTTCTACCTCAGTGATATATGTTTTAAGTATCTCACTAGTTTCATGTTTAGATCTTAAAAAGAAAACCCATGAAAATCTGCTATAATCATCAGTAACAACCAGACAATATCTTTTACCATTCAAGCTGCACACATTAGTAGGACCAAAGAGATCCATATGAAGCATATGTAAAGCCTGAGAAATAGAGTTTTGGGTCTTGGGCTTACAAGAAGCTCTATGTTGTTTGCCTTTTAGACAATCAACACAAGAATGGTCGATTTGGAAAATCTTTTTGGGTAAACCTCTTACTAAATCATATTTTGCAATAGTGTTGATTGTTTTAAAGTTTACATGACCAAGCCTTCTATGCCAAAGCATAGATTCATCCAATGAGGCTTTTGCTACCAAACAAGTTAGACTCTCCTTAGGATCAATGTTCTTTAAATTGACACTGTACATATTGTTCCTTTTTGGGATTTTAAGAAGGATCTGACTCTCATTAGGCATTTTAAAATCCGAAGAAAGAACCATACATTCATTGTCAGTAAATAGAACATTGTTCTTTTTTTCACACATTTGTGAGACACTAAGAAGATTAAACTGAAGTTCTTTCACAAAATACACATTTTCAAAATCTAGTTTACTAGTTTTGATAGTACCTTTACTAGTGATCTTTCCTTTTATTCCTCCCCCAAAGGTAACATATCCTCCATCAAATGTTTTGAAGTCTGAGAGGAATGACATGTTGCCTGTCATGTGCCTTGAACATCCACTATCTACATATCCTTGATCTTCAATATCAGATGAATGTTCCTGCACATGAATAAACATATTAGTTTCCTTGGGGTACCCAAGCCATGACAGACTTGGGTTTACCTCTTGCATCAATGAAGTCAAACCTTTTCAGGATTGTTGATGCACCTTTTGATTGGATTGGTTTCCAAATCCAACATGCTGAGGACTTAACAGCACTTTCCCTTTTAATCCATTGTGTGGTCTTTGGTCTATCAGTACCAATTTTGGCAATACCAATTTTGGCAGTACCATTTGGTCTAGCAGGACCTTTTGGTCTAGTAGGACCTTTGGTTTTTGGTTTCCAAATTTGTGTTTTGACCACAGATTTCTTTTGAATAGGACTATTCTCAATTTTTGGTACACATTTGAAAGTGTTTCTTGTACCCTTATCAGTTGGTTTTGTAATAACAGGCTTATCTTGTCTAACAGTATGTTTAACATTTGTGGTGTTAGACTTAACAAAACTTTTTCTGGGGTGAGTAACATTTGTTTTAGACTTTGATTTACTCCCAGAAACCCATTTATTAGAATTAGCATGAAGATGATTAAAGCTACCACAATAATAACAAGCCTTATTAAACATAACAAAGTCATCACCTAGTTGTTGTGACTTAAGGTTGTTCCAGTTTCTTTGGCTTCCCCTAGGTTTGTTATTACATTTTTCACAACTTTCAACTGTTTTCAAAACAGCTTTAGCCTTATCTTTAACTTCTACTCTTTTAGGACTGTTTGGTCCTACTTTGATTCCTTTGACAGGAATAGTCTCATCTTCATCATCATCAGATACCCAATCCTCAATAATTAGGACATCTGGTCTCTTATCAGTGAGCACCTTGGAGAGTGAGGCATTCTTAGCACTCTCAGAAGGTTCACTTATCTCTTCAGGTTTAGCTAATGGTTTGTTGATAACTTCATGTAAACCTGATGCAGCAAGATCACTACCTTGGGGACAAGGAATTCCTCTATAAGGAGGTGAACATTCATTGTATCCTATCCCTGATTTTATTCTCTTATTCATCTGATTCTCAACTATGCTTCTAGTGCATTCAGAAGCAATTTCCAATTTAGTAACAGTCAGTTGAATATTATCTCTAGCCAATGTCACTTTAGTACACTCAGTCCTTAACATTTCTATTTCTGAATCTTTCAAATATATTTGTCTATTAAGAGCAGTTTTAGCATCAGTAAAGGTGAGTTCATTTTCTCTATAGTGAATGATTTGTTTTTCTAGTTTGGCCATACCACACTTATAGTTGACTAAGGTTTGAGTTGTTTTTCTATGTTCTAATGTAAGATCATCATAAAAGTTTCTTATAAGTTCTAATTCTTTAAGAAATTCACAATTATTAGAACATTTGATAGTTTGTACCTCAGGGGTGGAGAATGCCATTAGAGCCAATTCATCAGAAGTTGACTCATCTTCACCCATGAAACTCCATTCAAAACCCATGCCATCAATAGCAACCATTGCTTTTGGCTCAGCAACTTCAACAACCTTACTCTTGCTTTCAAAGCTTCCTTTCTTCTCAAAGCTTCCTTTATTCCTGTTGTCAAACCCTCTACCCTTGTCATCCTGCTTCTTAGGTCTTCTACACTCTCTAGAGTAGTGACCTTTCATGTGGCAGTTGTAACACTCCATTTTTGACTTATCATAGCCAGCAGGCTCATTTCCATTTATCATTATCTTCTTGCCAGTTCTCATCAACAACTTCTTAGCTCTAATGCTTAAAAGTGAAAGTTGCCACTTTATGTCCATCTCTTCAAGATCATCAGGATGAATCTCTTGAAGATCTTCAAATGTTAATACATACCCATTGTGTTGAGATGTAAGAAAAGCACACCCAATTGTTTCATCTAAAATGGATTTGGTACTACTAGAAGTACTAGCAGTACCAAAGGTTGTGTTGGCAGTACCTTCTTCTCTGCCACCTTTTTCTTCATTATCAACCTTTGAGATGCTTGGTGATGAAACAAATGCCATATTTCCTGAGCTTGACCCAGTAGTCTTCTTTACTTCATGGTCTACAATTTTGAAATTGTTGTAGAGATCATTAAGACTCATCTGGTCAATATCTGGCTTGTTCTTCCAGACAATGACATGCATAGACCATTCTGAAGGTAAACTCCTAAGAAATTTAGAGTTTAGGTCTTCTTGAGTTATCATCACTTCATGGATGGCTAACTGGCTTGAAAGCTTCTGAAGTCTATTGAACATACTGTCCAAAGACTCATTGGTTGTGGCTGTGAAGTTCTCAAATTGTTGTTTGAGAAGGGTTTTCTGTGTTTTCTTGGTAGCATCATTACCACCAAATCTAGCCACAATAGCTTCAAAAAGGGTTTTGGCATCTTTGTATTTGTTAAAGATCAAAAGCTGATCATTTGGAATAGTCATCAGTAACATACTCCTTGCTTTTAGATCATTTCTCTTCTGAACTTTTTCATCTGCATTTGATGGTTGGTCTTGTATTTGTGTTACAAGAGCATCATTTACTGTTGTAGTGGTGATTGAGGGTTTAAATGAGTTACCTTGTTCAATGATCTCCCAAAGTGCATAGTACTGCACTTGAAAGTATTGTTCTACCCTTAGTCGCCACATATCAAACTCATTTTGCTTAAGTAATGGAAGTTTAGCTGCAACATTTGTTTGAATATGTTCAACATCCATTGTTCTTTTAAATTAGTAAATATCAAGCCAGGCTCTGATACCACTTGTGGAAAGGTTTGTGTTTGTTTAAGATATTTATGTATGAATGTGTTTTAGCATGCGGAATCTACTACAACACACTTTAAAAGAACACAAGGTGGTGAGTTTATGTAAACGTGAGAATGCAATGAACAAAGAACACAACTTTGGTTAACACAAAACGATTCAATATTATTGATGAAATAATACGGATGATCTAAGTATCACCAGGATTACAAAGTAATCTTGAATCTAAGATTGTAAAGGGATTTGTGAATTGAGTAACTAAGTTACTTGAGAGATAGTTTGATTTTGGTTACTGGTTGAAGAGATGCATGCATGAAGTGTGACTAAGATATCCTTTTATAAGATAAGGATATCTTATTACAAGTTGTTCAAGTGGTTAAATATAATACTATACTTTGACTAAATTAGCGCCTACAATTAAATACAACTACCAATGTACAACTCTGCCATATTCTTCTGTGGTTCACAAAAGACTAAACTACTTCTACATAACGTATAACAATGTACAAAGACTAATAATTCAACTAAATATCTATTACAAAATATCTAATCGACTTGACATAAGCTTGGCAGGCTCTTCATCAACTACTAGCAGTACCAAAGGTTGTGTTGGCAGTACCTTCTTCTCTGCCACCTTTTTCTTCATTATCAACCTTTGAGATGCTTGGTGATGAAACAAATGCCATATTTCCTGAGCTTGACCCAGTAGTCTTCTTTACTTCATGGTCTACAATTTTGAAATTGTTGTAGAGATCATTAAGACTCATCTGGTCAATATCTGGCTTGTTCTTCCAGACAATGACATGCATAGACCATTCTGAAGGTAAACTCCTAAGAAATTTAGAGTTTAGGTCTTCTTGAGTTATCATCACTTCATGGATGGCTAACTGGCTTGAAAGCTTCTGAAGTCTATTGAACATACTGTCCAAAGACTCATTGGTTGTGGCTGTGAAGTTCTCAAATTGTTGTTTGAGAAGGGTTTTCTGTGTTTTCTTGGTAGCATCATTACCACCAAATCTAGCCACAATAGCTTCAAAAAGGGTTTTGGCATCTTTGTATTTGTTAAAGATCAAAAGCTGATCATTTGGAATAGTCATCAGTAACATACTCCTTGCTTTTAGATCATTTCTCTTCTGAACTTTTTCATCTGCATTTGATGGTTGGTCTTGTATTTGTGTTACAAGAGCATCATTTACTGTTGTAGTGGTGATTGAGGGTTTAAATGAGTTACCTTGTTCAATGATCTCCCAAAGTGCATAGTACTGCACTTGAAAGTATTGTTCTACCCTTAGTCGCCACATATCAAACTCATTTTGCTTAAGTAATGGAAGTTTAGCTGCAACATTTGTTTGAATATGTTCAACATCCATTGTTCTTTTAAATTAGTAAATATCAAGCCAGGCTCTGATACCACTTGTGGAAAGGTTTGTGTTTGTTTAAGATATTTATGTATGAATGTGTTTTAGCATGCGGAATCTACTACAACACACTTTAAAAGAACACAAGGTGGTGAGTTTATGTAAACGTGAGAATGCAATGAACAAAGAACACAACTTTGGTTAACACAAAACGATTCAATATTATTGATGAAATAATACGGATGATCTAAGTATCACCAGGATTACAAAGTAATCTTGAATCTAAGATTGTAAAGGGATTTGTGAATTGAGTAACTAAGTTACTTGAGAGATAGTTTGATTTTGGTTACTGGTTGAAGAGATGCATGCATGAAGTGTGACTAAGATATCCTTTTATAAGATAAGGATATCTTATTACAAGTTGTTCAAGTGGTTAAATATAATACTATACTTTGACTAAATTAGCGCCTACAATTAAATACAACTACCAATGTACAACTCTGCCATATTCTTCTGTGGTTCACAAAAGACTAAACTACTTCTACATAACGTATAACAATGTACAAAGACTAATAATTCAACTAAATATCTATTACAAAATATCTAATCGACTTGACATAAGCTTGGCAGGCTCTTCATCAACTAGCAGTACCTTCTACCCAGAAGGTACTGGTAGAACATCTTCATACACTTCAAAATCAACTAGCAGGCTCTTTAACATCTTTGGCAGGCTCTTTGACTTGAACATTTTATTCCCAACAGGTTCTAAGCCTTTACACCACTTGTTCCTTGTGTCAGAGACTTTACACGTTTTTTTCATCTAGCCCTGAAATTAATATCACACGACACTCCAATGTTTCTTTGATAAAATTTAAGATACGTGATTATCTCCCCATTTATTCCAATACACGACTTGCCTTATGCATAAACATGGCATTCTAAAATCACGCCATTAAATCACAGCCCATCTCCCTTATGTCTCGGCCCTAATCATAGCTACCTTCCATAAACTAATACACGTTACTCCTAAACCATATTATACGGCATCTCATTCACCTTCACATAATCGAATCTAAACCCAAGCAAGCCTTCAATCCGTTTTCTCCAATCTAAGATCCAAGAAGAAGAGTAGCAGCCCCTATTGGTGATCCTTTGAAGTGGTAGCAGCCTTTGGTGATCAAGATCATAACAGATTTGTTGGAAGTGTGTGTGTCGATCCAAGTGATATTCTCTTCGTTATCTTTGCCTCGCTAATCCAGCCAAGGTATTCGAACTACCCTTGTCTTCCATCCCTAATATGTTGATGTTAAAACCTGCTTAAAGACCAATTAATAATACATTTAATGAGGCATAAAATAAAGGAAACCCTAGGCGTATATAAGATAACGAGGACTGTGGGAATTTATGATTTCATGTGTGTATCACGAGCATGATTTTGGGTTGTTAACATGGCTTGTTGTGGGTGTTGGTGTCGACCTACGTCTAAAACATACACACATACATGCTTACTAATCGCGACTAAAAGAATAAGGGTATGGTGTACTTGTTGCAGCGTTAATATGTGTATCCTCTCGCATGTTGCGTTTCGTTGTGGCCTCGCATGCATGATTTTGGAAGTAAACATGTCTTGTTTGTGTATGTGTGCGTGTCACGGTGTGTCTTAGAATCGAATTAAGTTATGAATCGTTAGTACTTGTGGGTCTCGCATGCATATATAATGGGGTTAAAGAAATATAGAAATGGTGTATATGTGTGGTTCGTATATGGGTTGTGGGTAAAGTGATCTTAAAGATTTATTAACTTGGAAATTATACAAGTTGGAACCAGCATGTGGAGATATGAACATATCTATATAATCGATACTTGGAAATTAAACAAGGGCATTTTGGTTAGAGTTTGGGTCGAACAAAAACGGTTTAAAACAGGTCATGGTGATGGTCGTATGGTGTGGTAAGAATAGGTGTGCTTGTGTGTCCAGTTCTTGAGTTATATGTGGGTTAAATTAAGTCGAAAAGAGTAAAGTACATAAAAGGATAATCGGGTTGTGTTATATGTTGAATTAACATTTTAATAAATGAATTAGGGTTTAGTGCATGAAATATTTTATGAGATAATTAAAATATACAAAGTATAAGAAATTTCACATGAATATATAATTTACACTTTAGCCCCCAAACTTTGAATAATGACAGTTTAAACCCTAAAATTATTAAATGTGTCATATTAAACCCTAAACTAAAATATTGATCATATTAGATCTAAAAGTTACTTAATTGGCATTTTTAACCCAAAACGTTTTAAAATCGGAAAACTTGCTAAAAATAGAGAGTTTCCAAAAATAGAATGTTACTAAAAAAGGAAAGTTTCTAAAAATAGTAAGAAACCTTGAATGAGAAACCGTAATAACTATACGTGGCAAAATTCTAAAATAAGCTGCTAAGTAATGCGTGATCATTAAATTGTATAGGTTCGGCGAAGAAGGAGTGATTCCCTATTTTTGGTGTGCTTTCTTATTTCGTTGGTTGATTTGCATAAGGTACAGATATTCTGACCTTATATCTTAAGGTTTCTCATGATTCGTACACATCTTTTTGATATTAGTTTGATTATGATGCCTATGATCTGAGCCTTCTTGTTATGGCTTTCTTATATGATCTATGCCTTTGCTATGTTCCCTTAGATTTGTGAACCTTTGCTTATGAACCTTTGCTTTGATCCTTTGCTATAAACTTGTGAACCTTTGATATAATACCTTGATATGAACTTTGATATGATATGACATTTGAACCCTTCAGTTTGATACCCGAGCCAAGTTCGTTTCCTAGCCATGAAGGTAACATGGCCGTGTCATTGATGCACCAATGGCATGACTTTAGTGTGGTTGAGTGATGTTCCACACCGTCCCATTTTTATTATTATATGTGCACATTATATTTATTATGGCCAATACTATTGTTCAGGGGCGTATGGATGCATCCTAGGTTCGATTTGTAATTGATGGATATGATATGATATGATATGCTATGTTCGGTGACTGATGCTTGTGTGCAATACACGTCTTTCACATGTTCGGGAGCTAGCTACTCCATGGTTACTATGATATTTGATTTGATTTGTGTTCGGGCTCGCGGTAGATTACTGACCTTTCCTTACACTTTGATAACCATTTGTCTATGCCTTCCGTTTCCCCAATGCACTATATGATATTCTTTGTTCCTTATCTTTTGCTTTGTTTGTATATATCTGTTCACTTGGCTTTTTAAGCTCAGTCGCATTTTCTTTTCATGAGGCAGATTTTAGTTGAAAGCTGGGTTATGAGTGGAGAGTACTTTGGACTTAGAAGACTATATTTTGATAGCTATTCTGGATTAGAAATGACTAGAAGTGATTACATTTTTAGACTTAGAATTTATTGTTGTTCTCATTTGTAACCTTGTATTTCAGATTTTCCCTTTGTAACCTTTGAAATTCATTTGTATTATTTAAGTCATGTGCTTGTGTTTGCTTTGATATGTCACCATAGCGTAATACTTCTACCCTTATTGGGTTGGGGTGTTACACGGAAAGATAGACTCCAGTCTTTGAGAGTCAGATCATTGGGAATGACTATCATTTCACCACTACCATCAAAGATCCTCGAGGCCCAAGTCGAGGCACTCAAGGAAGAAAACCTACCAAGTGAAACACTTAAAGGAATGCAAGATAATGCAAACGGTTTAGTAAGGAGATCAGATGGAACATTATGTTTCAAGGATAGAAGTTGGATACCTCTCTATGGTGGAATACGAGAGTTGATTATACACAAATCACACAAGTCAAAGTACTCCATTCATCCATGTTCTGATAAAATGTATCAGGATCTCAAAAAGCTTTATTGGTGGCCGAATATGAAAGCAGAGATAGCTACGTATGTCAGTAAATGCCTTACTTGTGCTAAAGTGAAAGCCGAGTACCAGAAGCCATCAGGACTACTTCAGCAACCGGAAATTCCACAGTGGAAATGGGAACGCATTATAATGGACTTTGTCACTAAACTTCCCAAAACATCAGGAGGTTACGATGCTATTTGGGTAATAGTTGATCGTCTCACCAAGTCAGCCCATTTCATTCCAATCAAAGAGACTTATACTATGGATCAGCTCACCAGACTTTACGTCAAGGAAATAGTTTCAAGGCACGGTGCACCAATTTCCATCATTTCCGACAGAGACAGTCGCTTTACTTCAAACTTTTTGGGAGTCATTGCAAGATTCATTTGGGACTAAATTAGACATGAGTACCGCCTATCACCCTCAGACCGATGGTCAGAGCGAGAGGACAATTCAAACATTGGAAGACATGCTCAGGGCGTGTGTCATTGACTTTGGAAATGGTTGGGCTAACCATTTGCCATTGATCAAGTTCTCTTACAATAACAGTTATCACTCGAGTATAAAAGCCGCACCATTCGAGGCACTCTATGGTCGTAAGTGCCGGTCCCCAGTTTGTTGGGCCGAAGTTGGTGATGTACAGCTAACTGGTCCAGAGTTGGTCAGAGAAACAACAGAAAAGATAATTCAGATTAGAGAAAGACTCCAAACAGCCAGAAGCAGACAGAAAAGTTATGCCGATGTTTGACGCAAACCATTAGAATTTCAGGTTGGAGACAAAGTCATGTTGAAGGTCTCGCCTTGGAAGGGCGTGATACGATTCGGGAAACGCGGGAAGTTGAACTCGAGATACATTGGGCCGTTCAATATTTTGGAAAGGATCGGTCCGGTAGCGTACAGACTGGAGCTTCCGTCAGAGCTCTGCAATGTACATAACACGTTTCATGTCTCAAACCTCAAGAAAAGTCTTTCAGACGAAACGCTCGTAATCCCATTGGAAGAAATTCTGCTCGATGATAAGCTTAACTTTGTGGAAGAACCATCAGAAATTATGGACCGAGAGGTCAAACAGTTGAAGCAAAGTCAAATTCCTATCGTTAAAGTTCGCTGGAATTCTCGCAGAGGTCCTGAGTTTACTTGGGAACGGGAAGACCAGATGCGACTCAAATACCCACATCTTTTCACTGAGACCACTCCAGAGACCAACATCAGCTGAATTCAGGGACTGAATTCCTTTTAGGGTGGTCGACTGTCACAACTCGTAATTTCAGGTCATTTTCCAAACCTCGACAATTTACTATTCATGAGTTACTATTCATCATTCACTATTCACCGATCACTATTCATCATTTCACTATTCATCATTTTTTAAGTCAGTTTGAGACTTTGAGAAGTTGTCAAAATTTTTACTATTTATATGACACTATTCATTCCCTAAGGAAAATCACTATTCATGGGTATCATTCATCATGTTGTAAACCTGGTTTACGGGTACTCAAATGCGCATAACCGGTTAGGTTTAGCTGCGTATTCATGCATCATCAGTAAAGACACATCATACAGACTAGAGTAGTCTGCATATCATCAATAACATCATTATCATATCAGTTCATGCATGGGTTTGTGTGATTTTCATTAACGTATGCTTAATTGTTTAATTAACGTTACCACTCAGTCATTTCTACTAACGTTATACCCAATACTCCCGACTATGATCCTAATACATTTTCAAACAAATTAAAATGATATAGAGATTATATTATTACTTTACCCGGTGTTTTTAAATCAATCGCTATATTTTTCGTTTGACGCTTATAACTCCGTCGGTTTACGAAATTTCAATCCGATAATCATTCTAACACCCGATTCTTGCCAGGAATATGGTTTTATAATTTTTACAACTTCGTCGTACTTTATTTTACATCGTCACAATTTATTTCTAGTTAACTCGGTACCCGATAACACCTAATGTATACCTTAAACTAGCTAAACTCTAATTAAATGGAGACACTTGCATTAATTAGCATCAAATCCTTCCATATTTGCCCACATGTGCCGCCCCCCCTAAACTCCCCTAATTCTTCATACACTTGATTAGTAGGACAAAAACCATTAATGAATTTCTAGTCTTTTATTTCCATTCCACTAACTAACATCTCATAACACATAAACATTTAGCTAAACCAACAGATTTTCTCTCTTCCTTTTCTTCTTCCCCATTCTGCCAAACCAAGAACATCAAGAACAATCCATCAAATTTTCAAGTTAAAGTTATAATCAAGTTTCATTTACCTTCCTTGTCAAGGTTTTGTGGTTAAACCTCAAAGTTTCTTACACATTTCTCATCAAAACTCATCAAGTATTCAAGTAAGTTTCAAGAACACATTTTTGATCATCTTATACTTTCATTTGATTCATATGTTTATGTATTTTCAAGTTATATTAGTTAATCATGCAACATATTTATGTTTTAGATACCACTTTGCACATAAACTATCTTTAACACTAGATCTATAAGTTTCACTAGTGATCTCATGAAATCCACCAAGGTTGGTGATGTTTAGGACCCCATGACACCCTAAGAAGGTGTATGGTAGGATTTGCGAACTTGTGGAGTTGATTTGAAGTGGTATGATCGAGTTTAGAACCAAGAAAATGAGTTTTTAGGAAAGTAGATAAGGTTCTGTCCAAAAATGCAAAGTCTGGAAAACTCAGAAACTTTTGAACTATTTTGGCCTTCATATTCAGAAATTTCTTTCAAAAACGAAACCGTGGCCGCTAGAATCACTAAAAACCGACTTATAATGAAGGAGATATGATTTCTCAAAGTTAGACGACGGAAACTAAAATTCTGAAAATTTAGTTGCTGATCGCCGAGATTCAAAGGAAAAAACAAGGCGTTAGACGTGATCTAGACGACCCGACCTACTGAGATTATGTTAGTTCATGTTTATACGAAGCCGTGGATATAAAGAACGTAGAAAACGAGCTTATAACGACCGAGATATTCACGTTTGAAGCCCGACGTACCATGTTTATTTTGACAGCCCACTAATAGAAAGTGTTTTAAGTATAAAAACTAGTGTTTTTGCGAGACATAACATTGATAGCCGATTTTCTAATTGATCGAGGCGTGTATAATCAAAAGTTAAATGAAAAGAAATTAATACATTGTTACAAGGTTTTCAAAACGTCGAGTTTGATCACTAACACTTAACGTGCAATATTTCGCGACTAGTTTCATGAAGCCATTTTGGACATATTTTCACAAGTTAAGGAAAATATTAAATTGCGATGAAAACATTATATTTTGCCGATAGAACACCAAACGAGGATCGTGGAGTACCGTTTCAACATATTTATACGAAAAGTAGTTTATAACTTAGCGAGACGTCAAAAGTGTATTTTTTGTCGATAAACGTTATTTTCAAAACTAACAAGTGGTATCGTTAACATACGTATTTGCATGTGTTGCATTGTATCATTGCTTACATTGGATCACATCATTCATAATAGGTCGCGGTTAGAGACCGAACTTTATTTCATCACGTCCATCATTGTCATTGTTGCTATATCATATCAGGTGAGTTTTCATAGCCCCGTTTTAAATTGTTTATTGATTTCTAAACTCTCGGGGGAGAATACATTGCACCATTTTTATATGCGGACCAAAGTATCCAAACTCATTTACATTGCTTAAGTTACATCATTGCCCAGATTAAAGTCCCCTTTATTATCATGAACCGTTAATTGTTAGCAAGTGAGAGTGAGTGAATAGATCTATTGAGGGTGACTCCTCCGTTCGGGTTGGTAGCACCAACTGGTCAAACGAACGCATTTCATTTCTGTTATATTAGAGTGATTGGCAAACACTCAGTTGGGGCATTTCATTCAGTCTAGCTTCGGGGTCATGAGCTTAAGAGCTAATGTATCATTTTTATGTGGCATGGTTTTGTCATACACTTTATACTTGTGGTATTCGTACAACATTTCATTTACATAAACCTATGATATCACCAACATTTTTGTTGACCATTTTTAGCAATGTAATTTCAGGTAATTAAGGTATCGCATGTTGGCTTGCATAAGGACATATCATGGAGTCGCGGAGTCAACTCGTCTCACTTTATATTTTATGCAGTTATCCATAGTTTGAATTGTATGAACTGGTTTTTCTGAAAACTTGTTTCACCTTTTGGGACCTAGCTTTGTAACTCTGAACGTTTTTAATTAATCAAACGATGTATTTTCTAAACGACACTTTATGTCGTTCAATATAACTGCAACTTTGGTGCTATGACCAGTCATGCCCTTGAATGCTTCATTCCGCTGCAAGTCACGAAATTTGGGGGTGTATTTATGTGACCAAGCCTCCTATGCCATTTCATAGATTCATCCAATGTGGCCTTTTCAACTAGACAAGTAAGTGCCTCTTTAGGAACAATCTTCTTCATATCAACACTGTACATGTTGCCCTTTCTTGGAATTTTAAGAAGTACTTGACTTTCATCAGGCATCTTAAAATCAGAAGAAAGTACAAGACATTCAGTGTCAGTAAAAAGAACTTCGTTCTTTTTGTCACACATTTGTGAGACACTAAAAAGATTATACTTAAGCTCTTGCACATAGTACACATCTTCAAAATCTAATTTACCGGTTTTAAGAGTACCTTTACCAGTAATTCTTCCTCCAATTCCTCGTCCAAAGGTAACACATCCTCCATCTAATGATTGAAAGTCTGAAAGATAAGACATTTGCGATAGAAATTGACAATTGCGATAGAAATTGACATTTGCGATAGAAATTGACATTTGCGATACAAATTGACATTTGCGATAGAAATTGACATTTGCGATAGAAATTGACAATTGCGATAGAATTTGACATTTGCGATAGAATTTGACATTTGCGATAGAATTTGTCATTTGCGATAGAAAATGACAATTTCGATAACAAATGACAATTTCGATTGAAAATGACATTTGCGATAGAATTTGAAATTTGCGATAGAAAATGACAATTTCGATAACAAATGACAATTTCGATAGAAAATGACAATTTCGATAATTTCTTATACAAGAAGTTTCGATAACACTGTAGACGTACTGTTCATTAGATTCTTCAAAAATTTATCAAAACTTGTTATTATGTTTCCACAAATTTGTTCCAATAGCATCCTATGATGTTTCTAAGTCATATATTCAAGTTTTAACAATTTTTAACCATAGAATCTCAAAAATCAACCTGAACGTGTTCTTCTTAAACCCTAACAATCAAAATCAAAGCCATGGTGTTTCTGGGTTCAATTCAAAGGCATAATCATTCAATTCGAAGCATAAGAACAACATTTCAATGGTTTAATTATGCTACAACACAAACAATCACTTTTCCCCAATTCGTACGCTTAAACCCTAAATTAGAACATGCAAGAATCTTGTTTATGGGTTCATTTAAGCACATGCATCATGTTTAGGAACATATTCCGAGCAAATCCCACCAACAAATTACAACTTAAACACTTAAAATCAAGAAACACGATTAAGCATAAACCCTAAGTCTAAAGCATTCGATTGTGACAAATTGAACCGTTGGATTGTTAAATCCTTCAAAACCGTTTCTTATAATCGTATAATAAACATGTTTTTACTCACAAATTAGCAGATTCTTGAACGGATTTGATGGTTGATTCTTAGCCGTGGATCTTGGTGGGTGGGAATTAACTGCGGTTGGTGTGGTTTGTCAGTGAAAGTAAATGTTGCATTTACTACTTTTTCCCCTTTTTTGTTTAATCTGTTTTAACCTTTTTCATCTTTCACACATTAAGTCCCTAAACTTTTTATTTTTACGCTTTAGATCTTAACTCACTAATTCTAACTTGCATACTTAGCATATTTGGCACTAACAACTCTTAATCCTATGATATTACCACCTTTCTTTTTGAAGCAACAATTTAGAAGAAATTATGCAAGTACAAATTTTAATTTTTGTCTCCCCCTTAACACTTGTTCCGAAATAATTGTTAACATTTTGAAATGAACAAGGTGTTGGAGAAGATTTCGTAGTTGCAAAAACTTTTTTTTTTTTATATATATATTAAATGGAAAATCTTTTTATGTTTCTCGTTAAATATTTACAAAGATAGTTTGATCTTTGACACTTTTAATTTTGTGTAAGAAAATTGTTCAAGTCATCTGGAGTCAAACATCTCATACCAATCTGGTGAGCCAGTTCCGCAAATCTTGCATGAGGCAAGGCTTTGGTGAACAGATCTGCCAATTGGTGTTCAGTACCCGCCAAGTATAATTCAACTGTACCCATTTCCACGTGCTCTTTGATAAAGTGATACCGGAGAGAAATATGCTTCGATTTTGAATGTTGAACCGTGTTGCACGAAATAGCGATGGCACTCTTGGAATCGCAGTACATTGGAATCTTGTTGAAGATTTAACCATAATCCATCAGTTGTGATCGCATCCATATGACTTGAGCACAACATGCTGACATGGCCACGTATTCAGATTCCGTTGACGATAGTGATGTATAGTCTTGTTTCTTTGATTGCCAAGAGACGAGCTTGTCAGCCAAGAATTGAACTCCCCTTGTTGTACTTTTGCGTATGTCTAGGCATCCTGCATGGTCAACGTCTGAAAAACCAACAAGTTTAAACCCAGAATCCTTCGGATACTAGATCACCAAATGAATGGTTCCCTTTAAGTATCGAAGGATCCTCTTAACAGCAGGCAGATGACGTTCAGTTTGTCTTGACTGATAACGGGAGCATAGATACATGGCAAATACAACATCTGGCTGGCTAGCTGTGAGATACATGAGAGACCCAATCACACTAAGATATTTCGTAGGATCAATGGGTGTGTCATGTAGATCAGCATCTAGCTTTGGGGATGAGGAAGACAAGGGGGTATTATAGGTGTCACAGCTGGTCATGCCATGGTTTTTCAAAATCTCTTGTGCATATTTGGACTGACTTAGGAAAATACCACGGGGGGATTGATGAACTTGCAGTCCTAGGAAGAACTTGAGTTCACCCATCATGGACATCTCAAAGTTTTGTTTCGTTAGTCTTGCAAAAGCGTTTGAATATTTTCTATGAGTTGAACCAAAAATGATGTCATCTAAATAAATTTGAACAATGAGAATATCCTCCCCGTGTTTTTGTATAAACAAAGTCGGGTCAACTGATCCTTTAGTAAAATGATTGGCTAGTAAGAATGCAGACAGTTTGTCGTACCATGCCCTCGGGGCTTGTTTAAGGCCGTAGAGGGATTTCTTGAGCCTGTAGACGTGGTTCGGATGCTCTGGATCGACAAAGCCCTCTGGTTGTTTAACATACACCTCTTCCTGGAGTTGTCCATTGAGAAATGCCGTCTTCACATCCATTTGATATACCATGATATTCTTGTGAGCAGCGTATGCCAGGAACATTCGAACGGCCTCAAGACGCGCCACTGGCGCAAAAGATTCCTCGAAGTCGATTCCTTCCTCTTGACTGAATCCTTTAGCCACCAACCGGGACTTGTTACGAATAACCGTACCATCCACATCTAACTTATTTTTCCAGATCCACTTCAGCCCGACGACGTAAACCCCATCTGGTCTTTCTACCAATTCCCAAACTTCCAACCTCTTGAATTGATCCAATTCCTCTTGCATAGACTCAATCCAGTTGTCGTAGGTAAGGGCTTCTTTAATATTTTTGGGTTCTGATTGACAAACGGTGAGTGCATAAATGCAAGTTTCACCGTCTGTGTGGAATCGTTGTCGTGTCATGACTGGGTTTTTTGGGTTGCCAATTACATTCACAAGGGGGTGATCCTTAGTCCATTTGTGAGTGTATGGGTAGTGTTGATAAGTGTGGTGCAGATTTGACGGTTCCAAATTATTCGTGGACGATTCTCCGATGTCTGGAATGGTAGGAGCTGGAGCAAATGAATTGAAGAATGCATTGCCGTCATAATCTGCTGGTGTGGGTACTTCAAAAGAATGTAGAGGGTGACCTTCAGCTGCAGACGCAGAAGTAGAAGCTGTTTGATCTACTGATGATGATATGTCTGGTTGAGGTGCATCTTCAGCAACTGTTATGGTGGTAGTCACTGGTGTATCAGGCACTTGATTATTGACAAGTGGTTATGCAGTGAAGCTTGTGGATACACCAGAAGCACGACTCAGGAGAGTATCATCAAACAACGGAGCAAACAAGTCTTCTTAGTCTTTGCGGTTTAGAGAGAAAGATGCAGCTGAAGGATCAGGGAAGTTGAGACGGTTGGATTCAGGTCCTAAGCTATTGTGCTTAGAAGTTATATCGGTGAGCTCATTGAAATTAGCATGTATAGTCTCCTGAATCTCCCGGGTGCGACGGTTCCAAATTCTGAATCCCTTTGAATTTTCACAATATCCGACAAAAATTCCTATGTCCGCTTTGGCTTTTAATTTCCCATGGTCATCACGATCATTCATTGGATAGCAGAGAGCTCCAAAGACATGAAAGTAGTTAATGTTTGGTTTTTTGCGGTGAACAATCTCATATGGAGTCTTGGTGTGCCGTTTGGTGATCATGCATCTGTTTTGGGTGTAGCAAGCGGTTGAAACGGCTTCTTCCCAGAGATAATCCGGTAGTTGAGCATTGATCAACATCGTTCTTGTAGCTTCCACTAAAGTTTGGTTTTGTCTTTCAACCACGCCATTCTGTTTGGGGCTGCGTGCAATGGATGTTTGATATTCAATACCCACTTTCTCATAATACTCCCGAAGAGTCTGATTCTTGAATTCAGTGCCATTGTCTGTTCGAATTTTTCTGAAGGTGTTGCGTAACTGAACTTGAATCTTTGTGAGAAAGGTGATGATCATTTGAGGAGCTAGATATTTTGTACGAAGGAAGTATACCCAAGTTCATCTCGAGAAGTCATCAACAATTACCATTATATATCTCTTTCCATTGATAGTTTGAACACGCATAAGACCAAAAAGATCCATATGAAGAAGTTGAAGAACGTGATCAGTACTGTGCTCGGATTTAGGAGGAAAGTGAGCACGAGTACTTTTTCCTTGTTCATAAGTAGGACAAAGGTGTTCTTTGCCGTATTTGAATCTTGGAAGACCACCGACCAACTTTTTACGAGCGAGCTCGGTCATAGTTTTGAAATTCAGGTGAGACATGCGTTTGTGCCATAGCCATGCTTTGGTGGAATGTGCCTTGGATAATAAGCAGATCGGAGACGAAGCAGTCATGTCGGAGAAGGAAATAGTATAAAGACTTGTGCCACGTTTTCCTTTCATCATGTCGTTCCCCTATAGATCTCGAACAAAACATGTTTTCTCCCGAAAAGCCAGTTCTAAATCACCATCGCAGAACTGCCCGACGGTAACCACTGTAAGATTTCCCTATATATATATAATTTTCTAGTACTTAACTTTTTCCACGTAGAATTTTTTTTTTCTTTTCCTTCTTGATTGTAATTATTATCCTATGTGACGAAGATCACATCACTAAAAACCCTGCTTGCAACCCAACCTTAATTAATTTAGTATTTACCTATGAAAACATCATTGACCTAAAACCTTATGAGATCCCACTTACCACTTTACGTTATTTTGCTAATGTACGTTTAAAACTGAATTTTTCTTATTTAATAAGAATTTTATGAAACACTAAACCACCATAGCAACATGTGAAGATAATGAAACTATAAAAATAGCAACATATAAATTATTTAAATTTTGTACAAGTCACTAAAATACAAAAACCCTAATTCCACTATAACTTCTGATAAAACCCTAATTTCTTAGAAACTATTATTTTATTTGTAAACCCTAGTTAATATTTTTATAAAATATTATGTACAAGTATCTTAAGTCAAGGTACAAGTCCTTTAAGTATGAAATCTAAATAAACATAAAAACCTTATAAAAACATTAGAAATAATTATTTAAATAACATTTTATTGTAATAGTTTCATATAATAAATTATAAAAATAATTTATTTATTTATTTTATATATGTACAACTTCATAAACATAATGTACAACTCTTTTATGCACAATAATATAAAAACTCAATTAATGGCATTTAAAGTGTAATAAAAATTACATAAAAATTATAGAAAATTAAGAAATAATTAAAAATACATTTTTCTTATTTTTCTTACATAAGTACAAGTCTCCTTAGCCTAAAGTACAACTACCCAAAGCACAAAAACTATTTTCCACCTAAATAATACAAATCGATACTTACAAAATCATGTTAATTAGATTCAAATTTTATTTCTAACTTACTCTAAACCTAGGAAACCCTAACTTTACCCAAAACCCTAGTTTACAAGATCACAAAGCCATAGTACAACCCCTTTAAGCATAGGATCGAACCCTAACTAGTTTAGTTACACATCCTAGTTCAAATTTAACCCTAAGCAACTAAATATCTAGCAACCTTAAACCCTAAACAGCCCACATGTTTGGAGAAGAGGGAGTATACATAGCCTCTCTCTAGAAGGAGCCCTATGTGTAAGGACCATAAACTTCCACATTTCCCTAATCATTTTCCCCCTCATGTGGCAACTCCCTGGCCTTACACCTCATCTCACACGTCCCCACAGAAACCCTAGAAGTCCCAGGAAACCCTAGCTTAGCCTTCTATAAATAGCAACACAAATGAAACCCTAGGACATCACCAACCACTCGAACTACCACAAACAGCCACTACCCTTTCACACCAATGATCCCTTAGTCCCACATAAGCTAAACTAAGCCTAGAGAAGCAGTAGGAGCAAGCCAAGTCCAGTAGAAACCAAGTTCGAACCATACCTCATCCAATATAACCCTAGTCGACCATTTCAAGAAAGGTATGTCCCAGCCCTTTTCACTTGCTTTCCTATAGATAATTTATATTCAAATGAAGTTTAAAACATATGTCATAACCCAGAAATAACTAAAACACACTTTGTTTAATTTATGTTATATCGAGTTCATATATACCCCTAAAATTCGAATAAATGTTCTAATAGATCAAAGATGATAAAAATGGTTTAGAGATACTTAAAACATGTTAAAATAATAGATGATATCATAAAAACATAGTGTCTAAAAATCGGATTTAGCAAAACACAAGTTTTCTTATTTTTTTCTTTCTATCGAGACCAACAGCAGGTCTGCTGCTTTGGTGCTCGTTTTACCATATCAAATGTAATCTAAAAATTCTAAGATTCGACATGCTTAAAGTACTCTAGAAGATCTAAATGTAGGAAAAAGAATCATGAATTTTCGTTAAGAAATGAAGGAGAACTAGGCGTATGAAGTTCTATTATTTTCTGTCGAGTAAAACTAGTGTCGTAAGTTTTCTGTTTTGATTTACTAAGTCGTGGGTTCGAACCAAGCTTCAAGATTTTACAAGAATACTTTTAAAACAGTTATGAACACTTAAGAAAAGGTTTTGTAAAAGATCATGGCTTAAAACACTCGAAATAAAATATTTTTAAGACAAGGATATCGAGTAAAGTTAAATAGAAATCTCAAGGGCCAAACCTGTCAAAATTTAATAAAGTTTTCGGTTTGGACTTATTGTGAGATCGAGAAGTCCCTAAGGGGTAAAAGTTGTCCATTTTGAAACTTAAAGGTATAAAGTGTCAATTAACCAAAGTTCAGGGGAAAATTTTGTATATTTCTAAAAGTTCAAGGGTAAAAATTGTCATTTTCATAAAGTTCAAGGGTAAAACTTGCCAACCCTAGATACTTAGAGGACTAAAAGGAAAATACACTTAAAACCCTAATTTTAATTTAATAATATTATTAATAAATTATTATTATTATTATTATTATTATTATTATTATTATTATTATTATTATTATTATTATTATTATTATTATTATTAGAAATTAAAACCTAATAACGAAACTAAAAACGTAAAACGGAAAATAAAACTTATATTCGGATACGATTACTGAGAACTTGATATACCAACCTAGGTTGCAAGCCGGAGACGTTTATCAACTGTATTTCATTTTGTTTTCCATCCAGATTGTTCAGGTGAGTTTATAGTCCCACTTTTTACTTACGTGTTTTCCAAATATGTGGGGAGATACATGCTATTAAATCGAACACAAGTATTTTCCTGATTGTTATTGCACTAGGCTAACTGTTCGTTATTATTGAGATTGAATTATTTATTTAAAAGACCCTCATATCATGCACCATTAGTCACCTGCTGGGTGAGCGCGAATATGTGAATAGATCTATTGGCCTGACGACCCATTTGTTCTAACCGGATGGATATCTACGTGGTAGCCGGTTAGGCAGATGCATTATATTTGATATCTTTAACTCGGGGGCAAGACCACTCTCATTTCAATCATGTTTGTGGAATCTGGAAACTGTTAACGCATTGCGTGTCATGAGGTTTAGTGCAATAATGTTGAATTACGATATAACTGATTTCTCATATTTTGGCTTGTGTTCAAACTAATTATAAATTTAAACACTATAGATTCACTCAACCTTTGTGTTGACTTTTTAAGCATGTTTATCTCAGGTAACTAGGAGTGTGGCGATGGCACGAAGTGGCTGTGGACTTTCTCTTTACAAGAGTGTCCACTTTGTTATCATTCAATAAATAATGTAATTTTTATTATGTATTTCTGAACCTCCCTCTGGGACCTATATTATGTACTCTGATATTAAATAAATGAATGATAACAATTTTTATTTAAAAATGTCTCATTTTGAGTCGTTTTCTATTCTCATGACTGTGAACCATGAAGTAGCACCCCAAGCTTATATTCCGCTGCGTAATCCGAAAATGGGGGTGTTACAGATTGGTATCAGAGCTCATGGTTATAGAGAACCAAATGTTTTCAAAACATTGAACTATAACCACTTTTCACAAAAACTTAGCCAGAGTCCTTCGTGCCACGAAAATATTGAAATATTATTTATATATGAATTATTATTCATTATTTAATTATATAGTGGAATATTTATAATTTTTGGGTGGTTCCAGAACTACAAAATTCCCTCTTCATTCTATTATCTCTATGTCGAACGCGGAAATCGAAAATATCGCAACCGTACCAGACGTCATACCACAACCCAGACAATTAATAGAGTTGGATTCAGTAGAGGATGTCATGGTGGTACCCGAAATTCCCTCAGCTTTTGAGCATGATTCGGAATCAGACCCTATAGCAGAATCATCGGAAGATACCTTGATGACAGAAGTTATGCCAAATTCTGAGGATCCTTATGTGCAAGTCAGAGAAAGAGCTCATATGATTGCAGAAGGAGAATCCTCTGAACCAGATCCTACTTCAGTTTTGGAGAGACCTCTAGAGAGAACTCGGAGAACCGCACGAATGAGAACTCTCCCAGTATTTTCCTCACCTTTACCTCGTCCATATCCATATATGCTACCTAATTTTGAACTTGTAGTCCCAACGTCTTTACCTCCGCCACCACCATCATCTACCAACTTCACACCTTCATCCGTACCATTTGAATTGAGTGATGAGGTCCAAGCTATTATTGCACGATATAATGCCATGCCTCGATCTCCTACTCCTGATGTCTCTACCCCTCCGCGAGTTTTCGAGATAGGAGAAAGTTCCCAAGCGGCACAGGAGCGTCAGCCGTCTGTCTCTACTCTTCTATCACGGCTAGAGCGCCAAGAGGAGCAGATTGAGACTGCATTGGGACATCTTGACGAACTCCCACTGGAGCGCATTGAAGGTATCGAATGCAGAATAGAAGACATGATGACAGATCAGGAGGTGATAAAGCAAAAGATGAATGAAAACCGCAAAGAATCTGAGAAGCGTTACGAGGAGATTAGACATGAGATACCCATTGTCTACGAAAATGAACTGAAGATAATAGAAGAGATGATCAAAAAGAATGAGGAGTTAGCAACAGCACAAAATCGGATCGCAACTTTAGAAATAACGGTCGCAGAGATGCAGATGTTGTACCAGGAAAATATGAACGTTCTCATTAGTATGATAGCCGAACTCAGCAGTCAGCTTAAGGGAACTTCTGGAGGACAGTAGATCTAACCACTATATATATATTTTCTTTTGAGTGCTACGTCTAAATTTTGAAAAATATAGTATAGACATGGCACTAATATGTAGTTTGTATCAAAACAGCTTTTGTACTATATATCAACCATAAAGTATGTAGCCTAAATGTGACACTTGTATCAATTTTGTTATGTGTAACAAGATAACGAGTTATTTATGGCTATATATGGTTTAGATATTTTGCTGTGAATGATATAAATCTAAATATATATATTTTCATGTGGTGATAGAAAATATGTCTCGCAAATCCCCAGAACCAACCATGTCGCAAGCTGCTATTCGAAAGCTTGTTGCAGACAGTGTCGCTGCAACTCTTGAAACTCAAGCAGCGGAAATGGCTCGTACTGGAAGCTCAAGCCGACCCAATGGAGATAATGAGTCAGTCAATGCTCGCAAGTGTACTTACAAAGACTTTATGAACTGCCAACCGACTTTCTTCAAAGGAACTGAAGAAGTTACAGCATTAGCTCGTTGGTTCGAACGTATGGAAGTGGTCTTTGTAAGGAGCGGGTGTTCTGATGATTGCAAAGTTGCCTTCGCAACAGGAACTTTGTTAGATGATGCTTTGTCTTGGTGGTCTGCTACTTCCCGGACAATGGGAGTAGAAGCAGCTCATCAACTCACTTGGGATGATCTCAAGAAGAGGATGTTAAGCAAATATTGCCCTCGTACTGAAATCAAGAAATTGGAGGATGAATTTCACCAGCTAGTAGTGAAAGGAACAGATGTCAAGGCATACAATAGAAGGTTTCAGGAGCTTGCTCTCCTATTTCCTAATATGGTGCCTGATCTTGAGAAGTTGTTGGAAAAATATGTTGAAGGATTTCCTCGGAGCATCGAAGGGGATGTTACTGTTTCAAAGCCTCAATCATTGGAAGAAGCAATGACTACGGCTCAAAAACTGATGGATAGAGAAATTAAGCGAAATTCAGTTCAGGGAAACAATGATCTCAAACGAAAGTTTGATGATAAAAGAAATTCCCATCATTACGACTACCATTCCAACAACAACAACAACCGCAACAACCAAAACCATTACCACCAAAACCGTAACCAATACCATCATCAGCAAAACCGACGACAAGAAGCAGCCAAAGCCTATACTACCCCTTCTGCTGAGAAGAGTGGGTATATTGGCACAAAGCCACAATGCAGTCGATGCTTGTTACATCACTTTGGTCCATGTACCGTTAAGTGCATGAAGTGTCAGAAGATAGGACATCAGACCAAAGACTGTAGGGCGACAGGAGTAAATCTGCAGCCGGTGATCGTGACATGCCACGGATGTGGAGAAAAAGGACATTACAAAAATCAGTGCCCGAAGATAAATACTAATCCAAACAATGGTGCCCGCGGACGGGTGTACGTGTTGGGTGATGGTAACGAGCAGCAGAACCCGGACATAGTCACGGGTACGTTTCCTCTCAATCAGCATTTAGCTAGAGTATTGTTTGATACCGGAGCTGATAAAAGTTTTATATCTCTTACTTTTGCTTCTTTACTCAAACTCAATCCCACTGCCTTAACCCGAACATATGAAATTGAGCTAGCTAATGGGAAAATAGTAGGCACTAATTCCGTAATCCAAGGTTGTATCTTAACTCTATTAAATCAGCCTTTCGACATCAACCTTATGCCTATTGAATTAGGAAGCTTTGACGTAATCGTTGGCATGGACTGGTTATCCAAATATCATGCCAAGATATTATGTAACGAGAAAGTGGTTCACATTCCTTTTAAGGATGAGACTTTGATTATTCGAGGTAGTCAAAGTAAAACCAAACTAAGCATAATATCTTGCATCAAAACCATGAAATATATCAACCGAGGATGTCCAGCATTTTTAGCCCATGTAACAGAGAAGAAAACGGATGAAAAACGATTGGAAGATGTACCGGTAGTACGCAATTTTCCGGAAGTATTTCCTGAGGAGTTACCTGGATTACCACCTGTTCGTCAGGTAGAATTCCAGATTGACTTAGTACCAGGAGCAGCACCAGTAGCACGAGCTCCATACCGTTTAGCGCCATCAGAAATGCAAGAACTATCCAATCAACTGCAGGAGTTATTGGATAAAGGTTTTATTCGACCAAGCTCATCGCCTTGGGGAGCACCTGTCTTATTTTTTAAAAAGAAGACGGAACTCTTAGAATGTGTATTGATTACCGAGAGTTGAATAAACTTACGGTAAAGAATCGATATCCATTACCAAGGATCGATGATTTGTTCGATCAACTACAAGGATCTAGCATTTACTCAAAAATCGATCTAAGATCAGGATATCATCAACTGCGTGTTAAGGAAGAGGACATTCCTAAAACAGCTTTTAGAACAAGATACGGTCACTATGAGTTTCAAGTGATGCCATTTGGGTTAACCAATACACCAGCTATATTCATGGATCTCATGAATCGTGTATGCAGACCCTATTTGGATAAATTTGTGATCGTGTTCATTGATGATATTCTTATCTATTCTCGGAGTGAAGAAGAACATACGGAGCATTTGAAGACTATTTTGCAACTACTCAAGAGGGAACAGCTGTACGCTAAATTTTCCAAATGTGATTTTTGGATTCATACCGTGCAGTTTCTTGGACATGTGGTTGATCGCCATGGAATCCACGTGGATCCATCCAAAATAGAAGCAGTTAAGAATTGGCCAATACCAACGACTCCTACTGAAGTGCGACAATTCTTAGGACTCGCTGGTTATTACCGAAGATTTATTGAGGGATTCTCAAAGATTGCCAAATCTTTAACGGAATTAACTCAGAAAGGTAAGAAGTATGTATGGGGAGAAAATCAAGAGAAAGCTTTCCAGCTGTTGAAGCAAAAGCTTTGTGAAGCTCCAATCTTAGCTTTACCAGAAGGAAGTGATGATTTTGTTGTGTATTGCGACGTGTCACACCAAGGTTTAGGAGCAGTGTTGATGCAGAGGAATAAAGTGATTGCTTATGCCTCTAGACAACTCAAGCCTCATGAGGAAAATTATACTACTCATGATCTTGAACTAGGAGCAGTTGTATTTGCTCTCAAAATCTGGAGACATTATCTGTATGGCACAAAATGCGTTGTGTATACAGATCATAAGAGCCTTCAACATATTCTCGACCAGAAGGAATTGAATATGAGACAACGCCGATGGTTGGAGTTATTAAGCGACTACGACTGTGAAATTCAGTATCATCCTGGAAAAGCAAACGTTGTAGCAGATGCGCTAAGCAGGAAGGAACGAAGTAAGCCTCTTCGAGTTAGAGCTTTAGTAATGACCATTAATTTGGATTTACCATCCCAAATTCTCAATGCGCAAGCCGAAGCAATAAAAGAAGAAAATGTGCAGGCTGAAAATTTGAGAGGTATGGACAAAATATTTGAAATCCGCCCTAACGGGATTCGTTGTATAAAGAATCGGAGTTGGTTACCGCTCTTTGGTGATTTAAGAAATGTGATTATGCACGAATCACATAAGTCCAAATATTCTATCTATCCGGGATCTGAAAAGATGTACCAGGATCTCAAGAAACTTTACTGGTGGCCAAACATGAAAGCTGATATAGCTGAGTATGTCAGTAAATGTTTGACTTGTGCACGAGTTAGAGCAGAGCATCAAAGGCCATCCGGTCTATTGACTCAACCTGAGATTCCGGAATGGAAATGGGAGCGAATAACAATGGATTTTATCACCAAATTGCCTAGAACGTCAAGTGGATATGACACTATTTGGGTCATAGTTGATCGTCTTACAAAATCCGCTCACTATTTGCCAATCAAAGAAACTGATGAAGTAGAGGACTTAGCCAAACTATATCTAAAGGAGATAATCTCACGACATGGGGTACCCATCTCTATTATTTCGGATCATGATTCTCGTTTCACGTCTCGATTTTGGGAAAAGCTTCAGAAAGCTTTGGGTACAAATTTAGATATGAGTACGGCTTATCATCCACAAACCGACGGACAGAGTGAGAGAACTATTCAAACGCTGGAAGATATGCTTAGAGCATGTGTAATAGATTTTGGAAAAGGATGGGATAGACATTTGCCTTTGGCAGAATTCTCATACAACAATAGTTACCATGCAAGCATTAAAGCAGCACCATTTGAAGAACTTTATGGAAGAAAGTGCCGGTCACCTATATGCTGGGCAGAAGTCGGAGAATTCCAACTTACTGGGCCCGAGTTAATACAGGAAACCACCGATAAAATTGTGCAAATTCGACAGCATTTGCAAGCAGCCCGAGATAGACAGAAAAGTTACGCAGATACCAGGCGAAAGCCTATGGAGTTTGAAATAGGAGAAAAAGTTATGTTAAAGGTGTCACCATGGAAGGGAATAGTTAGATTCGGAAAACGAGGAAAGTTGAATCCCCGATATATTGCGCCATTTAAGATTTTGGAGAAAATCGGTCCAGTAGCTTACCGACTTGAACTTCCCGTAGAACTTAGTAGAATACATCCTATATTCCACGTCTCGAATTTAAAGAAGTGTCTATCAGATGAAACACTCGTGATTCCCATGAAAGAGCTGCGTCTCAATGATAAGCTCAATTTTGTGGAAGAACCTGTGGAGATTATGGATAGAGAGATCAAACAGCTAAAGCGAAGTCGCGTTCCCAACGTAAAGGTTAGATGGAACTCCAAGAGAGGACCAGAATTTACCTGGGAACGAGAAGATCAAATCCGGGTCAAGTATCCGCATCTTTTCCCTAATTCTTCAACAAACACTGACTGAATCTCGGGATGAGATTCCCTTCAACGGGGGGGTAATGTAACCACTGTAAGATTTCCCTATATATATATAATTTTCTAGTACTTAACTTTTTCCACGTAGAATTTTTTTTTTCTTTTCTTTCTTGATTGTAATTATTATCCTATGTGACGAAGATCACATCACTAAAAACCCTGCTTGCAACCCAACCTTAATTAATTTAGTATTTACCTATGAAAACATCATTGACCTAAAACCTTATGAAATCCCACTTACCACTTTACGTTATTTCGCTAATGTACGTTTAAAACTGAATGTTTCTTATTTAATAAGAATTTTATGAAACACTAAACCACCTTAGCAACATGTGAAGATAATGAAACTATAAAAATAGCAACATATAAATTATTTAAATTTTGTACAAGTCACTAAAATACAAAAACCCTAATTCCACTATAACTTCTGATAAAACCCTAATTTCTTAGAAACTATTATTTTATTTGTAAACCCTAGTTAATATTTTTATAAAAATATTATGTACAAGTATCTTAAGTCAAGGTACAAGTCCTTTAAGCATGAAATCTAAATAAACATAAAAACCTTATAAAAACATTAGAAATAATTATTTAAATAACATTTTATTGTAATAGTTTCATATAATAAATTATAAAAATAATTTATTTATTTAATTTATATATGTACAACTTCATAAACATAATGTACAACTCTTTTATGCACAATAATATAAAAACTCAATTAATGGCATTTAAAGTGTAATAAAAATTACATAAAAATTATAGAAAATTAAGAAATAATTAAAAATACATTTTTCTTATTTTTCTTACATAAGTACAAGTCTCCTTAGCCTAAAGTACAACTACCCAAAGCACAAAAACTATTTTCCACCTAAATAATACAAATCGATACTTACAAAATTAGGTTAAATAGATTCAAATTTTATTTCTAACTTACCCTAAACCTAGGAAACCCTAACTTTACCCAAAACCCTAGTTTACAAGATCACAAAGCCATAGTACAACCCCTTTAAGCATAGGATCGAACCCTAACTAGTTTAGTTACACATCCTAGTTCAAATTTAACCCTAACCAACTAAATATCTAGCAACCTTACACCTCATCTCACACGTCCCCACAGAAACCCTAGAAGTCCCAGGAAACCCTAGCTTAGCCTTCTATAAATAGCAACACAAATGAAACCCTAGGACATCACCAACCACTCGAACTACCACAAACAGCCACTACCCTTTCACACCAATGATCCCTTAGTCCCACATAAGCTAAACTAAGCCTAGAGAAGCAGTAGGAGCAAGTCAAGTCCAGTAGAAGCCTAGTTCGAACCATACCTCATCCCATATAACCCTAGTCGACCATTTCAAGTGAAGTAAGTTCTGGCCCTTTTTACTTGCTTTCATATAGATAATTTATGTTCAAATGAAGTTTAAAACATGTGTCATAACCCAGAAATAACTAAAACACAATTTGTTTAATTTATGTTATATCGAGTTCATATATACCCCTAAAATTCGAATAAATGTTCTAATAGATCAAAGATGATAAAAATGGTTTAGAGATACTTAAAACATGTTAAAATAACAGATGATATCATAAAAACATGGTGTCTAAAAATCGGATTTAGCAAAACACAAGTTTTCTTATTTTTTTTCTTTCTATCGAGACCAACAGCAGGTCTGCTGCTTTGGTGCTCGTTTTACCATATCAAATGTAATCTAAAAATTCTAAGATTCGACATGCTTAAAGTACTCTAGAAGATCTAAATGTAGGAAAAAGAATCATGAATTTTCGTTAAGAAATGAAGGAGAACTAGGCATATGAAGTTCTGTTATTTTCTGTCGAGTAAAACTAGTGTCGTAAGTTTTCTGTTTTGATTTGCTAAGTCATGGGTTCGAACCAAGCTTCAAGATTTTACAAGAATACTTTTAAAATAGTTATGAACACTTAAGAAAAGGTTTTGTAAAAGATCATGGCTTAAAACACTCGAAATAAAATATTTTTAAGACAAGGATATCGAGTAAAGTTAAATAGAAATCTCAAGGGCCAAACCTGTCAAAATTTAATAAAGTTTTCTGTTTGGACTTATTGTGAGATCGAGAAGTCCCTAAGGGGTAAAAGTTGTCCATTTTGAAACTTAAAGGTATAAAGTGTCAATTAACAAAAGTTCAGGGGAAAATTTTGTATATTTCTAAAAGTTCAAGGGTAAAAATTGTCATTTTCATAAAGTTCAAGGGTAAAACTTGCCAACCCTAGATACTTAGAGGACTAAAAGGAAAATACACTTAAAACCCTAATTTTAATTTAATAATATTATTAATAAATTATTATTAATATTATTATTATTATTATTATTATTATTAATATTAGAAATTAAAACCTAATAACGAAACTAAAAACGTAAAACGGAAAATAAAACTTATATTCGGATACGATTACTAAGAACTTGATATACCAACCTAGGTTTCAAGCCGGAGACGTTTATCAACTGTATTTCATTTTGTTTTCCATCCAGATTGTTCAGGTGAGTTTATAGTCCCACTTTTTACTTACGTGTTTTCCAAATATGTGGGGAGATACATGCTATTAAATCGAACACAAGTATTTTCCTGATTGTTATTGCACTAGGCTAACTGTTCGTTATTATTGAGATTGAATTATTTATTTAAAAGACCCTCATATCATGCACCATTAGTCACCTGCTGGGTGAGCGCGAATATGTGAATAGATCTATTGGCCTGGCGACCCATTTGTTCTAACCGGATGGATATCTACGTGGTAGCCGGTTAGGCAGATGCATTATATTTGATATCTTTAACTCGGGG
The DNA here is from genome assembly GCA_021014915.2 of Artemisia tridentata subsp. tridentata. Classification (NCBI taxonomy): domain Eukaryota; kingdom Viridiplantae; phylum Streptophyta; class Magnoliopsida; order Asterales; family Asteraceae; genus Artemisia; species Artemisia tridentata. The sequence continues at coordinate 223,017,843 of CP139507.1, forward strand.
GCAAGACCACTCTCATTTCAATCATGTTTGTGGAATCTGGAAACTGTTAACGCATTGCGTGTCATGAGGTTTAGTGCAATATTGTTGAATTACGATATAACTGATTTCTCATATTTTGGCTTGTGTTCAAACTAATTATAAATTTAAACACTATAGATTCACTCAACCTTTGTGTTGACTTTTTAAGCATGTTTATCTCAGGTAACTAGGAGTGTGGCGATGGCACGAAGTGGCTGTGGACTTTCTCTTTACAAGAGTGTCCACTTTGTTATCATTCAATAAATAATATAATTTTTATTATGTATGTCTGAACCTCCCTCTGGGACCTATATTATGTACTCTGATATTAAATAAATGAATGATAACAATTTTTATTTAAAAATGTCTCATTTTGAGTCGTTTTCTATTCTCATGACTGTGAACCATGAAGTAGCACCCCAAGCTTATATTCCGCTGCGTAATCCGAAAATGGGGGTGTTACACCGATGGAGAACAGATTATGACCAAGGCCCTCGACATAGTAGACACGGCTAATTTCGATATTCCCATTGACATAATCACCATATCCCATGATAGCCGCGAAATGATCATTCCCGAACCTAACAGTGCCTATGAACTTCGCGACGAAGTTTACTAGAAGCTTTAAGTTGCCTGTCATGTGCCGGGAACACCCGCTATCAACAATCCATAGCACAATCTGAATCACCTACATCACAAGAGGACACATATGGAGAGTTGGAACTGGTGGATCCCGTTGGGTTAGTAATACAGGTGTTAAGCATCTTTGGTACCCATGTAAAACTAGGTATATATTGTAACCAACGCTGCCACGTCCAACTAGTTAGTGCTTTCTTCCTAGTGAATGCGCTTGGTGAATGGATTGTCCTAGGAACAACTACGGTCTTGTCAACGGTGGTCTCAGAAACTACTTGTGGTGGTTTTCCTAAAATGGACTTAGCATCGGTAGTGAGCCTAGAGGAAATTCCAGAAGTACATTTCAGTCTACGAGATAAAAGGGTTCTAGCAACACAGTTCTGATGATTTCCAAGCAATATACTTTTATGACAAAATAAACAACAAGGATCCACAATAACATCATTAGAAACATTCATAGCATTTGTTACATCATTCTCAGAATTACACTTTGACAAGTTGGATTCTATGTTTGACATAACATGCGTCTTATTAGACGTCCTATCGAAAACTTCTACTGATTCCGCTTTAGATAATCCACTCTTAGGTTTCCAGACTCTAAACTTCTTGTTGGAGATGCTATCTTTGGTGTTTACATATTTCCTGTAGAAGTTTAAGCTTGCATATTAAAGGTCTGTGGAGATGCTATCTTTGGTGTTTCATCCATTTTGTACATTCCTGGGGCAATCACATTTGTATTTACATATTTCCCTTTTTCAAGTATCTTTATTTTTGCTTTCAAATCAATGATGATGAGTTTTTGTTTTTGAATCTTTGACTCTAACTCTCTGTTTAACCAAACAGTTTCATTTCTATTTTCACAAACTCGATCAATGTCCTTTTCATATTCTGAAATTTTATATTTTAAAACAGCATTTTCTTTTTCAAATTGACTGTTAGAAGCATGACTGTTTTGGAAAGACACTGATTCCTTTTGGCTTTGTAGTGCTAACTCAAAGTTAATACTCTGAGCCTGACACCATTTCAACCTTTGGTTAATTTTGAAAATTTCTTTTGCACATTTTGTTTCCACATCATCATTGATTTGTCTAATTCTCTCATTTTCTTTTCTCAGATTATCAATCTCAAGTCTCATTGTCTCAATTTCAACACAGTGATCATCAACAAGCAATTCATTACATGACAAATAGATAGAATTCATAATCACAGAGATCACATCAGAACTGAGAACATTCGTTAAGAGTCGATCTGAATCTTTTTCCAAAGCTTTCTTTTGACATTTTTGTTTTGCAATCTTGTTATCTTTTGCTTTGAAAATGCTCATCATTGATGCAACTTCTGATTGAAGTTCCTGTTCCCACTGTATCGCACAAAGTCGCAGGTGTTTGACATGTGGCAAAAGTTGCTTTTGAAAAACTTCTCTCTTTTCTTTCTCATAAGGAGAGAGAAAAGTAGAGACTTTGATTTCAGAATTTCATTCAATTGCGTCTTCCAAAATTTTGATGTCATCCATAAATGTATTAAAATATTTAAGAATGCGACATTCTTTTGGCATTTGTGCATTGACACCTGGATTAGGTAGAGGACCATTGACTTGTGCTACAGTGGTTACTGGACCAACTTCAGATGAAGCATTTATTTTGATTAAGGACCACGTTTGATTAGATCTATCTTTTTGAGGTACAAAAGTTTCACTAATATGAGGTGCTTTCAAATAATCATATGGTTTGTTATAATGTACCCAACTCAACTTAGATCGACTCTCGTCTTGGTATTCCAGTTCCTCTTCAGTATTATACACAACCACACTTGTGAATGTATCATCCAACAATAATTATGCACATTACAACTTTGGTATAACACCCCCATTTTCAGAACGCAGCGGAATACAAGATGGGGTGCTATTTATTAGTCACATAGTACAAGTATAGTAAATGAATTCAAAATAGAAACGTTTATAATAAATTCACATTCGATAATATCAGAGTCAAGCAAAAGAGGTCCCAAAAGTTTTATTACAACATAAAGTATAAGAACAACATAAGTTCAAAAGTTTTAGATTTTCATCGAATGTGATTTATAAAACATGGGCCATCATTGTCGATATCTATATCCTTGCGCCGCCCATCCAAGCATTTAACACTTACGGACCTGACATAAGACATGCTAAAAAAGTCAACATAAAGTTGAGTGAATTCATAGAGTTTAATAATTAATAAGTTGAATACAAGTATTATTCATCGGACGACAAGTAATGCATATACAAGTCGTGTAATCTGATTATAGTTTTGAGCTCATGACACCGAACCTTGACCTAGATTTAATAATGCCCCACCAAAGGTAAGATTTGCCATTTACCTCAATTTTTCAATATTATGCTACCCGTTTCAATATGAGCGCTACTCATCCGGACAGACTCGTCAAGCCAAATATGCATATTCATAATATTACCGTTTCCCACAGAATTAACGGTTCATGAAATTAGGGACTTTAATGGCAAAAGCTACTCAATAACTATAATCATGTAATCGGGTCAAGCATAACAAAAGCTACTTGTAGTCAGTTTTTAAAACTAGCATCTATCCCCCTCGCGAGGTTTATAAAACATTAAAATGAGTAAAGGCGAGGCTATGAACTCACCGTAAAAAAAATTGAACATTCAAGTGAAGTAATGAAGAAATAACCGCAAGAACCATACGAGCAACCTAGAATATATACACGTATCTTAGATTCTAAGAATAATGATGCGATTATTTCTATACACTATATAAGTTATAATCTCAATTATGCTTGGTACATAATGGTTAAATAATTATCAAGATATAATTTGGCATTTAAAATAATTCACAAGTACAAAGTATATTTCTTACAAAATTTCAAGTTTTAAGTTCATTTTTATCCTTAAGTCAAAAATAAGTATTAAAGGTTCAATTTATGTCTAAGGGTTCAATTTATGTCTAAGGGTTTAATTTTTAGTCAAAATGTTCAGATTATGTCTAAGGGTCCAAATATATTAGGTGGTTCAAAAATAAAAACTTAAGGGTCCAAATTTACAAGTCTTTACTCCTTTCATATTTTTAATTCAAATCTGATGGAATTTTTATAACTTGCTCACTTTCATAAATTCATAACTTGCAAACCGTATGTCAAAAAATCATGTTCTTTATATCCCTTGTTTCCTCTAAGTCCCTAGTTTACTGTCCAAATGAGTTTACTCAAAATTTTGTAGGTATAAACACTTTTTAAAATATTTCTTTCCAGGTCAGTCCTAAGAGTCAAAGTGACTAAGTTTTACATCTTACCAAATCGGCCATAACTTGAAATCTACATGTCCTAGGAAGATTAACCAATTGGAGGTGATAGCTCTATTTGTGTAGTACAGGCTACGTATTTGCTTTTCAAAAAGTTATGCCATAAAACTTGATTTTTGCCTTGAATGCCAACAGTGTACAAATCTGACCCATTTTTACCATAAAATTCATAACTAAATCATCGTGTGTTGTCACGGGAATCACCACCCGGAGAAATGACCAAAAGACATAGATCTACCACTAAATATTTTTAGTTTTGGTCCAAAGTCTACTGATTAGTCCAGTTAATTCCATCTTTACCCCTGAACATAATACTATTTTGCAATACAAGTCCTATTAGGGTTTTCTAGTAATTTTTAGTATGTACCAAGTATATTCGAGCATCATTAACTTGTATGACATACAAAATACATCAAGAAACTTAAAAATTACAGAAGTGAAATGAAAAGATGAGTGTCGGTTTCCTTACAAAAGATGAAGAACAAGAATTAACAAGAAAACCAAGAAACCAAAAAAACCCAAGAACACCAAATAAGAAACCCTTGCTTCCAAATCCACCAAGAGCACTTTAAAACTTCTTTGAAAACCTTTAAATCACAGTCATGAATACCCTTGAAAACCTTTTAAAAACTCTTGAAGAAACTCTTGAAGACCTAGCTTTTGGAGAAGAAAATAACTAGGATCAAGTTATCACCAATGGACCTTCATTTTTGTTGTATATCTTTAATAGAATTAACACAAAATTTTTGTGTTTTGCTCTTGAGATCCCACTTCCAAAAGAGAGAGGAGGAGCAGATTTTTGTGGCTAGATTGCATGTAAAATGAGAGTTGTGTGAGTGAGATCTTGGAGATATCTAACTTTGGAGAAGATTTAGACACTTGTCCTAACTTTGGACAAGTGTGGGGGGCTAAGTAGACACTTGTCCACTTATGGGACAAGTGTAAGAGTAGTGGGAGTTTTTTTAGTTAAATGTAGTATTGGGTGTATTGTGTAGTGTATTTTGCTTTCGGTAATTAAACGTAAGGTTTTTAAGACACGTAACGCAATACCGGATAGTGTAAAGATATAAAAACTTCCAAAAATGTTAAAACTTGTTTTCATATTATATTTTAGTAATTTAGATGAGTGGTGAGCTCATCGGAGGATTTAAATGTGGTTAGATCATAGAAACGAAGGTTTAGAGCCCGTAAGACTTAAAAGATACAAAGTTTACGTAAAAATGGAAAATGTGGAAAGTGACTTTTAAAATATGATTGTAAGGAACCAAGAGTGCATAAAAAGTGTAGACTGGACATAGTCTAGTGTCGGTTGAGTTTATTGTACGTGTTTTGACGTACGCGGATAACTTCCGACGAAGTTAATTATTTAAAATAGAATAGTTAGGAAATTAAAATAGATAAATTAATGACATGAATTTACAAAATGTCACATTTGGATTTTCCTTGAGCGCTTTGTTTAAAAAACGTGGTTGATCATTTCCAATTGCAAAGCCATATCCTTGGGGATTTGGTTTGATCGTTAATTTTTGAATAGTTGTTACAGATTCACCCATTTTATAAACAACGTTTTGAAATTCTTTAAGTTTTCCTTCCAATGCCACAATTTCCTCAAGGTTTGAATTAACACGTTTCCGTGAAACTTGTCTGTGTTCAGAAAATTTTTCTTGACAAGTTGAAAATTCTGTTTTTGTTGTAGAAAGTTCAGAATGGTGAATGTCAACCTGTTTTAGAAAATCAAATATTTCTTGTTCCTTTTGTGAAATTATTTCATTTTTGGAAACGGTCAATTCACGAACTTAATGTTCTAAATTTTGTACCTTCACGTATGACTCTTGGAATGCAGACTCAAAGCTTTTCTCACATTTTTCTTTGTTTTCAAAATTTGAAAGTTGTTGCTTATAGCACTCAAGATCCTTGGTTAACAATGCAATTTTGGCTTTTAAGTTTCTGTTAATGTCATTGCATTTATCAATCTGAGATTTTTGTGCATTCAATTGTGTTTGGGTGGTCAACAATAAGGTCATAAGCTCTGGATCTGTATCAAGCATAAGATCATTTTGTTCAAGATGATCATGATTGTCATCATCAACAGAATCATCAAATGAAACCATTGGGTTAATTTGATCATCATCAAATGTAACAACGGTGTTTATTTGATCATTGTCTTGAGATGAGAATGATGAGTCATTTTGACCAATATTTTCTTGTGCAGATGAAGATGCAGGTGGTGATGCAATTTCATGAATAAGACACTCAGATTCAGATACCTGAGATAAGCCGTCGGTATCATAGATCGGGCCTGTCTCACTCATATTCATCTCCTGCATGTTTGCCATCAACATTACGGCTGCATTTGCTTCAAGGTCTTCCATTTCATCATCAGAGAATGCATTTGCCATAAAGTTGTGTTCTTTCTCGGTCAAAGTACCACCAGCTTTTTCATCTTTCAATGCCAGAAGAAGAGCCTCCTTATGATAAGCACTGCCCATTGCCCTTGGCTTTGGGCATGCATTTGCCATATGACCATTCCCTCCACAATTGTAGAATGTGATTGATATGTTTGCAATCCCTTTCCCTTTATATGAAATCTGAGTACTCCTCTATGTATTACCCATGTTGTTTCTTCCATTACCTCCTGAAGTAAACCTTTGACCGCAAGAATTCCCCATATAATTTCCGGAACCAAATCTTCCTGAAGCCCTGTTCTGAATTTCAACCCTTCCATCATTAACCACTGCTTGATTCCTTGTGTTTGATGAAGACCTTAAACGATTGTTGGACCTGTTGGAGAATTTGCTAAAGGCGCGAGCGATCAATGCAAATCCCTCGTTTAAAGAGTTAAAGGCATCATCTTCATTGTTCTCAACGTTGGAGTGCATACTATAATCAGTGTTGTCGTATGGGATGAGTTGATTATCAGAGTATTGTGAAGGTGCTTCATATGGGACAAGTTGGTTTGAAGGTTGTGGTTCAAAACCCGAATGAGGTGGTGGTGGTGGTTGAACAAAATCCTAATTTGGTGTAAAGTGAGATTGAGCCATTAACGCAAGTGGGTTTGAAGTAGGTACTGATGAAAATCTATTATGAGCTGCTCGATCCTTGTCAACTTCGGATTGGTGATGTTTGAGGTAATCATACAACAACCCGTAAGAGACGGTGTGTAGATTCTTGGATTGTCTTATGAAAGTCACATACTTTTGCCAATCCGGTCCGAGACACCCCAGAAACTTAGAGTTCATAGCAGTCTTTGGTAAAATGATGTTGTGAGGATCTAGATCGTTGACAATGATGGTAAATCGATGGTAGTATAATTCTAAAGATTCTCCAGCTTCAATGGTGAAATATGTGTATTCCATATACAACTTAGATTCCAAGTCTTCCTGATTTAACTCAGTACCTTCCATGAGAAGGTGCACATGCTCCCACATATCCTTTGCTGTCTTTTGTGCATCGATGCTCCTGAAGATAAGATTTGGAATCCCTTGGAGGATGTAAGACATAGCCAACTCATTAGCCTCTTGTTGAAGAACTTGTTCTGCGGTGAGTTGAGCTAGAGGAATAGGGGTTGTTGTAGCTTCTCTTGGAGGAACATGATTTGGATCTGCAGGAATGGTAGTAGTAGGAGCTGGATACGGTCCATCAATGATAACCTTCTTCAGATACTTCCCATGAGGTTTCTTTAACTCGATAAATCAGAGAAAACGACTGGACCACTGCACATAGTTCCCTGGTGTTAACATTGGTGGTGTGTCCAAAGACCCTGCTTCATGCCTCGACTGTTGACTGCTTATGGCTTCGCACATTTTGTTAAACCAGTGTGGTTCTCTTGAAAGAGGTTGGTAATTTTTCATCGGTTGTTGAGGGATTTGTTGCTATGGAAGAAATTGATGTTGCTGCATTAACATGTGATGTTGTTGATACTGTGGTTGATACTGTTGTTGAGGATACTGCTGCTGAAATGGTTGTTGACGATACTGTTGCTGTTGTTGATTGTAGAAGTAGTTATTGTATGGTGGTTGAGAAATCCTTGTGTTTTTGTTGATCATACAGACAATTAAGATGTGTGTTATGAGTTATGAGGTTTGGTTTTGGTAAAGTGGTGTTTTTGTTCAATTTCGATAGATGACTGTTCACAATAATTGCGATAACACTGTTCACTTTAATTGTGATAACACTGTTCACACAGCCAATTGCTATAAGAGTCTAAATTGCGATAAGATTCTAAATTGCGGTAAGGTTTTGAATTGCGATAAGATTCTAAATTGTGATAGCACAGAGAATTGCGATAACTCCAAGAATTCCGATAGCTTCAGCAATTGCGATAGAAATTGATAATTGCAATAAGCTTTCTAATTGCAATCGAACTTGCAATCGTGATAAGTTATCTTAATTACGATAGAAAAGGCAATTTTGATAAGTTAATAGAATTGCGATAGATCTTGTAATATCGATAGGTTATTGGTATGTGCTTATTCACACACCTTTTTCTTGACCAAATTAAGACCAAAACAACCAAAAACTACCAAAATGCCAAAGATATTTGTGTTTTTGTGTTTGTTTATATGCAGGTACGGATATTCAGAAATGTAGACAAAAATAAAAGAAAACCCGGAAAAACCCGAGCACGAGAAACGGAAGAGAATTTAAAACTAAAGAGAGGAAGCATTTTCAAGACTAGAGCTCAATATTTTAGAAACAACCCTTAGATCTTACAACATTTGCAAAAATAGTCCCTTGATCAACTTTCAGCACTTGGCAGTTTTGGTCCCTAAAGATGAAATCAATGTCACAACAAATCCTAACCATTATCACTAAAAATAAATAGCCTAACCCAATCCTTTTAATAACCCTTCCCGCCCAAAAATCCCTAAGCCCAAAAAAACCAAAGCCCACTTCCCATTCTACTACAACCCGGATCAAACCCACAACCCTCTATCCTTACCCGGTCAACCAATATCATTAAACAATAAAAAAATAAAAACCGGGCTTTCTACTGTTTATCTCCTTCTTCACCTTTATCCTGACCACCCCTTCTTTTACTCATACGATTTAACCATGGTTCTAGAAGACTGATGTGACATCAAAAGAATCCCAAATGGCCAAATGGAGCAATGCTATTGGTTGAAACACCTCACACGATGATCCAACGGTTGCTATTGATAGATTGGTGATCAAGATATGAATCAAGGGCTGTGATTGGAGCATCAGAAGCACCTGGAAACCCTAGAGCTCACCCAAGGTTAGATTGTTAGGGTTATAATTTTAGGGCTATAATTTAGGAGTTGTGTAGGGTAGCTTTTAGTGTAGTTGCAGCTTAATGTTTAGCTTATTTGTAATTTCCTTTCCAGTTCTCAAATTTTGTACTCAATTCTAGTTTTCCTTAAAAGTCAATGTAAGTCAAACTGCTTATTTCCTTATTTCCTCTGCTTATTAGCTTTATTCCTGATTGTTCCAGCTTATTTCAGTTTATTTTTGTCATTAGTTGCTTTCCCTTAGCCTAGTGTTCATTTAAATTCAGTTTTGCTTAAAAACCATTAAAAAGCCAAAAATAGCTTATTAGTAGAAATTGCTTATCCAGTGCTTATCTCTAGTTGATAGTCATTCATATTAGCTTAATTCACTTAGATAATCATCTTTCATTAGGTATTATAGCTTAAATTGGTCATTCATAGTGTAAATTTCAAAACAGTCCTCATATAAAGGGTGTTTGGAATAGTCTTAATTTGGGTCAAATCTAGTGGTTACTGTTCATGTGCGTTCAGGTTATCTTTGATTTAGCTTTATTAGTGACATTTAAGCTGTTAGTTTGTAGGTTTATGCTGATTTTCATGATTTTACATAAGTAAGTTTATTTTCCAAATGTTGAGTTTCAAAACTGCATACAGTAGCTTATTATTAAGGTATAGATGATTAGGCATATTTTTGCTATTTCTGAGTTGAAACTAGTAGAGTAAGTTGATTTTGTGGAGATGGTTGCATTTCACATAGTCCAGTAGTTGAATTTTTGAAAACTTGCAGCCTTTTATTTTTCATTTATCATCTTTTCAAAATAAGCTCTTACGTGATGAACTTTTGCAGTGTTATTGTTCTGTTGCTTGTGCCCTTGTTCCAAATTTTTGTGATTTTTATTGAGTAGCTTTTAATAGCTTTTGAATGGCTTTTATGTCCCATTTTTTGCCCTGTGCAGCCTGCATCAGTCAAACTAGCCCCTTTTCATAGCTAATTTTCTGCTTATTTACTTGAGCCTATTTTCTGATTCTTGTTTTCTTTAGTAGCCTATAGTACTAGCTATAGGTTTCTAAGCTTATTAGGCACTCTAGAGCTTATTTAGTTACCTTATTTAGGTCTGCAAATCTGCCCTAGTGGACTGCCCTTGTTCTGCACTCAGTGGCCTTAAGTACTTATTGAGACTGATTGGTGCTTTTCTGCTTAGGACCACAGCTTATTCTGAGATAATTGGTTCATGTAGATTATAATTAGTCTAAGTTAGATTCTTCTATTCCCCATTTAGCTTAATATAGCTTATTAGACTCATTAGCTTTTACTCATTATTTTGCTTAATTAGTTTTCTTAATAATCAGCCATTAGATTGCTTTTTCTGAGCCTAGTAGTAGTTTCCATTAGTTGTTTTTATTAAAAATGCTTATTTTCTAGTGCTTATTAGGTTTCAAACGAAAAAAAAAAATTAATAAAATAAAATAAAATAGCAAAAAGGTGAGGCCAGGCTCGAACCTGAGACCTCTACCCTCACACAGCCTCTCAAACACAAAACACTACCAGTAGCACCCTTGGGATTTTTCTGTTATACTTCTACTCCTTAATTCTTTTAAGCCTTCTTTCCTTTTTGCTTAATTGAAACTGTTAGGCTTTTAAACAGCTTATCCCAATAAGCTGCAACCTTTTCTTAATTTTTCCTAGGACCAGTACACCTTAAAGTAATTTTCTTAAAATTTTCAGATTTTTCTCTTTTCATTTAATATTTTTATTCATTTAATATCTTTAAAATAGTTTTTAATTCATATTAATTAAAATAAAAATCAAAAAAATATAATTCTTTTTTCTAAAATTTTCTTTTGCTAATTAGGACATAGAAAAATTAATTAGCCTAGGGTTAATATCCCTTAGTTTTCACTTTTAAAGCTCGGGATTAGCCCGAGTGTGCGCGTTTTTAGATCTCCTTTGTGTTTCTAGTTACGTAGGCTTTAGTTTATCGTTTTCCTTGCTTATTTAATTGTTTTTGGTTTATGTGTGCTTATTTTTTGTTAAAAATCCAAAATCCTAGTTTCATATCCATTCACTACACGTTTCACGAACCCGATTTCACAAATTCCATTCATCCTTCGACAGGACAAAGAACCGGGGTTTTTACATACTTCCTAGTGTGTAAATTCCTTTTTGGATTGTATAAATTGTTTAAATCAATTTTTGGCGCCGCTGCTGGGGAGGGTTGAAGTGAGTTTGTGATTTTCGTTTATTGACTCGTGTTTTGAAGAACCTTCCTCGTGGAGTTATCGTTTTCATTTGAATATTTTCTTATTATAAAAACCCAAAAAGATTTTCTTTTCAAATTTATTTTCCTTTTTGTTTTTCGATGTTTCTAAATTATAAAAATCCAAAAATATTCTTCTAATTCCTCTTATCCGTTTAATTCTTTATCTCTTACCGTCTATCCGTTTAATTCTTTTTCTTTATGTCTTCATCTTACCATTATTCTTGTGAATGGTGTGGGGGTCCTCATAATGGTGGGAATTGTCCTGGTTGTAGCATGGCGGAATTAGGAAATGGGTTTGTCTATGACCAAAATCCTTATTCTTACCATGAAACAACCGACTTTTTCAACCAGCCCCCACAACACCAGATGGAAACATATTCTTGTGAATATTGTGGAGGTCCCCACCCAAGTTTTGATTGTCAAGCAAGGAATACGTTTGTCTATGAGCAAGTTCTATGTAATCAAAGCATCGGGTATGACCATTATCCATATAATTCACCAAATCAGTCACAACAAACGTATTGTTGTGAGTACTGTGGAGGTCCTCACTATAGCTCTGATTGTCAAACGAGGAACCCGCTTGTCTATGAGCATGGCCGTTGTAACAATTATGACTATTCTTATCATGACCAACCTCCACAGTACCAAATGATTCAGCCACAACCTCAGCCATCTCCTCAAGAATTATTCAAAGAAAAAGAAGAAGAAGATGAGCTTCTCATTAGTTTTCTAGATTTAATAAAAGTTCTTAATGATTTGGTTAATAAACGTACCCCAGAAGATTCTCATCAAAAAACTTATGGAGAACTTCTAGCTGAAGAACAAGCAGCTAGAGTAAGTTCCCAATATCGTCAAACTTTCGTTTACGATGACGATGATGATGAGGAATCTATTCAACTTAGGGATTTTTATAATACTTCATCAGCTGCTATCACAACCGCTGAAAAGCAGGAAGACAAAAAGAAGCATGGAAGAGTTATTAGCAGAGGAGCGGATGCAAGTTATAAGAGCTTTATATGCTAAACATAGGTTCGACGATGATTATGTCAAGAAGTGTCCCCCGAAGTTCTTGAAATTTCAGATAAACCTCCGAGTGGCAATCCCACTCCGTCTTCTGATCCTATCATTTCCGACTCTTCCCCTTCCCTCACTCCGGTTGAGGGAGGTGATCCTCTCTTGGAAGAGATCGATGCTTGTCTCAAAGATACTTCAATTTCTTCGGAAATTGATGATTCTTATTTTGATCCGGAGGGAGATATTCATTTTCTTGAGAAATTATTGAACGATGAACCATCACTTTCTCTCCCTCTGATGGAAGTTGACATCAATCCTCCAAAGGAATTTGATGAGCTTGTTTCAGAAACATTCAAAACGACTATCACCAATCCTCTATTTGATTTCGGTTCTGACTTTACTTTCATTTCAGATAACCCACTATTTGATAGTCAGAGGGAGGAGAGTGATGAGTCCGTAATGGAATCCGAGCTCACAGATTTACATCATATGATTGATTCTCTTCATAAGGAGTTCTCCGGTGAACTCACTCATATCATACCTCCTTCGGAATATGATTACTTTCATTTTGTGGAAGATCATGACCCGGGGAAGATGTACTCTATCCTAAGAGTTTGCTTATCGATGATATCATCCCGACCCTCCCGCCCGAGGTTTTTGTTGCTGATAACCATAAGAGCTTCAATAATGACATTCAAAATAAGAAAAATGGTAATTTTGAGTATAAAGAATGGATTCTCATTCCGATAAATATCTTTCTCCCTTTCTTCACCTATTCGGTGACTTCTCCTCTCCTTCACTCCTTCGGGAGTGAAGATACCATCTTTGACCCCGGCATCTCTCATTCTTTTAAGCCGTGGGCATCTCATCGGAGTGGAACTTTCAAAAAACTTCCATGTTTATCTAAACCTCTTGAATGAAAGTCTGATGGAGATTTTCTTTTCTACATGCTCCCCCAAGAACAAATGAATTCGGGGCGAGTCAAGCTATACGACTCGTTAAAAAACAAGCGCTTCGTGGGAGGCACCCCATGCTTATCCATCTATCTTCTTTCTATTTTCTTTCTAATAAGTGTCGTGAGGAGGGCTACCTCTTCCATTTGTCGTGTTTTGTGGTTTTTTGTGATGTGTCCAGGATTTGCCCGAATAATGAAGACTCTCGTGCTCGTGGTTTGCTTCTCTCCACTCGAGTTTCATCATTCGTTGCTCATCCGATATCCTTAATCTTATCGTTTAACATGTATCTTTTGGCATAATTAATAAACGGCCTTAGATTTATGTAGGAGAACCCTTACCTTTAAGACATTGGGGACAATGTCTCGTTTTAGTCTGGGGGGGGGGGGTCATCTGTCGATTTGATTTTTGCCTTGCATTTCTGCCCGTTTACTCTCGCAACACCGTTTTTCCTCCAAAAAATAAAAAAAAAAGGTCCAAAAAAATGAGAAAAATTTAAAAAATTTTTGCAAAAATATAATAAATTTTGACATTTTGTTGACTTTCTGCTGGTGAGAGTAGGAATAAAATTTTGACTTGACCGGGCGTGTTGAGCCCTAGCTTGTCTCCTTAACCTTTTAAATGAAAGTTGTGCTAGTCTTTTATACAAGGAGCTATAAAACGCAAATTCTTTCCAAGAGTTTGCAAGTTCCCATAATCGACTTTAAATATGCGCTTCTTGATTTTATACTTGGCTAAGCATTCGCGGATCTTATTATTTAAGATTTTAAATTTGCGAAGAACGAGAAATGATAGAGTTGTTTATAAGTTAGATTGCTAAACGTGGAGTAGTTGGTTCTCTTTAGAACTCATCGAAGTTATTTGTGGCTTTTTGCTCCCATAAGCTTGCACATCTTAAAAATAGAATCTTAGGATTAATTAAGGGTGTTAGGTTTTGGTGATGATTAGTTTTTGTCTTCTTAAGAAAATTCTTGCTTATAAAAGTTGGGTACACATGTTCATAAAGCGGCCCTTGGATCTCTAATTCAGGATGTGTGAGGTCTTGGTCTAACGACCTTGGATCCTCATTTCAGGAATGTCTAGAGTCTTGGAATTATCCGTAAAGTTCCGGTTAGTTTATCGTACACGAGATTTGGAGTGGTGGCACTAAAATTAAGCATAAATAAATAAATCTTAAATTTATGTGCTATAAGTTGTGGATTCGAGATCGGTCCTTGGATTCTTATTTCCAGAAGGTATTTAGGTCTTGGCTACCCTCTTACACCGGCCCTTGGACCCTTGATTCTGAAAGGCGTTAAGGTCTTGGAACTCTCCGTTGTAACGGGCCTTGGATCCTTTATTCCGGAAGGTGTAAGGTCTTGGAATTTCCCCGTGAAGATCCATAGTTTATGGTAAACAACTTCAATAAAAAGTTAGGTTGTTAAAAAAAAATAATAAAATAAAAAATATAATAAAATAAAAATTCAAAAGTCAAAAATATAAAAATAGAATAATAAGCCCCATTTTAAATCACCTTGATGTGGACCTCATTTTTATGGCAACGGTTTTCGGAGGAAGATTAGAAACTAGTTAGCATCTAAACTTGGTGTCTTTATCGGACTTAAAGAATTATCGAAACAAAAGTATGAAGAAATTCATTTCTCATGCAAAAATAAAATGAATGGAGACATTCAGAATATGGGAGCAAGAAGTAGCTAAGCGTGCACAATTAATTTCTATGGGTAGTGTTAGCAATCTAACTTGTATATAACAATGATTTTGTTTTTAAGCTTAGTTTGGGGACTCATGAAAAATCAAGGATGACGAATTTTATCTGTATAGTCACTTCTTTATGAGACGTGTTTCCTACTCGTTGACACTAAAATTTATTCTTAGATAATGATTGTCGACAAAACCGTCACATGAAAAAGAGAAAAATATAAAAATAGAATAAAATGGAAAAATGGGGTATTTTTAAAACTTTAGATTTCTTAATCTCTTTTGAAAATTTTGCTACTTTTCAAAGTTAGTAAAAAGAGATTGGAAATTTTTGGTTTCAAAACCATGTTTTTATAACATTGCGTGAGGACACGGCAATATCTTAGTCTGGGGGATTTTGGTATGTGCTTATTCACATACCTTTTTCTTGACCAAATTAAGACCAAAACGACCAAAAACTAACCAAAATGCCAAAGATATTTGTGTTTTTGTGTTTGTTTATATGCAGGTACGGATATTCAGAAAAGTGGACAAAAATCAAAGAAAACCTGAAAAAACCCGAGCACGAGAAACGGAAGAGAATTTAAAGCTAAAGAGAGGAAGCATTTTCAAGACTAGAGCTCAATATTTCAGAAATAACCCTTGGATCTTACAACATTTGCAAAAATAGTCCCTTGATCAACTTTCAGCACTTGGCAGTTTTGGTCCCTAAAGATGAAATCAATGTCACAACAAATCCTAACCATTATCACTAAAAATAAATAGCCTAACCCAGTCCTTTTAATAACCCTTCCAGCCCAAAAATCCCTAAGCCCAAAAAAACCAAAGCCCACTTCCCATTCTACTACAACCCGGATCAAACCCACAACCCTCTATCCTTACCCGGTCAACCAATATCATTAAACAATAAAAAAATAAAAACCCGCCTTTCTACTGTTTATCTCCTTCTTCACCTTTATCCTGACCACCCCTTCTTTTACCCATACGATTTAACCATGGTTCTAGAAGACTGATGTGACATCAAAAGAATCCCACGTGGCTAAATGGAGCAATGCTATTGGTTGAAACACCTCACAAGATGATCCAAGGGTTGCTATTGATAGATTGGTGATCAAGATATGAATCAAGGGCTGTGATTGGAGCATCAGAAGCACCTGGAAACCCTAGAGCTCACCCCAGCTGGCTATAAATAGCCCCTCACTCACACAGCAGAGAAGGTTAGATTGTTAGGGTTAGAATTTTAGGGCTATAATTTAGGAGTAGTGTAGGGTAGCTTTTAGTGTAGTTGCAGCTTAATGTTCAGCTTATTTGTAATTTCCTTTCCAGTTCTCAAATTTTGTACTCAATTCTAGTTTTCCTTAAAAGTCAATGTAAGTCAAACTGCTTATTTCCTTATTTCCTCTGCTTATTAGCTTTATTCCTGATTGTTCCAGCTTATTTCAGTTTATTTTTGTCATTAGTTGCTTTCCCTTAGCCTAGTGTTCATTTAAATTCAGTTTTGCTTAAAAACCATTAAGAAGCCAAAAATAGCTTATTAGTAGAAATTGCTTATCCAGTGCTTATCTCTAGTTGATAGTCATTCATATTAGCTTAATTCACTTAGATAATCATCTTTCATTAGGTATTATAGCTTAAATTGGTCATTCATAGTGTAAATTTCAAAACAGTCCTCATATAAAGGGTGTTTGGAATAGTCTTAATTTGGGTCAAATCTAGTGGTTACTGTTCATGTGCATTCAGGTTATCTTTGATTTAGCTTTATTAGTGACATTTAAGCTGTTAGTTAGTAGGTTTATGCTGATTTTCATGATTTTACATAAGTAAGTTTATTTTCCAAATGTTGAGTTTCAAAACTGCATACAGTAGCTTATTATTAAGGTATAGATGATTAGGCATATTTTTGTTATTTCTGAGTTAAAACTAGTAGAGTAAGTTGCTTTTGTGGAGATGGCTGCATTTCACAAAGTCTAGTAGTTGAATTGTTCAAAACTTGCAGCCTGCATATCCCTTTTAGTTTTTGTTCAAACAACCTTTTGTTTTTCATTTATCATCTTTTCAAAATAAGCTCTTATGTGCTGAACTTTTGCAGTGTTACTGTTCTGTTGCTTGTGCACTTGTTCCAAATTTTTTTGATTTTTATTGAGTAGCTTTTAATAGCTTTTGAATGGATTTTATGTCCCCTTTTTTGCCCTGTGCAGCCTGCACCAGTCCAAACTAGCCCCTTTTCATAGCTAATTTTCTGCTTATTTACTTGAGCCTATTTTCTGATTGTTGTTTTCTTTAGTAGCCTATAGTACTAGCTATAGGATTCTAAGCTTATTAGGCACTCTAGAGCTTATTTAGTTACCTTATTTAGGTCTGCAAATCTGCCCTAGTGGACTGCCCTTGTTCTGCACTCAGTGGCCTTAAGTACTTATTGAGACTGATTGGTGCTTTTCTGCTTAGGAACACAGCTTATTCTGAGATAATTGGTTCATGTAGATTATAATTAGTCTAAGTTAGATTCTTCTATTCCCCATTTAGCTTAATATAGCTTATTAGACTCATTAGCTTTTACTCATTATTTTGCTTAATTAGTTTTCTTAATAATCAGCCATTAGATTGCTTTTTCTGAGCCTAGTAGTAGTTTCCATTAGTTGTTTTTATTAAAAATGCTTATTTTCTAGTGCTTATTAAGTTTCAAAAGAAAAAAAATAATAAAAGAAAATAAAATAGCCAAAAGGTGAGGCCAGACTCGAACTTGAGACCTCTACCCTCACACAGCCTCTCAAACATAACACACTACCAGTAGCACCCTTGGGATTTTTCTGTTATACTTCTACTCCTTAATTCTTTTAAGCCTTTTTTCCTTTTTGCTTAATTGAAACTGTTTGGCTTTTAAACAGCTTATCCCTATAAGTTGCAACCTTTTCTTAATTTTTCCTAGGACCAGTACACCTTAAAGTAATTTTCTTAAAATTTTCAGATTTTTCTATTTTCATTTAATATTTTTAATCATTTAATTTCTTTAAAATAGTTTTTAATTCATATTAATTAAAATAAAAAAAATATAATTCTTTTTTCTAAAATTTTCTTTTACTAATTAGGACTTAGAAAAATTAATTAGGCATTCCTATGGTTAATATCCCTTAGTTTTCAGTTTTAAAGCTCGGGATTAGCCCGAGCGTGCGCGTTTTTAGATCTCCTTTGCGTTTCTAGTTACGTAGGCTTTAGTTTATCGTTTTCCTTGCTTATTTAATTGTTTTTATTTTTAGTTAAAAATCCAAAATCCCACTTTTATATCCATTCACTACACGTTTCACGAACCCGATTTCACAAATTCCATTCATCCTTCGACGCTACAACGAACCGGGGTTTTTACATACTTCCTAGTGTGTAAATTCCTTTTTGGATTGTACAAATCAGTTATCTAAATTACAATTCTGATCACTTTCTCAAATCTTATACTCCTCCGTCTCAATTTAATTGTCCATATTTCTTTTATGAGTCTCAAATAATGTCACTTCTTATTTAGTAAAACTAGAGAATTAGTGGAGGAATATTCCATTTTAGTGGTTGAAAATTAAATGCCCCACTTTTATTAAACTTTGTGTTTTTTCCTGACAAAAATTGGACGGAGGAGTACAAGATATGAGAATAACCGGCAATTCGAAGTATTTTCCCAAACTTATACAAGCAAGGAAAACACTGAACTCCAATTTCGATAAATCCGTAGGCTGCCAAAATTGCGATAAACCCTTGCGAGAATTGCGATAAACCCTCTTTTTCACAATTGCGATAAACCCTCTTTTGAACCAAATTGCGATAAACCCTCTTTTCACCAAATTGCGATAAACCCTCTTTTCACCAACTTTTTCAGATTACCTTTACGCCTTGAAAATGATGATTTATCCGTTTGTTTTTGGTTTCTAACATTTAATAATACGTAAATTATGAAGAGATTTGCAACCTTTAAGGTGAAAACCTAAATTTGGTGAATTTCTATAACTAGCAACGAACTAAAAAACTAGTGTTATTTTAATCAAACTCGAACAAAAACTCAAATATCGACTTTGAATCTAATCCCTATTCACTATTTTATCTTTTCACTTTACAAGCTTGAAGATAAATGAAAGAGATGAGATGTTTGGTCGTTTTTAGCCACAAAACCACACGTAAAATACTTAAACCAAACGTAAAAATGTATAGATAACGATTTAAACTACTCGAAAACACACAACTAATTATCCTTTGGCGTATGATACCACTTGATGGTCCCTAATATTAACGTAAGACAAGATCTACTCAACTAATAAGCTACTAACCAATACGTACGACTACTAAATGAAACAAGTAATTAGACAACGAGAGATAGAAAGGGAAGAAGAGAATAGAGGACGGATGATTCATTCATTCTAAAGACTGACAAAGCTTCGGTACAATAATGAATAAAACCAAAAAGAGAAATGAGCACCCAAGCCTTCTATTTATAGGCAATATTTAGGGCGTCACTTCATGAATTGTTTCTAGAAGAAATAAACAAGGCCACATGGCCCATGAGCTCCTAATGAGCCGTGGGCTTTACATCATACATAGAGCCCATATAGAGCAACTTAATTAACGAAATGACCTCGACTTGGAAATGTATAAAACGTGTTCCCAACAATATGTATCAACCCCTGTCTCGAATAAGGTAGGCAGATCATCAACCAACGGTTTTAAAAATACATCGATATCATTTCCCAGGTATCCCGATCTTAATACCGAAAGCATGATATACTTTCTTTTCATACACAACCATGTAGGAAGGTTGTATATGACAGACAAAACTGGCCATACACTGTGATGCCTAGTTCCTGAGTTGACGTCAACCCCATCAGCCGATATTCCTAGCCGTAGATTTCTCGGATCTTTAGCAATTTCGAGGAATTTTTCATCTATGGTACGCCATGCCTGTGAATCTGCGGGGTGACGTAAAACACCATCTGTTATCTTCCTTGTTGCGTGCCATCTTAGATCTTCTGAAAAACTTTGTAACTTAAAGAGTCATTGCAGTCTTGGTATAATTGGAAAGTACCACATTACCTTTGCCGAAATGTTTTTGTACACTTTATGTGTCCTATTATCCACCTTCCATCTTGATATCCCACAAGTTGGACAAACAGTCAACTCCTTGTTATCCTTCCAGCAAAGAATGCAGTTGTTACTACATAAATGTATCCTTTTGTATCTAGATCCCATCATTCTCATTAGTTTTTTGGCCTGATAAGTTTTTTCAACCATTTCGTTACCAGCAGGTAGCATCTTTTTTAACAATCCTAGTAATTCAGTAAAGAACTTATTAGAAGCTCCATACTTACCCTTCAAGTTGAGTAGTTTAACTATTGTGGACAACTTTGTGAAGTCAGGACATCCTTTGTAAAGTGGCTTCTCCGCGTCCAATAATAGTTCTTGAAACTTGGCAAGGTCAGCCTGATCAAAACTTTCTTTTGTAGCATTAACCGTTTCTATTGTTGCTGGGCCATCTGTTGGAATTTCTGAACCAAAATCCATGTCAAAATCTGTGTTGTCAATAAACTCTGTTGTAGCATTAACAGGTATTTGGGAATTTGTTGCTTGCTCATCCTTTTTTCCATGTTTATCCCATTTTGTGTAGCTTAGATCAATCCCGTAGTAGAATAAATGGAACTGCACTTCCTCCACTTTCTGCTCTATGTAGTTTAAACATGTGGTACACGGACATGCCATCTTAAGCTGTTTTTTATTACCTCGTAGGTCACTGTTCCTCATCTTCTGCAACTTGTGTACATCATACTTAATAAACACTTCTACTCCATCAATATATTGTTTCTTGGTCCTACTAGTTCTCATCCAAGACTTGTCCATGCTATTGTTGAGGTCAAATGGTAACGTATTCACAAATTAAACCAATATAAGTATCAAAGCGTTTGTGTATAATTAAACCAAGTATGTACCACTACTAGTACAAAAGTTACTACAGCTAGTGACATTTAGTACTGCTAGTATAAGTTAAGACTGCTAGAGATTAAGACTTATTGCATTTGTTGTTGCTTATACTTTGTTCAATATTTAAAAGTCAAAGTCTTCATAACTCCATGTATCAAATACATATACATTACTCCATATACCAACCAAGAATTTAATTGCATTTACTTTTACCTTGAGTTATGTGTTGCTAGGTACTTTAAATTCACATACATACACACAACATACACCAAAAAAATCTGTCAAACCCTAAACTATATCCAAAATTCTCAACAATGAGTTCCAAACCAGATATCATTGACATATCATCTGATTCAACCTCATTTGATGAACTCAGGTCTCCTCAACCACCTTGGAATTTATCATACAATACAGCTACAAGCTCAGTTAAGAAATAGGCAAGGGAAAGGGTTGATGATTCAAGCTCAATTAAGCTCTAATTCCAGCTTATTTCTAGCTATATGTCTAGCTATCATTCAAGCTCTGATGATGATCAATCTCTGCCTAAAAAAGGGTACAAGTTATCAAGCTCTGTCAAAAAAGGGTACAACCTCAAACACTGCTCCTGAAGCTATGCAGGTTCAAACTCAGTCAATCCCTGGTAAAAGGATTCAAGTGCTAGGGCTTGCAAACAAGCACACTTGGGCAGCAATCAAAGACAAGATGTTTGGGATAAAAAAAACCAACTGGCACAGGACCAAATGCAGGCACCAAAGGGAAAGAGAAAAGGAGCATGGGCTAGCTTTTTATGTTGCTTCAACCATTTCTAATGTCTTATGTTTAATATGTATGTCTTTATCTTTTGATGGTACTTTAACAACTTCTATTTAATGAAAATATGCATCTATGTATGCTCTTTCTATGCAATGAAATATGCATCTATGTATAGGATTATGTTTGTATCTATTTGGTTGTATCTGATATGAAATGCCCAAATCGGTTATTGTTATCCTCATGATGTAAAATGTTTAGAAGTAATATAATTTTCACCTTTTGTCTCATTATTCTAAAAATGACCAAAGTATACACAACCAAACAAGATACCATTGAATCTAAAATTATAAATGTTTGATACGTTTGAGCCTAACTCTAATGTGGGATAAAATGTGTATTTTGTAAATATTACAACTATACATTAGTTAAATCTAGTATTAATTGTTTTTGTTGCAAATTGAAAATTAAAATAATACTCTGTATAGTATTAATGGTTTTTGTTGCAACTTGCAACTTGCAAGTACATGGGGAAGGCTATTTCATCATTACACACTGTTCACATTGCTAGGCTCGATACATCTTCCTTCCTCTAGGTTTTTCCTTATTGTTGCTCTATATAAAGCAACAAACCTCTCTCATAATTTTCATCTCTTCTTAAAAACCAAAATAAAATTTAAAAATTACAAAAAATTTCAAAAGTTTTTGTTATCAAAATCATGGAAACTAAACTAGTGATTTGTTCTGAATTGGAAACAGTTGCAAACTCAAAGCTTGTGAAAGACATGATGCTAGTTTACTATATGCGACAGGTTGAAGCTACTTCCAAGGAAGTTCATGATTTGGGGGACAAGGTTTCTGAGAAAAGAATGCTGATAAACCATAGGGATAAGATGATCAAGGAGTTAGAGCTTTTATATGGTTTTGATTCTGCTCTTGAAAGCATTGCTGATTTAAGGAGGATGTAAGAGGAGGACATGGTGGCATATGATAGGTTGCTTGTTGATATTGCCAAAAAGCATAAGCGTCTAGGTGATTTGTGCAACTTTATCACGAAGCTTGGATCAATGGACTACTGATGTGGTTGATATGCTAGTTGTTGATGTTTCTGTCGTTTTGTTTTGTGGTTTCATGGTTGATGTTGTTGGTAGTTTTTCTGATGTTTAAGATGGTTGTTTTTTATTATGTCTTTTGGGAAGTAAATCGAATGGTAATGATAGATGTCTAATGTTAAATATTAATGGAGCTATGTTAATGTCAATATTATGTTCTAACTGCCTTTTGATTTGTAAGATTTTTCTTACCACAAATTTAATATGTATAATTTCACTCATCAAGAAAAATGTGGGATTAGTACAAGTTACAATGTCAAGTGTTGCAAGCTTTGACTGCATAAAGGGGTGTTTGGGATAAGCACTGCCTAGTTCCAAACACCAATTCAATGTTCTACAGAGGTTATCATATGTTATTTTGAATGTATGGGGCATCAATCTAAAGCTTTAATGTCAAGTATGAAAACGTGGGATTAAGAAAAATGTGTAAATTACAAAATGTTATCTTTATTTTGTTGTTGGTTAAACGATTCGGCCAAAGGCCCGATGAGTTAACATTACCAAACAAACAAGATACCACTGAATCTATAACAAATAAAATTGACAATGAAAATTACGCATGAGTTAACATTACCACATAATGATTTCCTAATTCAAAAAAGTACCTAAATTTGATCTAAATGAACCTCCCTCCGTTGTTGATGGTCGGACTGGCGACCGGTGGATGCTGACTGGTGAATGGTGGCTGTGACGTGACTGGTGAATGGTGACTGGTGGCTGTGATTGGTGAGAAATGTGAGAAACTTGGGTGGAGATGGAGATGGGTGGGGGGAGAATTTGAAATTTGCTGAAAAATATATGGAGGGCTTTTTAAAAATTTTAGGGAGGGAAATACCAAAAAGGAAGCCACAGGTAACGAACCTGTGACCTCCCCTTCGCAACACCAAGAACTCAACCATCTCCACCCTTGGGTCTTTTTCGATTATACCTTCTTTTTTATTTGTCTTATAGACTATTTGTTTTGAGCTTATTTGTAGCTTGTTTCTATGTTTCATTTTTATACTGCATTGTATGTGGTGGTTTGGATTATTTTCCAATTATACCTTCTTTTCTATTCGTCTTATAGGCTATCTATTTTATTAAAGAAAATTGTTACAAAATCCAAATATCTTCGATACAAAGTTAAACCTGGCAGTACAAAGTTAAACCTGGCAGTACTAATATTTACACTAGCAGTACTAACATTATTTCCTTTCTGCTTGTGTGAAGATCTTTCTCAGTAACTCTTTTGCTATCTCTGTCTCTTCATCCACTATGAGTTTAGCAGATAACATCACAATGAGAATACATTTTCTCAATGGATATTGTTTTTCAACAAGCATAAATACATCATCTCCATCTTTTATAGATACATGATGAACTCCACATGTATCATACAACTTCCATGTTGTTCCCAAATCATGTGCTTGAAACTTCCATAAACTATCATCTGGATCAGGTTGAAAAAGTCTCTTCAATTCAACCCATAATTCTTTCTCCTCACAGGTTAACCAAATCTGCTATGTCAAATACTTTCACCATATCTTCAAAGCATTTGTACACCTCAGATCTTTCTCTAACTTTAATTATCTTTCAGAATTTTCCAAAATCATCTGTGTAGATTTCCCTATCTATAATTGGATATTTTGCCTATAATGGTTCAACATTCATACCTACTAGAATAACAACCATCATCTATTGAAGTTGTTCATTAGTCAAACTCTCTTCTTCTTTCTCTGCTGTAGGTACTTCTTCTTCACCAATCTTCTGTTTTTTGAAGATTCCGACTCCAATAATATACCTGCTCTCTTTGTAGTTCTACTTGCTTCTTCTGTTCCCATGGGAGAAAGTGTGTTCACTCTTCTATAAACCCTTTCAAACTCACTCTTGATCTCCTCAAAACTTTTACCTAGGAAATCCTTCCTATTGTATCCAGCCATGTTCCTCATGTAAAGACACATGGTGGTTCTTTGCTCAGCTTGACTAGGTGGTTTACTCCTCTCTTCTTTGGCTTTTTGTTCTGCAGCAGACTTTGTTCTTGAATTTATTAGTTCAGAAAGTTGTCTTGACTTCTCTTCAATGGACAACACTTCATCTGCTTTGAGTTCACCAAGCCTTTCCTTTAAAACATCATCAGCATCAATCATAGACTGAACTTGTGCAGCGTCATTAAACCTTGCTTGTTCATCATCATGTAACTTCTTATCCAGAAGTGCATTAGATTGGTCTTGTGCTAACCTTTGTGCTTCAGCTGTTTCATTTGTAAGTCTTTGTTCTTCAAGGAATTTTGTAATCTGAAATTGTGCTCTTTCATCTTTCAGTGCTTTCCTAGCTACCTCTTCGTCAAAACTAATCTGAGAAAGAACACTCTTCTTGACCTTCTTTGGTGGCTCTTCTTCAATCATAATACCTTTTCCTTTATTTTCCCTTTGCCTTCTAACATACACAGCCTAGCAGTACTAACCCCTTCACCAACAATACCAGCAGTACTAACTTGTTGATGAGCAGTACCAATATTTTTAGCAGCCAAATTTTCTTCACCCATATCTTGCCTCCCCTGAAACTTAACATTCTCTTCAACCAAAGAAATATTGGGATCTTGATCAATATTAGCTATCTTCCTCCCCTGTTTGGAAGAATCGTCCATGTTATCATCTGAATCATCATCATCTGAGCTTGTAGACTCCACAATATTTGTCTTTCTCTTTGCTTTAAGTGAGTTGACTTTAGACTGTAATTTCTTCACTTTTTCAATGAGCTTCTTGTAAGCAGTACCATACAACTGTTTTGTCTCCTTGAGGTCTCTCTCCAAGCCAGTCACCCTTTGAATCAATTTGGTACAAATATCCATCAATTCCTTTAGTGACACTCTTCCCTCATCATTTCCATGTGTGTTACCTCCTGGGAGAGGTGAATCATAGGGCATTTCCCCTATATTTTCCTTTTTGTTGGGGAGTCCATCACCTTTACCAAGTCCATGAGGACTTGACACATTATGCTGAGGAACAACAGATTCCTCTCTGGATGAACTCCTATATGGTGATGAAGTTGCTTGTGAGGCTGATTGAGAACTAGATGAACCTGTAGGTGTGTGATAGGACTCAACTGGGCTTGTTGATCCTTCACCCTGAATGTTTTGATTTTGAACCAACATTGTTTCAAAAAGTAAAACTACTATCCCATTAAACCCCTTAGAAGCCATGCTCATGTTACTGAAGAGTTTTTGAATAAGGCAAGGAGTTGGATAAACATTTTTATGAGATAGAAGCAAACTTTTCCTTATATTCAAAACCATTTGTATAAACCTTGGATACATTAAAAACTTGTATTTGTTATCCACATTTTTCACCATACCATAAAAAATTAATTTTGAAAAGTTAAAAGTCCTGTTTGTTGCTAAACAAATGAGAGCAGTTGCAATATTGCTACTAAATTGCTCCCATGAGGTTTTATTTGGACTTAAACAATGAAGGATGGTATGTATGAAGAATCTCCATTGTGGGGCAAAACATCCTTTTAGAAAAGTCAGAATTTAAGAAGATGTGTCATACCCCATTCTGGAAATGTGATGAAAAATTTTAGTATTAGGCAAAGAACTAATACCATTGTCATCTGCTAAATGGAGATGCCTCCTAACAGATGACTACGTAATTGTTATTGTTTTGCCATCAACTATTGCAATTAACTCTTTGTCTCCATTCTCAAATGTATTGGTAGTAATAGTCTGCCAAAACTGTTTGATTTGAGAGGCATAGATAGTAGGATTGACTGTAAGAGCATACCTGATGTAGGAGAGTTTAGAAAATCTACTATCGGGTGGAAGTCTTGACTCCCTTCTGGTTTCTCCAAGAATGCAACCTGGTTATGTGTATCACAAAACTCTAAATTTGCAATGAAAATTGATTAAAGGCTTGATTAGAGTGCTGGGTTATGATCGTTTTTAAGAGAAAGTATGTTTGGTAAAGCCAGTTGGGATTTTATAGAGAATACTTATGGTTTCGATTGGACCGACTTCAATAAATTGTTTCTTTAGTTTGAAGAAATCGTATAAATTTGATAAAGAAAGAGAATTATCCAATTTATAAAACCCTTAAGCGAAGTAGTTGACAAAAATTACCCCAACGGCTATTAATAAAACACGGTTATTACCCAAATAGTACTAACGGCTACCCAGCAGTACAAAGTTTTACGCTAGCAGTACAAAATTTTGCCTAGCAGTACAAACTTTGTGCAAAAACTTTTTCTCGGCAGTATGAACTCAATTTTCTTTTAAAACTATACTGCACTTACACATTTGGAAGGGATTAAATGTAAAGGAAGACACTTAATCAATTTTGGTGATATTGTTGTTCTTGCATTACAACATAGTTTACTGTTTCATTGTTAGTAATCTTCTAAGTATTAAAGAGTCGATTTTTAAAAATGACTGCTATTATCCAAGAAACCAAACACCCCTTTAACATCAGGGGAAACATAGATAACGATTCCTCTTTTGCCCATAAACCCTCAGCATTCTTTTCACCACTTACCCTTATGCAAATTTTGGTTTGTTGACTTCCTTAAATCAAACATTCACAAGCAACCATAAACAATTAATTAAACATCAAATATTTCATTGATATTTTTTAAAAGCTACAACCATTCATAAAAGCTACAACCATACATCTAATTATCCAACCTAAATACTAAAAACATAAAAACACCATCATCATAAACTGCTTCACTCCATTTCACACCAACTTATTAGAACCAGAGCTCTCTTCCCTGCTTTCCATCCTTTTCTTCCTTTCCTCGAGTCGTTGAAACATAATTTTAAGATCGCTAATCCTTTTTTCTAGATCATAAGGGTCTTCAAACCCATCTTGCTACTCCCCCTGGTTTTGATGCACCACCACATTTTGCAGCTCCACCACATTTTGCTGCTGATCCTCTTCATTTTGCTGCACCATCTCACTTTGAGCCACCTCCGTATCCTGTTGATCCTCCTCCTCCTCTTTATCTTCATCATCCTCCTCCACCTCATTCAGTCCCAAAACCTCATCCCAGTAAAAGTCTTTTGTATGCATCTAGTTCAAAATTCTTCTCCTCATCCACGTATCTACCTGCCTATACGACCCATATTATGCAATGGGTTCATCCCCGAAAGCAACAAACACTGCGTCAAACAACAAATAGTTGTTTAACACAAACTCGTACTCTTCTGCATCATTTTGAAAGTTACCATTTGCTGCCATTGTTGAAGTATTCTTTGAAAGGGATATATGTGCTTGTGTGTGTTCTTTGGTATACAATCGATAGGTATAAATAGGCTGGAGAGGTAGATGAACGGTTCCCAAGACTTTAGGCGGGAAAAGGGACCAAAGGCGCCAAAAGTAAACTGTGAATTGAAGAGATGTTAAACTTCACCCTAAAGATAAGAAATAGTGGAAGCAGTTGTACGAAAAAGTCTCCACTTTCCTTTTATCAAGTATTGACTTACCATGTACAATGAGTTGATGCAACAACTAGTTGTATCTCATGCTTTGTGAATAATAAACTTCCAAAAATCAATATTTCCAAAATGTTTTTGGTCCAATTTGGTGATAGTTTGATCCCGGAATAATATTGGTTCGATTTGGTTTGTGTTTGGTGTTGGATTGACTTTGATCCGGTTTGATTATCTTGGATTTGGTATAAACCTTGTTCCGTTTGGTATGGTTTGGATTTTGTTTGTGATATTTGGCCGCGTCAAACGTTAGCCAAGAACCTATGGTCTCGCTGCGACTTTGGCTTGCGGATATTGAGATATTACTAGCGTAGTTGATTTGGAATTATGAGACTAATTGACTTGTTGATTAAGGTTTGACTCGACAAAATGAAACAGAGAGAATGTTTGGAATGATTTGGGAT
This sequence comes from Artemisia tridentata subsp. tridentata, assembly GCA_021014915.2. Taxonomy (NCBI): domain Eukaryota; kingdom Viridiplantae; phylum Streptophyta; class Magnoliopsida; order Asterales; family Asteraceae; genus Artemisia; species Artemisia tridentata. Next base: position 223,046,641 of record CP139507.1, read on the forward strand.
CGGGTTCATTTTTATTGAACCGAGGGAGTAAATTTTGACCGTGACTCGAAAGGAAATAGTAACTCATTTGTTGCCACTTGATATTTACTCGACTTGGACCAAATAAAAGTAAGTAAAAAAAATTGTTAAATTAAAAGTTGTAAAGATATTTGTTATTAAATTTGGTCAATAACGAAGTAAGGAAATTAGAAGTGTACGTGAGACATTTGGGATAAAAATGGAACACACGAGGGCTATTGGACTATTCGAGACATGCTGCCTGTAGACTAAGATATTTGGATTTATTGGACTATCCGTTTGGTTATTGTTTGAGTTACGGATTGGTTTAGCATTTAGGGTTTAGGGTTTAGGGTTTAGGGTTTAGGGTTTATATAAATACTCGTTAGATTATAAATTCCTCGGGAAATTGATTTTCAATAAAGTCTTTTGACTTGGAAACGTTCGATAAATGAAAGAGTCATGGCAAAATTTTGTTATTTCCAATGATTAATTTTGTCGTAAGTCCAAACTTGTTTTAAATCATAAAGCGAGTATACCTTGTACTAATAAATGGGATTATGGGAAAATATCGACGATTACCAATCGAATCATCTTATTTGATATGTTTGTTGTTAGTTTTCTCTTTGACTTCTTTTCATCGTCTCGTCTCGACTCGAGTTCTCGTCAATACATTTCTTGACTATTCGGTTATTTGTTTTTTTGGCGTGAGTACTCGTGAGTCCGTGTTCTCTACCGTTACATGAATGGTGATACCAAACCCATTTAAAAGGCTAAAATGAAATTATTTTTGGAAATGAGAATGATTAACTTTTGAAAACTCTTGCGCATTTGATTTTTTTGGTGAATATTATTTGAGATAAGTCTTTATATTATTAGGTTGTGCCGAGTACGCTGCGTTGTGATACGTTTCGTTAAATCGTTTGATACGATATTCTTTTGCTTTGTTGGTGGATTTTAGTGTGACTTAATCTTAATACCACCAATTTTGTCCATATAATATTGAATTAATCGGGTATCCCGAAAAACCGATACCCGCGGGGAAACCCGAAATACCGATGGATTATATTAATCGGGTATCCAGCAGGTAATGGGGAAGGTACATGTTTAGATATTATAAAAGGGTGTGGGTACGGGCACACATAAACCCGCCCTGAACCCGAACTGTTGCCATCCCTAGTTACCGTTTTTGATTGGACAGTTTGTTTTAATGGTAGCAGTTTCTGTTGTTGATTTGATTATTGGACACATTGATTTAATGGTAGTAGTATGTGTTCTTGATTTTATGTTGCTTTATGATTTAATGGTAGCAGTTTGTGTTAAATGGTATCAGTTTGTGTTCATGATCTTAGTGTAATTGTATAAATTTGCGTGCTTGATTTGATTTGCAGTTTGTGCTCATGATCTTGGTTCAAGATCTTGGTTCATGATTTGCGATTAAGATAATGATATAAAATTTTGAAATGGGTTGCAGTTGTGTCCATGATCTGTTTAAACTTGATGTTTATTGTTGAATGTAAAGCTGTGTGAATTTTTTATTTATTCAAGTTTATGCTTTAACAGGTTCAAAGGCAAAAAATTTAAATAATTAAAATTTTAATTTAAAAGAACTTGGAGCCAAAATTTTGATCCAAAATTTTTAAATCACCTAATTAAAAGAAGTTACCAAAAATAAGAGCCCATATTCATCATAAACCCTGTTTTCTCTCCTAAAAAAAAGACTGCAACCAAAACACAAAAATCAAATCTTCTATCACCATTACTCTCTAAGATAGAATCATTTTCTTTTACCCATTGTTGCTCAAGAGTCATGGAAATTCAACCCATTGATCATGATCTTTTGCTTCCTTCTGATAATGAACATGATGATAACAACTTAGAATATGAATCCGAGAAGTATTCTGATGATGAAGATGCGCCAGGAACCAACCAATCAGATCGGAAACTAGCTAAGAGGGGCATAACCAGGCTATGTAAGTTTTGCATGGAATATGGCAAACCTGGTGGAATAAAGATCAAGGTAACCTTCGATGCGTTGAATAGGGTATCAGGGTTACACAAAGCACTGTTTTTGAGTTTTTTAGGAGATCTGGTTCGTGATCACATAGGTTTGAAGATTCTATCCTGGAAGAAGGTGGATAAAGAATCAAGAGATAAACTATGGGATGAAATCACGGTACATATATACTATTTTTAACCCAGTACTACATAAGTTTATCTATGCACATACATTATGTGCAACTAATTAACAACATTGTGTTAATCTTTGCAGCAATATTTTGATAATGACTTGACATTCAGAAAATTGGTATTGCATCGTCTTGGTCAACTGCTAAGGAATTACATAATGAAACTCAGAGAAAAATACATATTGACCAACCTAAATACACCTTCGAAACTGAATGAAGTCCCGGCCAAGTATAGTGCAATTGTGAAATCAGAATAACGGGTCGAGTTTGTAAACTACATGACCACCGATGCATACAAGGTTTTAATTAGTCATCTTTATTTAATTCTATATGTAATTTCATAATTTTCAGTTTCCAGCATCATGATTTTGTGTTTTTAGGAGATATCAGATAAAGCTAAAATGGTGCGTTCTAAAAATATTTATAAGCAAAAAATGGGATGAGGCGGATATGTTTATGTGAAAGAGAAAATGGTAAGATTACATAATGTTTGTTTTACAAATTGAGAGACAAGTTTGAGAAATGAATCTGTTTACATTGCATAATTTGCACATTTCCATTTAATACCCTCATATTTTCGATTATCTTGGTTTAACTTTACATGTGTATACATCCTCATAGTTTCATTTATCTTGGTTTAACTTTACATGTGTATGCATTTGATGTTTATTAGATCGAAAATAAAGAAATTGAAGCAGATGAAGAACCCCCACGTGGTATAATGTGGTTGAAAGGAAGGGTAAACAAAGACGGAGAATATCCAGATGATGAGGTTAGATCAGTGGGAGATAAACTTATAAGTTTGACTGCAAATTCTATTATTATGTTTATATAACAGCAGCATTAACTATGTACTAGCAGTAGTAACTTGTATACCAGCAATATTAACTATGTACTAGCAGCAGTAACTGTGTACTAGCAGTAGTAAACACTTGGCATATGTTTCATTGAAGTTCATGAGCAGCACTAACTCCAGCTGAGCAGCATTAACACAAATATGAGCAGCAGTTACTCTAACAGCATCAAGAAGAATTTTAATCCTAACATTTCCCATATTTTTTTTTGTAGAAAGAAGCTGATGACAAGATCAAGGAAGGAACCTTGAATCTTGATAATGGCACTGATGCCATGACAGTTGTGTTTGGTAAGGAAAAGGGAGGTTATGCAAGAGGAGTGGGAAGTGGAGTTACATACAAGAGGTATTTTGGTCTTCCTCGAAGCAGACAAGAAACTGATGAAAGAATTGAGTTACTTCAAATTCAACTTGATAATGAGAATAATGAGAGACGCGAGCGTCAACAAAAAGATATATTGGTCAAGAAATTGTCCACCGAGATGACAGAAAAAGATGTATTTGTCAAGAAATTGTCCAATGAGATGACAAAAACAAAGGGAATACTTAGTCAACTGATGGAACAGTTGACTAAACAAGGGGTGCAGTTAAATTTGTCATCTCAATTTCCAGTAGCCTCAGATGTAAGCCATTTTTTATGTTGTTAACAATTTCATTTTCTAATGCTAACACCATCAACGCTAATGATAGCAGGCATTGAACATAAACTGATGAGTCAATGTATTTCTTAATTTATATTGCAGGTGACTCCAATGGCCATTGATAATATAGATAGCAGCGCTTATGAGGTGGACGAAACTCAGTCAAGTGATGTTGTACGTGATAAAGATGTGAGAATTCAGAAGAAGTCTAATGGGCTTGTAACTTCGGAAAAGGTAATGGAAACAATGGTAAGTAATAAAACATCCCCCTTTGATTTTTGAATTTTACATACATGACTAATGTACCGTGTTTTATATATACATATAGGAATCTGTTAAAACTGTCAGACCTAAGAAAATGCCCAAGTTACGACGAAACGGGTCTACAGATTCCCAATCGCAAGGAAATGTGTCTCCAACACAAGGACTACCAACAGTATGTATTTCAACATGTTTCTTGTTATTCTTTTGTTTAAATAATGTACCGTGTTTTATATATACATATAGGAACCTGTGAAAACTGTCGGACCTAAGAAAACGCCTAAGTTACGACAAAATGGGTCTCCAGATTCCCAATCCCAAGAAAATGTGTCTCCAACACAAGCACTACCAACAGTATGTATTTCAACATGTTTCTTGTTATTCTTTTGTTTAAATAATCTCTGATATATACATGCAAAAAAAAAATCTTTTAGCCATTTAAGTGCAAACTGTGGCACTTAAAGAAATCAAATATTTTTGCTTTGGGTACCGTATACAAGTCTCATGGAAAACAAATGCTGTATAACCAAGCACTCCCAAATGATTGCTACAAAGTGTCAATTGATTCATCGTTAGTGGATGCAGCATGCATACCACACGTAGGAAATAATGGGTTAAAAATAGTTAAGGATGACGTAGATGGTTTCTTGCATGGCAAAAGAATCAAGTTATTCTTGAAGAGGAGGTACATACATGTGTTTTTTCAACCTACATATATATAATTCTTCATATTTAATTCTATATTTGATACAAGCGTCTTTTGTTTACTACAGGTTACACCACCAACTACGATTCAAAAGATTAGTGACAACAATTCTGGACCAAAAGTACTATCGAAGCGCAAAAATTATGTCTCTATTGAAGCCATGCAAAGGCAAGCTAGGACGGCGAAGAGTCAAAAGGCTTTAAATTATGGTACTTGAGAATTTGATTATGTACGACATTACAATTGTATATTAGGTTCAGTTATATACATTCGAGTTTTATTCAATTTGAAATTTCTTTTTGTTTTTAATTCTGTTTTATATATATACTCATTCCAGCAGCACTAACATAGTACTAGAAGTAGTAACTCTGCTTCAGCAGGACTAACTTAGTACTAGCAGTAGTAACTCTGCTCCAGCAGTACTAACTTAGTACTAGCAGTAGTAACCCTGTGACTAAAAGATTCACTCACATAATACGGTCATGCTTAACAACATTATTGGTCACTCTTTGTTTAAATCGATGTGTGACTAAATATTACAAAATGCCACACAAACTAAAAAGTCATGTGACCATTGGATGAACAATAGTCACGCAAAATACACATTTCTTCACTTTAAATAGCATATGGTCACACTTATTAACACTTTTGGCCACTTTTTGCTTAATTGTATATGACTAAATACCACAAAAAAAAATGGTTTGTGTGACTAAATATTACAAAAGGCCACACAAACATAAAAATCATGTGACCATTGGATGATCAATAGTCACACAAAATAAACATTTCTTCACTTTAAACAGCATATGGTAACACTTTTGATCACTTTATGCTTAATGGTAGGTGACTAAATACACCCAAAAAACATCCTTTCTGTGACTAAATATGTAACACCCCCAAAATCGGGTCGCAGCGGAAGATGATGTCGCTAGGGTGCAACTAAATTGGTACCACAGGATAGAGTAAAGAGAATGGATTTACCGTAACCGTTTAAAAGAAATTTTCATCGTTCATTGAAATGCGGAAAATACAGGCCCATAAGATAATTAAAGCGGTCCCCAAATGAATATCAGAGTATCTTGATCCTATAACCATGCCATGCCATGACAAAAGCTGCCAAATGTGAGCTGTCACTTTAAGAACCTGAAAATACATGCTAAAATGTGTCAACATGAGGTTGCTGTGTTCATAGGTTTAAGTAAACAAAAAGTAATATATGGACCACAAGATTTAAAGTTGGTTTGACCAGTACACTCGGTAATGTGACCTGTTCATTCGGTCATGTAACCGGTACATTCGGTCATGTGACCAGTTCATTCGGTCATGTTACCAGTACACTCGGTTATGTGACCAGTCCATTCGGTCATGTATGAATAATCATTCAAAGTGCTTGTGTCCAAAAAAAGAATTAAGTATGTAACAGGTGAATATATAACGCATTCGAGTAATCAACAAATTCATATGTAAAGCAAGTAATGGTTTGAGTAAACAAGTAGCATATTCATGTAAAACAAGTATTGAATTTAGACAAAAACGAGCATGTATTCTCCCCTTAAAGTATTTCAAAACAAGTAAAATAGGCGCCATGAACTCACCTGGAACAACCGATATGATAACAAAAGGAAAGTGCACGGGAATCGAGGTACGGACGCTCTAACCGCAACCTAAATGATTCATATGTCTTAGGTTTGAAAGCAAGGTTGTGCATGCAAGTTCATATGCTATTATATCACTTGTACATGTTTGTTGCAATATTTATCGACAAAAATATAGTTGCGTCAATGTGTCCATTTATTAAGCAAAATGACCCTTTTTAGAGAACGTATCTTGTTAATCTCGTGATTAAACTATAGTCGTCTCGTTAATAAGTATTTTTGAAAACCTCTAACGCGCCTAACAAGCATACGTAATGTTCTACCATTTTTGTTTACGTTATTTTAGCCAAAATACACTTTAAAGTGTCCAAAATCCACCTTAAATATTTCTATCAGCTTTCTAATAGCAAAAATAAAAGCTGTCAAAAGTTTAGATTTCGTCGTAACTTCACTAGGCCATAACTCCCTCATCTTAGCTCCGATTCTTAAGTTTTATATATCCCCGGGTTTGTTTTTAAGTATACTAACATGTTTTTTGTGCCTCGGCTAGTCTAGTTAACTTTTAACATCAGTTTTTACCTCTTCTAAATTCCCAACAGCATCTATATTTTCAGAAAATTCATTTTCGTCGCACAACTTAAAACTAACGTATCTTCTTCGTTACAAGACCATTTGTTGGGTCTAAAGATGTTGCTGTTCGAGAAATACACTAAGTATAACTCTGCTGATTAGTTCAGTGACTCTGCTGATTGGACTTAAACTCTGCTTTTTTGTAACTCTGCTGGTTTGGAAGAATAAGCAAAGTGTAACTCTGCTGCTTGCCTACGAAGACTCTGCTGCTAGACTAGTTACTCTGCTGCTTATTAGATATGTATAGTATGTTAAGGATAAGTATAGAAAAGATACGTAAAGATATTTTTCTTGTATAGAAAGTCTTGTAAACCGACTAGGACTCCTTACGCTATAAAAGGAGGATCTAGGGTTAGGTTAGGTATACGTATCATTATTGTTTTACACTTCAAGGTTTCTTGTAACCCTATTGCTATCGAGCAATCGTATTAATATATTGAAGTGTTGTTTGAGAATTCGTTCGTGTTTTAATTCTTCTTAAGATCAAATATTAAGTTCCGCATAATATTTGATATACAACTCAAGATCAGTTTCTATACCGATTGCTTTAGGTTTATCTAAAGTAATTAATAAGATCGTGAAGCTCAACTGGGATCATCAAGTGGTATCAGAGCTTGTGATCTAGAAGTTGGTACCAAGAAGAATTACTGAATACAAGATCTGTTAATCATCAAAGTAAGCAATGGAATCCGATTCTACACACATGGTTACTGCATCAAGAGTCCCCATGCTCAAGACTGGAGAGTACGAGATCTGGATGATGAGAATTCAACAATACATGAGAATGGTTGATTACTCACTCTGGGAAGTTGTTCTGAATGGCGACAGTCAACCAGCCAAGACTGCTACTGGGTCAGTCTTGACTCTCAAGACAAGTGAGGAGAAAGCACAGAGAAGATTGGAGGTCAAGGCTCACAGTATTCACATGATGGGAATACCTAATGATTATCAACTAAGCTTTAATCATATTGAATCTGCTAAGGAGTTTTGGGAAGCTATTGAACTTCGATTTGGTGGGAATGAAGCTACCAAGAAATCAAGAAAGAATCTACAGAAGCACCAGTTTGAAACTTTCACTGCTTTAAGTTCTGAGAATATTGAGGGAACTTATGATCGACTTCATAAGCTGTCCAGTCAGATGGCTCTATTGAAGATTGAGGTATCTCAAGAAGATATCAATCTAAAGTTTCTGAGAAGTCTATCTTCTGAATGGAACACTCACACAGTGATTTGGAGGCACAAGGAAGATTTTGAGAAGATCACTTTGGATGATCTGTATAACAACTTGAAAGTTTATGAATCTGAAGTCAAGGGATTGTCAAGTTCATCTTCTACCACAAATAATCTTGCTTTTGTTTTCTCAAGCAACAAGAGTTCTGGTAGTCATCAAGAACAGCACTCTGCTGCTGGTACTTTTGATCCTGCTGTTGGTTCACATGTCTCTGCTGCTGACTCTACCAACACCAACACCATCAGTGATGCTGCTATTTGTGCTTATTTAGCTGAACTTACTGCAAGTACTTCAGTTATGCCTCAAGATTTGGATGAACTTGATCCTGATGATGTTGAAGAAATTGATATGCAATGGCAATTTGCAATGCTTACTATGAGGGCAAGAAGGTTTCTTAAAAGAACTGGTAAAGAGATGAAGTTCAGAAGGAACAAGAATGTGGGATTTGACAAATCAAAGGCTGAATGTTTTAACTATCGAAAGAAGGGACACTTTGCAAGAGAGTGCAGAGCACCAAAAAGAAACAATGAGAATGTCAAGAAGTCTACTGATGAAGAGCCAAATCCTACTACTGCTATGGTGTCATGTGATGGGTTAGGAGAGTATGACTGGAGTGATCATGCTGAAGATGGTCCAAATTGTGCATTGTTAGCTGAAGAGGAACCTCAAGTACAACATTTTGCTCTCATGGCCTACTCTTTCTCTGGATCAGACTCTGAGGTATCCAATGAATCATCTTGTTATTTTAAATCATGTTCTGATACAATTGAAATACTTAAGTCTAGCAATGGAAACCTTAAAATGGAGAATGAAACACTTAAGCTAGACAATCTTAGTTATGAATATGGTTTAAAGAATTTAGAAGAGAAACTTGAATTTTATAAAAAGGCTGAAATTGAATATCTTGATAAGATCACTATTCAAGAAAATGAACTTATTAAGAAAGATTGTGAGATTAAGGTTCTTATGGAAAAAGTAGAAGAGGCTGAAAAGGCTAAAGATTTAGCTATAAGTGAGACTGAAAAACATATTGTTAGGGTGGAAAAACAACAATTTGCCACTGACATTCTCAGTAAACCAATAGGTAGGCACTTTGCAGACTCAGGCAGTGGTCTAGGATATAATGCTGTTGCTCATCCTAAGAAACTTAGTGCTAATGCCCCTCCTACTAGGACATTGTCTTTCATACCTGAATCTGAGGCCAAACCTGTAGGTGAAACCAGTGAAACCAAAATAGAGTCATCTAAGGTTGAGAAAAAGTGGTATGATGCACCCCTTATTGAAGATTGGGAGTCTGACAGTGATGATGAAGTTGTAGAATCTGATTCAACCCCTAAGAACAAAAAGGAAGAAATTCCTGCTGTTGTTGAATCAAAAGCACCGAAGGCTAAAAAGGTTGAGTTTATTAAGCCTAAGTTAGGTAAAGGTATCTCTAGGAAGATGGCTGAGTATGAAAACACACCTAGAGCATATCCTAAGAAAACCAATAACTTGCCTAGAGGAAACCAGAGAAATTGGAACAACCTAGTTTCACAAAGATTAGGTACTGATTTTCAATTACTTAAAAAGGCATGTTATGGTTGTGGTAGTTTTGAACATCTGCAAGATGAGTGCTACTACTATCAGAAACCAGTTTGGAACCAGTACATAAGGGTGAACCATAGAAACTTTGCTAGAAAGACTCACCCTCATCCCAAAAGAAACATGGTTCCCAAGGAAGTTTTGATGAGAGATGGTACTTCTAGAGTTATCTCTCCTATTGCACCAAAAGGGCCCATAAAGAAGGACATAGTTGATTCTGCTGTTAAGGCAGACTCTGCTGTTTTGCCTAAAGTTGTTACTGATACTGTTGTGGGCAACCATTTCTATGCTGTTAAGGCCTCAGCTTGCTGGGTCTGGAAACCTAAAGTTAAAGTTATAGATCATGTTCTCAGACACAGCAGTGCACCAATGCAGTTGAAGAAATTTGACTACTTTGATGCACAAGGCAGATCCAAGTCAGTAATGGCTTGGGTCCCAAAGAGAAACTAATTCTCTTACTTTTTGTGCAGGGCAATCTACAAAAGGAGCTAAAGGACAAATGTATTTTTGATAGTGGATGCTCTTAAAATATGACTGGAGACCAAAGCAATTTGGAAAATTTTGAAGCTTTGGATGGTGGATATGTTGCCTTTGCGAATGATCCTAAAGGAGGTAAAATTGTTGGAAAAGGCATCATCAGAACTGGAAAATTGGATTTTGAGAAAGTGTATTTGGTGAATGGACTAAAGTTCAATCTTTTTAGTGTCTCACAAATGTGTGATAGAAAGAATTTTGTTCTTTTTACAGACACTGAATGTCTTGTCTTATCTCCCGACTATAAGATACCTGATGATAAATTAGTACTTCTTAAAGTCCCTAGAAATGACAACATATACAGTGTGGACATAAAGAACATTATTCCCAAAAGAGATTTAACTTGTCTGTTTGCCAAAGCCACTATTGATGAATCCAAATTATGGCACAGAAGGCTTGGCCATTTGAACTACAAGGCTATCAACAAGTTGGTGAAAGGGAACTTGGTCAGAGGATTACCTTCAAATGTTTTTGAGGATCCTGAAGTGTGTGTTGCTTGTCAAATGGGAAAGCAACATAGAGCATCTTGTAAGTCCAAATTGGTGAATTCTATAACTGAACCCTTGTTTATGTTACACATGGACCTGTTTGGACCTACTAATGTGAAAAGTTTGAATAAAAAGATGTATGGCTTAGTGGTCACTGATGATTTTAGTAGATTTACTTGGGTATTCTTCTTAGCTACTAAGGATGAGACACCTGGCATTCTTAAGGCTTTTATTACAAGGATAGAAAACCTATTTAATTACAAGGTTAAGATCATCAGATGTGACAATGGAACTGAATTTAAGAATCAAGTAATGAATCAGTTCTGTGAGGAAAAGGGTATAACTAGACAATTTAGTGTGGCTAAAACTCCTCAACAAAATGGTGTTGCTGAGAGGAGAAATAGAACATTAATTGAAGCTGCTAGGACCATGTTGTCAGAGTCTAAGTTACCCACTATCTTTTGGGCTGAAGCAGTCAACACTGCTTGCTATGTGCAGAATAGAAGTAAGATAGTTAAGCCTCATAATAAGACCCCTTATGAGTTATTGCATGGTTGGAAACCACTGATAGATTTATTTAGACCATTTAGGTGTCCTGTCACTATCTTAAACACCGTTGACCACTTAGGCAAGTTTAGTGAGAAAGCAGACATAGGTTACTTTGTTGGATACTCCACTGAAAGTAAGGCTTTTAGGGTTTTCAATTAAAGGATTGGGCATGTGGTGGAAAATTTGCATGTTAGAATTAGAGAAACCACACCTAATGTTGATGGAAAAGGTCCTGAATGGATGTTTGATATTGATTCTTTAACCAAAAGTATGAATTATCAACCAGTCATTGCAGGTACTACTAACATGTCTGCAGGTACACAAACTAACCCCAATGCAGGTACACAAGCAAAGAAGGATGGATCTGTAGAGGAGTTTGTTTTGATTGAAAAGTGGAAGTTTGATCAGTACTTCTCTCCAACAGATAAAGAGGGAAAGAGTTCAGATGATGATGCTATTCATAAGGATGTACCAAAGGTTAATGTAGAAGGTGATGATGAACCTTCTCATGATGACAAGAATGATGATAAAGAAAGGAATGAAGAGTCAGAAATTGATGGGCAACAAGGGAATACACAAAGCAGCAGTTCTTTCAACTCTGCTGCCAGGCCAAAACACTCTGCTGATAGGCCAAAACACTCTGCTGTTAGGCTAAAACACTCTGCTGTTAGGTTTGGTAACTCTGCTGCTATGCCCAAGGACTCTACTGCTGATAAAGATGGTGATTCTCATGATGATTCTTCTGAAGAGATGCCCGAATTAGAAGAAGTATATGTGGATACTGATGATGAAGTTGTTGATGTTTTTGGTGCTGAAGCTGATTTATCCAATTTGGAGACTGATATACCTGTTAGTCCCACTCCAACAACCAGGATCCACAAGCATCATCCAAAGGAGCAGATAATTGGTGATGTTCACTCTGCTATTCAGACCAGAAGTAAATCAAAAGGGTTGAGTGATTTGCTTGATCAGGGATTGTTTGCTCAAACTCTTAAGAAGAGGAATAGCCACAAGGATTTACAAAATTGCATGTTTGCCTGTTTCCTATCTCAAGAAGAACCCAAAACCATACACAAGGCTATGAAAGATGAAAGTTGGGTTGAAGCTATGCAAGAGGAGTTGCTGCAGTTCAAGCTTCAAGAAGTCTGGACATTGGTGGATTTGCCAAATGGAAAAAGAGCAACTGGTACTAAATGGGTGTTCAGATGCAAAAGAGATGAAAGAGGCATTGTTATCAGAAACAAGGCTAGATTGGTGGCTCAGGGATACACTCAGGAAGAAGGAATAGATTATGATGAAGTATTTGCCCCAGTTGCAAGAATTGAAGCTATTAGACTATTTTTGGCATATGCTTCATACAAGAATTTTCCTGTGTATCAAATGGATGTCAAAAGTGCTTTCTTGTATGGAAAGATTCCTGAAGAGGTATATGTGATGCAACCACCTGGGTTTGAAGATCCTAAGTATCCTGATAGGGTTTACAAGGTGAAGAAAGCACTGTATGGACTACATCAAGCTCCTAGAGCTTGGTATGACACCTTATCTAAGTATTTGTTGAATAATGGTTTTTGCAGAGGAACCATTGATAAAACATTGTTCATTAAGAAAGACAAAAAGGATATCCTACTTGTTCAGGTTTATGTAGATGATATCATTTTTGGGTCTACAAATAAGGTGTTATGTGAAGGATTTGAAAAACTTATGCACAACAGGTTTGAGATGAGTTCTATGGGGGAACTGACTTTCTTTTTAGGACTTCAAGTCAAGCAGAAGTCAGATGGGATCTTTATTAGCCAAGACAAGTATGTGGCTGATATGTTGAAGAAGTTTGGTTTCAATGATGTGAAAGCAGCTAAGACACCAATGGATAAAAACAAACCTTTGCTCAAGGATGAAGATGGGGTAGAGGTTGATGTACATCTTTATAGATCAATGATTGGGTCATTGATGTATCTGACTGCTTCAAGGCCAGATATCATGTTTTTTGTGTGTGCTTGTGCTAGATTTCAAGTGTCCCCAAAAGTTTCACACTTGGAAGTGGTCAAAAGAATTTTTAGGTACCTAAAGGGTCAACCTAAATTGGGCCTTTGGTATCCTAATAATTCACCCTTTGACTTGATAGCATACTCAGATAGTGACTATGCTTGAGCTAGTTTGGATAGAAAGTCAACCACTGGAGGCTGTCAGTACCTTGGTCATAGGCTAATCTCATGGCAATGCAAGAAACAAACTGTTGTGGCTAACTCAACAACTGAAGCAGAATATGTTGCTGCTTCTAGCTGCTGTGGACAAGTGCTCTGGATTCAGAACCAACTGCTGGATTATGGGTACAATTTCATGAACACAAAAATTTTCATTGACAACAACAGCACAATGTGTATAATCAAAAATCCTGTTTTTCATTCTAAAACAAAACACATAGAGATAAGACATCATTTTATTAGAGATTGTTATGAGAAAAAGTTAATTCAAGTGGTTAAAATACATACTGACAATAATGTTGCTGATCTACTTACAAAAAGTTTTGATATAAGTAGGTTTCAATTTTTAGTTGCTAGTATTGGCATGATAAATCTTTAATCTTTCATCATCTTATCTCTGTATGTTTTTGTAAATTTTTGTAAGGATTTGTGCTGATTGTTTAGTCAATGTCTGGTGTTAAGTCAAAATTTGCTGTTTCTTAAGTTGTTGCTGTTTTAGTTGTTTGTTGCTATGCCTACTCTGCTGCTATTGTGGGATATTCTTGCTTGTGTTTGTGGTTTTCTACTAACCTTTTGCAGATATACATGAATACACAATCAAGTAAAGCAAGGAAAGATAAAGTCCATTGATCACAAAAGCATAAGTACAAAATAAAGTTTCCATACATCCATTGTTCATAAGAAGATCAAAAGAAACCAAGGCCCAAGGATTCACAACCTAAACACACCTATCCCAAATCAAGCTTGTTCCTTTCCCTTTCCAACAAAGTCTGGCATAACCTTGCTGCGAGGTCCTCTAGTACCCATGGCTTCTGATACTCTAGGACAGGGAAGTGCAAGTACCACTGGTCTTGATGGTGGACTCTGTTGTTGGCTTGAAGATGGAGCTTGTTTCCTCTCCGGCTTTTTCTTTGGAACAGGGACTTCCTGCTCAGTACTTGGCTTTGGACGAGGAGGATCAACACTCTTACCAAAAGCGGCAACAGCCTTCTCCATTTGTCTCTGAAGCTCGGCGGTCAAAGGATGTTGCGGAGGATCGATTTCCCAGGAACCTTGATAGTATGTCATGGATTTTGGCCATGCTGCTGTTTCATCATCATCAGAATCTACAAAGGAAGATGGTGTCGATGGAAGTGGGTCAGAATATTCATCTTCTACAATTGCCTTACCTTTTTGCTGTGCTGAAGATGAACTTGGAGGAAAGTAATTTGCCCATCCTTGTGACGTATCTGACGAAGAATCTAATGAAATGTCAATGATCGGTGCTTTGGATGAACTCATGGTTATTTGATTTTGAGTTAGGGTTTGTGAAATTGGGGATTTGTTAAGCGATTGAGGGATTTATAGAATTTAATGAGGAGTTGGTATTGTATTTAAGCTATTTGGGGAATTAAATTTGGAGATTTTGGGAAAGTTGACTTTTGGTCAAACCTTTCATGACTCTGCTGCTGAGTTTGAAAGTAAAGGGGTTAATATTGAAAATTTTGGCGCGTCTTAAAACCTAATTAGATCAAAACGGTCTCACACACCATTTCGATCTCATTAACTTTTAATTGCTCAAAATTACATTCGATTCTCTCACAAGAACATTAATTCATATCATTATATCCCAAACCCCCAAACTCCAAATGGCTCAACGAAAGTTTCCTGATGAGCATAATCAGATTGCGTTTCTTAGTAAGGTTTATGCAGCTGACGGATTTCATGAAGTTATGGATTTTCTTCGTGCATCTCGATTAAGGTATGCTCTAACAGTTGATCCACCCATTATTAAATCTCATATGCGCCAGTATTGGTCAACTGTTAAGCTAGATACACTCGACGGGGAGGAAAGGTTAATAGGTAGTGTAGATGGAGAGACTATTGTGGTGAGTGAAACTACTATTAAGAGAAGCCTTCGTCTCTCAGGTGTTCCAACACCCCCTAATCTTACCACTGAGGTTATTTTAACTGAGCTTGAGAGAATTGGGTATGAGAGGCCTGAAAATACTGGAACTTTTTATAAAGGTCTGCTTTGCCCACATTGGAAGTTTTTGTTGCATACTCTACAACACTGCTTGTTTCCCAAAGTAGGTGGATGGAATGAGTTTAGTGTTCTTCAAGCCATGTCCTTAGTTTGTTTGGCTACTGGACAACCATTTGATTTTTCATCAATGATTTTTGAGCGTATGAAGAAGTTTGTTAAGAAGAAGTTTTATTTGTATCCAAGGTTTTTGCAGCTCATTATCAATAATCAACTAACAGAACCCTTGGTACATACCAACATTGAGCCAAGTAGCAGGATGGAAATCAAGATGTTTGCTTTTCTGAAGAAGAATGGAAAAGGTTTTTCTGGTGCTATAACTCCCATATCTGAACACATTTTGAATGTTGTGGCTGCAGTGAATGAGGATTAAGAGGCTGGCACTCCCACAGCCTCCCATCACACATCCTCATCTACAAGTTTTAATGGATCATCATCCCATGAACCCCAAAATACCCAATCACCTAGGACTTCACAACAAGAGGACATTGTGCAACCTCAGGCCAATGTCAGTATGGATGCAGATGAGGCTGGTACAGGTGATGTAGGTACCATGATGGAAGAGGCTGGCACTACTGTTTCCAACTTAGTAGTTGAACAGGACAGTGCTAACATACTTAAGACCTCAACCATGGCAACATCTATTGTAGAAGGCTCTCAAGAACCTAATACAACTGATGGTAACCCCAGCCAAATGGCTAATATGGGGGGCTCAGATGTTCAATCTAGGGTTGAAACTGAGTTTGTGTCCAAAGATTCACCTCTCGGAGAAGGTAACACATCTCGAAGTGATGAGGACAGGGATGACACACATGAATTTATGGACACTGATGTACAAAATGACAATGCCCATGATACACCTCTCAGACCAGGTAACAAAGGTCGAAGTGTTGAGGCTAGCATTGAACTTGAAACAGAGGATTTGACGGTTAAAATACCTGTACAAAATGCCAATTCCAGTGATCAACCTCTCGGGTCAGGTAACACAGACCGAAGTTGTGAGGATATCATGAAACAATTATAGGAATTGACGAATACATGTACAAAACTGTCACAGGAGGTTCTTGGTCTTAGAAAGGAATTTAAAACTGTAAAAGCTTCTCAGGGTGCTGAAATTCGAAGACTTAAGCTCAGGGTTACACATCTTGAGGGGATGCTGAAGAAGAGTTCCAAACCATGTTTGGAAGAGGATGCTTCCAAACAGGGGAGGAATGATCAGGATCAGGAGGTTATAATAGGTTCAGGGGAGGTTGTCAAGGAATCAGGTGAAAATGTTGATGTTATTGGTGATAAGAGTGAAAAGATTGACTCTGCTCGAGCAGAACACTCTGCTGATGGGTTAAAGGACTCTGCTGTTGATACAGAGAAGAGTGCAGGAGAAAGGGAATCTGCTGAATCAGATGATGAAAAGATGACCTTAGCTCAAGTACTTTTGAACATGAACATTGGAACTAAAACACCCACACTATCACAACAACAACCTGCTGCTGAATCTACACATCATGATAAAGAAGCTGCTGAAGAACTTGAAAGGATGCAAAAGTTGAAACCAAAAACAAAGAAGCAAATAGCTTTTGATGCAGAGGTTACAAGGCAACATCAAGAAAAGGCCTTGGCTGATGAAAAAGCTCAAATTGCTCATGATGAGGAATATGCAAGGAGTGTGGCAGCTGATGAGGAAAGAAATATGTTTGAATTTATGGAAAGCTCCAAATCTACAGAGGTTAATCAAGAAGAGTTCAATGAACAGTTGCAATATTTCTTAGATTCTGATATGATTGTAAGAGGTCAAGCTTTCTTGATAACTAAAGATGAGCAGTTGGATGGAAGTGAAAAGACAGAAGAGCTTGTGGAGTTTATACTCAGAAAGAATGGAGTAGCTGAGTGGGAAGAGCTGATTCTGAGAATTAAAGAAGGACAGAAGCATGGATACAAACCAAAGTCATCTACAAGGAAAGCATTAGTTAATGATATGAAGTATTATTTGAAGAATGCAAGAAATTATCAGATGAAGGATTTCAAGGGAAAATCAGATGCCATAATTGAAAAGGAATTTTATGAAACCTATGCTATGCTAAATCCAAGAAAAGGTTTCAAAACTGAAAAGAAGAGAAAGCCAGAGGTTATGGAATTTGACAATGTGAAAGCATCTGGAAGTGGTTTGGAGAATCAAGATGACAAGCAAACCATGGAGGTTGAGAGGGAAGAAGTTAAGGAAGTCATTGGTTATAAGAGGACTGGTACAAGAAGTAAGATGAGTGCTAGAAAGAAAAGAAAAGTACAAACTGAGGATTGTTATAAGAACAAACAAGAAGAAGCTGATGCTATGAAAGCTATCATGGACTTCACAGTTCATAAACCACAACCAGTACCTAAACCACAGCCAGAACCTGAGATAATCAATGCAGCCCCCTTATCAACAAAGTATCCAATTATATCTTATACTGCTGATGTGTTTGATGTCTGTGATGCTAAATGGGAGGTTATGAGATCTGATTTGAAATGTGAAAAATATGTTAGATTTGATCAGATGCTGGAGTACATGTGTAACACCTAAAATCTGAAAGCATGTAAAATGACCAAAATGCCCCTACAAGTTTGAAAATTTATTTAAAAGCTTATAAAGTACTGAATCAATTCCAAACTTCTGGCAATGCACAAGATATGTTACCAAATAATTTTAACAACTCCATTTAACATTTATACAAGTTGAAAATTACTAAAATACCCCTAAGATAACCGAATATAATTATTCTTAAGTTATATTTATATAAAATTAGGTAAATGCAACAAATATGGAAGATATCAATCAAATTGATTTTGTGCAACCAATACCACTGAAATTTCTGGTCCTATCCCTCCCCATTGACTCGGCATTCCCTCATTAAAACCAATCCATATCCTTTTCTTTGAAAACCCTAATTTCCGAGTAACAAAACACACACAAAAAAATTCCTATAGCCTCCATTCGACATCCACAAAGGAGTCCCAAGAAAATAAGTTTGAAGTTGTGTGTCGTGTGGTTCGAGCTTGGTGAATATTTTCTTGTCGCTATAGAAAATAAGAGGTATAATTCGTTATCACTCATTCGACCTTCATAAAATTCGTTTATGATTTTTCTCATGTTCCTTATATCGAATATACTCTGGGAAAAATGATGGCAAGGTCGTGGAGAAGCTTTTGGAGTCGTGGTGGATTTTTGGTTCGTTTTCTCTATTCGCGTAAGAAACAAATCGTGCAACCTATTCTACAGGTTCGAATCTTCTTGTGGTATTTTTCTCAGATCCTATATGTGTTTAGAACACCAAATAAAATGATTAGAACATACCATGCTCGATCTATAATTTATATGAAGATTAATCCAATAAAACGTGTGTAAATCATGAAAAATGGCATGCGATGTATAAAGGTTTCAAATATAATTTATTTACGTGTGTTATAATATTATAAGACCTGGAAAAATGTTGGAATGAATTGTCATGGCTTAGATCTTTTGTTTTCGAAATTCTTGTGTTAATCGGATTTTGGAATAAACATGTAAAGGATGAAATAAATTCATACGATCTGAGTATTGGGAATTAGGGCTTGTTTTTTTGATCATAAATGGTGTTTAATGATGAGATAATGATTGGAAATGTATTGGATTTGTTAGGGTTTCGAATTCATGTGTTTTATGTGTTATACGATTTGTTTAAAATGTTTTGGGTGAGTTCTGTAACTTCTAAAACTCAAGGGTTATTTTTAGAACTTAATTTGGGTCGTGTACTACTCGTATAAAATATAAGTTGAGGGGGCCTAGTGTCATTTTTATATTTTAAAGGATTAAAATGTCTTTATTATTTAATTATGGTTCGATTTGTAAAATAATTAAAAGGAAGGGACTAAATATGCAATTTCTGGAAACTTAGGGTTGAATTGAATAATAAAATATATTTAGGGGGTTATGTGCTATTTTGGTAATTTCATGGCTTAATATGAAATTGTTAATAATTAAAAGTTGAAATTGTAAATTAAAGGGCCTAATATGTAACTTTGATAATTAGAGGGACTTAAAGTGTAAATTATGAATACTTGAAGATACATTCGTATAATATGATAAAATAAGTGATCATTGTGTAAAATGGATAAATTAAGGGTTTAATGTGTAACTATGAATACTTGAAGGTGTAAAGTGTAACTTTTGGAATATAAGGGTATAAAATGTAAATTGTGAAACCCCAAGGACCAAATGTGTAAATATGATAAAAGATACCTTAATTCCATTAATAATGATTTAACTAAGTTATGTTACTCCAACTTTCTAAAAATAGAAACTTTCTAAAAGTGGGAACTTACTAATTATGGAAACATGCTAAAAAAGGAAAGTTACTTTAAATGGAAAGAGAAGTAATTAAGAATGAATTGTAATTCCCTTCTACTCCTTTAGGTGTAAAGAAGGAGAGACTTTGAGCTATCCCCTATTTCTGTGCTTTGTTTCTATTTGTGCTTTCGTCATAAGGTACGGATACTCTACCCTTTTTAGTAAGGGTATCTTTTCACCTATGCATTGATGTTGAGCTATGATTTAAACCTTTGCCATGATCCTTTTGACATGAACCTTTTGATATGACCTTGAGATATACCTTCTGATTATGACCTTGAGATGCACCTTGATATGACATTGAGACCTGACTCTTAGTTTGATACCCGAGCCATTTTATGTTACCTAGCCAGGAAGGTAACCTGAACATGTCTGTGATGCACCACTGGCATGACTCATGTGTGGGTGAGTGATTTCTCACACCGTCCCTCTTATATTATGATATGGCTATTATGACTTTGAGATTATGATTTTGAGATGACTTTGAGTTTGGGGGCGTATGGATTGCAATCCTAGATTTGTATGTTTAGTGGATTTAACTATGACTTTGAGTATTGACTTTGAGGTGACTGGTACTGTGTGCAATAAATGCCTTTCACATTTATGGGAGCTAGCTACTCCACCCTTTGATACATGTGGACACCCCTCATATTATCTGGTTGCCTGAGAGGTATCCCCTCTGATTGTGAGATTATGACTTTGAGACTATGATGTTGAGATTATGACTTTGAGTTTATGGGCTCGTGGTAGATGACTATCCTATATTCCCTTATTACTCTTTTGCTTTGATTATACCTTATGACATTTTCCAGTGCCTCATTATATTTCGGTTTCGTTATCCTTGTTTATATTATGTATCTGTTCACTGACCTTTGTAAGCTCAGCCGCACGTTTTCTTTTTCGTGTGCGGCAGGTATCTAGCTGGGAGATGGATTTTATGCTTGGGATGAGAGTTAGTTGAAGCTTTTACCTTAGATGATGTCCTACCCTAGTCTTGCCAGTTGTTTAGACATTTTGATTATGGATTCATTTCGTTATGTATTTCCTTTGAAGTATTTCGTATCTTGTGAGACTTATGTATTGGATTCAAGTCATGTTGACTTGGCTTTATTATTTATGATGTTTTATTGCTTCCGCTGTGTATATGTATGAATGCTTTGAATTGTCGTCATAATGTGATATCTCTACCCTTGTCGGGTTGGGGTGTTACAATTATGGTATCAAAGCCAGGTTGCGACCTGTCGTACATAAGCTTTGGCCTGTGAAACATGTGGACCATAGGATTTGACCCTTAAGTTTTAAGATTTGACTGGTGAGGTTTTGGGTAGGCATAGGTTCTGCTTCGTCTTCCATTTCGTGCTTATTTCCCCTTATGTTTTGCTAATTCTTTTCATGATCATTCAGATGGTGAACACGCGCTTTACTCAATACTCTAATGGGGATGATGGCCCCGATTTTGAAGCTATGATAGCCGCTGCAGTGGCTGCTGCTATTCCTCGAGTGGTGACTGAAGTCACCAATAATATCAGGAATGGGGCAAGTTCTTCTGGTGGTGGTGGTGGCGATGCTCCACCTACTGCTCCACCCGCTGCTCCCCCAGCTGGTATCCACGTGTGGATCGAGAGGTTCAACAAGCTTAAGCCTCTCTCTTTCAGGTCCGCTGCTACTCCCCATGAAGCGGAGGACTGGATCACACATATCGAGAAGTTGTTTCGTGTTCTGGGATGTGCTGACGAGTTTAAAACTCGGTTGGCCACATTCAAATTTGAAGGTGATGCTCAAAATTGTTGGGCTGCTCTTGTTCAGGCGAAAGGGGATGATTTTGCTGAGACTTGTTCGTGGGCGGATTTCATCGAGGTGTTTTATAGACAGTATATTCCTATGTCGGAGCAGTTAAGGTATGAAAGGGAATACGGGTCGATTCGTCAGGGTGATCAGGAGTCGTCTGGAGAGTTTATGCAACGGTTTCTGCGTCTGGCCAGTTTTGTTGGGCCAGAGGTCACTGGAGATGCTACGCGTCAGGATCGTCATTTCAAATGGGCTTTAAAGAGGTGGGTGTTAGACCGGATTGTTAACACTCCGTTTGAGGATGAGGCTGGAGTTCAGGACGCCGCGCGTAACATCGAGTTGTTACATGCGGACAGGGTGTCTAATAAGCATGATAGGGATGGTAACCGGGTAGATATTTGGGGCCAAGGTCGGCAGGACCAAAGGCAGGATTCTCGGGGTCGACAGGACCATGGGCATGATCAGCGGGGTCGCCAGGACTGAGGTTATAATCATAGGCAGCAGGATTACAGGAACCAGGATCGGCGGGATTCTGGTAGGTCTGGTAGTGATCGTCAGGGTCAGGGTAATAACAACCGGCGTAGGGATTCTCAGCAGTATCAGCAGTCGGGATCGTCAGGTCAGAAGAAGTCTGTTGAGACTCTACCTCCTCCTCCTACATGTGATTCATGTGGGAAGATGCATCCAGGTCCTTGTTATAAAGCTTCTGGTGGTTGTTTCTGGTGTGGATCTATTCATCACAAAGTCAAGGACTGTCCTAAGAAGAATGCTGGTGAACCTAAAGTCGATGCTAGGGCAGCTCCTACTTCAGGCCGGGTTTATTCTTTGACACGTGACCAGGCTGCTAGCACCTCAGGTACTATTGCGGGTTTTCTGTATATTGGAGATCGTATTGTTTTTGTTTTATTTGACACGGGTGCTACACATTCTATCATATCCACTTCACTTGCAAATAAAATAAACATAACCCTAACTCAATTAATGAACCGTATATCTATTGCTACCCCGATGAAAACTCATGTGATTATTGATGTTGAGTATGTTAATTGCCCTCTCCGTTTTGATGATCGTGTTCGTTCTGCGAACCTTCTTCCCATTGATATGGTTGATTTTGATATTATTCTGGGCATGGACTGGTTAGCTGCTCATAAGGCGACCATTGATTGTTATGCTCGTAAGGTGATCTTTGGTGATCTTCACCATCCTGATTATGTTTATTCTGGCTCCCAACCCCTGAAATCTGTAAAGATTATTTTGGCTATGAAAGCCCGGACATTGATTTCGCATGGCTGTCTTGGTTTTCTTGCTTCTATTAAGGATACCTCTGTTGATGTTCCTAGCATTGATAGTATTCGTATTGTGCGCGATTTTGCCGATGTATTTCCGGATGAACTTCCTGGCATTCCTCCTGTAAGGGAAGTTGAGTTTAGCATTGATCTGATTCCGGGTGCTGAACCCATATCTAAAGCTCCTTATCGCATGGCACCGATTGAATTAAAGGAATTAAAGGAGCAATTGCAGGAACTGTTGGAAAACGGTTTTATTCGTCCGAGCGTATCTCCTTGGGGTGCTCCCGTGTTGTTTGTAAAGAAGAAGGACGGGAGCATGCGTCTTTGTATCGATTATCGGGAGCTTAACCGCATTACTATTCGTAACCGCTATCCTCTTCCTCGCATTGATGATTTATTCGATCAGTTGCAAGGGGCGAGGCATTTCTCTAAAATCGATCTGAGGTCTGGATATCACCAGCTTAGGGTGAGGGAGCAGGATGTTCCCAAAACGGCCTTTCGCACTCGGTACGGTCACTATGAATTCTTGGTTATGCCTTTTGGTTTAACCAATGCTCCTGCTGTGTTTATGGACCTAATGAACCGGATATTCCATGAATTTCTCGATAAGTTTGTGATTGTCTTCATCGACGATATTCTTGTGTATTCTAAATCCGAGGAGGAACATGAGCAACACCTTGGTATTGTTCTGGAGATTTTGCGACAGCAGAAATTGTATGCGAAGTTTTCAAAGTGCGAGTTTTGGTTGGATCGTGTAGCTTTCTTGGGTCACATTGTTTCTGCAGACGGTATCACTATGGATCCGGCGAAGGTTGACGGAAGTGAGAAGTTTTCTGGGTCTCGCTGGGTATTATCGGAGATTTGTTGAGGGCTTTTCGCGTCTTGCTTTGCCGTTGACACAGTTGATGAGGAAAGGGGAAAAGTTTATTTGGACTGATGAGCGGGAGAGTAGTTTTGAGGAGTTGAAGAAACGTTTAGTGTCGGCACCTATTTTGACTCTTCCATCGGGTTCCGGCGGTTTTCAGATTTATAGCGATGCATCGAAGAAGGGCTTGGGATGTGTTTTGATGCAGCATGGGAAGGTGATTGCCTATGCTTCGAGGCAGCTGAAGCCTTATGAGGTAAACTATCCGACGCATGATCTAGAGTTAGCAGCTGTGGTTTTCGCGCTAAAGATTTGGCGCCATTATTTGTATGGAGAGTCTTGTGACATTTTCACTGATCATAAGAGTCTTAAATACATCTTCACCCAGAAAGAGCTGAATATGAGACAGAGGCGGTGGTTAGAGCTTCTGAAAGATTATGATGCTAACATTCAGTATCATCCCGGTAAAGCGAATGTAGTCGCTGATGCTCTTAGTAAAAAGTCGGGTATGATTGCGAGTTTGGAGTTTGAGCCTCGCGTTTTGCACGATTTAGAGCTTCTTGATGTGGAGTTTTGTGTTCGAGGGCATGGTGGTTATTGGGCTAGCCTTACGGTTGAGTCCAATCTTATCTTGCGAGTTAAGGAAGCTCAGAAAGAGGATGGTGAGCTGTGGTCTATAGTTCAGAATGTTGAGGAAGGCAAACAGTCAGAGTTCAGAGTTGATGATTTCGGTGTAGTTTGGTTTGAGAATCGCCTTTGTGTTCCCAACGATCCAGAGCTTCGTAAAGCTATTCTATCGGAGGCTCATAGTTCCCCTTTTACTATACATCCTGGTTCTACCAAGATGTACCGGGACCTTAAACAGCATTTCTGGTGGAGTGGCATGAAACAGGATGTGGCTTCGTTTGTATCTAAGTGTTTGACTTGCCAGCAAGTCAAGATCGAGCACCAGAGAGCTAGTGGGTTGCTTCAGCCTTTGGAGATTCCGAAGTGGAAGTGGGAGGAAATTTCCATGGATTTTGTGACAGGTTTACCTCCTACCCGTAGGAAGCATGATGTGATTTGGGTGGTCGTTGATCGACTAACCAAGTCTGCTCACTTCCTCCCTATTCGTGTGGACTACAGTGTTAGTAAGTTGGCGGACGTGTTTCAGCAGGAAATCGTTAGGCTTCATGGTATGCCTACGGCTATTATATCAGATAGGGATCCTCGGTTTACATCTCGCTTCTGGAAGGGATTGCATAAGGCTTGGGATACACGGCTTAAGTTCAGTACAGCTTTTCACCCTCAGACAGATGGTCAGTCGGAGAGGACCATTCAGACTTTAGAGGACATGTTGAGGGCATGTGCCTTAGAGTGGACTGGTAGCTGGGACGATTATTTGTGTTTGGTAGAGTTTGCTTATAACAACAGCTGGCACGCGAGTATTCGTATGGCTCCTTTCGAAATGTTGTATGGTAGGAAGTGTAGGGCTCCAGTTTGTTGGAACGAAGTAGGTGAACGCATTATTGAGGGTCCGGAGTTAGTTCAGATCGCTACTGAGAAAGTGGATGTTGCTAGGGAGAAGTTGAAGGAAGCTAGGGCTCGTCAAAAGAGTTACGCTGACAAGCATCGGCGTGACTTGGAGTTTCGTGTTGGTGATCGGGTATTTCTTAAGGTTTCGCCGTTCCGAGGAGTTAAACGTTTTGGGATTAAAGGCAAGCTCAGTCCGCGATTCATCGGACCGTTTAAGATTTTGGATCGCATCGGAGAGGTTTCATATCGTTTGGCTCTTCCTCTGCAGTTATCACATGTTCACGACGTCTTTCATGTATCTCTTTTGAGGGGATACAATTACCATCCTCTGCATGTGGTGTCTTATCCTTTTGATCAGATTCAGCCCGATATGTCTCTTCCGGAGGAGCCGGAAGCTGTTCTTGATCGCCAAGAGCGAGTTATGAGATGTAAAGTCATTCCTTTCGTTAAGATTCTTTGGCGGAACCACCCAGAGCGGGAAGCTACCTGGGAGACCGAGGAGTCTATTCGAGCTAGTTATCCTCATTTTGCATTCTGATCTGGTATGTCTCCGTTATGTTTCGATTCGTTTCATTTCTGACTCTTTGCAAATTTCGGGGACGAAATTTTTCTTTTTAGAGGGGAAGAAGTTGTAACACCTAAAATCTGAAAACATGTAAAATGACCAAAATGCCCCTACAAGTTTGAAAATTTATTTAAAAGCTTATAAAGTACTGAATCAATCCAAAACTTCTGGCAATGCACAAGATATGTTACCAAATAATTTTAACAACTTCATTTAACATTTATACAAGTTGCAAATTACTAAAATACCCCTAAGATAACCGAATATAATTATTCTTAAGTTATATTTATATAAAATTAAGTAAATGCAACAAATATGGAAGATATCAATCAAATTGATTTTGTGCAACCAATACCACCGAAATTTCTGGTCCTATCCCTCCCCATTGACTCGGCATTCCCTCATTAAAACCAATCCATATCCTTTTCTTTGAAAACCCTAATTGCCGAGTAACAAAACACACACACAAAAAATTCCTATAGCCTCCATTCGACATCCACAAACCCATAAAGCAATTTTCTGAGTTCAAGCATCATCCAAGGAGTCCCAAGAAAATAAGTTTGAAGTTGTGTGTCGTGTGGTTCGAGCTTGGTGAATATTTTCTTGTCGCTATAGATAATAAGAGGTATAATTCGTTCTCACTCATTCGACCTTCATAAAATTCGTTTATGATTTTTCTCATGTTCCTTATGTCGTATATACTCTGGGAAAAATGATGGCAAGGTCGTGGAGAAGCTTTTGGAGTCGTGGTGGATTTTTGGTTTGTTTTCTCTATTCGCGTAAGAAACAAATCGTGCAACCTATTCTACACGTTCGAATCTTCTTGTGGTATTTTTCTCAGATCCTATATGTGTTTAGAACACCAAATAAAATGATTAGAACATACCATGCTTGATCTATAATTTATATGAAGATTAATCCAATAAAACGTGTGTAAATCATGAAAAATGGCATGCGATGTATAAAGGTTTCAAATATAATTTATTTACGTGTGTTATAATATTATAAGACCTGGAAAAATGTTGGAATGAATTGTCATGGCTTAGATCTTTTGTTTTCGAAATTCTTGTGTTAATCGGATTTTGGAATAAACATGTAAAGGATGAAATAAATTCATACGATTTGATTATTGGGAATTAGGGCTTGTTTTTATGATCATAAATGGTGTTTAATGATGAGATAATGATTGGAAATGGATTGGATTTGTTAGGGTTTCGAATTCATGTGTTTTATGTGTTATACGATTTGTTTAAAATGTTTTGGGTGAGTTTTGTAACTTCTAAAACTCAAGGGTTATTTTTAGAACTTAATTTGGGTCGTGTACTACTCGTATAAAATATAAGTTGATGGGGCCTAGTGTCATTTTTATATTTTAAAGGATTAAAATGTCTTTATTATTTAATTATGGTTCGATTTGTAAAATAATTAAAATGAAGGGACTAAATATGTAATTTCTGGAAACTTAGGGTTGAATTGAATAATAAAATATATTCAGGGGGTTATGTGCTATTTTGGTAATTTCATGGCTTAATATGAAATTGTTAATAATTAAAAGTTGAAATTGTAAATTAAAGGGCCTAATATGTAACTTTGATAATTAGAGGGACTTAATGTGTAAATTATGAATACTTGAAGATACATTCGTATAATATGATAAAATAATTGATCATTGTGTAAAATGGATAAATTAAGGGTTTAATGTGTAACTATGAATACTTGAAGGTGTAAAGTGTAACTTTTGGAATATAAGGGTATAAAATGTAAATTGTGAAACCCCAAGGACCAAATGTGTAAATGTGATAAAAGATACCTTAATTCCATTAATAATGATTTAACTAAGTTATGTTACTCCAACTTTCTAAAAATAGAAACTTTCTAAAAGTGGGAATTTACTAATTATGGAAACCTGCTAAAAATGGAAAGTTACTTTAAATGGAAAGACAGGTAATTAAGAATGAATTGTAATTCCCTTCTACTCCTTTAGGTGTGAAGAAGGAGAGACTTTGAGCTATCCCCTATTTCTGTGCTTTGTTTCTATTTGTGCTTTCGTCATAAGGTACGGATACTCTACCCTTTTTAGTAAGGGTGTCTTTTCACCTATGCATTGATGTTGAGCTATGATTTAAACCTTTGCCATGATCCTTTTGACATGAACCTTTTGATATGACCTTGAGATATACCTTCTGATTATGACCTTGAGATGCACCTTGATATGACATTGAGACCTGACTCTTAGTTTGATACCCGAGCCATTTTATGTTACCTAGCCAGGAAGGTAACCTGGCCATGTCTGTGATGCACCACTGGCATGAATCATGTGTGGGTGAGTGATTTCTCACACCGTCCCTCTTATATTATGATATGGCCATTATGACTTTGAGATTATGATTTTGAGATGACTTTGAGTTTGGGGGCGTATGGATTGCAATCCTAGATTTGTATGTTTAGTGGATTTAACTATGACTTTGAGTATTGACTTTGAGGTGACTGGTACTGTGTGCAATACATGCCTTTCACATTTATGGGAGCTAGCTACTCCACCCTTTGATACATGAGGACACCCCTCATATTATCTGGTTGCCTGAGAGGTATCCCCTCTGATTGTGAGATTATGACTTTGAGACTATGATGTTGAGATTATGACTTTGAGTTTATGGGCTCGTGGTAGATGACTATCCTATATTCCCTTATTACTCTTTTGCTTTGATTATACCTTATGACATTTTCCAGTGCCTCATTATATTTCGGTTTCGTTATCCTTGTTTATATTATGTATCTGTTCACTGACCTTTGTAAGCTCAGCCGCACGTTTTCTTTTTCGTGTGCGGCAGGTATCTAGCTGGGAGATGGATTTTATGCTTGGGATGAGAGTTAGTTGAAGCTTTTACCTTAGATGATGTCCTACCCTAGTCTTGCCAGTTGTTTAGACATTTTGATTATGGATTCATTTCGTTATGTATTTCCTTTGAAGTATTTCGTATCTTGTGAGACTTATGTATTGGATTCAAGTCATGTTGACTTGGCTTTCTTATTTATGATGTTTTATGGCTTCCGCTGTGTATATGTATGAATGCTTTGAATTTTCACCATAATGTGATATCTCTACCCTTGTCGGGTTGGGGTGTTACAACATGGATAGAGAGGATATTGTAAAACTCTGGGAACTTTACAAGGAAAGATATGGTGATAAGAAACCAGAGTCAGTGCCTGAAAGAGTACATTATCTTTGGCTGAGTAACATGTTTGAGCCTGATGCAATGTATACTGAATGGGAAAAATTAAGAAGGTCAAAGAAAGTTGTTAAGTGGCACTTATATCAGTCATGTGGAGTACATGAACTGATTGGAGATAATGGACTTGGTGTTTACATGTTGATAGAACAAGATTATCCTTTCTACAACAATGTTGATGTTCTCACTGATATGATGCAACCAGGAAAGTTGATGTTGCAAAGACCATTTGTATCAGATTATCAAGCAGGTGTGCTAATTGAGAAGTATAGAAAGATTCTGCAAGAGAAGGTTTCAAAACAGTAAAGTGTTTGGAAGCATCCTCCTAGTGATTAGCTGGGTTTAAAGGAAACTTGATGATTTTTGAAGAAAAATATCAAGTTTAGGGGAGGATTGTTGGGTCTAAAGATGTTGCTGTTCGAGAAATACACTAAGTATAACTCTGCTGATTAGTACAGTGACTCTGCTGATTGGACTTAAACTCTGCTGTTTTGTAACTCTGCTGGTTTGGAAGAATAATCAAAGTGTAACTCTGCTGCTAGCCTACGAAGACTCTGCTGCTAGACTAGTTACTCTGCTTCTTATTAGATATGTATAGTATGTTAAGGAAAAGTATAGAAAAGATACGTAAAGATATTTTTCTTGTATAGAAAGTCTTGTAAACCGACTAGGACTCCTTACGCTATAAAAGGAGGATCTAGGGTTAGGTTAGGTATACGTATCATTATTGTTTTACACTTCAAGGTTTCTTGTAACCCTATTGCTATCGAGCAATCGTATTAATATATTGAAGTGTTGTTTGAGAATTCGTTCGTGTTTTAATTCTTCTTAAGATCAAATATTAAGTTCCGCATAATATTTGATATACAACTCAAGATCAGTTTCTATACCGATTGCTTTAGGTTTATCTAAAGTAATTAATAAGATCGTGAAGCTCAACTGGGATCATCACCGTTTTAACTCATTCAAGCGGCTACGTTTACGTTATAAACTGTATTTTCTATATTTCTAGCCTAAACTTGTAACCAAGCTACTGAGTTTTCTCTGGAAGGTCGAATGGGACAGCCTCTCTTCTAAAAGCGTCAAAACACGTTTTCTAGCTTTCTAGTTATCCAAAACCGCTTAACAACAACTCCAAAACTAATCCTAGCTCTTCCAACAATTTCTCAACATATCAATAGTGATTTAACAATAAACCTTAGCAATATCTAAAGGTTCAATTTCTCATGAATTTAAATAACCATCAAGACTAGTTATGATCATAAGCTCACTAGTTCATGTATATATATGGTGTTTTTATCTCCACTTTCTTGTTGAGATTTATAACCAATTAGTTTGTTCATGATAGATATTTTTTCAAGACATAGCCATTAGTTAAAAGATTATTGTGGTTATAAGGTTTTATTAACATGCAAAAAGTGATAAATAAGTATACGTAACTTGAAACTAGATCTCATGATATAAACAGTGTGAAATTTATCAAGATAAAGTGTTATTTACTTAACGAGATTAGTGTGATGCGGAGGTAATTTACTTGATTAACTCAAGATTAGTGCTTCTAAACCCTTACAAGTATGTCCTAATGATACTTGAATTAGCCAAATCAAGTTCTCTTTTTCCCTTGCTTCCTTGTTGTGTCGACTTGTATGAGTAAGTGAGTAGTGATATATATTTTTTTCTTCTTCAAACTAGCTACTAGATACATATATGGACATATTATACTTGAGGGCTGTCAAAGGTGCAATAGTGAGTCAAAAAAAATATATCTTGGCCGATTGGAGGGCTAGGGGGGCAAATTGGTGGTCAAGCCACCATTTGAGTTTTTACAAGTCCTTGTTTTGGGGTCAATTTCTAATATTAATTATGAGTGGAATTCTTGTCTAGTGATTATTATGGTAATCACGCGGGGGGGGGGGGGCACTTAGGTAATATTGGGAGTAATAGATTTGATTTTATACAAAAGTGTCTAAATTGTATGTATTGGTTATTAGAAATAGGTATTGTGTCACAACTTGTAATTTCAGGTCCTTTTTCAAGCTTCAAAATTTCACTATTCATCTCGGAAATTTACTATTTACGGGTTATTATTCATCATTTCACTATTCATCGTCTTTGAAGTCAGTTTGAGACTTTGAGAAGTCTTCAGAAATTTTTACTATTCACGAAACACTATTTATTCCCGGAGGAAAATAACTATTCATGGTTATCATTCATCATTACGTAAACTAGGTTTATGGGTATTTAAATTTGTGTAACTAGTAAGGTTTAGCTGCGTATTCATGCATCATCAATAAGGGCACGTCATATAGACTAGAGTAGTCTGCATATCATCAGTAACATCAATATCGTATTAAGTCATGCACGGGTTTGTGTGATTTTCATTAACGTATGTTCATTTATTATCTAAACGTTATCACTCCGTTATTTCTACTAACATTATACCCGATACTCCCGTCAGTGATCATAACATATTTTCATCTCATTATAATAATATAAAGATTATATTATTACTTTACCCGGTATTTTTAAATCAACTGCTATACTTTCAGTTAGGAGCTTATAACTCCGTCGGTTTGCGATATTTCAACCCGATAAACATTCTAACACCCGATTCTTGGAAGGAATATGATTTTACAATTTTTACAACTTCATCATATTTTATTTTATCCCGTCAAGATTTATTTCTAGCTAACTCGGTACTCGATAACACCTAGTGTATGCTCAAAACAACTAATACTTAGATAATGGGGGACAAGCTCTTTAATTAGCAAGATTTTCTCATCTTTTCTCCACATGTGCCGCCCCCCCCCCCCCCCCCTTAAAACCCCCTAAACCCTTCCAACACTTGATTACTAGTACCATTTCATTTAATGTTTATAGCTATATGTTTCCTAATTTATTTCACTAACACATACAAGCATAAATCAACTAGCAAATATCAAACATATTCTCTCCTTTTCTCTCCATATTGCTCTGCCACCATAAGAACACCAAGAAGATTTCATAATTTTTCAAGAACAAGTCATAATCAAGGCTCATTTACACTCCTTGTTAGGGTTTTGTGATAAAATCCCAAGATTTCTTACATATTTCTCATCAAATCATCTCAAATCTTCAAGTAAGCATCAAGAACATCTTTAAATCTCTTCATACTTTCATTGTTTATATTTTCAAGTTATATTAGTAGCTAGTTATGCAAATATTCATGTTAAAACATACCACTTGTTACACATTTTCTTTATAAACATAGATCTATGGATTTTTAGTGTGATCATCATGAGATCCACCATTGTTGGCGATGTTTAGGACCCCATGACACCTTAAGAAGGTGTATGGTAAGATTAGATAGGTTGTGGTGTTGATTGGAAGTGGTTAGATTAAGTTTTGAACTAGTCTTGAACCTTAAACATTGATTTTTCAACAATAGAAATAGCTACTGTCCAAAAACGTGTAATCTGTAAAACTCAGCAACTCAGGGGATATTTTGACCTTCTTATTTAGAAAGTTCTTTCAAAAACAAAACCGTGGCAGCTTGAATCACTAATAACTGACTTACGATGAGAAAGTTATGATTTTTCAAATTTTGACGACGAAAAACTAAATTCTGAAAATTTAGCGTGCTGATCGCCGAGATTCAAAGAACAAAACGAGGCGTTAGACGTGATCTAGATGACCCGACCTACTGAAAATATGTTAGTTCATACTAATACGAGGCCTTGGATATAATGAACGTAGAAAACGAGCTTATAACGACCAAGATACACGTGTTTGAAACCCGACAATTCACAAACCATTTTGACAGCTTTTAATAGAAATATATTTCTAAGTGTAAAAACTGTTTTTTGTAATACACCATGTTGAGAGCCATTTTTCTCATTGATCAAGACCCGTATGGTCAAAAGTTAAATGATATGACTTCTAGATATTGTTGCAAGGTTTTCAAAAACGTCAAGCTTATTTCCTAACACTTAACCTACAATATTTCGCGTCTAGTTTTGCGAGGCCATTTGGGCACATTTTCAAGTTGTGAAAAATAGTAAACTACGACGAAAACATTATATTTACCAATAGACCACCAAGAAAGGATCGTGGAGTACCATTTCAACATATTTACATGAAAAATAGTTTATAACTTGACGAGACGTCAAAAATATATTTTTCGACGATAAACATTATTTTCAAAAATTAACGAGTGGTATCGATAACATACGTATTTGCATGTGTAGCATCATTTCATTGCTTACATTAGATCATACCATCATATTAGGTCGCGGTTCGAGACCGAGCCTCATTTCAGCATATCCACTTTTGTCATTGTAGCTATCGCACCAGGTGAGTTTCATAGCCCCTCCTTTTACTTGTTTTGTAACTGTTTTGGGGGAGAATACATGCTCGTTTTTCATTAAACTCTATGCTCGTTTTACCTTTAAACTTCATGCTTGTTTTGCTTGAGACGTGAGTTGTCTTTCAAACATTATTGATTGGTTAAAATACTTGAGTCGTTGCTCGGAAGTATTTTGTGTTATATTTTTCACCCTTGATCATTTCATTATGGACACTAGTACATTAAGCTATTTCATATTGCCTATGTGTTGACCCAGGTAGGGCAAATAAGCGTTCCATTATTTGTTATAACCCATTAAGCGCGAATATTGTGATTAGAAACTTTGGTTGTCCGGGTGGTTTCTCCACTGGCTGATATGCCAAACGTAGTACTGTGGTTTCCCCACTGACTGATATGCCAATGTATTGTGGTTTCCCCACTGGCTGATATGCCAACGTATTGTGGTTTCCCCACTGGCTGATATGTCAAACGTATTGTGGTTTCCTCACCGGCTGATATGTCGAACGTAGTATTATGGTTTCCCCACTGGCTGATATGCCAACGTATTGTGGTTTCCCCGCCTGACTGATATGTCAAACGGACTGTAGTTTCCCCCCCACTTGACTGTTATGTCAAAAGTATGCCCAAGATAGAATCATAAGGCTTCAGTGTCAAGAAATTTAGTTGTCAATAACCCTATATATATTGTTCATTTAACATTTGTGGTCCATAAATCTTTTGTTAGTGAAAATATTACGATATTTAAACTAAACGGTTTCTTCGGTTTTAATGATGACAAACATGTAACTTGTAATACATAACGTAAAATGCGCAAGTTACTTGTAAACACAAATCATCAATGCATACTTCATCAACACCTCCCGACGTCTCAAGTATGCTTCAACGAAGTCGTAGATTTCCGTCCCGTCATAAATCACTCAAGGTATGGACAAACAAATCTAGTACTTGACAAATGATCAAAGGATTATATTTTTCTAAACTTCACATTTTTAATGTGACAAAACATTTTTTCAAAAATATATTTTACAAATTATTTTTTAATTAAAAAGAAATGTTTTATTTTGAAAAATAATTTTGAAAACTCCCAACAGCCATTTTTCCCCCCAAAACAGCTCCAACTTCCCCAAATAAACCTTCCCCACTAAAGACAAAAAAGGGAGCATACAACGGCACCTTTAAGTATGGACGGCTCCACTAAATTTAGTGGAGCCGTCGGGTATTTAGTGGAGCCGTGGGTCTGTAATGGTCAGATTTTCCCTTGCCTATAAATAGTGGACCATTCCACACTTCCAACTTGATTTTTCCAGTCCTTTTTCTCTGGTCTTATCCCTCTTCACTTAGATAACTTTCTTTGATCATTTGGAGAGTCTTAGGTTGTTTAAGAGTGATCCAATCATCCACTCAGGTGATCCTCTTCATTCCTCTTGATTAGCAAGAGAAGAACACAAAGTATCCTAGATACAAAGTGTTGTCATCCCTCTTGATTAGCAAGAGAAGAACACAAAGTATCCTAGATACAAAGTGTTGTCATCCCTCTTGATTAGCAAGAGAAGAACACAAAGTATCCAAGTAGATACAAAGTGTTGTCATCCCTCTTGATTAGCAAGAGAAGAACACAAAGTATCCAAGTAGATACAAAGTGTTGGAGTTGTTAGGTCTTGAAACATTTGTTACACTCTTGATTGTATCATAGAATACATCAAGATTATTTTTCTTTTGTGAGAGAGTGAGTCAAGATCATTGTGATCTTAAGAGATAGTGAAGATCTCTTGAAGCCATTGGGCTTGTGTGATTGATCATGTGGATCAAGGGTAGATCGGGTAGATCGTGGTAGATTGGTGCTAGCTAAGATTAGCACTCGACATCTAGCTTAATGTCGGAAATAGGATAAGCAACGTGTATGGTGTAGATCGGGTAGATGATGGTAGATTGGTGCTAGCTAAGATTAGCACTTGACATCTAGCTTAGTGTCGGAAATAGGATAAACGACGTGTATGGTGTAGATCGGGTTGATCGTGGTAGATTGGTGCTAGCTAAGATTAGCACTCGACATCTAGCTTAGTGTCGAAAAACAAGTTAAGCGACGTGTACGGTTTTCTCCGCCTAAAGGGAGTTTGTTGATTAGTGAAGTAACTCTCGAGTTGGGTACTCGGGGAGTGGAGTAGGGCGAAGAGGAGCTTCGTGACCGAACCACTATAAATCACCGTGTCCGGTTTGCGCCTTCTAACTTATCTCTTTACTTTCATTTCATTAGTTATCGCTTTATATTTATATTTGCATTGCATATGTGTTTGTTTGGCTTGTTGCTCATGTAGTGATTGATCATGTATGTTCCATGGTTTGATTGTGCATATGTTGTAGTTTACTATAGTCATCTCTAGATGCTATATACTCATCGTTGACACTCTTCATATTACGTCACACTTGATCGGTGTTTGATACAAAAGTTTTAAGTTTTTAAGTGGAAATGTATTCACCCCCCCTCTGCGGTTTCCATAATTGGTATCAGAGCCAGGTTGCTCAAATTTTTAAAACAAATGGTTTTCAAAATTGAGTACGATCCACGTATCAAATTACCCATGAAGGTGATAAAAATATGAAAAGTATTTAGTTGCTTAATACTTACAAGTTTTGTTGTTAAGTATACTTTGTCATACTAGCTTGAAGGTTTTCTTAAACCACTAAAAGAACAGTGTCTTTAAGTGTCCGGTCATGTTTTCAGAATGAGTCATTAAGTCATGCAGTTCTAAATCAGAAAACAGACCACGGTACCACTAAACATTGTACGGTACCGTTATATTTAATGGTACCGTGGGTCATTTAACGGTGCCGTGCATCTGATTGTCTGTTTTTCATTTTTGGTTCATTTTCAAAAATCCATATAAAATCAACCATGAGTCTGTACGAGTCGTTTCGCCCATCATTTTGAACGATGTTGAGTCTACTTTCATTTAAGAAACATTTTTATGAATTAGTTCTAAATGAAAGTATGTTAAAGTCCTTGATTTTCAACTAAAGTTCTTCTGGTCATGCAGTTTGCGTAAATTTTTGGTCAAACTGAAAAAGGGCGATTCAACTTTTAAACCTTGACATGTTTTCAAAGTGCTCAGCAAAAATATTTGAAATGGGGAGGAAACCAATTCATTGTCAAATAAAATCAAGCTTAGTATACATTGTTATACCTAATACACAAAATGACGATAAGTATTTTTGTGTGTTAAATTGCTATTTGCTTATTATAGTTTTTCGGTTTATGCATTTATAAGGCTCATGCTAAATCACTTGCACTATATTAAGTAATTAGTTTGCATTGCATATAGGCATCAACCATTTGTCTTGCATTTGTTGCAAGTTCTTAAATGGTTTAGTAACTTTCTTAGGAATAGAAACTAAGTTGGTAGATCATGTGTGTCGAAAGATATTGTCTTACACAATTATTTTTCCAAAGGTTTAAGTGTAAAAAGTATATCACCCCAAAACACTTAACACTTTCATAAAATCCATAACATGATCCTTAAAACATCACATCATTTTGTCTTGTCTGACCATGGGTTGTCTAAACAAGATAAAAGGTCATTTTAATACATTAGTATTTAAGTAAAAGAAAATGTATTAAACTTGCATTGATTTAACACACATACAAAATGTTTTAAACATTTAGTATTTTACGTATGTGGTATAAAAATGGTTAAGATAATTATTTTTATACTAATGAGGTGTCGAAAAACTAAGAGTATTATACATAATAATATAAATAGTTTTTCTCAAATAAAAATAAATGACAATATCAAAGTAGTAACAACTTAGTTTGTCATTAACCTCACACATACAACTAGTGTTAAAATAAATGGAACACACTCCTTAAATTTTTATTTTCTTTTTAAAAAGGGAGTGATTGTGAGGGTCAAGAAAGATTTCGAGTACATATCAATTCATTATTCAAATTATGATTGATATAATCATCGAATCTAATTGACAAGTTTTCGAGTGTGGACATGAAATTGGAGTCATTATTTGTTTAGCTTCAAGATAACATCAAAACATGATGAAACATATTATCTTGAATCTACATACTCAATCACACTCGATTGTTATGAAAATAAT
Organism: Artemisia tridentata subsp. tridentata; assembly: GCA_021014915.2. NCBI lineage: Eukaryota > Viridiplantae > Streptophyta > Magnoliopsida > Asterales > Asteraceae > Artemisia > Artemisia tridentata. Next base: position 223,084,181 of record CP139507.1, read on the forward strand.
GACGTCCTCTCAAGACGAAAATAATATGCATCGGATCATAACTCACACTTGTGTTGAAGATGCCATATTGAGTCTTGTTGTCCAATAGTTGTGTTCCAAACATTAAACTAATATGTTTAAAAGATGCATAAAATACACAACTAAGTAGGAGTGACAACTTCGATGTTTCATCCGAAATATAAAAGTAATTTACATTGCAATGCAATTAGTAAATGTGTCATTTCCGAAAAACCAAACAAGAGCAAACAAACAACATATGTAAACTTTGCTCATGAACGACTCAACACTCAATGTCACATGTCGAGTAAAAGTGTCACACATAATATGTTATTAACTATTATGTAAGTCATCAATCTTTGAGAATATCACATGTATTTCTCTTATCAAAAGATTGACAAAGGATAACTTATATCCCATGCATCTTATTTTCTTTGTAACATGAATGGTTATGTTACAAGAGAATACATTGCATCCTGTTAACAAATATAGGATATTAGAGTTGAATAATAACCTAATACGTCATGTATCATTGCATAAACAAGTAAAATTAGTCATACACTAAAATACTTGTTTCACAAAGCATTCATAAGAGTGATAAGTTTCCTCTTAGAAAAGCATACTTGTTGAAATAAACAGTATGTCTCATTTTAAATAAAATGCTCACAAGATCTATTGAGGTAAGTAACCTTTACTAGATTCTCACTCAAGATATGCAAAGGAGCATTCTTAAAACACACATGATGTAGTAGATTCTACATTGTATCACATTAGAGTGTCTCTTGGTTCTAGGAAACCAAATCATGTTAAAATAACATGTAACAACTCCACAAACAAAGATGTTGTCCAAGAGATCATAAAATACACCATCTCCATCAAATAACCTCTAAATCTCAAACACGAAATTAAAATATTTCGCTTGCCTTTGTTAGGAGTTGTGTAAGACATGTCATTCTCTTAATCGACCTTCACAGTATGGTTAGTTGAGTCATATTAGGTCATGTATTAGCGAAATAAGCTAATATCATCTTTGCTACACTTCAATAGGCAAATATAGGAATTTGAAATTTTCTAATATGACAATGACTACTGGAGAACCTATCGCACTAGAAATTCAATTTGACCTAACGGTTGAATTGCTTCCAGGAGAGAAGTTGGGTTTGTGGTATAACCCATAAAAATGGTCGTGTTCAGCCTTAATTGAGCACCACTAGTGATTGTCTCATACTCATTCTCTAACTTGAAAAATTTTCATTCCTACATTTGACTAGAGATAGTTTGCATCGTTGAACTATATCTCCCATTAGGATGTCATCTTGAACAAGTAGTAATTAGGATCTGCCTTAGCAAACCTAGATTGCTTGCATCCCACATACATGTTTCAAAATGATAACATGTTCTCATAAGACAAGATTAAATGTCTTCATGATCTTAAATGCTAAATGATTATCATGTTTTGCATGCTGTTTGCATTTACTCCTTATGTGCATTTTACTTGATTTACTTATAAAGTTTGCACCCACACTATGTTCTTTTGACACATTAGGAATTAGGTATGCCCATCACTATGAACCCTTAGAAGTCATAGAGCCATACACTAGTGTCAAAACCCATAAGTCAAAGTAGTCGCGAAGTTACCCTAATTCCCCAGTCATCACTTGGCCTTCTTCCAAGTAATACACCTTTTTGTCATGGGAAGGTTAGGAACAAACCTAATAGAACTCAGAGTAGGGTTGACAACTTAAATATTTCATCCGAAATATTCAAGTAAGTTTAACTTGCGATCGCAATTGTTAAATGTCATATCCGAAACATCATACTCAATCCTTTTAACAACATATGTTAAAACGCTCATCCAAAGGACTCACAAGTTACTATATAAGTAATTAGTAGTTCCTTTCATCCTCGTGTGAATATACACGTCTTAAGATCCCAAACCCTGCTACAAATCAGCACCATAGGCCTAGCTTTACATCTTTCAAAACCCCATGAAACACTCACGTGCGAAGCACATAGAAACTCTTAAATCAACCAAACCTCTCAACCGAGAATCCCCTTACCATCTCCGTGTAGGTCTAGGAATGATGGAACATTTTCCATAAAACTTATGACTATTTAAATATTTCACTGGAAATATTAAAGTCATCTCTCGTACCCCTCTTATGATTACTTGAATATTTCACTGGAAATATTGTAGTCATCTCGTGCGTCTCGTCTCATGACTCTTTAAATATTTCACTTGAAATATTGAGTCATTCTTTAAATCCCTCTCATGACTATCTAAATATTTCACTGGAAATATTAAGTCATCCCTCACGTTCTTTGCATGATCTCTTGAATATTTCACTGGAAATATTGAGATCATCTATTCTATTTCGTGTCATTTCTTTTAGATATTTCATTGGAAATATCAAGTCATTCCCTCGATCTCGTCCCATGACTGTTAGATATTTCACTGGAAATGTCAAGTTATATCCTGTGTCTCGTCTGATGACTTTTTAAATATTTCACTGGAAATATTAAGTCATCTTTCACATCGCTCTAATGACTACCTATGTATTTCCTCGGATATATAAAAGTCATTTCTTCTCGTCCAGTACCGGTCAAAGAATTTATTAGGTATAAATTCTCTCCTCGTGTCGAAAAATCTCCCTTAATCAGCGAAGATTTATTCGTAAAATCCTCTTAAACTCCAATGACAACTTAAATATTTCATCCGAAGTATTTAAAGTTTATTTAATTTGCGAAATGCAATTAAATGTCATTTCTCGTTCTCGACAAACGTTCATCGAATCCCGGTGGATTCATTCATAAAGGAATTTATTCGGTATAAATTCTTTTAATCTAAGGTCCAGAAAAATCACAACATATGTGAAATTTCTTTGTCAGAAATCTAATTCTGGGTCAAAACTGACCTCAGCAGGTCACGGTACTCTTTAATAGGGGACAGTATCGTTATTTTTAACGGTACCGTCGGACCGTTATTTGCTGAGACAGTTTATTCTCACTGTTTCAAAACCACTATCGAAACACACTCGATGTAGTCTTGAACCAGAACCGTATCCTATCAGAACAGATTGTATCTATCTTCTGATTCCTAAGCCTTCTTCCCTTTCACTTCCGCATGGTACTAAACACTACCAATGCTTCCGCATCCCACTCATCTCACACACACTTCAAACGAAGACATTAGGATACGTTGAGATAACCCTCCTTCATCAACATAGATAACCCTATAACCTTATCACCTACCTCACAACCCTGAAGATTTTATCTTCTTAACCCTTAGGATATCTCCAAGTAATCACATGTCTCATCATATAAATATTCTATGAATATTCACAATGATTGAGAAGAGCTACGTGACTTCAAAGGTGTAGTTTGTCGCATGCTATCCACCACTTGTCATAACGTTTCTAAGCTCATCGCTTTCGTTAACGTTTGTCTTCCTTTTTATCTTTTACCTCTTGTCCGGATGGTCATAGATTAAGGGGGAGCGAAAACACACTCCTATAGCCTTTCACCAAACACTCTCAAGAACACACAAATGTGATTCTTATTCCCTAGGAAACTTCCCTTTAGCTGCCCAGAACTAGGCTGTATAGGAAAATTCGTGACTTCCAGGTCACGGTACCGTTAAATAGGCCACGGTACCGTTAAATTTAATGGTACCGTGTGGTATTTAGTGGTACCGTGCCTATGTTTGACGAATTTTCACTGTTTCTTTTAGATCCCTGCATTCCTAACCTCAAACCTGCAAAATTTTGCAAACTCACATACACCCTAGGATTCCCTCACTACACCATAGGACTCTAACACCAACTTTAGTTCGAATCCCACAACTCTTGCCTATATAAGGCCTCACCAATGCAAGCTTATCTTGCATCTCACCTTCAAACCTCACATTAACATCATCATCACACTCAATCCTTTTAGCTAACACTTCACTCTTGACAGTGATAGTTAGTCTAAGAACCTTCAACCCATAGAACATCACACTCAAACCTTATAACTTTCAACTCGTCACACTCAAACCTTACAACTACTCCTCACTTTGGATAAGTGATAGTTAGTTCAACAACCTTCAATCCTCACAAATACATGAAACCCTTCATGCACCAAATTATCTCTAACACACAACTAGGATCATCCAACCTAGAAACCTAGAACTTCGTTACCTTAACCCCGTTAGAGATATCCACCAACAATCCTATTAGGATCACATACACCTTTTCTTTTTCCCTTTTGAAATATATCATGCATCTCATTGTCAGTGCAAACGATATATTAACCTAAACCATCCTTTCCCACCTTTCCTCAAAGGGCAAAACCAACATCTCCAACCACATCATCATCATCCTCCACCTTTAGGATTCCTATAGCCTTACCTCCACCAAGTCCACCACAACCTTTAGCTATCACACTAACCCTATCACCATCAAACCTCTTTGGACTTGGCACCAACATATCATCCTTATCACTATCACCATCACCACAACCACTAATGGGTCATCCCATTATTTATCCCCTACAACCACATAACCCAAGTTGTCCTTGTTGTCACCACAACCAACACTCTCCCACCTTATGGAATCATTTAGGTATAACCTCTATCGAGTCTACTTTATGGCACGACTTGCCATAATAGTAATCATTTAGAGTATGTCTTATCAACAAACTATCCTTAACATCAATCATCTTAGGTAGATGATTATGTTGTTCAAAAGGTTTGTTAGAACTTTCCTTCCGAATGACAACTTGGAATAAGTCATTTAGTGCGTCAGTCAATGAACGAATCTCGTTCTTGATTAGTGTGATTGAGTGAACAATTACACCTTAGGTTTTCGGTCGGGTTGTGACACTTACGTGTTAACATAGTTTAACCCATGCATGTCTTGCTATGTGTATTCTATCCCTATAATGTTGCTCTTATACTGTTATATATTACGCTGCACGAAGCTAACCCTTGATGTAGGAAAAGCCTTTGTAAGAATTTGATCCATGGATCCGTTAGACACTAAGGTAAATAAACAAGGGGATTAAGTCACCATAGGGTAGCGTTGTGCTATGGGGAGCTCGGGAGTATTTGAATACATAGCATGGAGTCATCTTCACAAGTGATGATAGAAGGCTTCACTAGGATGATGCAAACTCGCCTTTCTAGGAAGAAAGGAATGTAGTTCAATAAGGGGGAGTAGGGAATGAATTCAAGGGAGCGCTCGAGGCAACTACCTTTTTGATTCGACAAAAGGGGGAGAAGGGGAGTGTAAACAGGTAACTTTTACATTTTACTATGTGTTACGGTTTACATATTTGTCATCATCAAAAAGGGGGAGACTGTTAGTGCAAATATTACGATATTTAAACTAAACGGTTTCTTCAGTTTTAATGATGACAAACATGTAACTTGTAATACATAACGTAAAATGTGCAAGTTACTTGTAAACACAAATCATCAATGCATACTTCATCAACACCTCCCGACGTCTCAAGTATGCTTCAACGAAGTCGTAGATTTCCATCCCGACATAAATCACTCAAGGTATGGACAAACAAATCTACTACTTGACAAATGATCAAAGGATTATATTTTTCTAAACTTCACATTTTTAATGTGACAAAACATTTTTTCAAAATATATTTTACAAATTATTTTTTAATTAAAAAGAAATGTTTTATTTTGAAAAATAAATTTGAAAACTCCCAACAGCCATTTTTTCCCCCAAAATAGCTCCAACTTCCCCAAATAAACCTTCCCCACTAAAGACAAAAAAGGGAGCGTCCAACGGCACCTTTAAGTATGGACGGCTCCACTAAATTTAGTGGAGCCGTCGGGTATTTAGTGGAGCCGTGGGTCTGTAACGGTCAGATTTTCCCTTGCCTATAAATAGTGGACCATTCCACACTTCCAACTTGATTTTTCCAGTCCTTTTTCTCTGGTCTTATCCCTCTTCACTTAGATAACTTTCTTTGATCATTTGGAGAGTCTTAGTTTGTTTAAGAGTGATCCAATCATCCACTCAAGTGATCCTCTTCATTCCTCTTGATTAGCAAGAGAAGAACATAAAGTATCCTAGATACAAAGTGTTGTCATCCCTCTTGATTAGCAAGAGAAGAACACAAAGTATCCAAGTAGATACAAAGTGTTGTCATCCCTCTTGATTAGCAAGAGAAGAACACAAAGTATCCAAGTAGATACAAAGTGTTGGAGTTGTTAGGTCTTGAAACATTTGTTACACTCTTGATTGTATCATAGAATACATCAAGATTACTTTTCTTTTGTGAGAGAGTGAGTCAAGATCATTGTGATCTTAAAAGATAGTGAAGATCTCTTGAAGCCATTGGGCTTGTGTGATTGATCATGTGGATCAAGGGTAGATCGGGTAGATCGTGGTAGATTGGTGCTAGCTAAGATTAGCACTCGACATCTAGCTTAGTGTCGGAAATAGGATAAGCAACGTGTATGGTGTAGATCAGGTAGATCGTGGTAGATTGGTGCTAGCTAAGATTAGCACTCGACATCTAGCTTAGTGTCGGAAATAGGATAAGCGACGTGTATGGTGTAGATCGGGTAGATCGTGGTAGATTGGTGCTAGCTAAGATTAGCACTCGACATCTAGCTTAGTGTCGAAAAACAAGTTAAGCGACGTGTACGGTTTTCTCCTCCTAAATGGAGTTTTTTGATTAGTGAAGTAACTCTCGAGTTGGGTACTCGGGGAGTGGAGTAGGGCGAAGAGGAGCTTCGTGACCGAACCACTATAAATCACCGTGTCTGGTTTGCGCCTTCTAACTTATCTCTTTACTTTCATTTCATTAGTTATCGCTTTATATTTTTGCATTGCATATGTGTTTTGTGTGGCTTGTTGCGCATGTAGTGATTGATCATGTATGTTCCATGGTTTGATTGTGCATATGTTGTAGTTTACTATAGTCATCTCTAGATGCTATATACTCATTACTGACACTCTTAATATTACGTCACACTTGATCGTGTGTTTGATACCAAAGTTTTAAGTTTTTAAATGGAAACGTATTCACCCCCCTCTACGGTTTCCACATCTTTTAAAGTTCATTTAAACCAGATCTTATTTGGCAGTGGGTTGTAAACACATAGGTTGCAAGTCTTGTATGGGCGGGGCATAGAACTGGGTAGATTTACAATACCTTTGCTGGAAAATCTTCATTTAAACGCATTACATTTTTCACTAAACTCTATGAACTCACCAACCTTGTGTTGACACTTTTAGCATGTATTTTCAGGTATAAGCAATAGCACGCTACTAGAGGCTTTTGGTAGGGCATGGCATGGTCATAGAAGATTCTGATAAACATTTGAGGACCATTTTAATAGTTTAAAGGACCTATTTCCGCACTACTTTTAACAATGAAAATTCAACACTTTTGTTAAACAATTTCATTCTAAATGTTTGAGGTGAAAACCGTTCTTTGTACTTGTGTTGTGATACCAATTGAGTTGCACCCCAGCGACATGTATGCTTTCGCTCGACCCGATTCTGGGGGTGTGACATATTGGTTATCAGTTTCGTGATTAACATAAGTTATACAAAATTAAACGTAAGAACTAAAGAAATTACATTAGGCGTAAGAAAATATTTTTTGAACTTTGGCAATAATTTAGGAAGTATAAAAATACGTTAAAAATCATTTTTGGGAGTATTGGGTATATCGGGGTTAAATTTAAATTTTGAATCGCGTTTGTTAAATTAACAATCGTAAGTAAATAAAGAAAAAGAATTTGTCTTAGGTATTTAAATTGCGAACTAGAGTAGGAGCAAGGTATTGGGATATCGTAGACTAGATATAGTCTAAATTCATAGTGCACAAGAGGGTTGTTCCTAGTTTTATATTTATTTAACCAAATTGTTAAACGTAAAAAGTGTTCTTATAAAATTTCAAAGTGGTAAATTAGAGTTTGAAAAGAAATGTTGATGTGGAAAATTATGGGTTTGATAACGCTCAGAATGAGCATGTTTTTAGTTGCGTTATCATTAGTTTTGTGCATCATATTTGGTTATATTCGTATATATTTGTTACTTAATCATGAAAAGTGTATATGCAAGTAAATGTAGCCAAGTATAGGAAAAGATGATGAAAAGATGAAGAATTGGAGTGATTATGCACATTTGGAAGATTCTCGGCATGGGAATATTTATATGATAGATTTCTACAAAAAAAAAAAATAAATAAATAAAAATGTGAATAAAGTGAATAGCTAATGAGCTATAATATATGAGAATCAATTAGCCAATAAACTAAGAGGAAATAAGTGAGTATGAGATGCGGAATAACGATCGAAGGAGTTTGGAAGGTACTCATTTGTGGTATAAAGAGTTGGGAACGGAATTTGAACTTGGTTCTTATTATTATTTTTATTTTGTAGAAATCTATCATATAAATATTCTCATGCCTTATCCCTACCCTTTACCAAATTACTTTATTCGTTGTTAGCTTTTGAGCATCCGGATTAAGTGATGGCTTTGTAAAGATATGTAGTGCATGGATATTGTAGTGACCATCCGGTTTTTGAATAGTTGAAAGACGCGCCAGCGATGTAGTGCGTATTTCAGTGACCATCCGTTATGTAAGTAACGCGCCAGCGAACCAAGGTACAATCTAGTGACCATCCGTTGTTTAGCTAGTCAAAAATATGCGCCAGCGAGCTATTATATTCTTGTATGAAATATTTGAACAGTAGCCGGTAACCTTAAACCCGAATAAAAGACCTCTTTGATGTTTTATTTTATTGTTTTGATACTTGTACAAGCTTATGGTAAGACACATGAATCATGACTGAGCAATGAGTGGTTTACCAATCAGTCTACCTAATCAGTGTTGAGTGAATTTCAAAATCATTCGTGAGGTGCTTAGTTATGTTATCAAGCTCGAGATTAAATTGTTTATGTTTTAAGAATTTTTCACATTGAAATTTAAACTAACAATTATTCCTTCAGGATGTTTGTTAAATTAACATCTATTTTCTTAAATTTTTTTTCTTTTGGGATTAATAACGTACGGTTTGTTTTTAATTTAATTACTTTGTTTGTTTTAGTATTTTGTTTGTTTGCTTGTTTTGTTTCGTATATTTTTGTAGATTTTGCAGGGGTGAATTACCGGAAGCTTATCGTTGATAAATATTTGGAGTTGGAGAACTCATTTGCTTATTTATGATCAAATATGCGTATGCGTATTTACCCTGGTAGTGCCTTCTTAACTAAAATTTTCCCATTTCCTTTACTTTCAAGTTCATTTTTATTACATTGAGGAAAATGCAAAACTTAAGTGTGGGGGATGGAAGAAAATAGAAAAAATGGTTTAATTTTAAATTTTTTAGGTTTAGTAGAACTTTGGATTTAAGTAACTAGAATTTGTTCGCCCTTGATTTTCTAGTTGTTTTCTCACATAATTCATATAGTTTAAAGAACTAGATTGATTCAATGGTAAAAATGAGGTTATTTGAATTTTTTTTTAATTTTTTTGGAATTTAATCAAAATATGAGAGCTAATTCATTCTGGATTCGATAACATTTACTAGTACATGTTATAGCCTTTTTCACCTTAAATTGTGAGGATTTAAGCCTTTTTGTATAAAACATATCTTTATGCTATATATTTTGCTATGAGTGTGCCGGTGATTATGTTGATTCTAGAACTTGTACTTGTTATGCATTATGGTTAAAATCACTTTCAAGTGATAAAATATATTCAAATGATAAGAGGCAACTTAGGATTTACACCAAATGGCCATCCGTTTACAAAATATTTTTGCTAACCAGATCGGTTAGTTATCCTCGTATTTAGAACCCATTTGTTAGCCTTAATCTCTTACGCTAGATACCCTTAGTTACACCTTCTGAGCCATTCTTTTCTTTTGATTAAATCCAGAAAAATACAAAAATATTTTACAATTTACACCTTAGCCTTACCCGAATCAAGTTCATTCGAAGTTCAAAAACTATTTATTTTTTGATGATTACACATTGGCCACACTTTGATATGTGTATGTGCTGTTTCAACGAAGAAGGAGGTCGCTACTCTTATTTATATTTTTTGTAGCGTGTGCTCATCCAAAGTGTGGGGGTGACGAGAAAGTTTCGTTTGTGTTAAAAATTAAAAAAATTTAAAAAAAAAATGTGAATAAAGTGAATAGCCAATGACCTATAATGTATGAGTATCAATTAGCCAATAAGCTAAGAGGAAATAAGTGAGTATTTGATGCGGAATAACGATCGAAGGAGTTTGGAAAGTAATCATTTGTGGTATAAAGAGTTGGGAACGAAATTTGAACTTGGTTCTTATTTTTTTATTTATTTTTTATTATTTCTTTTTGTAGAAATCTATCATATAAATATTCCCATGCCTTATCCGTACCCTTTACCAAATTACTTTATTCGTTGTTAGCTGACGAGCATCCGGATTAAGTGATGGTTTTGTAAAGATATGTAGTGCATGGACATTGTAGTGACCATCCGGTTTTTGAATAGTTGAAAGACGCGCTAGTGATCTAGTGCGTATTTCGGTGACCATCCGTTATGTAAGTAACGAGCCAGCGAACCAAGGTACAATCTAGTGACCATCCGTTGTTTAGCTAGTCAAAAATATGCTCCAGCGAGCTATTATATTCTTGTATGAAATATTTGAACATTAGCCTGTAACCTTAAACCCGAATAAAAGACCTATTTGATGTTTTATTTTATTGTTTTGATACTTGTACAAGCTTATGTTAAGACACATGAATCATGACTGAGCAATGAGTGGTTTAACAATCAATCTACCTAAATAGTGTTGAGTGAATTTCAAAATCATTCGTTAGGTACTTAGTTATGTTATCATGCTCAATATTAAATTGTTTATGTTTCAAGAATTTTTAACATTAAAATTTAAATTAACAATTATTCCTTCGGGATGGTTGTTATATTTTTGGAACCACGATAACGATACTCAAGTGTGGGGGAATTTGATAACGCTCAGAATGAACATGTTTTTAGTTGCGTTATCATTAGTTTTGTGCATAATATTTGGTTATATTTGTATATATTTGTTACTTAATCATGAAAAAGTGTATATGCAAGTAAATGTAGCCAAGTACAGGAAAAGATGATGAAAAGACGAAGAATTGGAGTGATTATGCACATTTGGAAGATTCTCGAGATGGAGACAAGAGAGAAACCACACAAGGACTCAAGGATTTGATAGTGTTAAGATTTCCATGTTCATATATCAAGGAAATATCAAGTTCTATGGAAGAAATCAGCACCTAAATGAAGGATAAAGCATGCGACAAGAAATGGCAAGAAAAAGTTAAAGTTGTGAGTGCATGAAGCATCCAACCGATCGGATGCAACCCGCATCCGATTCGGTTGGAATTTACCGAGGCGAGGAACCGATCGGTTGGTCCCATTAAATGAAGGTTTTACTTCCCATTAATCATTGGAGTCCGATCATTTCTTGATATTAACTCTGGAGGGACGTTTTGGCTTGAAGAATAAGTGTTCTTACACTATATATTGGACCCTATGCATGTATGCTTAGTGTGACACCCCAAAATTAGTAAAAGGCTTACACCAAAGTACTTACTATCTTATTATTATTGCCCGAAAGTCTAGTATTGCTGTAGAAACGTCCAGGAGATATTGAGTTTGAGTCTCAATAGTTTGGTTTGAGTTTGGAGTTGTTTACTTGTCATAGTAGGCGATTGGAGGAGTGTGGTTGCTATAGTTCCACGATTCTAGTTTTTGTAATCCTAAGCTAGGTATATCTTGTTTACTTACAATGAACTATTTTTACTTTGAGTTTAATGAAAGTTTCGTTTGTTACTTGCGTGTTGTTATGTTGATTGCTATGGAGTAATTTGTGGTATACTTGTGTGTATGATGTAACTAATTGTGGAGTATTCTTATCTTAAAAAGTGATGCATGAAAACATTTCTTATTTTATGAGTTTGTTGGAATAATATCTAATCTTGCTTAACTTTTTGGTAAAAACATTTTAAAGAATAAAAAGGCCGAAAGGATTTTCTTTATGTTTTTATTCCAAAACGTTAGTGCACGAATTAGTATGGGATATGGTGTGTGACAAGCATCATATTTACTCATTAAAATGGATTTGAAACGATTTCATCACGAGAAAAGGCCGAAAGGATTCGTAGGAATTTATGAGATAAGAATTGCTTTTCAAACAACTAGTGTTTAATAGAATTGTCATAATAGTTAATAAGGCCGAAAGGAGTTAACTAGGAGATTGAATTCTTAGTAATGATTCTTCATGATATAAACCATTGATTGTTAATCATTCATATAAAATTGTGCATCATTACAAGTTACACCAAACTTTGTAGAATACTCTATGCAATTGGTTAAGGAATTACACACAAGTATATGTTTTGTTTGATTGGATTCTATTTACGTTTTTGAATTTTTGTAAAAATTGGATTGACAACCCTTTTTACAAAGCTATTTATAATTTAATACAAATACCAAATCCCTTGGGACGATCTCGACTTACCCACCTTTACTATCACGGACGAGTATACTTGCTCGTATGTGTTAAATAGAGAACCGGATAAATCGTGTTTATAAATTTTAAAACTTGTACACGGTAGAGCACATCAAGTTTTTGGCGCCGTTGCCGGGGATTTGAATTAATTTGTTTTGATTTTTGTTTGTAATTTTATAAATTTTGATTTAGAAAATTCGTGTTAAAAAAAAAAAAAAAAAAAAGTTTTGTTTTAGGTCCAAACGAATTAGATGGATTAGCATCCGATCGGTTGGAGGCCACGGTAAAATTTTTATAAAATTTTTAATATTCTGTTTTATTTAGTTTTTAATGATAGTTTAAGTGTAGTAATAGATATAATTAATTATTTAAGTAATTAGTTAATTAATGATGATCATAGGATTAGTTTTAATGTTTTAAAGTTTTTATTATAGTAGTTAATGTAATTAGTATATTTAATTTTATGTATAGTAGTTTAAGAGTTTTTCATTTATTAATGTTTAGTTAATAATGGTTATCAGATAGATTAATTGTTTTTAATTAAAGTTATTAATTATGGTTAACTTTTCATTTCTAGTTAATTAGTTTTATATATGACTTAATTATCATATTAAAATTTTAATTTAGTTTTTAATTAAAAAGTAAAAAAAAAAAAAAAAAAAGTAAAAAAAATTTTACGATCTGTCCAACCGATCGGATGTGCAAACATCCAATTCAGTTGGCAAGTTGCATCTTTTTACGATTTGCCCATCCGATAGGATGGAGTTGATTACCAATCGGATGGATGCCTCGTAAAAAAAAATTCAAATTTTTTTTTCAATTTTTCATTTTTCATTTTTTTTTTTGTATTATGACTTGTTGGTTTTCTTGATATGATTTCATTTTGAGTATGTTTCGATTATTACTAACCCTAATGCTAATTATTTGGATTTTTGTGTTTATGGTTATGTTATAGTTATTATTTGCTTTAGTAAGATGGAAAGTTTGAGCGAAGTTTCGGAATATTTGAGGAATTTAGAGGAAATGTTCAACAATTTTGGAGATTCCTTGGAACGTTTGGAGAACATGTTGGAAGAAGTTAAGATGGATCTTGAAAAGGTAGATGAAATAGCAGAAAATCATGTTTTTACAAAAGGAGGGTATCTTCGAGACCACTTAAAGCGCGAATGTACGTCGGTAGAACGAACGAGCTCAATTCAGGGACTGAATTCCTTTAACGGGTGGAGACTGTAACAACCCTGATGTGCTCTACCGTGTACAAGTTTTAAAATTTATAAACACGATTTAAAACTTTTACACGGTAGAGCACATCAGGGTTGTTACAGTCTCCGCCCGTTAAAGGAATTCAGTCCCTGAATTCAGCTCGTTCGTTCTACCGACGTATGTTCTCGCTTTAAGTGATCTCAAGATTTCGTTGAGAATTCCAGCGAACCTTTACGATAAGAATTTGACTTTGTTGGCTTGGAACGTGATATGAAATGGGACTAGCTTTTCAAGAGAAGGTTGAGTTAAAGGTAGTGAAATAGAGAGTGTAATGGACGAGGCTTGTCGTATTGCGGTGATAAAAGATAAAGCATTCATTAGATAGAAATACGTAATAGTACATGAAACTTATACGATAGAACTTAAAGTGAAATGCAAAAAAAATACATCACTAGAGAGTTTAGGCTTCGGTTTATTATTAACGAAGGAGTTCTCTTCTTAAATATTGTCATTTTCTGTGATGTCGTTGATGTCCTGAGAAGCTTCTCCTTCTCCTAGCGCGTACGCTCCTCAACGAGCTCTTCCTCCATTCTGGTTCCTTAGCTCTGGGCATTCACTCCTGAAGTGTCTAATTACTCCACACTCATGGCATGTTATCATGACTTTCCGATCTATTAAGAGGGTAGGTGCCTTGCAATCCTTGGCTTTGTTTCCGAGCTTTTGGCAAGGTCCATTATGGTGAAATCGACACTTATTGCACTTGGGTAAAGTCCCTGTATATCCTTTCTTTTCAATTGGTCAAGCAACGTAAGCCCTAACCACTTCCTTTTGTTTGTGTGGCGCCGAACTTGATCGTTTCCATGGTTGTCATCCTTTTTCCTCTCGTTGTCATTGTTGCCGTGGTTGTTGTTGTTATCTTCCTGAGCATTCCTTGCTCGAACAAATTGGTCCATCAGACTGTGAAACATTCGAATTGTCTCTTCGAGAATGTTGGGTTTTGACGAGGTAACATTTCCCTGGATACTGGGCGGAAGTCCCCAGATGTACCTTTCAATCCTCTTATGGGTAGTAGAAACCATTTCCGGGCAAAGAGTTGCCAGTTCATGGTATCGCTTAGTATAAGATGCAATTTCAACACCTTTCACAGCCAAGTTCCAAAATTCAATTTCCATCTTCTAAACCTCATTTCTCGGACAGTATTCGGCTATCACCATGTCCTTGAAATCAGCCCAAGGTATTTCGAAAGCAGCATCCAGTCTCACGAGGTGATGTAGATGTTCTAAATTATGGGACGAGTGTTCAAACTAGCCTTCAGAAATGGTTAGTAAGGTAATCGGGAAATTGGTAGACTGTAACGGGTTTTAAGGTCACGCAAAACGATAGTTCGTATGATTGTGAAAATTTTCAGAGATCGTTTGTATTAATCAAGATATCTTGGAAATATTTAAAGGACCTTTAAAAAGTACGAGTGTCCATTTAAAAGATAAGTACTGTGTCGAGAAAGTATTGTGATGCTAAGGTGTTGGATGTAGATGTGAATGTTCATGCAACGATTGTATACACACACAGGAATTTTTGAAACCTTTAGAAATCGAGTAGGGAATCAATCTGGACATAATTCTATTATAACTATTCTCAGTATTGCAAAATTCACCTCTGAGTCAGACATAGGTGATCAGGCTATGTCCCACTGTCCCTGATCGAATATAGGTGATCAGTCTATACTCCACCGAGGTTCAATGAATTTTGAATTACTCAGCTCAGTTATACTAATAATATGTCCCTCACATTTAGAAGCCGTTTTGAAAGACTAAGGCAAGTGGACCAAACTTGAGGTCGAATGATGAGATTACGTAAGGAAAAGGTGTAACCCTATGACATGTACGACACGTAAGCGTAAGTGTATGGAAGATACTTATAGTAATCAATGAAAAATAAGTGGGTATAATTAATCCGATAATAAAACATAAATCTCATCAAATATGTCAGAAAACAAATCATAAGTGAGGCATCAGCTTGGCAGGCAGGCACGTGGCGGTCATAGGGTCAAGTTTTCATAAAAGTAGTTATAGTTTAGATTTTAAAAATACTCAATTTTCTATAACCGAGGTTCTGATACCAATCTGTAACACCCCTAAAATCGGGTCGCAACGGAAGATGATCTCGCCGGGGTGCTACTACACAGAGTAAAGAGAACGGATTTACTGTATCCATTTAAAAGAAATTTCCATCGTTCAATGAAATGCAGAAAATACAGGCCCATAAAAGAATTAAAAAGGTCCCCAAATGAATATCAGATTATCTTGATCCTATAACCATGCCATGCCATACCAAAGGCCGCCAAATATGAGCTGTCACTTTAAGAACCTGAAAATACATGCTAAAATGTGTCAACACGAGTTTGGTGAGTTCATAGGTTTAAGTAAACAAAAAGTAATATATGGACCACAAGATTGAAAGTTGGTTTGACCAGTACACTCGGTTATGTGACCAGTTCATTAGGTTATGTGACCAGTACATTCGGTCATGTGACCAGTTCATTCGGTCATGTTACCAGTACACTTGGTTATGTGACCAGTCCATTTGATCATGTATGAATAATCATTCAAAGTGCTTGTGTCCAAAAAAAGAATTAAGTATGTAACAGGTGAATATATAATGCATTCGAGTAATCAACAAATTCATAAGTAAAGCAAGTAATGGTTTGAGTAAACAAGTAGCATATTCATGTAAAACAAGTATTGAATTTAGACAAAAACGAGCATGTATTCTCCCCCTAAAGTATTTCAAAACAAGTAAAATAAGGGCCATGAACTCACCTGGAACAACCGATATGATAACAAAAGGAAAGTGCACGGGAATCGAGGTACGGACGCTCTAACCGCAACCTAAATGATTCATATGTCTTAGGTTTGAAAGCAAGGTTGTGCATGCAAGTTCATATGCTATTATATCACTTGTACATGTTTGTTGCAATATTTATCGACAAAAATATAGTTGCGTCAATGTGTCCATTTATTAAGCAAAATGACCCTTTTTAGAGAACGTATCTTGTTAATCTCGTGATTAAACTATAGTCGTCTCGTTAATAAGTATTTTTGAAAACCTCTAACGCGCCTAACAAGTTTACGTCATTTTAGCCAAAATACACTCTAAAGTGTCCAAAATCCACCTTAAATATTTCTATCATCTTTCTAATAGCAAAAATAAAAGCTGTCAAAAGTTTATATTTCGTCGTAACTTCACTAGGCCATAACTCCCTCGTCTTAGCTCCGATTCTTAAGATTTATATATCCCCGGGTTCGTGTTTAAGTATACTAACATGTTTTTAGTGCCTCGGCTAGTCTAGTTAACTTTTAACATCAGTTTTTACCTCTTCTAAATTCCCAACAGCATCTATATTTTCAGAAAATTTATTTTCGTCGCACAACTTAAAACTAACGTATCTTCTTCGTTACAAGTCCGTTTTAACTCATTCAAGCGGCTACGTTTTCGTTATAAAGTCTATTTTCTATATTTCTAGCCTAAACTTGTCACCAGGCTACTGAGTTTTCTATGGAAGGTCGAATGGGACAGCCTCTCTTCTAAAAGCGTCAAAACACGTTTTCTAGCTTTCTAGTTATCCAAAACCGTTTAACAACAACTCCGAAAAGAATCCTAGCTCTTCCACCACTTCTCAAAATATCAATAGTGATCTAACTATAAACCTTAGCAATATCTAAAGGTTCAATTTCTCATGAATTTAAATAACAATCAAGACTAGTTATGATCACAAGCTCACTAGTTCATGTATATATATGGTGTTCTTATCTCCACTTTCTTGTTGAGATTTATAACCAATTAGTTTGTTCATGATAAAATTTTGTTCAAGATATAGCCATTTAGATAAAAGATTATTGTGGTTATAATGATTTATTAACATTTACAAAGTAATAAATAAGTATATGTAACTTGAAACTAGATCTCATGATATAAAGAGTGTGAAATTTATCAAGATAAAATGTTACTTACTTAGGGAGATTAGTGTGATGAGGAGGTAATTTACTTAATTAACCCAAGATTAATGATTCTAAACCCTTACAAGTATGTCCTAATGATACTTGAATTAGCCAAATCAAGTTCTCTTCTTCCCTTGCTTCCTTGGTGTGTCGACTTGTATGAGTAAGTGAGTAGTGATATGTTTTTTTTTCCTTCTAACTAGCTACTAGATACATACATGGACATATATATACTAGAGGGCTTTCAAAGGTGCAATATTGAGTAAAAAAAAAAATCTTGGCTAGGTGTTGAGGATGGTGGCCGATTGGAGGGCTAGGGGGCAAATTGGTGGTCAAGCCACCATTTGAGTTTTTACAACTCCTAGTTTTGGGGTCAATGTCTAATATTAATTGTGAGTGGAATTCTTTTCTAGTGATTATTATGGTAACAAGGGGGGAGGGCACTTAGGTAATATTGGGAGTAATAGATTTGATTTTGTACAAAAGTGTATAAATTGTATGTATTGGGTATTAGAAATAGGTATTGGTTATCGGTTTGGTGATTAACGTAATTTATACGAAATTAAACCTAAGGAATAAAGAAAGTACATTAGGCGTAAGAAAATATTTTTGGAACTTTGGTAGTAATTTAGGAAGTATAAAAATGCGTTAAAAATAATTGTTAGCAGTATTGGGTATATTGGGTGTTAAATTTAAATTGTGAATCACGTTTGTTAAATTAAAAATCGTAAGTAAATAAAGGAAAGGATTTTGTCTCAGGGTTTAAAATTGCGAACCAGAGTAGGAGCAAGGTATTGGGATTTCGTAGACTAAATATAGTCTAAATTCATAGTGCTCAAGGGGGTTGTTCCTAGTTTTATGTTTATTTAACCAAATTGTTATACATAAAAAGTGTTCTTGTAAAATTTCAAAGTGCTAAATTAGAGTTTGAAAAGAAATGTTGACGTGGAAAATTATGGGTGTTACAAAATATTACAAAATGCCACACAAACAAAAAATTCATGTTGCAATTGGATGAACAATAGCCACACAAAATACAAATTTCTTCACATTAAACAACACATCGTCACACTTATTAACAATTTTGGCCACTTTATGCTTAATTGTATGTGACTAAATACCCAAAACAAACATGGTTTGTGTGAGTAAATATTACAAAAGACCACACAAACATAAAATTCAAGTGGCCATTGGATGAACAATAGTCACACAAAATATACATTTCTTCTCTTTAAACAGCATATGGTCACACTTATTAACACTTTTGGCCACTTTTTCCTTATTTGTATGTGACTAAATACCCAAGACAAACATGATTTGTGTGACTAAATATTACAAAAGGCCACACAAACATAACATTCATGTCGCCATTGGATGACCAATAGTCACACAAAATACACATTTCTTCACTTTAAACAGCATACGGTCACACTTATTAACACTTTTGGCCACTTTTTGCTTAATTATATATGACTAAATACCACAAAAAAACATGCTTTGTGTGACAAAATATTACAAAAGGCCACACAAACATAAAATTCAAGTGGCCATTGGATAAACAATAGCCACACAAAATACACATTTCTTCACTTTAAACAGCATATGGTCACACTTATTAACACTTTTGGCCACTTTTTGCTTATTTGCATGTGACTAAATACCCAAGACAAACATGCTTTGTGTGACTAAATATTACAAAAGGCCACACAAACATAACATTCATGTGGCCATTGGATGACCAATAGTCACATAAAATACACATTTCTTCACTTTAAACAGCATATGGTCACACTTATTAACACTTTTGGCCACTTTTTGCTTAATTTTATATGACTAAATACCCAAAACAAACATGCTTTGTGTGACTAAATATTACAAAAGGCCACACAAACATAAAATTCAAGTGGCCATTGGATGAACAATAGTCACACAAAATACACATTTCTTCACTTTAAACAGCATATGGTCACACTTATTAACACTTTTGGTCACTTTATGCTTAATTGTATGTGACTAAATATACAAAAAAAAAAAAAATAAAAAAAAATAAAAAAAAAAAATTCTTTGTGTGACTAAATATTACAAAAGGCCACACAAACATAAAATTCACGTGGCTATTGGATGAACAATAGTTACAAAAATACACTTTTACTTGATTTTAAAAAGCATATGGTCACACTTATTAACACTTTTGGCCACTGTTTTTTAAATTGTATGTGACTAACTCCAAAAAAAATAACACACGTTGTGTGACTAAATCATCCCGAACGTCACATTTATTATATATTCTTGTGGCCACAGGACGGAAAATAGTCACACAAAATACACATTTACTTGAATAAATCATCTCAAATGTCACATATATTATATCTTTATGTGTCCAAAGGACGAACAATAGTTACTCTCAAAAAATATTTGTTTGACTATAAAGTGTTTACAGTCACTAATACTGATTAATCCAACAAAACTTGTGCCTAATTTGTCAAACTTATTCAGGATTTGGTAACTCTTTTTCAATAAAAATTGCCACAAACTAAACAATGTCACCATATGCCACCTACGGTGGCGCGACCTTTGGTGACACATACCAAAAAAAATGTGTGTGACTATATACATACCGTCACACATTTTTGGAGTGACCAATACCACTTTTTGTACCAGTGGCAGTATTCTTTGGACTTAGACACTGTAATATAGTATGAATTAGGAATTTCCATTGATGGGAGAAAAATGCTTTATAAAAAGTTAGTTTTTCAGAAGGTTTTTCATACCCCATCAATGCAAGATTTTCAAAAATAGTAGAATTAGGAAAACATTCAATACCTTCCTCATCTACTAGTTGAAGATCTTTTCTAACAGATGATTCAGTAATGACTATCTCCTTGCCATCTACTAGGGCGCGTAACTGTACTTCCTGATTGATAGTTTTGACCACAGCAGAAGACGAAAATTGTTCAATGTAAGAAATATATATAGTAGGATTGACCGTTACCTTATAGGGTGGGCATTCAGAAAATCCACTATTTCTACAAACGCATCACTCTCTATGGGTTTAGACAATAACGCGATCATGTTGTGTGAATCAGCAAACTTAAGATGCGCCATTGTGTTGGGTTTTGAGAATGGATGATAAAATTGAGTTAGGTTTTGTTATTAGTGAGTATTTGAACGAATGAAATTGATTAAGTGAAAGATTGAAGGATATAAACCCATAATCAATATATTTATAAAACAGTACCCTGAACAACCTATCAGTGTTAACCCCAGCAGTAGTAAGTTATGCCTAGCAACATTAACTTTGTGTTACCCGCATTAACTCAAATTCTATTCCAACACTCTTATTTGCTTTTACTGTAAAATGTTATTCCAAAAACCAAGAAAACACAAGCAATAACAATTTCACAATGATTACTATATTAATTATACCTAATAGTTGTAAGTATAACCAACAGCAGTAAATTAGCAGTTTTAAGTATAACCAGCAGTTCTAAGTATACTAAACAGAAGAAAATTTTAATGACATGAATAATAGTACTAGTACATATAAAACACTACAAAAACATAAAGAGATTAAAGACTTTAAAGATTTAACATTCCAATACTAGCAATTAAATATTAAAATCTAATTACATCAAAAGCTTCTGTAAGGAAATCTACAACATTCCTGTCAGTATGGATTTTAACCATTTGAATCAATTTCTTTTCCTTGCAATCTCTAATAAAATGATGTCTTATCTCTATATGCTTTGTTTTTGAATGAAAAATAGGATTTTTAATTATCCAAGTACTACTGTTTTTGTCAATAAAGATCATGGTATGCATAAAGTTGTACCCATAATCAAGTAGTTGATTCTGAATATAAATTACTTGTCCACAGCAACTTGAAGCAGCCACATATTCAGCTTCTGTTGTGGAATTTGCAACCACTATTTGTTTCTTGCAATGCCATGATATTAATCTACATCTAAGTAATTGACAATCTCCTGTTGTAGATTTCCTATCCAAGCTTGGTCAAACATAATCACTATCAGTGTATGCTACCAAATCAAAAGGATAACCTTTTGGATAACAAAGGCCCAATTTTGGTTGAAATTTTAAATACCAAAAAATCCTTTTCACAGCATGAATATGTGAAGCCTTTGGATTGTCTTGGTATCTAGCACATCCACATACTACAAACATGATGTCAGGTCTTGAAGATGTAAGGTACATCAATGAACCAATCATTGACCTATACAGATGAACATCCACTTCTTCACCATCTTCATCCTTGAGTAGAGGCTTTTGAGTTTTCGTTGGTGTGCTTGCAGTCTTGACTTCTGTAAACCTAAATTTCTTTAAAATTTTAGCAACATGTTATCTTGACTAATAAATATGCCATCCTTCTTTTGCTTCACTTTCAATCCCAAGAAAAATGTAAGTTCTCCCATTGAACTCATCTGAAATTTCTCATGCATCAACTTCTCTAATGCAATACATAGCTTCTTCTTTGTTGAACCAAATATGATATCATCCACATACACTTGGACCTGCAAAATATCACCTTCAGCAGACTTAACTACCTCACCAGACTTAATGACCTCATCACCAGAATTAACATCACCAGACTTAATCCCACCAGACTTATCCTCAATACCAACAGACTTAACACCCTCAGCAGACTTAACCATTTCTTCATCAGATTCAATCTCTTCATCAATTATCAACTTTCTTTTTGGCCTTCTTTTCTTCCTTTCTTGTTGAATTTTACTCAGAGATTGGGCTAATGTTTCTGCTGCTTCCCTTCCTTCAGGACTTATATCTTCTACATCAGTTGGTTTATCCTGACCTGGTGTCTTAAAAATCTGTTCTTCATCCAAATTCCTCCCCTGTTTGGAAGAATTTTCATCTCCACCCTCTTGGTCATCAAAATCAACTCCTTTTTCTTTCATCACCTTCTCCATTTTCTTCACCTTCCTAACCAATGTCAAAACAGCTCCACTCAATGCTTTATTTGCCTTCTCCAAAGCTGTTACTCTATCAACCAAAGTAGGCACCAGTTTAAGAAGATCTTCCATAGTCAAGGTGGTAGATTCCTCCTCCTGAATAGGACTTGGAATATGGGTTTGCTGTGGTGGTGAAGATGGTGTGGGTGTAGGTACTCTGGGTTGAGTTGATGGTGAACTTGATTGTGGTGTGGGGGATCTTGGTTGTTCCTGGGTTTCATCCTCATGTGTTGGCTCCACTTGTTCAACAGTAGAAGTACCTGCAATGTTAGTTGTACCAGAAAGCATAGCATGCAAAAGTGGCCAATGTGCCCCAGAAAAACCCCTTTTCATATTAGCAAAGATTTTAGCTGTAAAAGCCACACTCACATAAGTCTGCAGTTTATTTTCAGTCTCAAAATTCAAAATCATTTGCAGAAATCTTGGGTACATTAAAAACTTGTGTTTGTTGTTGACATTTGCTACCATGCCATCAAAAATAAGTTTTGAAAAATTAAAAGTCTTTCCAAGTGAAAGATAGACCAATGTAGAAGCAATGTTGCTTCTAAACTGATCCCATCCACCACTCTTGGGACTTAGGCAATGGAGCAAATGATGAAGTAAAAACCTCCACTGTGGTGTAAAATGGCTTTTCCAAAAAGTAAAAATACCATCAGTGGGGTATCCAATATTTTTCATACCCTCAAAAAGTTCATCATTAGGCAAGATATAATCCCCTGAAGCATCATCCAATTGAAGACTACTCCTAATGGATGCTTCAATGATAAAGAAATCATGTGTATCTATAGTTGCCCTTAACAGTGATGTCTCATCAGCAAGAGTCTCGGAGGTAACCGACCACCAAAATTGCTTAACTAGGGAAACATAGATAGTAGGATTATGAGTTAAAGCATACCGAATTGAAGAACCTCTCAAAAAATCCACTATCTGCTCGAAACCTTCACTTTTATCTGGTTTCTTCAAGAAACTGACCTGGTTATGCTTGTCACAAAACTTTAGAGAAGCCATAGATGAGATAATGATTAAGTTCTGGTTGGGAATCGTGTTAGGGTTTGCAAATTTTTAGTGTAAAACAGAGTAGCGTAGGCCGAAAATAATGATTTTTTAAATTGGAAGCAAATAATGAATAAAAGTGAGATATTTATCAAATTTTATCCTTATATACTGTCACACCCCCAAAATCGGGTCCAGCGGAAGCATACATGCCACTGGGGTGCAACTCAACTGGTATCACAACACAAGTGTAAAGAACGGTTTTCACATCAATCGTTTAGAATATATTTGAGAAGTCAAAAGTGTTAAATTTACATTATGAAAAGTGGTGCGGAAGTTGGCCCATAAAATAAGGTAAGCGGTCCCAAATGTTTTATCAGAGTCTTCTATGACCATGCCATGCCCTGCCAAAAGCCACCAGTAGCGTGCTATTGCTTTGTTCCTGAAAATACATGCTAAAGTGTCAACACGAGGTTGGTGAGTTCATAGAGTTTGTTATAAATAAGTTGAAAAGCGTTTAGAGAAAGTTTCCATAGCATAGGCATTGTAAATCCACTCAGTTCCAAGCCCCGCCCATTCAAGACTTGCAACCTGTGTGTTTACAACCCAATGCTAACATAGTATGTCTAGAACAGATATATCAAAGCATATCATATCGTAAATGATCAGTGTACTTGCATACCAATGCAAAATGGGTTAGAGTACTTGCATACAATTGCAAAACGTGTCAGAGTACTTGCATACCAATGCAAAATGTATTAGCGTAATTGCATACCAATGCAAAATGTATTAGAGAACTTGCATACCAATGCAAAACGTGTCAGAGTACTTGCATACCAATGCAAAATGTATTAGCGTAATTGCATACCAATGCAAAATAGAATTGATGACTTGCATACCAATGCAAAACGTATTAGATAAATGAGAAAAGTAATTTAAGCATGTATCTCCCCAAAAAGTTCAAAACGTATAAAAGTAGGGGCTATGAAACTCACCTGATATGATAGCACAATGATCACAAAGGATAGGATGCAAATGAGGCTCGGTCTCTAACTTCGACCTATTGTGAATGATATGATCTAATATAAGTAAATGAAATGCTTCCACTCATGCAATTACGTATGTTAACGATACCACTCGTTAGTTTTGAAAATAACGTTTATCGTCGAAAACTACATTTTTGACGTCTCGCTAAGTTATGAACTACTTTTCGTGTAAATATGTTGAAATGGTACTCCACGATCCTTGTTTGATGTTTTATCGCCAAATAAAATAGTTTCGTCGCAAAATAACCCTTTTTACAACTTGTGAAAATATGACCAAACGGCCTCGCAAAACTAGTCGTAAAATATTGTACGTTAAGAGTTAGGAATAGAACTTGACGTTTTTGAAATCCTTGCAACAACATCTCAATGTCGTCTCTTTTGAGTTTTGATCATACACGTCTCGATCATGACGAAAATCGGCTTTGAATATGGTGTCTTGCAAAACAATTTCCCATACTTAGAAACATTTTCTTGTAATAGTTGTTTTTGGCGATACTAGGAAATTCATAATTTACTCGTTATAAGTTCAATCAACAAGCGGTCGATTGATTTGGAAAATAGGCCGGGAATACTTCATTTCACCTCAAGGAGTTTATGGCTCAAACCGTCTCGCTCAACGGGAAAATAGCTCGTAAGATGGTGCTCGCAAAACTGTTTACACTTAGAAAATATTGGAATTATAGTGAGGCTGTCAAAATAAGTTTTGTTAGTCGGTTTTTCATAAATTCATATCTTGGTCGTTATAAGTCGGTTTTCAACGTTCTTTATATCCACGCGATCGTCATAACATGAACTAACATATTCTCAGTGGCTCGGCTCAGCTAGACTATGGCTAACGCCTCGTTCTGTCCCCTGAAGTTCGGCCAACAGCACGCATTTTCTGAAAATAATAGTTTTGCGTTGCTAACTTTAAAACATCGTATCTCCTTCGTTATAACTCGGTTTTTAGTGATTCAAGCGACCACGTTTTCGTGTTTGAGAGTACTTTCTAAATATGAAAGCTAAAATAAAGCCATGGTTACTGATTTTTCCAAAGTTTACATTTCTGGACAGCGGGTATATATATATGTTAAAAACTCGTTTTCTTGGTTCGCGGCTTGATCAAACGACTACAACACAACTCCACAAGTACACACATCCTACCATACACCTTCTTAGGGTGTCATGGGTCCTAAACATCGCTAAAAATAGTGGGCTTCGTGGGGATGTTAATGAAAGTTACAGATCTAGAGTTTGCGATAGTTTTAATGAAAAATGAACCAAGTGGTATATATAACATAAGTTTTGCATGGATAGCTCTCAAAATAAATAGGAAATACATCAATATAAGATCAAAGGGAGTATGAAAAGATCAAAAATAGTGTTCTTGAGCTTACTTGATGATTGGTGAGCTAGGATGAAAATTAACCACAACCTTGGAGTTTTTATTGCAAAACTCTAACAAGGAAGGTATAAGGGACATGTATAACACTTGAACTTGAAAAATTTACGGATCCTCTTGTGATCTTGGTTTTTGCCGTGAGATGGAGAGGGGAGGGAGAGAGTGTTTGTGTTCTTGGCTAGTTAAAATAAATGTGTTATGAAATGCTTAGGAAATAAACTAGGTTTTTATACTAAGGAAGTATTAATGGGATTTTAACTCATTAGGCCAAGTAGAAGGGAATAAGGGGGCGGCACATTGTTTTCTAGGAGAGGTAATATGGTATTTTTGACTTGTTAGATATTTAAGAGTAGGATTTAGTTAGTTTAGTGCATAATTTCGGCGTTATCGGGTACCGGGTTAACTGAAAATAAAACGTGACGAATAAAAATAAAATTCGACAAAGTTGTAAAAACTCATAAAATCATGTTACTGATAAGGATCGGGTGTTAAAATATTGTTCGTGATAAAATATCGCAAACCGATGGGGTTATAAACCCTAACCGGGAAAATTTTGCAAAAGGTTTCAAAACACCGGGTAAATTAATAATATAAATTTTATATCATTAAAATTTGCATGAAAATATATTAGGATCATAATCGGGAGTATTTGAGTATAATATTAGTAGTAATGACTGAGTGGTAACGTTTAATGAACATACGTAAATTGAAATGATGCAATCCCGTGCATAGTAAAGACTCGAAAATGCGAATTGTGACAGTCTCCACCCGTTAAGGAATTCAGTCCCTGAATTCAGCTCGCTCGTTCTACCTACATACTTTCTCGTGGTCGGATTTGATGGGGGTAAACTTTCCCATGATCGAGCATAGCCTTCAAAAGACCTCTAGGTAACCGATTTTTACTTAATCCCACAACTCATCAAACAAGAACTGTCATGGGATTAGGCTAAATCGGTTTGAGGTTGTTGATTCAAATTTAATCTCACAACTCATCAAACAAGAACTGTCATGAGATTAAACTGAATCGGCTCGGGTAACAACTTGATTCCAGTTTGATCCTCGCAACTCATCAAACAAGAACTGTCACTTAGATCAAACTGGGAACAAGTGGTTTGAAGGAGGTCTTTTGAAAATTTGGCTCGATTATGGAATTGCTTACACCGATCAAATCAATCCGGACATAATTCCATTATAACTACTCTCAGTATTACAAAATTCATCTCTGAGTCAAACATAGGTAGTCAGGCTATGTTCCACTGTCCCGGGTCGAATATAGGTGACTAGTCTATATTCCACCGAGGTTCAATGAATTTTGGAATACTCAGCTTAGTTATAATAATACTATGTCCTTCACATGTAAAGGGGGTTCAAAAGACTAAGGCAGGTGATCAGGCTTGAGGTCGAATGATGAAACTACGTAAGGAAAAGGTGTAACGCTGTGACGTGTATGATATGTAAGCATACTTATATGGAATACATTTATAGAAATCAACGAGAGTAAGTGAGTATAATCTATCTGGAAATAAGATATAAATCTCATTAAATATGTCAGCAACAAACCACAAATGAGGCATCAGCTTGGCAGGCAGGCACGTGGTGGTCATAGGGTTAAGTTTTCGTAAAAGTAGCTATAGTTTAGGTTTCAAAATTACCCAATTCTCTATAGCCTAGGCTTTGATACCAATCTGTCACACCCCCAAAATTGGGTCCAGCGGAAGCATACATGCCACTGGGGTGCAACTCAATTGGTATCACAACACAAGTCTAAAGAACGGTTTTCACATCAATCGTTTAGAATATATTTGAGAAGTCAAAAGTGTTAAATTTACATTATGAAAAGTGGTGCGGAAGTTGGCCCATAAAATAAGTTAAGCGGTCCCAAATGTTTTATCAGAGTCTTCTATGACCATGCCATGCCCTGCCAAAAGCCTCCAGGAGCGTGCTATAGCTTAGTTCCTGAAAATACATGCTAAAGTGTCAACACAAGGTTGGTGAGTTCATAGAGTTTGTTATAAATAAGTTGAAAAGCGTTTAGAGAAAGTTTCCATAGCATAGGCATTGTAAATCCTCTCAGTTCCAAGCCCCGCCCATTCAAGACTTGCAACCTGTGTGTTTACAACCCAATGCTAACATAGTATGTCTAGAACAGATATATCAAAGCATATCATATCGTAAATGATCAGTGTACTTGCATACCAATGCAAAATGGGTTAGAGTACTTGCATACCAATGCAAAACGTGTCAGAGTACTTGCATACCAATGCAAAATGTATTAGCGTAATTGCATACCAATGCAAAATGTATTAGAGAACTTGCATACCAATGCAAAACGTGTCAGAGTACTTGCATACCAATGCAAAATGTATTAGCGTAATTGCATACCAATGCAAAATAGAATTGATGACTTGCATACCAATGCAAAACGTATTTGATAAATGAGAAAAGTAATTTAAGCATGTATCTCCCCCAAAAGTTCAAAACGTATAAAAGTAGGGGCTATGAAACTCACCTGATATGATAGCACAATGATCACAAAGGATAGGATGCAAATGAGGCTCGGTCTCTAACTTCGACCTATTGTGAATGATATGATCTAATATAAGTAAATGAAATGCTTCCACTCATGCAATTACGTATGTTAACGATACCACTCGTTAGTTTTGAAAATAACGTTTATCGTCGAAAACTACATTTTTGACGTCTCGCTAAGTTATGAACTACTTTTCGTGTAAATATGTTGAAACGGTACTCCACGATCCTTGTTTGATGTTTTATCGCCAAATAAAATAGTTTCGTCGCAAAATAACCCTTTTTACAACTTGTGAAAATATGACCAAACGGCCTCGCAAAACTAGTCGTAAAATATTGTACGTTAAGAGTTAGGAATAGAACTTGACGTTTTTGAAATCCTTGCAACAACATCTCAATGTCGTCTCTTTTGAGTTTTGATCATACACGTCTCGATCATGACGAAAATCGGCTTTGAATATGGTGTCTTGCAAAACAATTTCCCATACTTAGAAACATTTTCTTGAAATAGTTGTTTTTGGCGATACTAGGAAATTCATAACTTACTCGTTATAAGTTCAATCAACAAGCGGTCGATTGATTTGGAAAATAGGCCGGGAATACTTCGTTTCACCTCAAGGAGTTTATGGCTCAAACCGTCTCGCTCAACGGGAAAATAGCTCGTAAGATGGTGCCTCGCAAAACTGTTTACACTTAGAAAATATTGGAATTATAGTGAGGCTGTCAAAATAAGTTTTGTTAGTCGGTTTTTCAGAAATTCATATCTTGGTCGTTATAAGTCGGTTTTCAACGTTCTTTATATCCACGCGATCGTCATAACATGAACTAACATATTCTCAGTGGCTCGGCTCTGCTAGACTATGGCTAATGCCTCGTTCTGTCCCCTGAAGTTCGGCCAACAGCCGCATTTTCTGAAAATAATAGTTTTGCGTTGCTAACTTTAAAACATCGTATCTCCTTCGTTATAACTCGGTTTTTAGTGATTCAAGCGACCACGTTTTCGTGTTTGAGAGTACTTTCTAAATATGAAAGCTAAAATAACGCCATGTTTACTGATTTTTCCAAAGTTTACATTTCTGGACAGCGGGTATATATATATGTTAAAAACTCGTTTTCTTGGTTCGCGGCTTGATCAAACGACTACAACACAACTCCACAAGTACACACATCCTACCATACACCTTCTTAGGGTGTCATGGGTCCTAAACATCGCTAAAAATAGTGGGCTTCGCGGGGATGTTAATGAAAGTTACAGATCTAGAGTTTGCGATAGTTTTAATGAAAAATGAACCAAGTGGTATATATAACATAAGTTTTGCATGGATAGCTCTCAAAATAAATAGGAAATACATCAATATAAGATCAAAGGGAGTATGAAAAGATCAAAAATAGTGTTCTTGAGCTTACTTGATGATTGGTGAGCTAGGATGAAAATTAACCACAACCTTGGAGTTTTTATTGCAAAACTCTAACAAGGAAGGTATAAGGGACATGTATAACACTTGAACTTGAAAAATTTACGGATCCTCTTGTGATCTTGGTTTTTGCCGTGAGATGGAGAGGGGAGGGAGAGAGTGTTTGTGTTCTTGGCTAGTTAAAATAAATGTGTTATGAAATGCTTAGGAAATAAACTAGGTTTTTATACTAAGGAAGTATTAATGGGATTTTAACTCATTAGGCCAAGTAGAAGGGAATAAGGGGGCGGCACATTGTTTTCTAGGAGAGGTAATATGGTATTTTTGACTTGTTAGATATTTAAGAGTAGGATTTAGTTAGTTTAGTGCATAATTTCGGCGTTATCGGGTACCGGGTTAACTGAAAATAAAACGTGACGAATAAAAATAAAATTCGACAAAGTTGTAAAAACTCATAAAATCATGTTACTGATAAGGATCGGGTGTTAAAATAGTGTTCGTGATAAAATATCGCAAACCGATGGGGTTATAAACCCTAACCGGGAAAATTTTGCAAAAGGTTTCAAAACACCGGGTAAATTAATAATATAAATTTTATATCATTAAAATTTGCATGAAAATATATTAGGATCATAATCGGGAGTATTTGAGTATAATATTAGTAGTAATGACTGAGTGGTAACGTTTAATGAACATACGTAAATTGAAATGATGCAATCCCGTGCATAGTAAAGACTCGAAAATGCGAATTGTGACATATACTTCTCTTTTTTGAAAAATACGCAATGGTATTATTTTATCTGAAAAATCATTATTTGACTGACCAGACCTAACGGTAATAAAATTAATTACATTTTACACTACCAGACTTAAAAATGGTCAACCAGACTTAATCACTGACTCACCAGACTTAACCAAGGAATCAGACAAACACTCATAAAAAGCAATAGCAAGGCTTCTGATCATCACCAATCCATGTGTTTTCTGCAAATGTTAGTTCCAACACCGAGAAAACCAAGAAAAACATACAAACAAACAATTTTACAATTTAAAGAAGGAAAAATTAACTACCAGAATTAAAACTACTACAAGAATTATTATTATTATTATTATTATTATTATTATTATTATTATTATTATTATTATTATTATTATTATTATTATTATTATTATTATTATTATTATTATTATTATTATTATTATTATTATTATTATTATTTTTTTAATAACTAGTATTAAATCTACTACAAGAATTAACTTCTAAGACTACCAGAATTAACTACTAATCAGAATTAACTACTAATCAGAATTAACTACTTAGTACTGGTTTTAATATACAAACTTTACATATAGCCTCCCCTTAAATGTAACCTCCCCTTAAACTGAGCTATGGGTTCATCATACCAATATTAACCACTAAGTAATTAAACCTAGGTCCATCAAAGGCTTTGGTTAATAGGTCTACCACATTAAGATCTGTGTGTATCTTTTCCACTCTAATTAGCTTCTTTTCAAAGCAATCCCTAATGAAGTGATGCCTTATTTCTATATGCTTAGTTTTAGAGTGGTATACAGGGTTCTTAACTATACAGATAGTACTCTCATTATCTATGTGAATTACAGTATTCATAAAGTTCAAACCATAATCCAGCATTTGATTCTGAATCCACAAGACTTGACCACAGCAATTGGCAGCTGCTACATACTCAGCTTCTGTTGTTGATGTAGCCACAATGGTCTGCTTCTTGCATTGCCAGGAAATCAATCTTCTTCCAAGGAATTGAAAACCTCCTGTTGTGGATTTCCTATCAAGACTTGCTCCAGCATAATCACTATCTGAATAGGCTTCAAGGTCAAAAGATGATTCTCTAGGATACCAAAGGCCCAAATTGGGTTTGCCCTTTAGGTACCTAAAGATTCTCTTCACAGCATGAAGATGTGAAATCTTGGGAGTAACCTGAAAACGAGAACAAGCACACACAACATACATTATATCAGGCCTAGAGGCCGTTAAATACATTAGAGAACCTATCATTGATCTATAGAGGTGCACATCCACATCATCAGCATCTTCATCCTTTGTCAATGGCACCTTGTTCTCTATGGGAGTGACTGCAGTCTTCACATTTGTAAAGTCAAACTTCTTCAAGATCTCTGCAACATACTTGTCTTGAGAAATGAAGAGGCCATCTTCTTTTTGCTTCACTTGCAGTCCTAAGAAAAATGTATGCTCACCCATTGAGCTCATCTCAAACCTGCCCTTCATTAAGCCTTCAAACTCTTCACACCAAGACCTTTTAGTAGAGCCAAAAATGATATCATCCACATAAACTTGGACCAGAATGATATCCTTCTTTTCCCTTTTGATGAACAAGGTCTTGTCTATCACACCTCTTTTGTACCCATGCTTTTCAAGAAACTTGGAGAGTGTTGCATACCAAGCTCTGGGAGCTTGATGGAGACCATACAATGCTTTTATGACTTTGTACACCTTGTTGGGATAAGCAGGATCCACAAAATCAGGAGGTTGATGAACATATACCTCTTCCTCAATAGTGCCATACAAAAAGGCACTCTTGACATACATCTGATAGACTATGAACCCCATATATGATGCATAGGCTAAAAATAACCTGATAGCCTCAATCCTGGCTACAGGAGCAAAAACCTCATCATAATCTATCCCCTCCTCTTGTCTATACCCTTGTGCTACTAATCTTGCCTTGTTCCTAACAACTACTCCTCTTTCATCCCTTTTGTTTCTGAAGACCCACTTTGTGCCTATCACTTTAGCCCCATTAGGTAGATCTACCAGAACACAAACTTTTTGCAATTTGAACTGCAACAACTCCTCCTGCATTGCTTCCACCCAACTCTCATCTTCAAGTGCTTCAGAGACCTTGGTGGGTTCCTTCTGAGAAAGGAAACAAGCAAACAGACAATGTTGTTGGTCCTTGTGGTTGACCCTTTGCTGCTTCTTAATAAGACTGATAAGTGCATGAGATTCAGGAAGCTTTTGCACTCTACTTCTGGTTTGAACAGCTGACTTGGGATCACCAATTATCTGACTTTTGAGATGAATGTTGTGAATTCTGAGTGTTGGAACTGGACTTACATCCACTTTTGTGGGTAAGTTGTTGAAGTCAATTATTACTCCTTCTTCATCATAAGAAGCCCCATCAAAAATACCTTCATTTGGATTATCAAAGAACTCAAGTTCTGGCATCTCAGAATCATCAAGATCAGCATTTGGAGTTGATTCAGGTTGAGCAGTATTAACAGCATCACTACGAGAATTAACTAAGTTAGTACTGGTAGCAGAATTAATGAATTCACTACCAGAATTAACCAAGTTAGTGCTGGTATCCTTCTTCCCAAGGTGTTTGTCAGCCAATGCATTCACTTCTTTTCTGAAAGATGAAATATCTTCTGACACTTTAGAAGGAGAAGCCTTCTTGTCTTTTGCTTGAGGCTTGTTCACAGTCTCCTTCCTTGTTGTAGAAGATTTCTTTGTTCCTTCATTAGCTGCAACATGTTTGACTTCTGTGGTAGGAATCACAATAAGCTCCTCAATTGCCTTGTCTTGCTCAGCAGTGCTTGAATCAGAAGTAACTTGTGTACCTGCATGGTTAGTTACTTCTATGGAACCTACATCAGGGTTAGCTTGATTCTCCTTAGAGACAGGAATATAGTTCATAGAGTCAGTTAAATAATCAATGTCAAACATCCATCTATGACCTAGTCCCTTCACATTGGGTTTTTCCTCAAGAAAATTAACATGAAGATTTTCCTCTACTTTCTAGGTCACTAAATTGTATACCCTAAAGGCCTTACTATTCAGTGAATACCCAACTAGAAACCCTTCATCACACTTTCCTTCAAATTTGCCAAGCACACTCAATGTATCAAGAATGGTCACATGACAGCTAAAAGGCCTTATATAGCTAACAACTGGTTTATGGCCAAAAATAAGCTCATAAGGTGTTTTATTTTGAGGCTTGGTCACTCTAACCCTATTGAATATGTAGCAAGCACAACTAACTGCTTCTGCCCAAAAGGTTGTGGGTAAGAGTGAGTCTGCTAGCATAGTTCTAGCTGCCTCAATTAGGGTCCTGTTTATTCTCTCAGCAACTCCATTCTGCTGTGGAGTTCTAGCATTGCTATATTGTTGCTTGATTCCTTTATCACCACAAAACTTAATCATGCTCCTATTCTTAAATTCTGTGCCATTGTCAGACCTAATGATCTTGACCTTTTTATTAAGTTGGTTTTCTATCTGCCAAATGAAAGTTTGAATTAATGGTGTGGTTTCATCTTTCCTAGACATAAAGAACACCCAAAAAAATCTAGTACAATCATCAGTGATGATAAGGCAGTAGCTAGCATGGTTAATACTTTGTACAGATGTAGGGCCAAACAGATCCATATGTAAGGTATGCAAAGGCTCAGAAACAAACCTATCTAACTTAGCCTTACAAGATGCCCTATGCTGTTTGCCCTTATTACAAGCTACACAGGTATGGTCATTCTTAAAAACTTTTGAAGGCAATCCTCTAACTAGGTTATTCTTCACAAGTTTATTTATGTTTTTAAAGTTAACATGACCTAACCTTCTATGCCACAATTTAGATTCATCCAATGTGGCTTTTGCAAGCAAACAGGCAAAACCTTTTGCAGGACCAGGTTGCTTCATATCAAAACTGTACATGTTGTATTGTCTAGGAACTTTAAGAAGGATCTGACTTTCATCAGGCATCTTAAAGTCCGAAGTCAATACAAAACATTCAGTTTCACTAAAAAGCACCTTATGCTGCTTATCACAAATTTTTGATATGGAGAAAAGGTTAAACTGCCCTAGTTCTTTTACAAAAGATACATTGTCAAATTCTAAATTTCCTACAACAATCCTTCCTTTACCAGTAATTTGCCCCTTGCTACCTCCAAAGGTAACAGAACCTCCTTTGAATTCTTGAAAATCCTTCAGATGATTCTTGTTACCAGTCATGTGCCCAAAGCACCCACTATCAAATATACCTTTGTCTTCCATGTTCTTCAGTGGATGTTCCTGCACAAAAGTAGAGAAATTAGTTTCTCTCTAGAACCTAGGCCTCTGAAGGCTTGGGTCTGCCCTGTGGATCAACATATTTATAAGTCTTGTATGAACTTGATCCACTATTTTTCTTGGATTCGTAGGTAAGTGTGTTCTTAAATGGATCCCAAGACCAACATGCTGGGGTCTTAACAGCAGATTCCCCATTTTCCCTTACAGCACTTGGTTGTGAAGTTTGTGCTGTATTTGTAGCAAAAGGACTCCTCACAAGTGAATGAGGTTTATAAAAATTGTTTCTTTGATTATATGAGTTCACCTGTGGTCTATTTACTTGTTGTCTGGGTCTAGAATGATTAAACCACCCAGAATTAACATTTGGCTGCACAGAATTAACATGAGGCCTACCAGAATTAAAACTAGGCCTATCAGAATTAACATTTGGCCAACCAGAATTAACATTTGACCAAGCAGAATTAAAATTTGTTCTACCAGAATTAACTTGTGACCTAACAGAATTAACTTGAGGTCTACTAGTATTCATTTGTGCTGGTCTAGAAACAAACTTATTTGCATGATTAATCCTGTTTGCATTATTCCAAACTGGTTTAACATTCATATGGCCAGTATTAACACTTTTGTGCTTCCTAAGTTCAGCCTCTCTTTTCATCCTATTTTCATGAAATTCACAGTCCCTAATCAAATGAGTTAGACTACCACAAACAAAACACCTCTTAGGACCAAAAGTGTATTTTTTCCTATACTCTCTTCTCATCCTATCAGATTTTGGTGACTCTTGATTCTTGACAGACTCCCTAGGAGATTTTATGTGAGTATCACAACTAGGTTTATCTGTATCAGTTTTAGGTGTAGTCACAACTGGTTCACTATGTTTGACAGATTTTGACTCAAAAACTTCTTTAGGTTCACTCCCTGATTCTGATTCAGACTGCTCAGAGACATCTCTAGTGGATCCTTCACTGTCATTGGTTTGACAAGTAGAGTATTCACTTGATTTGTCATCTGAGTTGCCTGTCTCAGGATATTGAGGACCCTTTTTACCATGCACAAATAAAGAGTCATCAAGGTCTTCCTTTTGTAGAGGAGTGTAATCTCCACTTAATGGAGGTAGCACCCCTTTAAAATCATCAGTTTTTATGAACCTATTGTACACTGGTCTACCAATAGAATCCTCTTTTTTACATTTGAACACAGATCTGTCCATCTCTTCCTCATAGCTTAGAACTTCACTATCTGATTTAATCTCATAACCTAAGCTAATTTTGCTTGTAGAGCTCCTACCAGATGCTATTAACTTATCATGACATTTAGGAGAATGGTTCCATTTGTCTACTCTCTTTTGCAATTCATCTATTTCTTTTACTGCTTTCATGCCAATTCTTCTATATCTCTTAAGTTTTTCATCTTTTTCATATATCTCATTAGCCTGAAAGGTGAGGTTTTCATTTAAAGAGACATTTTGTTTTTGATAGGTGACTATTTGTGCTTCTAAAGTTTTAACAGCCTTAGTATAAGCAAGAATTTTTACTTCCTGGTCACCTATTTCTTTTAATTGTTCATCATACAAAGTTTTAAGATGATTGTATGAATCAATGCATATTTTGGAACACAAAGATACCTCATTACTGGAACCAATAGCCATAAGTGCATTGTTTGGCACTTCTTCCTCTGGTGTGTACTCATCCCAATTCACAGCTCCAGCTTCCAATGTCAACATGCTCATCTGATTCTTCCCCATTTTGTCATTATCTTGAGAGTCAGAACCCTTCTTCTTTTTCCCATCAGCAGCCATCTTTTCTCTGCATTCCCTAGCAAAATACCCCGGTTTGTGACAATAGTAGCACTTCACATTCTTCTTATTGAACCCAACAGCTGTCTTCCCATCAAACCTGATGTTCCTCCCAGTCTGCTTGTAAAACTTTTTCATCGTAAGGGCAATCATAGCAATTTGCCACTTAATATCCATTTCCTCAACATCAACATCATCTATCTGCTCAAGATCATCACTTTGAAGATCTAGTTCTTCTGAATTCTTGGCAAATAGAGAATAAACAACTTCATCAGCAAAGCCAGCTAGTACTTCTCTTTCTCTCATTCTGCATGAAGAAGTTTCAAAACCACCAGAACTAAAGCCACCAGACTTAACCTTGTTAGTTCTGCCCTTGTTTTGAGAAACAAAGGCAACATTGGTAGAACTTGAAGATACTTTTCCTTGGATTTCCCGTTCAAAAACCCGAAGATTGTTGTACAGGTCATCAGTTGTCATGGTGTCAATTTCATCCTTCATCCTCATGGTCATTGTCACACTTGACCATTCTATTGGTAGTGATATGAGAAACTTGTGGTTTGCATCTTCTTCAGACACAGCTGCACCATGAACCTCCAATTGTGATAGAAGTTGTTGAAACTTATCATAACCTTTTTCCAATCCCTCTGAACTGGATACACTGAATGCCTCAAATTGCTGTTTAAGAACAGCCTTCTGCATCTTCTTGGAGTTTACATTCCCTCCAAATCTTTTCTTGATAGCCTCCCAAATTTCCTTGGCATCATCCATGCCATGAAACCTTCTCAAGTGCTCCTTGGGAAGTGCCATCAACAAAAGGTTTTTAGCTTTTCTCTCCTTTTCCACTGCATGAATTTCTGGGGCAGACACAGGTGGAAGAACCCTAACCACTCCATCTTTACCAACCGAAATCCTCTTCTTCGAATTCCCATTCTGTATGACCTTCCAGACCTCGTTATCACTATACTCGAGATAGTGCTCCATCTCCATAGCCCATATGTCATACTCATCATTCTTCAAGATAGGGAGTTTTATGTTTGATATGGTGGTTGTGGCAGGTATGGTTTGTGGTTGTGATTTGTTGTTGGATGTGTCAGCTTTTGATTTTTCATCTTCATGGTTTGAGACTTCATCTTCACTGTTGTGGTTTGAGAATTCATCACCATTCTTGACAGACATTTTGTAGGGTTTGTTTGAGTGATCTGTGTTTGTGGTTTTTGTGTTTCTTCGAACTCAGAGTCTCTCTACAGGCTCTGATACCACTTGTAGGTCCACACGAATTATGGATCCAAGTAGCCTTTGTTACTTGTTAGACGACTTGAATAAATCCAAATCAATCTAAGTGAGAAACTCTAACAAGTTGTTTATTGCTAATGCGGAATCTTAACAATGAACAATGAAGAACCCAATATCAATAACTAACTTCGTATATTACTAATTCTTTCAATCAATGCGCATACAACTAATACACGTACGTTCGTACAAACTATTGAGCCTTAGGGTTCTTTTTATACACCAAGGAAACCCTAGATACAAAACGTGTAGAAGAATATACGTATCTTCTCTAAAGATAACTACGTATCCTTTCCTAACTTATAGCTAACAAACTTTCCTAACTTTCATAAATAGACTTAACTAATAAGTCAACCAGACTTAACTACGTAATACTACCTACCAGACTTAACAATACAAAGGCAGACTTAACTATTACAAAATACAACTAACAGACTTAACTTTGTAACCCATCAGACTTAAGTCTGTTCTTAATATTAAGTCTTGTCATGTGATAATTCCCAACAGTTAAAAATAGCCTAATTGCTTCAATTCTGGCAACAGGGGCAAAGACTTCATCATAGTCAATCCCTTCTTCTTGTGTGTACCCTTGAGCAACCAATCTTGCTTTATTTCTTATCACAATTCACCTTTCATCCTTTTTATTCCTAAAACCCCATTTCGTGCATAGCCTCTATCCAGCTTGAATCCTTCAATTCTTGAATTACCTTTTTGGGTTCCACTTGTGATAAAAAGCAAGAAAACAAGCTGTTTTGAAGGTCTGTATGGTTTGTTCTTTGTTGAAGAGAACTAACAAACCCATGTTCCTTCAAATTCTTTGATATCTTTCTTGTTTGTGTAGCTGATTGCACATCTCCAATCACTTGATCAAGAGGAAGATATTTATGAATTCTTGTAGTTGGAGTAGGACTGACTTGGATTGTTGGATCTAAATTATCCATGTCAGCCACTTCAGCATCATCTTCATCATCACTTGAGTAGTCAAAGATGCTAGTATCTTCCAAAGCAGGAATTTGTGGATCAAATGGAATTTCAATGCTTATTTTTGGATCAACAACATTAACTTCTATACCAGCAGCATTAATAGTTGAACTAACCGTATTAACATTGTTAGTGTTGTTTCCATCACTAGCAGTATTAACATCATTAGTGCTATTAACATTATCTTCCTTCTCTTGATCATCACATTCACTCTCTGTTCTTGGATCTTCATTAACCTTCTTTTCATCATCACTTGAATCTTAATTATCACTTGAAGGTTTGAATTCATCTTCTTGAGAACATTTTGGATCTTGTGAGAATGATGGCAGTCCATAATGGTAGCAAAATGTAATCTTTTACAGGTTCTGTCTCCTTTCTAGCTTGACCTGCACTATCACTTGCTTTTGTACCTGCAAAACCATTAGACCGTGTACCTGCAACAACTAGCTCATAATTCATTGTTCTTGTTAGTGCATCAATATCAAATAGCCAATCTGGTCCACTACTTACAACATTAGGTGTACTTTCACCAAACCTAATATGCAAGTTCTCTTCCACTATCCTTGTTCTACTATTGAATACTCGAAAGGCCTTACTATTCAAAGAGTATCCAACAAAGAAGCCTGCATTAGCCTTACCATTAAATTTGCCTAAGTGATCTATGTTATTGACAATGGTAACAAGACACCTGAATGGTCGCATAAAACTTAAAGTTGGTGTTCTACCATAGAAAAGTTCATATTGGGTCTTGTTATGAGGCTTAACTACTAACACTCTATTTTGCACATAGCAAGCAGTACTAACTGCTTCTGCCCCAAAAGTAGTGGGCAACTTAGAATAAGCTAGCATAGTTCTAGCAGCCTCAATTAGTGTCCTATTTCTCCTCTCAGCAACTCCATTTTGTTGAGGAGTTTTAGCTACGCTATATTTTCTCAAAATACCCTTCATCTCAGAAAACAGATTCATCTCTCTATTTTTGAACTCTGTCCTATTATCACATCTAATCACCTTAACCATGTGATCTACCAGATTTTCTATCCTAGTTATAAAGGACATAAACCTACAAAAATCATTTGTGACAACTAGGAAATACATTTTCTTCATAAGACTTTTTACAAAGGTTGGACCAATGAAATCCAAATACAACATATGTAAAGGTAGACTGATTGAGTTCTCTATTTTGGACTTACAAGAGGCTCTCTGCTACTTTCCCTTTTGACAAGCAACACAGGTTTGATCATTTTCAAAAAGTTTGGAAGGTAAACCTCTTAGAAGATTTCCCTTGACCAGTTTATTCATTGTTTTAAAATTTAAGTGACCTAGCCTTCTATGCCAAAGTTTAGATTCATCAGATGTGGTTTTTGCAAAAATGCAAGTTAAACCTCCTTTAGGAACTACGTTCTTTAAATCAACACTATACATATTGTTTTTTCTAGGAACTCTAAGTAAAACTGGATTTTCATAAATTAGCTTAAAGTTTGGAGATAAAATAATACACTCAGTGTCAGTAAAAAGAATACTATTCTTTTTGTCACACATTTGTGAGACACTAAAGATATTAAACTTTAACTCTCTCACAAAATACACATTTTCAAAATCTAGATTACCAGTTTTAATGGTACATTTTCTTGTGATTTTCCATCCTTTTGGGTTCCTTCCAAAAGCAACATATCCTCAATCAATCTCTTTATATTCTATAAGATAGGACATGTTCCCTGTCATGTGCCTTGAGTATCCACTATCAATAACTCCTTGATCTTGTAAATCTATATGTGGAAGCCATCACTAACTTGGATCTGCCTTGTGCATCAACATAATCAAACTTTTTCAGGGTGATTGATGCACTGTTGTGTTTAGAAACGTGGTCTAAAACTTTTTGCTTTGGTTTCCAAACCCAACAAACTGAGGCCTTAACAGCATTAACATTATTTCCCTTAACAGTATTAACTACTGCTTTTGGCCTAGCAGTATTAAATGTTATGTTCTTTTGAATAGGCCTTTTAAAAGTTGAATGTGTTGTTTTAGAAAGATATGACATTGGTTTAGCAACATTCACTGTTTTTTTTGCGTGAACAACATTAGCTTGTCTAGTAGCATTAACCAATACTGCCATTTTTGAAATATTTTGTCTAGCAGTATTAATTGATACTAAGCCAGACTTCATTAGTACTACTCTTGGAACCATGTACTTTTTAGCACAAGGGTGAGTCTTTTTAGCAAAGTTTTGATGATTCACCCTTTGAGAATTGTTCCAAAAAGGTTTTACCATCCTTTGATTTTGAAAATGTTTTTGATGGTAATTGCAATCAACCTGCAAATGATCAACGCTTCCACACACATAACATGCCTTATTAAACATCTCAAAATTACTTACTAGTTTTTGAGACATCATATTGTTCCACTTTGCTTGATTACCTCTAGGACTGTGAGTGTTTTGCCTAGATTGCTCAACATGATTAACAGTTTGCCTAGTAGTTTTTCCTTGTTGTTTAGATTTGACAAACTCTATCTTTGCAATACTAGGCCTAACTGTTTTCTTTTCAATTTTAGGTTAGACGCATCCTTTTTCTCATCATTAGACACCAAGTCTTCAATAAACGGGGCATCATCATACTTTTTAACTACCTTAGGTTGTTCTTCACTAGACTTAGCTTTACTTTTCTCAACTAAAGGATCATTAACAAACTCATCTAAACTAGTAAAAGACAAGTCAGGTGTTCGAGGCATGAATTTACCTATGTAGGGAGGTGGAGCTGTATTATAGCCTAAACCTTTCTTGTAATTGTCAACTATCTGACACTCTATGAGCTTGTTTACACTTTTAGATGCATGTTCAAATTTATCTACATTAAGTTGAATGCCAACTTTTTCCTTTTGAACTATTTCAAGCTTCTTCCTAAGCTCTCTAATAGTTATTTCTCCACAATGAATTTCAAACTTTAAGCCCTTAATCTTTTCTTCATAAATAGACTCACTTGTTTTATAAAATTCAAGCTTTTCTTCCACCGACTCTAAACCTGTCTTATAACCTAGAACTATTAACCCAGATTTCTTTAAATCTTTTAATAATTTATCATTTTAAGATTTAAGAGTTGCAACAGTTTCCAAGCAAGATTTTGATCAAATAGAATCATTTGATACCTCTGAGTTAGAACTTGAAGATGAAAAAGCTATGAGTGCATAATTAGGTCCTTCCTGTGCCTGATCACAACAGTCATAATCACCAAGACCATCACATTACACTAAAGCTGTGGAAGTAGATGTTTTCACAGATACACTCCATCTTGAAATTTCCTTGTTCTTGAAGTCTTGATATCTTGGTGCGCTGCATTCCCTAGCAAAATGTCCCCTCTTGTGGCAGTTGTAACACTCGAATTAGGACTTACCAAAACCAATGTTCATTGCCATTGACAGTAAGCTTCCTTCCTGTATTCTTCAAAAACCTTCTAGCCCTCATAGTCAACATGGCCATTTGCCATCTCAAATCTATCTCTTCAATCTCATCTGGATGGATTTGTTGAAAGTCCTCTTGTACAAGTTGAGGACTATTTGGTTGACTAGCAAAGAATGAACAAATAATAGCATCACTCAAGTTATCAATATTAGTAGAGAAAGCAGTATTAAGTTGAGTGCTAGTAGAAGAAACTCCATGAGCAGTGTTAACTGATTGAGCAGTATTAACTTCTCCTTTAGTGCTGCTAGTGTTTTTATTTGAAGAGGACACAAATGCCATGTTCTGTGTGCTTGAACTTGAGCTAGACATCCCTTTGACTTCTGGTTCATACACCTTAAGATTGTTATAGAGATCATCCATGCTCATAGTATCCAAATAAGCTTTATTCCTCCACAGAACAGCATGTGTGTTCCATTCAGGTGACAAACTTCTTAATAATTTCTGATTAACATCTTCTTGTGAAAGCTTTTCACCCAAAAGCTCCAACTGATTCACAAGCTTTTGAAGCCTATCAAAAGTTTGACCAAGCATCTCTGAGCTAGGAGCAATGAAGTTTTCATATTGCTGCTTTAAGAGATTTCATTTAGTCTTTCTTGTAGCATCATTCCCACCAAATCTCTTTTCTACAGCTTCCAAAAACAACTTAGCATCTTTGATAGAGTTGAAAGTTAACTGGTGTTCATTGGGAATGCCCATCATTAAAGTTTTTCTAGCTTTCACCTATAGTCTTCTCTTAGCTGTATCTTCAACATTTTCACTAGGCAAAACTGTCACAACTGTCACACCCCCAGAATTGGGTCCAGCGGAAGCATACATGTCGCTGGGGTGCAAATCAATTGGTATCACAACACAAGTACAAAGAACGGTTTTCACCTCAAACATTTGGAATAAAATTGTTTAACAAAAGTGTTGAATTTTCATTGTAAAAAGTAGTGCAGAAATAGGGCCCTTTAAACAGTTAAAATGTTCCCCAAATGTTTATCAGAGTCTTCTATGACCATGCCATGCCCTGCCAAAAATCTCCAGTAGCATGCTATTGCTTATACCTGAAAATACATGCTAAAAGTGTCAACACCAGGTTGGTGAGTTCA
The DNA here is from genome assembly GCA_021014915.2 of Artemisia tridentata subsp. tridentata. NCBI lineage: Eukaryota > Viridiplantae > Streptophyta > Magnoliopsida > Asterales > Asteraceae > Artemisia > Artemisia tridentata. The sequence goes on from CP139507.1 coordinate 223,127,914, forward strand.
TAGAGTTCATTGAATAAAGTAAAGCGTTTGAATGAAGATTTCCCAGCAAAGGCATTGTAAATCCACCCAGTTCCAAGCCCCGCCCATACAAGACTTGCAACATTTGTGTTTACAACCCACTGCTAAATGTGATCTGGTTTGTGAACGTCAATTGATTTATGGACCACAAAAATTGAATGAACAATATATTCCCAATGTATATAGAGTTATGACAACTAAATTTCATGACACCGAAGCCTTAAGATTCTAATTTGGGCATACTTTTGACATAACAGTCAAGTGGGGAAACTACAATCCGTTTGACATATCAGTCAGGCGAGGAAACCACAATACGTTGGCATATCAGCCAGTGGGGAAACCACAATACTACGTTCGACATATCAGCCGGTGGGGAAACCACAATACGTTTGACATATCAGCCAGTGGGGAAACCACAATACGTTTGGCATATCAGCCAGTGGGGAAACCACAATACGTTTGGCATATCAGCCAGTGGGGAAACCACAACACGTTTGGCATATCAGCCAGTGGGGAAACCACAACACGTTTGGCATATCAGTCAAGTGGGGAAACCACAGTACTACGTTGACGTATCAGCCAGTGGGGATACCACCCGGACAACCAAAGTTTCTAATCACAATGTTCGCGCTTAATGGGTTATAACATAGGCAATATGAAATAGCTTAATGTACTAGTGTCAATAAGAAAATGATCAAGGGTGAAAATGTAAACACAAAATACTTCTAAGCAACGACTCAAGTATTTTAGCCAATCAATAATGTTTGAAATCTCAAGCAAAACAAGCATGGAGTTTAAATGTAAAACGAGCATAGAGTTTAATGAAAAACGAGCATGTATTCTCCCCCAAAACAGTTACAAAACAAGTAAAAGTAGGGGCCATGAACTCACCTGATGCAATAGCTATGTTGACAAAATGGATATACTGAAATGAGGCACGATTTCTAATCGCAACCTAATATGAATGATAGGATCTAAGGTGAGCAATGAAATGATGCTACACATGCAAATACGTATGTTAACGATACCACTCGTTAATTTTGAAAATAACGTTCATCATCAAAATTTACATTTTTGACGTCTCGTTAAGTTAATAAACACTTTTCGTGTAATAATGTTGAAACGATACTCCCCGATCCTCGTTTGGTGGTCTATTGGTGAATATAATGTTTTTGTCACAATTTACTATTTTTCACAACTTGAAAATGTGTCCAAATGGCCTCGCAAAACTAGTCGTGAAATATTGTACGTTAAGTTTTAGTGATTAAACTCGACGTTTTTGAAAACCTTGTAACAATGTCTTAATTGCGTTTCATTTAACTTTTGATCATACGCGCCTCGATCAATTAGAAAATCGGCTATCTATGTTATGTCTCGCAAAAACACTAGTTTTTATACTTAGAACATTTTCTATTAGTGGGCTGCCAAAAATAATAATGGTTCGTTGGGCTTTAAACGCGTATATCTCGGTCATTATAAGCTCAATTGCTACGTTCTCAATATCCACGGGTTCGTACAAATATGAACTAACATATTTTCAATAGGTCGGCTTGTCTAGATCACGTCTAACGTCTCGTTTTGTCCCTTGAAGTTCTGAAAAACAGCAAGCTATTTTCAGAAAATAGTTTTTCGTCGCACAACTTAGAAAAATCATATCTTCTTCGTTATAAGTCGGTTTTTACTCATTCCAACGCCCACGGTTTCGTTTTTGAAAGTATTTTCTAAATATGAAGGCCAAAATAGTCCAAGAGTTACTGAGTTTTCCAGATTTTACATTTTTGGACAGTAGCTTATATATACTTGTTAAAACTCGTTTCTATGGTTCAAGTCTTGATCATACCACTTCCAATCAACACCACAAGTACTCTAATCCTACCATACACCTTCTTAAGGTGTCATGGGGTCCTAAACATCACCAACCATGGTGGGTTTCATGAGAATGTTACTAAAATGTATAGATCTAGTGTTTATAGTGAAAATGGACATCAAGTGGTATGTGTAACATGTATTTTGCATGACTAGCTACTAATAAAACTTGATAATACATCAATATATAAATAAAATGAAAGTATGAAATGATCAAAAATGTTCTTGAAGCTTACTTGAATTATAGAAGAGTTTTGGAGAAAATATATAAGAAACCTAGGGATTTTTTATTTCAAAATCCTTGCTAGGGATGTAAAGGGAACTTGTTTATCACTTTAGCTTGAAAAATTTGATGGATCTTCTCTTGTTATTCATGTTGGCCGAGCAAAGAAGGAGAGGAAGAAGAGAGTATTTGATGAATTTTAGCTAGTTGATTATAGGAAATGTAGTGTTAGTGAAATTAAATCAAGATTATGTAAACTAGGAGCATTAATGAATTTTGGTGTATTAGGCAATGGGGAAGGGTTTAGGGGGCGGCACATGTAAGCAAAAGAGGATAGATTTGATAGCTAATTAAAGCTTGTGTCTCCATTTAATTAGAATTAGCTTTGTTTATTGTATACTTTAGGTGTTAACGGGTACTGGGTTAACTAGAAATAAATCGTGACGAGTTAAAATAGAATACGACGAATTTGCAAAAATTGTAAAATCATATTTCTTGTAAGAATCGGGTGTTAGAAAAATTATCGGATTGAAACATCGCACACCGACGGAGTTATAAGCTCCCTACGGAAAATATAGCAATTGATTTAAAAACACCGGGTAAAGTAATAATATAATCTTTATATTATTATAATTAGTATGAAAATATATTAGGATCATAGTCGGGAGTGTCGGGTATAATGTTAGTAGTAATGACTGAGTGGTAACGTTAATTAAATAATTAACCATACGTTAATGAAAATCACACAAACCCGTGCATGGCTTAATATGATAATGATGTTGCCGATGATATGTAGACTACTCTAGTCTATATGATGTGTCCCTACTGATCATGCATGGATACGCAGCTAAACCATACTGGTTACGCGCATTTGAATACCCGTAAACCTATTTTACGAAATGATGAATGATGACCATGAATAGTGATTTTCCTCCAGGAATGAATAGTGTTTGGTGAATAGTAAAATTTTTGAAAACTTCTCAAAGTCTCAAACTGACTTCAAAAATGATGAATAGTGAAATGATGAATAGTGATCCATGAATAGTAAATTGTCGAGGTCTGGAAAATAACCTGAAATTACGATTTGTCACAGTCTCCACCCGTTAAAGGAAGTCAGTCCCTGAATTCAGTTGGTGTTGGTCTCTGGGGTGGATTCGGTGAAGAGATGTGGATATTGGAGTCGCATTGCGATGATAAAAGATAAAACATTCATTTGATCGGAATTCGTAATAGTACATGAAGTTCATACGATATAACTTAAAGTGAAACACAAAAGAAATACAACACCAGAGAGTTTAGGCTTTGGTTTTCTTGTTCCTTAGCTCTGGGCAGTCCTTTCTGAGGTGTCCTAAGTTTCCACATTTGAAGCAACTCCCCGGGATCCTCTGATTTGCGGGCTTCCGACAGTCCTTGGTCTGGTGACCACGTTTCATGCACAACCCACACGGTTCGCTGCAGTGACCTAAGTGATGGAGATTGCATGTGTTGCAGTAGGGTAAATTCCCAGTATATCCTTTCTTGTTGCTTGGTCCTGCGGTATAAACTCTAACCACTTTTTGTCCTTTGTTTGGCTGCTGTACTTGATCGTTTCCTTGGTCGTCACCCCTTTTCCTCTTGTTGTCGTTGTTGTTGTGGTTGTTGTTGTTATGGTTATTGTTCTTGATAGTAGTTCCATTCTGACTTAAAAAATGATGAATAGTGATCCATGAATAGTAAATTGTCGAGGTCTGGAAAATAACCTGAAATTACGATTTCTCACAACAACACCTTCCACCTCTTTTATTTCTGGCAAGGTGTTAACATTCTCTATGACTTCCCATAGTGAATTGTCTATCATCTGTATGTATTGTTCAATCCTCATCCTCAATATCTCAAACTCACCAGGTTTGAGCATGGGAACTTTGGATGAAGCCACCAAGTGTGTAGAATCTTGATCCATATCTTCTATATCACAGCTTCTGGATCACAAGCTCTGATACCACTTGTTGAATCCCAGTTGAACTACATTGAATTCCTTATGCTTGTTTAAGGTTTAGTTAAATTAGATAAATCTAACACAACTATGGTAGAAAATGTGTTTGAATATATCAAAGATTATGCGAAATCTAATCTTTAATATTAAGAAGAATTGCTAATGGAACAGTAAACAATGAATAACAAACAAACAAATAAGCCTCAATATTATTAAGAATAATACGAATACTCTCAAAGTATTTGATGCAGGATTTCTGACCAGGTTTTAATATTTATAAGTTCTTGTCTAACTATGGTCTACCTTATGCAATAACGGATAGTGTACCCGGTCGTGTGTAGTGTAGTAATCGGTAAAACCGAGGTCGTCCCAAGAGCTATGCATGTGGATCTATTTTAAGTTCTAGTGTCACTCGTTTTAAAGGGGGTTTTTCTAAATTGATTAATTAACCTAAAGAAATGAAATAAAACAAACACAATTAAACGTGGAAAAGATATCAATAGGGAGAAATGTGCTAGCCTAGTTACTAATCTTGCTATGTTATGATTCGTTTTCTAATGAATGTTTTCTAACGCTCCACATGGGGATTTAAGTCACTAGACTCAGTTGGTCAATTCGACTAGTCCTATCCTTCATAGCGTCCTATTCCGTAACCTGATGACTACAAGAGTTCATGGGTTTACCCCATGGAAGAGTCATTAAGTGCCGCTACGATCTAAGACTTATTCAATAGAACCTGGTGGTATTTGCTTAAACACATACTTTTTCTTGACCAAATTAAAGACCAAAATGACCAAAAACTAACCAAAATGCCAAAGATATTTGTGTTTTTGTGTTTATGTTTATGCAGGCAACGGATACAAGAAAAAGGACAAAAATCAACAAAAATCCGGAAAACACGTGCACGAGATTTGGAAGAATATATTTAAAGAGCTGAAGCCGGGGAAGAATTCGTCAAAGTAAAAATATATTTGAAGAAAAGCCCTTGGATCATTGCATAATTACAAAATCAGTACTTGGTGTGAATTTCAGCATATGGCTAATTAGTCCCTAAACATTAAATCCATTTCACCCAAAATCCTATAACTTATAACAACCAGATTCATAATTAAAAAGCAAAAACTAAAAGCCCACCAAGCCACTCCAGCCCACTCCTGTTTTTTATTAAACCCAATAACCGGATCCACAACTCACCCGGTCAAACATTTAATACCCAGGTCAAACCATATCCCAATTTACCCGCCTTTTTCAAGTGTTACTATTCACCCTTCGTTCTTAGCTTTTACCCTGCTCCCACATTAATTACCCACCTTAAAAAGCTTCCAGAAGATGCTGACATGACAAAGGAATGCCACGTTGGCATTTCCCAGCAACCTTATTGGCTATGACACCATCATCCTTGATCAAACGGCTGAAAATGAAGAAGTGGTGCCCAAGATTGATCCAAGGGTTGACATATGGCTTCCTGAAGGTTCCTGAGAAACCCTAATGCTCCCTCAGGCCTATAAATAGAAGCCCCTCCTCACAAGCTTCGGGTGTTAGTTTTTTAGAGTCAAGTTTAGGGTAAAGTTAGGGTCGTTTTTAGTTAATCTTTAGTTGTAATTTTTCAATTCAGTCTTTTTCAAGAGTTGTAAGGATCATTTGTACTTATGTTTAATGTTTAATGAAATTTCCTTTTAATTTTGTTCTCTCATCTTTATTTAAATACTATGCTCTGCTTTCTTATGTGTTAGTATAAGTTAAGAATAGCTTATTTTCCGACTTTCAAGCTTCCTATAAGCTTTTTAAAGCTTTTCATTTAAATATTTTTATAAGTTTTATTTTTAATCCAAAAATCCAAAAAAAAGAGAAATACTTCAAAAATACAAAAATATTCAAAAACAACTTTCACTAAGCTCTTTTAAACTTAAATCATGCTCATTTAAGCTTTATAGCTTATTGTAAGTCTTTAGTTAGGCTTAAACTGATTTCAATCTCAAAATCATAAAAAGTCCACAAAAGTCAAAGCATGGTCAAATAATCACTTGGAGAAATAAGCTGTTCTGAAGAGCTTATTGGGTATTATTTGGCTTGTTTTTAAACAAGCCTGGGTTATAGATTGGTTGTATGGTTCTGATTCAAGCAAAGGTCCTTGTAAGTCTCACTATTAATTCAAACTTCTAGCTTATTATTGTTCATTTGCTTATTTTTGTTATTTCAAGTGCTTATTAGAATAGTTTTAGCTTATTTGATAATATTTGAGCTCATTTGATTAGTTGTTAAGTGAGTAATTTCATTTTAGCTTAAAAAGTCTTTAAAAATTCAAAAACAGTCAAAATAGCTTATAGCTTATTATTGCTTATTTCATAATTAAAAGTTTCTTAATAGTTGATAATTAAGTTAGATAATAATTATTGAATCACTATTATAGCTTAAATTGGGTGTTTCTACTTTAAAATTTCAAAATCAGTTTCTAAAGGGGTGTTTGGCACTAGCTTATTTTATGGCAAATATTCATGTTACTGTTCATTGACCTCTTGGTGAACTTTGTTTGAGCTTATTTTAAGCTAGTTAAGCTGATTTCAATAGGGGTTAAGCTGTTTTATGCCAGTTTGGGGATTTGAGTTAGTGAATTCAAAACTAGAGTCTCAACTGCTTATTCAAGGTTCCTATAAGCCAAAGCTTATTCGATCTTATTTTCTGGCATTCATAAGTGCATCTCAGTAGTTAAAACTAGCAACCTAAGTTTGGTAGCAATCCATTGTGATTTGAAGCAGTAGAAGCCAAATCAGTACAACAGCTATCTCAGGTTACTGCTGCATAGTTTTTGCGAAACTCAGCCCATTCTTTTGATTTTTCATTTCTTCACTATAAGTCATTATAAGCTGGGATTTGGTATGATAGATATTTAGTGGCTGAACTAGTTAGTGCAAATTTTTCTAATTTTTATTATTAGTTATACACAGCTTTTCACAGCCTCTAAAAGCCCTCAGTTAAGCCATAATAGGGCTGCACATCAGTCCCTTGTGTAATCCTACATCAGTTTCTTTTTGTGACTGATAAGTGCTTTTCTACTTTTGATTTAGGTTTATTTTGGGTTTGTTAATTAATCTAGATCACTCTCAGTTTATTTAGTTAACCAATCTAACTTAAATTAGCTTTATAGCCTCGTTTTGCTTAAAAGCCTTTTGCACATTTCTTTTTGCCTACTGTTTAAGATTAATAAGATGTTCTGAGCTTATTGTAGATTTTTAAATAAGTTGGTTTGATAAAAAGTTGCTTATTAAGTAGTGCTTATTAGGGTTTTGAAAGAAAAACAAAACAAAATAAAATAAAAAGAAAAAGAGCAAAACTGGGGTTCGAACCCCAGTCTCCCAGCTCAACACACACACACCTCACCACTGCGCCCTTGGGACTTTTTCATCATAACTTCACATCATTTTCTATTTGAACTTCTTTTCTTTATTTGCTTATAAAAACCGTTTTGCTTATTACTAGCTTATTTCTAAAAGCTGATTCCTTTTTAGTATTTTTCCTAGGCTGAGTGCATCTTAAAGTAATTTTCTTAAAATTTTCAGATTTTTCTCTTCTCATTTAATATTTTTAATCATTAAATTTCTTTAAACTAGTTTTTAATTCATATTAATTAAAAAAAAAATCAAAAAAATATAATTATTTTTTCTAAAATTTTCTTTTACTAATTAGGACTTAGGAAAATTAATTAGGCATTCCTAGGGTTAATATTCCTCAGTTTTCACTTTTAAAGCTCAGGATTAGCCCGAGCGTGCACGTTTTTAGATCTCCTTTGCGTTTTTAGTTACGATTGTCTTAGATTAGTATTTCTCTTGCCTTATTAAGTGTTTCTAGTTAATATTTCTTTATTTTAGTTTAAAAACCAAAACCCCACTCTTTCACTATTCACTACACGATTCACGATCCCGAAACACGAAATTCCATTCATCCTTCATTTGGGAAAACGAACCGGGGTTACACATATTTCCTTTGTGTATCCTTTTGGATTGTATAAATTGTTACAAATCACCTGGCTTTTTGGATCTTAGGTTCCCCCTAACTTCTTAAGCATTTCAGTTTGGAAGGTGCTTGTTTTGTATAATTCGCACGCAAGATAGTGATAGTCCTATGGTTAATTCTTACCACTACTCGCAACCTGATTCACTTGGGTCGTATTGTTAATTCTCCTAGCTTCCTAGATACAACCTAAACTTCCATGCTACCAAAACAAGGGTGTCCCATATAAACAAAGAAAGTATACATATAAAGCGATAAAGAAATAAGAAAACTACATCATAAAATTAACAATTTCATAACTAGGCTAACACCAAAGGTGTTTAGCCTTTCATATTAAAACATGCAGAAAATTCAATGTCAAACATCATGAATGAAGACATGGAATTAAATACAATAATGTAATATGAAATACTAAAACTTATGTAGTGATAAGCGTGAATTCTCTCTTGGAAATGACTTGTATGCTGATGGAAATCATCCTCCTTGAAGCCCTTAATCGTCTCTGGTTTTTGTGTGTTGAGAGGATCTATCAAAATGCGGAATTAGTGCTTCTATTTATAGTCTCGACAATGTTACGGCATAACCTCTAAGGTTAGTTACGCCGTAACCTTTGAATCTAGGACGATCTTATCCTCGGTGATGACTCTACGGCGTAACCTAAAAGTTAGTTACGAGCGTAGAACTTTCGTTAACCACTTTACGTAACAATGAAAGTGGTTACGTTGTAACTTCTTTGCCACCAAAATTCTTCTAAGTCTTGGAAACATATATATGGCGTAACTTATTGAGGAGTTACGCCGTAACCTTAGTCAGCGTTGACTTTGGTCTTCTAGTGTTAATCTTAGTTACAGCGTAAGTATATTATGGATTTATGCCGTAATCTTAGTTACGGTCGACCACCTTGTAGCTTGTAATTGGTCTAGGCGGGATTAATCGGTGATTAATCGGATTGGCATTACTGACAAATTTTAGTTATTTCCGGCAAGTTTTGTGTATTTTCGACGTGTTTTAGGTATTTCCGGCATGGTATTTTCTAAAAAAACAAATTGTAATAGACTTAAACAGTTAATATAAGTGATCAAAATAAGTTTACAGTGAGTTTTGGGTACTTCCGGCAAGATTTATAGGTTTCCGGAAAGTTTGACCACCATTGACCACCGTTGATCGCCGTTGACCACAGTTGACCTATTTGTTTGACCCAGTTACATAAATCAGAAAGGTCGGTGGCCTTGTAGCACCTAATCGGCGATTAATCGGCCTTGTAGACCTTTTTTTGCAACACTGGTATTTTGCATTAAAAACCTTCCAAATCCGCGTCTCTTTATTCCAATGCTAATAAGTAACCAGAAAATGAAATATAAGCGAATAAGAGTATATATCCAAGTAAAATGATACTAATGATGAGCATATTAAGGGGAAATTGACACTAAAATATCAGGACTATTTGATGTTATCAAATATCCCCTCACTTGAACTCTACTTGCCCTCAAGTAGACCTTATTAGAATAATTCTTAAAAAGATATCTCCCAAGAGACTTGGAAAATATGAGTTTAAAAAATTCCTATGCTAGAATTTATCTAAGCCGAACACCTCACGAAAAGGGAACAAAACACTCATACTCTCTCTATTCTAAGTGTCAATTTCGGGGTGGTCACTCTTTGCACGGTCGTAGCATGTATTCTATCATAAGCTTGGCAGTTACACATATCTCCACCACTGGAGCTAAGGTCAAGACAATCCTTAAAGGCAATGTTGGGTGAATAAATATAAGGCTAGGGGTGATTTCTCATTACTAGCATACTACGACGAAGGCGACAAAGACCATCGATACATGACCAAATCCATGGCCAAGACACTAATGACTGCGCACTCCTTCTCCTAAGTATGGTTCATGACTAAAGGGTAGGATAAGATATGGGATTCGCATAAATGGTGAAAAATAAAAATGAACAAGCAACTATTTGAAAAATAAAAATGAACAAGCACCGTCTATCCAAAGTCCAAGCTTCAAGACGCGAAAAGCGGATCATGATGTAGTAAGTTAATGTGCCAATAGTAGATGTCATATGGTAAAGTGCACCCTAACTTAGTCATCAGCAAATAGTTGATGTAGATAAACCACCAACTTCAATCTTCAAATGTGATCGAGGTAGGATCCTTAATTCTAAATCCAATAAGCTCCAATACTAGTGCTAATGATACATGCACTATCCTTTATACAACAAATAAATAAAAACTACTATTTTTTTTCCTTTTTCTCTAATATATATATATATATATATATATATATATATATATATATATATATATATATAATATATATATATATATATATATATATATATATATATATATATAGTTAGGAATTTTGGAAATAAGATATTTCTTGTTGCTGCCGATAGTGTAAAGCTGGTTCCTGCCGATAGCTGTGGTTCCTGCTGAAGCTCATTGCTGCTGATAGTTATATCTTGTTTCTGCTGATAGTAGTTGTTACTGCGGGTATTGTTAGTTGTTATCCTGTATGTTTAGAATGTTTGTTAAATTTGTTTTTAGAAGAGATCATGTTTATCTCTTCACACGTTTTCTTGTATGACGGGTTAGGGTTAGGGTTTCTTATCAGTGTAAAAGAAACATCCCGTCTATGAGTTTCATACACTTTTACGACTTAACAATCTTCAATAAAATATCTTTTAGGTCATTATACGATCCATAGAGGATCATAGTCTTAGTTCTTTTCTTTTCTAGTTCATATTCTGAGATTCTCTTGTAGTGTGCTTGTGATTACATAGGCATCCTACCGATCCACTAAGGCTCAAAGATCTAGCAGGTGTGTTAGATTCAACAAGTGGTATCAGAGCCTCGTGAGGATCTCTGATCAAGAAGCAAAAGTTCTCAAAACAATCTCTCTAAACCCTTTCACAATGGGTGACGAAAACCCTGAATTCGCTACCATTAACAATGAAGAACCTGAACCCACAAAAGTTCAACAACAAATTGTTACAACCACTGTGTCCAACAGTAATGCTAAGTTCCCATATCTCAAGAAGGAAGAGTATGAAGTCTGGGCTATGAAGATGGAGTACTGGATCTCCAACAGTGATCACCATCTTTGGAATGTTATCCTCACTGGGAATACCAAGAAGAGAATTAGAAGAGATAAGAATGGGAAGATCATGATTCTCCCTCGTACATCAGCTGAGGAGAAGCTGGTTGTGCAAAGGGAAACTAAAGCAAGAACACTCTTGCTTCAGGCTCTCCCAGAGGATCACATGGGTGATTTTCATCACCTGGATGATGCTAGAGAAATCTGGCTTGCTGTAAAAGCTAGATTTGGTGGGAATGAGGAGTCCAAAAAGATGAGGAAATCCATGCTTAAGCAGGAATTCCAGGAGTTTAAGATCTCTGAGGATGAAGGTATTCACAAAGGGTATGATCGATTTCACAAGATCCTCAGCCAACTTAATCAGTTGCAGGCTCGACCAGACAATGAAGACTGCAACACAAAGTTTCTGAGGGCTTTACCTCCATCCTGGTCTCAAGTTTCCATAACCCAGAAAGCCAAAGGTGGATTGGACTACCTAAGTTTTGATGATCTGTACAACAAGCTCAAGACCCTAGAGATTGATATCAAAGGGGTTTCTACTTATTCATCTCATACACCTACTCATACTGCATTTGTTAGTGCTACCAGCACTAACAAGGTCTCTCATGGTGATAGCCCAAACCCCTCATCTTCATCTGTTTCCTATTCTCCTGCAACACCAAGATCTCAATCAAGGACTGACAATGTTGTTGAGGAAATTCTTCATTCATTTGTTGCTGAAAGTACTCCACAACAGTAATTTATGTATGATGACTTTGATCAAATTGATCAATTTGATTTAGAGGAGATGGACATCAAGTGGCAGCTGGCTATGCTGTCATTAAAGGTTAACAGGTTTGAGCAGCAGTCAGGGAGGAAGCTCAATCTCAATGGAAGGTAAGGTGCAAGGTTTGACAGAAGGAAGGTGAAGTGCTTCAAATGTGGTCAGATAGGTCACTTTGCCAGAGAATGCCAAGACAAGAAAGCTGATGACAGAACAAGGTATTCGGCATTCAGAATGAAAGAATTGGAGCCAGAGGAAGCCAAAGCCCTAGTGTCTGTGGATTCAATGCTGGATTGGGAACAACATGAGGAGACTAGAGCTTCACGGATTTATGGGATGATTGCTGGATATGGAGCTGAGACACATGTGGCTGGAGAATTTGGAATGATGGGCCATCCATCTCAGGGCATTCCTTTTAAGAGTAAAGATGTAGGTATTGTTGACAGTGGTTGTTCAAGGAGTATGACAGGAAATTTGGAAAGGTTGCATGACTTTGTACCCTTTTATGGAGGAACTATGACATTTGGGGGAGGTGATGGAAAGATTACAGGGAAAGGAACCATTAAGACTCCTAAACTGGACTTTGAGAATGTTCTCTATGTGAAGGAACTCAAGAACTTCAATTTGTTCTCTGTCTCTCAAATATGTGACTAGAAGAATGGAGTTCTCTTCACTGAGACTGATTGTCTTGTGCTCTCCAAGGACTTCAAGATGCCTGATGAAAGTGAGATAGTACTCAAATTTCCAAGGACTCACAACCTGTTTTGTTTCAATCTGAATGATGTTAAGCCTGAGGGTAAACTTACTTGTATGGTGGCAAAAGCTTCTGTGGATGAAGCAAACAAATGGCACAGAAGAATGGCTCATGTGAACTTCAAGACTCTCAACAAGCTGCCAAAGAATGGCTTAGTGCAAGGACTCCCTTTCAAGACCTTCACAAATGAACACAACTATGTTGCCTGCAATAAAGGAAAGCAACACAAGGCTTCATACAAGGCCATTACTGCTGTGAGCAACATCTCTGAGCCTCTGCAACTGCTTCATATGGATCTTTTTGGTCCAACTTCTATCAGAAGTAGAGATCATAAGTACTTTTGTCTGGTGATTACTGATGATTTTAGCAGGTTTTCTTGGACTTTCTTTTTAGGTACTAAAAATGAAACCTATTCTGTGATTAGGGATTTTATTACCTTAATTGAAAACCAGCTAAATAGAAAGGTTACGGCTATAAGGTGTGATAATGGAACTGAGTTTAAAAATTCTAATCTAATTGAATTTTGTGGGAATAAGGGGATTAAAAGAGATTATAGTAATGCTAGAACCCCACAAAAAAATGGGGTTGCAGAAAGGAAAAATAGGACCCTTATAGAAGTAGCTAGATCTATGCTAGCTGACTCTAAATTGCCTACCATGTTTTGGACTGAAGCAGTAAGCACTGCTTGCTATGTACTGAATAGGCTATCTATTACTAATCCCCACAACAAAACTCCTTATGAGCTCTTGTCTGGAAAGGTTCCCAACATTAGTGTAACACCCCAACCCGGCAAGGGTAAAGATGTCACGTTAATGGTTTCATATCAGATTAAACAAAGCATACTTCAATAGTAATACAATAAAATATCAAAGGTTACAAATGAGATACTAACATTATAAGGTTAAGAATGAAACAAAACTAAATACTAAGTCTGCAAATGCAATCCTTCTAATGACTTCTACTTCAGAATAATTATCAAGGTCTTCTAAGTCCAAAAGTCTCTTCACTCATACCCAAACCCGTCGTCCTGCTTATAACCTGCCGCACACGAAAAGAAAACGTGCGGCTGAGCTTAAAAAGCCCAGTGAACAGATATAACGATAACAAGCAGTAACGGTAAAGTAGTGAAGTAAATGAACGAGTACCAGGTATCACGATAGTCAAGAACAGGAACATGAAGACTATACAGATATAACAGGATTAGCACTAGTTACAGAAGATAGGTGAAAAGGAAACCGTAACCCACACAAACCCAAGTCAAATCATGTCAAGTTCAGTATTAAGTCATGAATCATACGATAGGGTAGTAGTAACAGTAATGGAAAGTAAAGGTTATGCAGATATAACATGATTAAAACTAGTTGCAGAAATAGTATAAAATGTAATCCGTAATTCTACCATGTACCAGGTCAGATCCAGTCAAGTCAAGTGTTAAGTCATATATCAGGTTACAGGGTGACAGTAATAATAATGGTGAGTAAAGTTATAAGGTCACAAGGTGCAGGGTAACAGAAATCCTCTACGAGCCCAGAAACAGTAACAGTAACAGTAACAGTATCAGTATAATCATGTAGAGGGGAGACCTCTCAGTAGTCAGTAATTATGAGGGGAGTCCTCAATCAGTAAATGGAGTGATCAGCTCCCAGTATGTGAAAGACGTGTATCGCACACACCATCAGTCACCAGTAATACAGAAATCAGTAATCAGTAACAGTAACAGTTCTAGGATGCATCCATGCGCCCCCGGTGGCCAGAAACTCCTCAACACACCAGATAAAATAAAGTCAGGGACGGAACAGGTCATCACTCTCCTGCCCTAGAGTCATGCCATCGGTGCATCAATGACATGGACATGAAACCCTCATGCCTAGTTATGGCTCGTAGTATCAAACTGTGGGTCAGGGTCAGGTATCATGTATCATGTGTCAGGTGTCATGCCTCAGAAATCAGTATCAGGTATCAAGTATCATGTATCGGAGATCAGTAACGTGTATCAGATATCATGTATCAGGAGTCAGTATCATGTATCAGAAATCAGTATCATGTATCAGAATCAGTATCGTGTATCAGGTGTCGGATTCAAGTATCAGGTGTCAAGTATTCAGGTGTCAGGTTCAAGTATTAAGTGTTAGGTTCAAGTATTTAAAGGTCAGGTAGTCCAGGTCATGTTTTATATAAGAGTTCAAGACAAGGTTCAGAACAAAGGATCAGAACAAGAGTTCAAATAAAGGTTCAAGTCGAATGGTTCATATCAAGTGAATCAGGGTTCAAGTTAAGTTTATAGCAAGGTATCAAGTATTTAAGTTAGTTGCATAAGTCAATTTCCATTTCAAAATATCAGAAGTTCATATCAGAGATTCATATCAGAAAGGTCATACCAGTAGGTCAATATCAGAAATATTCAATATCAGACAGGTTTAATATCAAAAGATCATATACCAGAAAAATCATACATCAGAAAGATCATATATCAGAAAGATCATGTATCAGAAAGATCATGCCAAAAGCTCATAATATCATGAAAGAAGCAAGCAAGGTTCACAGAACATGGAAACATAGCAATAAATCAGGAATCAGAAAGTAGGTTCAATATCAAAAGGTCCAATGTCAGAAGGGTCAAGTATCAGGGAATCCGAAATCAGAAGGTTCATATCAATTTGTTTCAAGGTTCATAACAAGGTTCAATTTAAAGGTTTATATTAAAAGTTCCTATCATAGTTCAAAAAGTAATCTCTTACAATAGCTTTCATGAAAGTAAACCTTAAAACAGTCTTCATAAAGTAGGTCCTTTAAAGAAAATTTTCAAAACATTTTCACATGTAATTAAGAAGAGTTTTTACATTTAGTTATAAAATCCTATGAACCTTCAAAATATTCCAGGGTCTTAAATATTCACATTACAGGGTGATGGACAGGTCATATCATGTATCAAAAGAAAATAAAGCAAGGTTCATGAATTATGGAAAACATAACAAAGGCATAGATTCAAATAGGAAAACCCCATATAAAAGGCTCAGATCATAACCAACTGATATGCATAATGAATAACCAATCAGAGTATGAGACGACATAACAACGGCTCAGAGAAATACTAAGATGAATCATAGATACTGAATGAAATAAGCAAGAGGACACCCTTACTGAAAAAGGGCAGAATATCTGTACCTTAGCGAGTGAATGGAAGCAAACAAATGGATGGACACAAGGACACACTGTCACACCTCTTCAACGAATCTACATAGATGATGATTCATAATATGCTTATTAGCTCATTTAATTTCATAACGGATTTTAAATACTTGTTACTAATCACATTCTTATAGTTAGGGTTAATTATGCCAATTTAATAAAGTCTATGGTCAAAACGTAAATTATCAAAATTAATTATTAAAATGTCAAATAAAATTAGTTTAAAGTTTAGGCTATAATTTCATGTTAAGATGATAATTTAGACCCCGACGTTCATAATTTATTTACATATTACCGACTTTAATTTTGGACCGCGACGACCAAATATGTTATTATTATTACATACATAAGCACACGACTCTTTTTGTTTCCTTTTACTTGTCCATACAATGCGCACTTATGTGACATGCCCAAAAACCCACTTACTCGACACACCCAAGACACACAAAATCATAGTTCGCCCCTTTGCTAAGCCTTTACATTCGACCCTTTAACAAGATGCAACTAAATCCTTTTTAAACTTTATTCCTTTGACCCATTTAACGACACACACCCACACAAAATCACACGCTTGAACCACCAAATCACCCATGTCTACCTATTTTCATTCGACCCAAACAAGACCAACTCGACCCTCTAGTTTTTCCCACAGTTCGACACACCAAGGACCCCTTTATACAGCACATTCGACACCAACTAACCACAACACTTACGATACATATGTATAACAATTATTAGTGCATGGTTTTATATACATGTTTGATGTTAAAGAACCCATGCAAATTATTTGGATAATTATTCTCGTACACTCATACCTCTAGACACACTCATGACAAAACCAAGACCAGTTTTAAACCTTTCAAATATACACCACTGTTAAACTACATGTGACCTTGATGATATCTATATATACCCATGCATGCCATACACATAAAAACACAAATTCGAAATCATTTTCGACCACAACAGTCCACATGCACACAACCCATCATAAAGCTCCATACGTTTCACACCCCATGCAATATATCGAGACACAAAACTTTCATGCACTTGATTTGAGACCCATCTGAACCCACATGACACACACATACGAGTCGATGAACACAACAACTCAGTCCCTATCGCGAACCAACAGATCAGATCTTTAACCCGATATACACGCATGACGCTCATAACCTTTTTAAATTTTCACGTTCGTATATGTTAACCTGTCTTTATTTCGCAGCTACAGAACCCTTATTTACTACTATACGTGTAACGGATTTGAAAGATGCATGATTTAACTTTCACGGTTTCCTTTTCATTATCAATAATGTGTTTTACTTCATTCGACCCACTATATACTCGTTTCCTATAATTCTATAAAACAGGTTCCGAATATTAGGTTGGAAGACGCAAGATTTATGCGTGTTACATAAGCCAAAATGGTTGAAGATTACCTCGAGGTCGAATGAAACATTGCGGCTGAAACAAGAATCACAAGGACCAACCCCACAACCTTTCGAAACTAAAACCCTTCTTCGAAAGACACATCCCCGATCATCACCAAGGTTTGGACACCAAAAGTCGATCACCCACTTGCTTGGCCCTTCGTACCTTCGAATCTTTGAAAGAAAAAGAAAAAAAAAATGGAGGCTGCTGATTTGTATTTGATTTAAGGTTTTGTGTGATCGATATCTTTGAGAGAATAAAAGATATATGGTTCACCAATCAAACGTGTGAAGTGAGATATACAAAGGGAAAGCCGTGTTTTGTGATTGAGAGATTTAAGGGAAACATGCAATATTCCAAGTTTAAAAGATATTCTCTACATTTTTATCCATTTCAAAACCGAGTGAAGTAAAAAAAAGATATCCTGTTTCCAAAGTTTCATATAAACGTGTGGTGTAATACTTACTGAGCAAACAGTTACTTGAGTTGAATTTAAATAACATCAAGCGACTGTTTGGCAAAGGTACACATCACATGACAGAAATATAGTTTATAATAGAAAACACATTTTTGATAAACCAATTATATTTGAAACATGATTTTAGTTTGTATGGCGTAACAGGCGCCAACTTTGTTATCTAAAACCAAGAAAAGGAAAACATGTTTCTATATTATGGAAATAATGACTAAATGTATAAATCAAAGGGGATGAATTGAGCGGGATTGTAGGCTTACAAAAGGGAGGTAAGTCAATGTGATTAAATGGATTGGCATATGATTTATTAATTCGAATATGTAACACTTTTATAATTCTTG
This sequence comes from Artemisia tridentata subsp. tridentata, assembly GCA_021014915.2. Taxonomy (NCBI): domain Eukaryota; kingdom Viridiplantae; phylum Streptophyta; class Magnoliopsida; order Asterales; family Asteraceae; genus Artemisia; species Artemisia tridentata. Next base: position 223,146,058 of record CP139507.1, read on the forward strand.
TCTTTGAATTTATTCACTAAATATGGAATGCATATAGTGTCGTGTATAATGTGATTCAATTGTAGGCAAGAAACATATAAAGGATATATACTAGGAACACAAGTCGTGTACAGGATAGGACACGAGAGAAATAAAAACTTGTGTGTGGAGACTAGTATTCTTTAGGAATATTTCTAGTTTAGTTATTAAGTAATCTTAGTTTAAATGTACGCAATGATTTATTTTCACATAATATAAGGTTTTTAATTATTTATTAATATTCAAATACTTAGGATAAAAGTTCAAATTATATAGAAAATTCATAAACGGATTTTAGGGTTTTACAATTCTTCCCCTCTAAAAATAAAATTTCTTCCTCGAAATTTGAGTCGCAACAGTTTGACGGAGATGTACCAAACCACGAAAAGAAATGAAAATAAATAGCCTCACGCTCGGAGAGGTTCTTCCAAAAAGAAAGGCTCATATGGAAATACGAACAAGATTTCAGATCAAATTAACTGTATCAACAGTAGAGAGCTCTACAAGAATTCAAGATTTATAACTGAGGTCAACAGAATGCAAAACGAGAGTCCAAACTTATCCAGATATTTAATGAACGAAGGCAGAGTATACGCATTGGTAGAATGAACCTAAAGTCTCACCAATCACGAATAATCCAACGAAGATCAATTTCTAAACTTCTTAGGTACTCCCCAAGATATCCTATGGCCACAATGAGGGCACGTTATATGGTGTAAGTATTATCACGTTGGCCAGGCGTCATAATACTAGCACCACATAAATATGCCTTCATGATGATCATACTTTATCTCGAGTCGTAAACAAAACAACCTATCTTAATCCACCTAGTACTTCTACAGTCTCAGGGGTCAACAAAATCAAATATCGTAGTTAAGAAGGAAACAAAACTACTCGCAAGAGTATCGGAAGATGTCAAAGTCGACATCTGAAGATAAGGATCAAATAGTGTCAGGCAATTACTATGCAATTCTTAATGCTTTCAAGATTCATTTAGGTTTCAAAACTTAGGTGGTGCAAGACATAAGCTTTCAATTTCCAAGAGGGATCTCAAGAGGCTTAAACCAAGAGTAAGGTACGAATCAGAGTGATGCGGAAGCAATGATACCTAAACAAATGCCTTATAGTCTACCCATTCCTCACCGGTCAGAACTTAAGCTCCTATAGGGAAATCCTAAAGCAAATTTTCAAAGGTTGTCTTACGAGTGCCTACAGGGAAAGCTTAGTGGTCCTAACTTGCACAGGTCAAGGGTAAATGTATTACGAGTCGCAGCCTGTCGCTCTGATACCATAATTGTAACACCCCAACCCGGCAAGGGTAAAGATGTCACGTTAATGGTTTCATATCAGATTAAACAAAGCATACTTCAATAGTAATACAATAAAATATCAAAGGTTACAAATGAGATACTAACATTATAAGGTTAAGAATGAAACAAAACTAAATACTAAGTCTGCAAATGCAATCCTTCTAATGACTTCTACTTCAGAATAATTATCAAGGTCTTCTAAGTCCAAAAGTCTCTTCACTCATACCCAAACCCGTCGTCCTGCTTATAACCTGCCGCACACGAAAAGAAAACGTGCGGCTGAGCTTAAAAAGCCCAGTGAACAGATATAACGATAACAAGCAGTAACGGTAAAGTAGTGAAGTAAATGAACGAGTACCAGGTATCACGATAGTCAAGAACAGGAACATGAAGACTATACAGATATAACAGGATTAGCACTAGTTACAGAAGATAGGTGAAAAGGAAACCGTAACCCACACAAACCCAAGTCAAATCATGTCAAGTTCAGTATTAAGTCATGAATCATACGATAGGGTAGTAGTAACAGTAATGGAAAGTAAAGGTTATGCAGATATAACATGATTAAAACTAGTTGCAGAAATAGTATAAAATGTAATCCGTAATTCTACCATGTACCAGGTCAGATCCAGTCAAGTCAAGTGTTAAGTCATATATCAGGTTACAGGGTGACAGTAATAATAATGGTGAGTAAAGTTATAAGGTCACAAGGTGCAGGGTAACAGAAATCCTCTACGAGCCCAGAAACAGTAACAATAACAGTAACAGTATCAGTATAATCATGTAAAGGGGAGACCTCTCAGTAGTCAGTAATTATGAGGGGAGTCCTCAATCAGTAAATGGAGTGATCAGCTCCCAGTATGTGAAAGACGTGTATCGCACACACCATCAGTCACCAGTAATACAGAAATCAGTAATCAGTAACAGTAACAGTTCTAGGATGCATCCATGCGCCCCCGGTGGCCAGAAACTCCTCAACACACCAGATAAAATAAAGTCAGGGACGGAACAGGTCATCACTCTCCTGCCCTAGAGTCATGCCATCGGTGCATCAATGACATGGACATGAAACCCTCATGCCTAGTTATGGCTCGTAGTATCAAACTGTGGGTCAGGGTCAGGTATCATGTATCATGTGTCAGGTGTCATGCCTCAGAAATCAGTATCAGGTATCAAGTATCATGTATCGGAGATCAGTAACGTGTATCAGATATCATGTATCAGGAGTCAGTATCATGTATCAGAAATCAGTATCATGTATCAGAATCAGTATCGTGTATCAGGTGTCGGATTCAAGTATCAGGTGTCAAGTATTCAGGTGTCAGGTTCAAGTATTAAGTGTTAGGTTCAAGTATTTAAAGGTCAGGTAGTCCAGGTCATGTTTTATATAAAAGTTCAAGACAAGGTTCAGAACAAAGGATCAGAACAAGAGTTCAAATAAAGGTTCAAGTCGAATGGTTCATATCAAGTGAATCAGGGTTCAAGTTAAGTTTATAGCAAGGTATCAAGTATTTAAGTTAGTTGCATAAGTCAATTTCCATTTCAAAATATCAGAAGTTCATATCAGAGATTCATATCAGAAAGGTCATACCAGTAGGTCAATATCAGAAATGTTCAATATCAGACAGGTTTAATATCAAAAGATCATATACCAGAAAAATCATACATCAGAAAGATCATATATCAGAAAGATCATGTATCAGAAAGATCATGCCAAAAGCTCATAATATCATGAAAGAAGCAAGCAAGGTTCACAGAACATGGAAACATAGCAATAAATCAGGAATCAGAAAGTAGGTTCAATATCAAAAGGTCCAATGTCAGAAGGGTCAAGTATCAGGGAGTCCGAAATCAGAAGGTTCATATCAATTTGTTTCAAGGTTCATAACAAGGTTCAATTTAAAGGTTTATATTAAAAGTTCCTATCATAGTTCAAAAAGTAATCTCTTACAATAGCTTTCATGAAAGTAAACCTTAAAACAGTGTTCATAAAGTAGGTCCTTTAAAAAAAAATTCAAAACATTTTCACATGTAATTAAGAAGAGTTTTTACATTTAGTTATAAAATCCTATGAACCTTCAAAATATTCCAGGGTCTTAAATATTCACATTACAGGGTGATGGACAGGTCATATCATGTATCAAAAGAAAATAAAGCAAGGTTCATGAATTATGGAAAACATAACAAAGGCATAGATTCAAATAGGAAAACCCCATATAAAAGGCTCAGATCATAACCAACTGATATGCATAATGAAGAACCAATCAGAGTATGAGACGACATAACAACGGCTCAGAGAAATACTAAGATGAATCATAGATACTGAATGAAATAAGCAAGAGGACACCCTTACTGAAAAAGGGCAGAATATATGTACCTTAGCGAGTGAATGGAAGCAAACAAATGGATGGACACAAGGACACACTGTCACACCTCTTCAACGAATCTACATAGATGATGATTCATAATATGCTTATTAGCTCATTTAATTTCATAACGGATTTTAAATACTTGTTACTAATCACATTCTTATAGTTAGGGTTAATTATGCCAATTTAATAAAGTCTATGGTCAAAATGTAAATTATCAAAATTAATTATTAAAATGTCAAATAAAATTAGTTTAAAGTTTAGGCTATAATTTCATGTTAAGATGATAATATAGACCCCAACGTTCATAATTTATTTACATATTACTGACTTTAATTTTGGACCGCGACGACTAAATATGTTATTATTATTACATACATAAGCACGCGACTCTTTTTGTTTCCTTTTACTTGTCCATACAATGCGCTCTTATGTGACATGCCCAAAAACCCACTTACTCGACACACCCAAGACACACAAAATCATAGTTCGCCCCTTTGCTAAGCCTTTACATTCGACCCTTTAACAAGATGCAACTAAATCCTTTTTAAACTTTATTCCTTTGACCCATTTAACGACACACACCCACACAAAATCACACGCTTGAACCACCAAATCACCTATGTCTACCTATTTTCATTCGACCCAAACAAGACCAACTCGACCCTCTAGTTTTTCCCACAGTTCGACACACCAAGGACCCCTTTATACAGCACATTCGACACCAACTAACCACAACACTTACGATACATATGTATAACAATTATTAGTGCATGGTTTTATATACATGTTTGATGTTAAAGAACCCATGCAAATTATTTGGATAATTATTCTCGTACACTCATACCTCTAGACATACTCATGACAAAACCAAGACCAGTTTTAAACCTTTCAAATATACACCACTGTTAAACTACATGTGACCTTGATGATATCTATATATACCCATGCATGCCATACACATAAAAACACAAATTCGAAATCATTTTCGACCACAACAGTCCACATGCACACAACCCATCATAAAGCTCCATACGTTTCACACCCCATGCAATATATCGAGACACAAAACTTTCATGCACTTGATTTGAGACCCATCTGAACCCACATGACACACACATACGAGTCGATGAACACAACAACTCAGTCCCTATCGCGAACCAACAGATCAGATCTTTAACCCGATATACACGCATGACGCTCATAACCTTTTTAAATTTTCACGTTCGTATATGTTAACCTGTCTTTATTTCGCAGCTACAGAACCCTTATTTACTACTATACGTGTAATGGATTTGAAAGATGCATGATTTAACTTTCACGGTTTCCTTTTCATTATCAATAATGTGTTTTACTTCATTCGACCCACTATATACTCGTTTCCTATAATTCTATAAAACAGGTTCCGAATATTAGGTTGGAAGACGCAAGATTTATGCGTGTTACATATGCCAAAATGGTTGAAGATTACCTCGAGGTCGAATGAAACATTGCGGCTGAAACAAGAATCACAAGGACCAACCCCACAACCTTTCGAAACTAAAACCCTTCTTCGAAAGACACATCCCCGATCATCACCAAGGTTTGGACACCAAAAGTCGATCACCCACTTGCTTGGCCCTTCGTACCTTCGAATCTTTGAAAGAAAAAGAAAAAAAAAATGGAGGCTGCTGATTTGTATTTGATTTAAGGTTTTGTGTGATCGGTATCTTTGAGAGAATAAAAGATATATGGTTCACCAATCAAACGTGTGAAGTGAGATATACAAAGGGAAAGCCGTGTTTTGTGATTGAGAGATTTAAGGGAAACATGCAATATTCCAAGTTTAAAAGATATTCTCTACATTTTTATCCATTTCAAAACCGAGTGAAGTAAAAAAAAGATATCCTGTTTCCAAAGTTTCATATAAACGTGTGGTGTAATACTTACTGAGCAAACAGTTACTTGAGTTGAATTTAAATAACATCAAGCGACTGTTTGGCAAAGGTACACATCACATGACAGAAATATAGTTTATAATAGAAAACACAGTTTTGATAAACCAATTATATTTGAAACATGATTTTAGTTTGTATGGCGTAACAGGCGCCAACTTTGTTATCTAAAACCAAGAAAAGGAAAACATGTTTCTATATTATGGAAATAATGACTAAATGTATAAATCAAAGGGGATGAATTGAGCGGGATTGTAGGCTTACAAAAGGGAGGTAAGTCAATGTGATTAAATGGATTGGCATATGATTTATTAATTCGAATATGTAACACTTTTATAATTCTTGTCTTTGAATTTATTCACTAAATATGGAATGCATATAGTGTCGTGTATAATGTGATTCAATTGTAGGCAAGAAACATATAAAGGATATATACTAGGATCACAAGTCGTGTACAGGATAGGACACGAGAGAAATAAAAACTTGTGTGTGGAGACTAGTATTCTTTAGGAATATTTCTAGTTTAGTTATTAAGTAATCTTAGTTTAAATGTACGCAATGATTTATTTTCACATAATATAAGGTTTTTAATTATTTATTAATATTCAAATACTTAGGATAAAAGTTCAAATTATATAGAAAATTCATAAACGGATTTTAGGGTTTTACAATTAGTTACCTTAAGCCTTTTGGATGTCATGTAACTATCTTGAATACTAGTGATCACCTAGGTAAATTTGAAGAGAAGGCAGATGAGGGGTTTATTGTAGGATATTCTGCTCATAGTAAGGCCTATGGGGTTTATAACTTGTCTGCTAAGAGGGTAGAAGAAACACTCAATTTAAGGTTTCTAGAGAACAAACCTAATTTACAGGGTGCAGGTCATGACTGGTATTTTTACCTGGATTATCTGACTGATTCATTAGGTTATTCTAGATATAAAGCTAATCATTCTATAGGTACACATGTTTATCCATCTAACAATGCAGGAACCTCAGATGATGAGTCTGATTCAGAGTGTGATGAACAACCCATAGTTGTTCCTTCTTTTCCCTCTAACCACTTTTCAGGTACAGAACTCAAAGATACTTCTGATAAGGCTGAAGATGATTCAAGTTTTGCAGAAGACCTTGCTAGGCTTCAAAGACAAGAACATCAAGCCAAGAGAGCTGCTGAAAAGTTTGGTTCTGGGTTTTCACAAGAAACAGTGGAGCTATTGAGAAATGCTGAAGCTGAAGTCAGAAGACAAATGGCTTCTGCTGGTTATATTCATGTTCCTGCTGATGTCAATTCTGTTGGTAGTACACCTGTTACTACTGATACATCTGCTGTTCCTGCCGATGTCACCACTCCTGCTGCTTCTTTGTCTACTCCATCTGCTGATTTATTGGGATTCAGTGAGCCTCCAACTAGATTCCCAAGTCCATCTGATCTTGGAAATTCACTCTCTTCAGCAGCTAAGCTGAATGATCCTCATCATCATTCAAGGTCTGGAATTTTCACTCACTCTTCTTATGATGATGAAGCAAATCCCTCTATTACTAATCAAGCCATAACCTATGAAGTAGATCCTGTTGTTACCAAGAGGATTAACACTGTACATCCTCAATCTTTGATTCTTGGTGATCTCAATTCCCCTTTTCAAACAAGAAGCAGGTTAAATAATCCAAGTTTGGAGAATCTGCTTTTCTCAGTTATATTCAGGAACAGTTAAGGAGCAATCACACTGACTATCTTCATTGCCTCTATGCTTGCTTTCTATCTCAAGTTAAACCAAGCAGTGTAGCTCAAGCTCTTGATAACTCTGATTGGGTTGAGGCTATGCAAGAGGAAATGCAGCAGTTCAAGAATCAGAAAGTATGGGTATTAGTACCATTGCCTAAAGGCAAACATGCAATTGGAACTAAATGGATTTTCAAGAATAAACGGGATGCTAGGGGAATTGTGGTTCGAAATAAAGCTAGATTGGTAGCTCAAGGACATAGACAAGAAGTGGGTATCGACTATGATGAGGTGTTTGCACCAGTAGCAAGAGTTGAAGCTATTCGATTGTTTTTGGCTTTTGCTTCATTTATGGGGTTTGTGGTTTATCAGATGGATGTGAAGAGTGCATTTTTGTATGGAAGTATTGAAGAGGAAGTGTATGTTACTCAACCGCAGGGATTTGTGGATCCACAACATCCTGATTTGGTTTATAAAGTGGTGAAAGCACTCTATGGAATTCATCAAGCACCAAGAGCATGGTATGCCAGGTTGTCTGCCTTTCTACTTAAACATGGTTACAGAAGAGGAACAATAGATAAAACACTCTTCATAAGGAAGAATTTTAAAGATATCATCTTGGTACAAGTGTATGTAGATGATATTATTTTGGGTTCCACTAATGTAGCTTGGTGTAAGGATTTTGAGGAATTAATGAAAAGTGAATTTGAAATGAGTGCTATGGGGCAGATGACATTCTTCTTGGGATTACAGGTTCAACAGAGACCAGATGGTATCTTCATAAACCAAGAAAAGTATGTTCATGACATACTTAAGAAGTTTGACTTGGATAGTGTGAGGACTGCAACAACACCTTATGAAGCTTCAAAGCCTAAATCCAATACTGAACCTGATGATGCTGTAAATGTTCACTTATACAGGTCTATGATAGGTTCTTTGATGTATTTGACAGCTTCTAGGCCTGATATCATGTTTGCAGTCTGTGCTTGTGCTAGACATCAGGTTACACCTTTGACTTCCCATTTAAATGCTGTCAAGAAAATCTTCAAGTATTTAAAAGGACAGCCTAAGCTAGGAATTTGGTACCCAAAGGATTCTTCTTTTGTGCTGGAAGCTTATAGTGACAGTGACTATGCTGGAGCTAACTTTGATAGAAAATCTACTACAAGGGGTTGCCAGTTTTTGGGGAGAAGGTTGGTTTCTTGGCAATGCAAGAAGCAGACTATTGTGGCTACATCTTCTACTGAGGCAGAGTGTTGGGTCTAAAATGCTGCTGATTCGAGAAACATAACTCTGCTGGATAGTTATGTGACTCTGCTGATTAGTGTATTAACTCTGCTGTTTTGATAACTCTGCTGTTTGGGATAATAGGCATAGTGTAACTCTGCTGCTAGCTCACGAAGACTCTGCTGCTAGAAGATTTACTCTGCTGCTTATTAGATATGTATAGTATGTTAAGGATAAGTATAGAAAAGATACGTATGAATATTTTTCTTGTATAGGAAGTCTTGTAAACCGACTAGGACTCCTTACGCTCTAAAAGGAGGTTCTAGGGTTAGAGTTAAGGCTCACAGTATTCTCATGATGGGAATACCTAATGATTATCAATTGAGCTTTAATCATATTGAGTCTGCTAAGGAGTTATGGGAAGCAATTGAACTTCGATTTGGTGGGAATGAAGCTACCAAGAAATCAAGAAAGAATCTACTGAAGCATCAGTTTGAAACTTTCACTGCTTTAAGTTCTGAGAACATTGAGGGAACCTATGATCGACTTCATAAGTTAACCAGTCAAATGGCTCTTTTGAAGATTGAGCCATCTCAAGAAGATGTTAATCTAAAGTTTCTGAGAAGTCTATCTTCTGAATGGAACACTCATACAGTGGTTTGGAGGCACAAGGAAGATTTTGATAGTATGACATTGGATGATCTGTACAACAACTTGAAGGTTTATGAATCTGAAGTGAAAGGATTGTCAAGTTCATCTTCTACCATAAATAATCTTGCTTTTGTTTCCTCAAACAGCAAGAATACTGGTAGACATCAAGAACAGCACTCTGCTGGTGGTGCTTTTGCTCCTGCTCTTGGTTCACATGTCTCTGCTGCTGACTCTGCTAACACCAACACCATCAGTGATGCTGCAATTTGTGCTTATTTGGCTGAACTTACTACAAGTACTTCAGTCATGCCTCAAGATCTGGATGAACTTGATCCTGATGATGTTGAGGAGATTGATATGCAATGGCAATTTGCAATGCTTACTATAAGGGCAAGAAGATTTCTTAAGCGTACTGGGAAAGAGATGAAGTTCAGAAGGAACAAGAGTGTGGGATTTGACAAGTCAAAGGCTGAATGCTTTAATTGCAGAAAGAAGGGACACTTTGCAAGAGAATGCAAAGCACCAAAAAGAAGCAATGAAAATTTCAAGAAGTCTGCTGATGAAGAGCCAAATTCTACTACTGCTATGGTATCATGTGATGGGTTAGGTGATTTTGATTGGAGTGATCTTGCTGAGGATGGTCCAAATTGTGCATTGATAGCTGAAGAAGATCCAGAAGTACAGCATTTTGCTCTCATGGCCTATTCTTCTTCTGGATCAGACTCTGAGGTATCAAATGAATCATCTTGTTCTTTTAAATCATGTTCTGATACTATTGAGATACTTAAGTCTAGCAATGGAAGCCTTAAAATGGAAAATGAAACACTTAAGCTAGATAATCTTAGTTATGAATATGGTTTAAAGAACTTAGAAGAGAAACTAGAGTTTTATAAAAAGGTTGAAATTGAATACCTTGATCAGATCACTATCCTGAAAAATGAAATTATCAAGAAAGATGATGAGATTAAGGTTCTTATTGAAAAAGTAGGAGAGGCTGAACAGGCTAGAGATTTAGCTAAAAGTGAGACTGAAAAACACATTGTAAGGGTGGAAAAACAACAATTTGCCACTGACATTCTCAGTAAACCATTAGGAAGACACTTTAATGGTATAGGATATAATGCTGTTGCTCACCCTACAAAGCTTAGTGCCAATGCCCCTCCTACTAGGACTTTGACTTTCATATCTGAGTCTGGAGCCACACCTGTAGGTGAAACTAGTAAACCTGTAGTTGAAACTAGTGAAAAAGAAATAGAATCACCTAAGGTTAATGTCAAGAAGTATGAACAAGCACCCCTTATTGAAGATTGGGTGTCTGACAGTGATGATGATGAAGTAGAATCTGATTCAACCTCTAAGAACAAAAAGGAAGAAATTCCTACTGTTGTTGAATCAAAAGTACCTAGGGCTAAAAGGGTTGATTTTGTTAAGCCTAGGTTTGGTAAAGGTATCTCTAGGAAGATGGCTGAGTATGAAAACACACCTAGAGAATATCCTAAAAGATCAAATAACTTGCCTAGGGGAAACCAGAGAAATTGGAACAACCTAGTTTCACACAAATTAGGTACTGATTTTCAATTACTTAAGAAGGCATGTTATTGCTGTGGTAGTTTTGAACATCTGCAAAATGAGTGCTATAAGAAACCAGCTTGGAACCAATACACTAGGGTGAACCATAGAAACTTTGAAAGAAAGTCTCACCCTCACCCCAAAAGAAACATGGTTCCCAAGGAAGTTTTGATGAGAGATGGTGTGTCTAGAGTTATCTCTCCTATTGCAGAAAAAGGGCCCATAAAGAAGGAAATAGTCAACTCTGCTGATAAGGCAAACTCTGCTGTTAAGGCAGACTCTGCTGTTTTGCCTAAAGTTGTTACTGATACTGTTATGGGCAATCATTTTTATGCTGTTAAAGCCTCAGCTTGCTGGGTCTGGAAACCAAAAGTTAAAGTTTTAGATCATGTTGACAGACACAGCAGTGCACCAATGCAGTTGAAGAAATTTGACTACTTTGATGCACAAGGTAGATCCAAGTCAGTAATGGCTTGGGTCCCTAAGAGAAACTAATTCTCTTACTTTTTGTGCAGGGCAATCTACAAAAGGAGCTAAAGGATAAATGCATTTTTGATAGTGGATGCTCTTCACACATGACTGGAGACCAGAGCAATTTGGAGAATTTTGAAGCTTTGGATGGTGGATATGTTGCTTTTGGGAATGACCCCAAAGGAGGAAAAATTGTTGGAAAAGGCATTATCAGAACTGGAAAATTGGATTTTGAGAAAGTGTATTTGGTGAATGGTTTAAAGTTCAATCTTTTTAGTGTCTCACAAATGTGTGACAGAAAGAATTTTGTTCTTTTTACAGACACTGAATGTCTTGTCTTATCTCCCGACTTTAAGATACCTGATGACAAATTAGTACTTCTTAAAGTCCCTAGAAATGACAACATATACAGTGTGGACATAAAGAACATTATTCCCAAAAGAGATTTAACTTGTCTGTTTGCCAAAGCCACTATTGATGAATCCAAACTATGGCACAGAAGGCTTGGACATCTGAACTACAAGGCTATCAACAAGTTGGTGAAAGGAAACTTGGTCAGAGGATTACCTTCAAAGATTTTTGAGAATCCTGAAGTATGTGTTGCTTGTCAAATGGGAAAGCAGCATAGAGCATCTTGTAAGTCCAAATTGGTGAATTCTATAACTGAACCTTTGTTTATGTTACACATGGACTTATTTGGACCTACTTATGTGCATAGTTTGAACAAAAAGATGTATGGCTTAGTGGTTACTGATGATTTTAGTAGGTTCACTTGGGTATTCTTCCTAGCTACTAAGAATGAGACTTCTGGTATTCTTAAGGCTTTTATTACTAGGATAGAAAACCTATTTAATCACAAGGTTAAAATCATCAAATGTGACAATGGAACTGAGTTTAAGAATCAAGTAATGAATCAGTTCTGTGAGGAAAAAGGTATAACTAGACAATTTAGTGTGGCTAGAACTCCTCAGCAAAATGGTGTGGCTGAGAGGAGAAATAGAACATTAATTGAAGCTGCTAGGACTATGTTGTCAGAGTCTAAGTTACCCACTATCTTTTGGGCTGAAGCAGTCAACACTGCTTGTTATGTGCAAAATAGAACTAAGATAGTTAAACCTCACAATAAGACCCCTTATGAGTTATTGCATGGTAGGAAACCACTGATTGATTTCTTTAGACCATTTGGGTGTCCTGTCACTATCTTAAACACCATTGACCACTTAGGCAAGTTTAGTAAGAAATCAGACATAGGTTAATTTGTTGGATACTCTACTGAAAGTAAGGCTTTTAGAGTTTTCAATCAAAGGACTGGGCATGTGGTGGAAAATTTAAATGTTAAAATTAGAGAAACCACACCTAATGTTGAAGGAAAAGGTCCTGAGTGGATGTTTGATATTGATTCCTTAACCAAGAGTATGAATTATCAACCAGTCATTGCAGGTACTACTAACATGTCTGCAGGTACACAAACTAACCCCAATGCAGGTACACAAGCAAAGAAGGATGAAACTGCAGAGGAGTTTGTTTTGATTGAAAGAAGCAAGTTTGATCAGTATTTCACACCAACAGATAAAGTGGGAAAAAGTTCAGATGATGCTGCTGTTCATAAGGAAGTTCCAAAGGTTACTGAAGAAGGTGATGATGAACCTTCTCATGATGTCAAGAATGATGATAAGGAATGGAATACAGAGTCAGATGTTGCTGGGCAACAAGGAAATAAACATAGCAGCAGTTCTCTCAACTCTGCTGCCAAGCCAAAGCACTCTGCTGATAAGCCAAAGCACTCTGTTGTTAGGCCGAAACACTCTGCTGTTAGGTTTAGTAACTCTGCTGCTATGGACAAGGACTCTGCTGCTGTTAAAGATGGTGATTCTGATGATGATTCTGCTGATGAGATGCCTGAATTAGAAGAAGTGTATGTGGATACTGATGATGAAGTTGTTGATGTTTTTAGTGCTGAAGCTGATTTATCAAACTTGGAGACTGACATACCTGTTAGTCCCACACCAACAACAAGAATCCACAGGAATCATCCAAAGGAGCAAATAATTGGTGATGTTCACTCTGCTGTTCAGACTAGAAGTAAATCAAAAGGGTTGAGTGATTTGCTTGATCAGGGATTGTTTGCCCAAACACTTAAGAAGAGGAATAGCCACAAGGATTTACAGAATTGCATGTTTGCCTGTTTCTTATCTCAAGAAGAACCCAAGACCATTCATAAGGCTTTGAAAGATGAAAGTTGGGTTGAAGCTATGCAAGAGGAGTTACTGCAGTTCAAGCTTCAGGAGGTCTGGACATTAGTTGATTTGCCTAATGGAAAAAGGGCAATTGGTACAAAATGGGTGTTTAGATGTAAAAGAGATGAAAGAGGTATTGTCATCAGAAACAAGGCTAGATTGGTGGCTCAGGGATACACTCAGGAAGAAGGGATAGACTATGATGAGGTCTTTGCCCCAGTTGCAAGATTGGAGGCTATCAGACTTTTCTTGGCATATGCCTCATACAAGAATTTTCCTGTGTATCAAATGGATGTGAAAAGTGCTTTCTTGTATGGAAAGATACCTGAAGAGGTTTATGTGATGCAACCACCTGGGTTTGAAGATCCTAAGTATCCTGATAGGATCTACAAGGTGAAGAAAGCACTGTATGGACTACATCAAGCTCCTAGAGCTTGGTATGACACCTTATCTCAGTATTTGTTGAATAATGGTTTTTACAGAGGAACCATTGATAAAACATTGTTCATTAAGAAAGACAAAAAGGATATCCTACTTGTTCAGGTTTATGTAGATGATATCATTTTTGGGTCTACAAATAAGGTGTTATGTGAAGGATTTGAGAAGCTTATGCACAGCAGGTTTGAGATGAGTTCTATAGGAGAACTGACTTTCTTTTTAGGACTACAAGTTAAGCAGAAGTCAGATGGGATTTTTATTAGCCAAGACAAGTATGTGGCTGATATGTTGAAGAAATTTGGTTTCAAAGATGTGAAGGCAGCCAGGACACCCATGGATAAAAATAAACCTTTGCTTAAGGATGAAGATGGAGTAGAGGTTGATGTGCATCTATACAGATCAATGATTGGCTCATTGATGTATCTGACTGCTTCAAGGCCAGATATCATGTTCTCTGTGTGTGCTTGTGCTAGATTCCAAGTGTCCCCAAAGGTTTCACACTTGGAAGTAGTCAAAAGAATTTTTAGGTACCTAAAGGGTCAACCAAAATTGGGTCTTTGGTATCCTAATAATTCACCCTTTGACTTGCTAGCATACTCAGATAGTGACTATGCTGGAGCTACTATGGATAGAAAGTCAACCACTGGAGGCTGTCAGTACCTTGGTCATAGGTTAATCTCTTGGCAATGCAAGAAACAGACAGTTGTGGCTAACTCAACAACAGAAGCAGAATATGTTGCTGCTTCTAGCTGCTGTGGACAAGTGCTCTGGATTCAGAACCAATTGCTGGATTATGGGTACAATTTCATGAACACAAAAATTTTTATTGATAACAACAGCACAATGTGTATTATCAAAAATCCTGTTTTTCATTCTAAAACAAAACACATAGAGATAAGACATCATTTTATTAGAGATTGTTATGAGAAAAAGCTTATTCAAGTGGTTAAAATACATACTGACAATAATGTTGCTGATCTACTTACCAAAAGTTTTGATATAAGTAGGTTTCAATTTTTAGTTGCTAGTATTGGTATGATCAATCTTTAAATCTTAAACTATCTTATCTCTGTATGTCTTTGTAAAGTTTTGTAAGGATTTGTGCTGTTGCTTAGTCAATATTTGGTGTTTAGTCAAAGTCTGATGTTTAGTTGTTTATTGCTATGCCTACTCTGCTACTACTATGGAATATTCTGGCTTGTGTTTGTTGTTTGCTACTAACCTTTTGCAGATACTTAAACATACACAATCAAGTAAAGCATGAAAAGAGAAATTCATTGATAATCAGGGCATAAGTACATCAAAGTGTTTCCATACATACATGCTAAAGATCAAAAGACAACAAAATAAAATGGTCAACAACCTAAATCCTAGCAAAGTCAGGCATGACCTTGCTACGAGGTCTCCAAGTGCCCATGGCTTCAAACACCCTTGGACAGGGGAGAGCAAGTACCACTGGTCGCGTTGGTGGACTCTGCTGCTGGCTTGTTGAGGGAGCTGCTTTCTTCTGCTGCTTCTTCTTCTTCTGAACAGGGGGTTTCTGCTCAACCGTACTTGGCTTTGGATGAGGCAGGTGGACACTTTTTGCAAAAGCAGTGGCGGCATTCTCCAATTGTTTTTGAAGTTCAGCAGTTAAAGGGTGCTGTGGAGGATTGATTTTTGTTTTTCCTTCATCATCAGAATCCTCAAAGGAGGATGGTGTTGATGGAAGAGGGTCGGAATATTCCTCTTCAACAACTGCTTTTCCTTTTGGTTTTGCTGACGATGAACTTGCTAGATAACCTTGAGGAAAATAGCTTGCCCACCCTTTTGAGTCATCGGATGAGGAGTCTGATGAAATGTCGATTATTGGAGCTTTTGAAGAACTCATGATTTGTTGATTTTGAATTAGGGTTTGTGAATTGGGGATTTGATTAAGAGATTAAAGGATTTATGGAATTGATTGTGGGGTTGGTGTGGTATTTAAGGAGGTGATTTTGAAGATATTGGGAATGTTGACTTTTGGTCAACACTATCGCAACTCTGCTGATGAGTTTGAGAGTTGAAGGGTCAAACTGAAACTTTTGGCACGTTCTTAAACCTAATTAGATCAAAATGGTATCTTTCACCAATTTGATCTCATTATCCTTTAATTGCTCAAAACAACATTCAACCTTCACTCAAGAACATCAATTCATATCATTTCACCTAAAACCCCCAAATCAAATGGCGCAAAGAACGTTTCCGGATGAACACAATCAGATAGCATTTCTCAGCAAGGTTACTGCTGCTGATGGATTTTATGAGGTTATGGATTTTCTGAGTTCGTCTAAGTTAAGGTATGCGTTAACAGCTGATCCTACCATTTATATATCTCATATGAAACAATTTTGGTCAACTGTTAAGTTGGATGTATTAGATGGTGAGGAACGCTTGATAGGTAGTGTAGATGGGGAGAATATTGTAGTAAGTGAAACAACAATTAAGAGAAGTTTGCGCTTATCTGGTATATCCACACCCCCTACCATTACCCAAGAAACTATTATGACTGAGCTTGAGAATATTGGCTATGAGAGACCTGAGGTTGGTGGTACATTTTTGAAAGGTCGTCTCTGTCCACATTGGAAGTTTTTGCTACATACACTACAACACTGCCTGTTTCCCAAAATAGGTGGATGGAGTGAGTTTAATGCCTCTCAGGCTATGGCTTTAGTGTGTTTAGCTACAGGGAAGCCCTTTGATTTTTCTGCTATGATATTTGAGGGGATGAAGAAGTTTGTTAAGAAGAAGTTTTACTTGTACCCAAGGTTTCTACAACTTATTATAAACAGACAGCTAAGGGAACCATTGAGGCATGTAAATGTTGAACCCTGTAGTAGAATGGCAATCAAGATGTTTGCATTTTTAAAGAAGGATGGGAAAGGTTTTTCTGGCACTATCACTCCCCTAACTGAGCATATCTTGAATGTTGTGGCTGCAATGAATGAGGATGAAGAGGCTGGAACACCCACAGCTTCCCATCACACATCCTCATTAACAAGTTTGAATGATTCAGTATCACATGAAACCCAAAACACCCAATCACCTAGGACTTCACAATATGAGAACATTGTGCTACCTCAGGCCAATGTTAGTATGGTAGCAGATGAGGCTGATACAGGTGTTGGAGGTATCATGATGGAAGAGGCTGACACTACTGTTTCCAACTTAGTAGTTGAGCAGGACAGTGTCAACATAATTAAGACCTCAACCATGGCAACATCTTTTGTAGAAGGTTCTCAAGAACCCAATACAACAGATGGTAACCCCAGCCAAATGGCTTCTATGGGGGGCTCAGATGTTCAACCTAGGATTGAGACTGAGTTTGTGTCCCAAGATTCACCTCTCGGAGAAGGTAACACATCTCGAAGTGATGAGGACAGAGATGTTACTATTGAATTGATGGACACTAATGTACATATTGACATTGCAAATGATACACCTCTCGGACCAGGTCACACAGGTCGAAGTGTTGATGCTAGTATTGAACATGACACTGAGGATTTGACGGTTAAAACACCAGTACATAATGCCAATTCCAATGATCAACCTCTCGGGTCAGGTTACACAGACCAAAGTTGTGAGGATATCATGAAACAATTGAAAGAATTGACGGATAATTGTACAAAATTGTCAAAGGAGGTCCTTGGTCTTCGAAAGGAGTTAAAGACAGTTAAGGCCACTCAAGGTGCTGAAATAAGAAGGCTTAAGCAAAGGGTTGCACACCTTGAGGGGAGGCTAAAGAAGGGTTCCAAACCAAGTTTGGAAGAGGATGTTTCCAAACAGGGGAGGAATGATTAGGAGGCTCAAGTGAATGATCAGGATCAGAAAGGTGTAATGGGTGCAGGGGAGGTTGAAAAGGACTTTGTTGTAAATGTTGGTGATGAGAGTGGAAAGGTTGACTCTGCTGATGTAGAACATTCTGCTGATGCAAACAATTCTGCTGATGGGTTAAAGGTTTCTACTGATGATATTGAGCAGAGTGCAGGAGTAAAGGACTCTGCTGATTCAGATGATGAACAGATGACTTTAGCTCAGGTGCTGCTGAACATGAACAAAGAAGCTAAAACACCCACACCATCACAACAACAACCTGCTGCATCTGGTGAAAAGTTTGAAAGAATGAAAAAGTTGGTTGATGAACAAGCTCAAATTGCTCAGGATGAAGAATATGCAAGAAGAGTTGCCGCTGAAGAAGAAGGAAATCAGTTTGAACTTATGGACAGCTCTGCATTTAAAGAAGTTAGTCAAGAAGATTTTGATGAACAATTGCAGTATTTTGTTGATTCTGATATGATTGTTAGAGGAGAAGCTTTCTTGATAACTAATGATGAGCAGTTAGATGGAAGTGAAAAGACAAAAGAGCTTGTTGATTTTATACTTAAAAAGAATGGATTAGCTAAGTGGGAAGAGCTGATTAAGAGGATTACAGATGCACAGAAGCATGGTTACAAGCAAAAGTCATCTTCAAGGAAAGCATTGGTTAAAGACATGAAGTACTATTTGAAGAATGCAAGAGGCTATCAGATGAAGGATTTCAAAGGCAAGTCAGATCACTTAATTGAAAACGAGTTTTATGAAACTTATGCTAAGTTAAATCTAAGAAAAGTTTCTGAGAAGAAGAGAAATCCAGAAGTTATGGGATCTGACAGTATGAAAGCATCTGGGAGTGGAAGTGTTTCAAAGAAACAAGATGACAAGGAAACCATGGAGTTTGAGAGAGAAGAAGTTAAGAGGGTTATTGGTTATAAGAGGACAGGTAAGAGAATAAAGCAGATGGCTAGAAAGAAGAGGAATACTGAGTCATTGGTAAAGAGTGATTCTGAAAAAGAAGAAAGTAATGAGCATCATTTTGAGGAAGTAACTGCTGAAGATATGAAAAGAACAATGGATATCACAGTTCATGTAACATAAGAGGAACCAGAGATAGTTAATGCAGTTCCTTTAGATACAAAATATTGAATCATCTCTTATGCACATACAGTCAGGGATGGAAGTGAAGCTTACTGGGAGTTTAAGAGGTCTAATAATATGTATTATGGATTTGTTAGATTTTCTCAGATGCTACATTTTATGGATAGAGATGATGTGATGCAGACATGGAGGTTATATAAAGAAAAGTATGGTGATACTAGACCAGAGGTGATGTATGAAAGAATTCACTATTACTTTTTGAAGAACATGTTTGAACCTGATGAGAGGGATATTGAATGGAGAGATTTGTTGAACTCCAGAGTTGATAGGTGGTATTTATATCAATCTTGTGGGGTACATGAATTGGTTTGTAAGGGTGTTAAGGTCTACATGCTTGTGGAGAAGGATTACCCTTTGAATAACAATACAACAGTGATTACTCAGATGTTAAAGCCTGGTATGTTGACATTGCAGAATAGTTTATTTTCAGATACTCAGGCTTATAAATTGATAACGAAATATGAGAAGATTCTTGAGTCAAAGACATCAAAACAGTAAAGTGTTTGGAAATATCCTCCTGGTGGTTATCTGGGTTTAAGGAAACTTGATGATTTTTGAAGAAAAATATCAAGTTTAGGGGAGGATTGTTGGGTCTAAAATGCTGCTGATTCGAGAAACATAACTCTGCTGGATAGTTATGTGACTCTGCTGATTAGTGTATTAACTCTGTTGTTTTGATAACTCTGTTGTTTGGGATAATAGGCATAGTGTAACTCTGCTGCTAGCTCACGAAGACTCTGCTGCTAGAAGATTTACTCTGCTGCTTATTAGATATGTATAGTATGTTAAGGATAAGTATAGAAAAGATACGTATGAATATTTTTCTTGTATAGGAAGTCTTGTAAACCGACTAGGACTCCTTACGCTATAAAAGGAGGTTCTAGGGTTAGAGTTAGAAATCGATTATCTTAGCATACGTATTGTTTACACTTCAAGGTTTCTTGTAACCCTATTGCTATTCAGAGCAATCGTATTAATATATTGAAGTGTTGTTTGAGAATTCGTTTGTGTTTATTCTTCTTATGATCAAGTATTAGTTTCCGCATAATATTTGATATACAACCTAAGATCAGTTTCTATACCGATTACTTTAGATTTATCTAAGGTAATTAATAAGATCGTGAAGCTCAACTGGGATCAACACAGAGTATGTTGCTGCTGCTAGTTGCTGTGGACAGGTCCTTTGGCTGCAAAATCAATTGTTAGACTATGGGTTCAACTTCATGAACACTAAAATTTTCATTGACAAAGAAAGTACCATCTGTATTGTTAAAAATCCAGTGTTTCATCAAAGAACAAAGCACATAGAGATTAGGCATCATTTCATAAGGCATGCTTATGAGAAGCATCTCATTCAGGTGCTTAAGATAGACTCTGATGAGAATGTGGCTGACCTGTTGACTAAAGCATTTGATGGTCCAAGATTCAACTATCTGGTGGTACATATTGGAATGCTCAATCCTTAGGTGCTGAGATTAAGGGGAGGTTTAAGCCTAAGGGGAGGCTTGTTGTTGTTGTTGTATATCTTTCTTTCTTGGTTTTTCTTATTTTCTTTCTTTTTCCTTTGGTTTGTTTCTTATTTCTTATCTGTTTCGTTCAAAAAATTTTTTTTTGTATATTTTGTGTGCTAATAAGTTGGTTTTGAGCAACACCTTGCAGGTACAGTGTTGGTGTTTACACCTACACATCAAATGGTATTCAACTCACCATGTCTCATAGACAAGAAAGAGTTGACTCACCAGGAGGGTACGGCTCTGGTGTGATAATCAAATCCGTTGATAGCTGTAATAGCTTGTTCAAAGCTATAGGGTACTTCAACTCACCCATGGTTCATTCCTAAGAGTTGAAATGGTTCTCAATTCACCATGGATGTAACCCTTTATGGGATCCAAAGAATTGGCTAGTCCACAAAAGTATGGTTTGTGGTAAAGACAATTGGTATCCATATTTGGTATTCAATTCACCAAGGTTTGAGTAACCCAAGAATTGGCTAGTCTTGAGCAAACGGCTACAGGTAAAGACAAGTCAAATCCGTTTATAGTTGCTGGTTTACTAAAAATCATATGGTTATCAATGTACCATGGTCTTACACACCTAAACATTGGCTACTCCAGTAGTGATGGGTATTGGTAAAGAGACATCAAATCCATTAATTTTCAATGATTCACCTCTCACAGGAGTTTACACACCTGGATGTGATGAGAATAGTCTGAAACTTAAGTGATTTGATGTACATATTGTCATAGTAGCAGTCAAGATCCAGAATGACATGGTGACCAGCTTATTATTTTGAAGATAATTTCCTATTGCTGCTGAACTATCGAAGTTGCTGCTGGAAGTTTCAAGTGTTACTGCTGGTTACTTACTGATGCTGCTGCTGGACTAATCCTCTGCCTATGGACTTCAAAGATCTATCAGGAATCTTGTAGGTTAACCTAGTCAACCTCAAGATTAGGGGAGGATTGTTAGGAATTTCGGAAATAAGATATTTCTTGTTGCTGCCGATAGTGTAAAGTTGGTTCCTGCCGATAGCTGTGGTTCCTACTGAAGCTCATTGCTGCTGATAGTTATATCTTGTTTCTGCTGATAGTAGTTGTTACTGTGGGTATTGTTAGTTGTTATCCCGTATGTTTAGAATGTTTGTTAGATTTATTTTTAGAAGAGATCATGTTTATCTCTTCACACGTTTTCTTGTATGATGGGTTAGGGTTAGGGTTTCTTATCAGTATAAAAGAACCATCCCGTCTATGAGTTTCATACATCTTTTACGACTTAACAATCTTCAATAAAATATCTTTTAGTTCATTATACGATCCATAGAGGATCATAGTCTTAGTTCTTTTCTTTTCTAGTTCGTATTCAGAGATTCTCTTGTAGTGTGCTTGTGATTACATAGACATCCTACCGATCCACTAAGGCTCAAAGATCTAGCAGGTGTATTAGATTCAACATATACATATATATATATATATATTTCATAACTAATATATAGAAATAACTCATCCCCCCACTTGAGGTGAATCATATATGAAAAATATGGGGGGTCTTCAATGATCTTCAAATTTATGTCTTCAATGTAGGCGTAATTCCCGAGTCTCTCTACCCAAACCTCAAACTTGAGCAAACAGTGATTTCCCAATCATAGACTAAGACTACACGGTAGGCTAATGCGAATAGGTGTGATGAAACAATACATTATATGGGTGAAGAATCGAAAAGAATGGCTCAAAAGGGTGTAACTAGGGGTATCTTGCACTAAATGTGAGTGCAACAAATGGGTTTATCACGGGGGTCGAAAATTCGATGTGACTAATCGATAAACGCACACAATTTAACATATATGGGCTATTTGGTGTAAATCCTAAATATTGTCTTCTCAAAATGTCCCCCCCAAATGTATCAAGCTAACTTGACACACTACTCGTCTATGGTCTTGAAATGATGTAAAATCCAAGTTCTAAAGTTTACAAACTATCGGCACACTCAATATTTAGTAAATTTGAGTAATATGAGGAAATGGAAAGGCTAAATCTTACCAATGAAATCAATGGTTAGAGTGCGCTCGGCTAGGTTCTATTCTAGTTAGGTTAAGAAAAACATGTCAAAATTTTAAAAATGGCATAATTTTTCAAAATAAACTAGAAAAAATGGGCAAAATAAAGTTCAAGTTATAATTCTACTCCCGTCCCCCCTACTTGAAATGTACAAAGTCCCTTTTCTACGTAAACATGCAATAATAAATGAGAAAGGTAGAATTAGAATGAGAACTCCCTAGAAATTTGATCTTGCAAATGATAGAAGGATCATGTTTGAGAAAAATGTGCCTTCACTTCGCCTAATTAGCAAATTCCAATTTCCTGAAATCACATCACTACTCACAAGCATAAATCTAAAAATAAAACTAAAATAAAAACAAAATAAAATCCAGACTTACTTTCGTAGGAATCACGGTTGCATTTAGCGTTTGCAACAAGCCTTTTAAACCACTCGGTGTCCCAAGTGGACGAGTAAAGTCTCGTGAGGGTTTACGGGGAACACACCCACAAAGTTCATTTAAAAACTAATACAAGGTTTTGGTATGTAAGTTAATTAAAAATTATAAATTTTTCTGGTACAGCAGAGAGTTACGGCGTAAATTCATGATTAAGTTATGTCTTATGTAATGACGCTTGACAAAACTGCAGATGTCTGACGATGGTTACGGCGTAACATTTGCATAGGGTTACGCCATAGAAACTCTCTGAGACAGATTCTAGGAGTGAAAGACTCCATGGTGCATTTCCAAGCCATCCGTCTTTCTCCAAACCTGCAGAAAGTTATAACAGAACAAACCAAACCAAACTAAACTAAAAAAAAAGGAAAGAAAGGGAGAATTCGGGTTGTCTCCCAAAATAGCACTTTTGTTTATTAACGAGTCTTTAAGTTAGACTCAAGGCCATGGTTCAAAAGTGGCTATTGGTCATTTCGTCGAAGCTACAATCTCCACGTTGCATCAACTCAATAAACTTGTTATCCCTCTTATGTTTATTACCAAGTTCCAAACAACCTTTATAGAATCCTTTTATTTTTTGGAAGGGGTGTTCGTAACCGTTGGCTTTATCTTCGTCGCTTATGTCAAGGAGTGGTCGGGCTAAACTCAATTGCTTCTTTGTCCAATGTTTAAAATTGGTTACGGTTCTCGGCATTTTGAAAATCGTTTTACCATTCCCGCTTTTCAACGACACAATCCCTTTACTAGCATCTCCCTCTAATCCGAATATTACCTTGAAAGGATTCCCTAGAATTATACCAGGTAAGACATCTTCCACGAACTCACTAATGTTATCCAAAACCATAAATTCTACTAGAGAAGTGTAGACCCCAACGAATACGTGAATATTAGTGGCAACCCCAAGGAAGTTATCTCCTTTGTATTCTAATTCCTTCATCATTATTTTACTATAAAATTCCTTGGACATAATATTCACTGGCGAGCTTGTGTCAATAAACGGATGAAAATCCATGAAACCAATCTTGCATGTGAGTTGTAGGTTAAAGGAGTTTCGGTGGTGAATCCTTGTGTTCATTTCAAAGAATAAAGGTTGGGTTGGTTGCGAAATCGTGTCCCCATGATTAGCTTGGCAAGGGACCATGTTCACATCACCGTTGAAGTCATCCGGCTCAATTCCTAGTTTTTCATCATTTTCTTCGAACTCAACAAAAATGTCAAAGTCTTCCCCAGATGAAATGTCATTATGCTCAACAAAATTGTTTGAAGCTTCACTTACCAAGAACGCCTCTAGATCATCACCAAAATCGATGGTCTCTTATACCTTATTTAACATACAAACCTTTTTTGGGATAGAAACAATTTTGTTAGCTCTAAAAGTTTTTACCTCCCCTCCTAGTTCAAAGGTCATTTTCTTGCTATAAACATCAACCTTAGCATAGGTGGGGGAAACCATAGGTCTTCCAAGAATAATATGGATTTTGTCATCTACTACAATTTCTAAAATAACAAAATCGACTAGAAAAACAAACCTATCAATTTTTACTAAAATGTTTTCCACGATTCCCTTTGGGGACTGCATGGATTTGTCGGCCATTTCTATATCCATTTTGATAGGTCTTAAACTTCCAACTCCTAAACGCAAGAACATAGAATAGGGCATAATACTAATACTAGCCCTTAAGTCGGCTAATGCATTGCTTATTTCAAGATTACCGATAAGACATGGGAGAGTGAAGCTCCCTAGGTCTTTTTCCTTTTGAGGTAATTCATTCCTCAAAATTGCTGAGCACCTAGCATTTAGCTTCACCGATGATATCTCTTCCAAGCTACCTTTCTTGTTGATTAGTTCCTGCAAACATTGAATTTCATTAGATTTATTTTTAATTGAATCAACCAAGGGTAAATTAATGGGAAGAGTTCCCAAATCATCAAGTAGAAGCTGTTCTTTGACCAGTCTCCTCTTGACTTTCTCGAAGAATGTAGTGGGTTCACTCGGAGTCTCCTCGGTTGCCACCATCTTAGTTTCACCAATTGTTATAGTACTGATAATTCCTTTGTCAGCTCTTTTTTTATGCCAATGCAAATAATCATTTATGGCTTGGGCGCATTGCTCCACCTTTATCTTGAAATTTTTAATCCCAACACCGTGAGCCTCTAGGGACGAAATGGTGCTTTCGACAAACTTCATTAGCATTTCTTCTTCCCTCGCTTGCCTCTTCGTGCATTCATCAGTGTATTTGGATACAAAATCCTATAAGCTTAGTTTGTCCTTTGTTCCAAAAATACTTTTCACTTCTTCTTTCCTCTGTGCATCTTCAGCTTTCTTCCTTTCCTCTTTCAATATTTCAAATCATAGGGCATAGTTATTTTCTTTCTTAGTTATTGTTTTCATAACTTTATGTTTAAAGTTATCCCTAGGTCCATATCCTATTTCAATATGCCACTTATGACAGTGGTTAGATTCCCAGGCTTTATCGGGTGTCATACCCGGAATTGGTCTTTGAGAATCCAAAAGTCGGGCAAGTGTCGGCATCCAATCCTCGGTAAAAGATGTAAATTTTCTATTTCTTATTGAGTTCATTCGTTGGACATTGGTAAAGGAGTTCGTTGTATCTTTCCCAAGCTTGGTATAGTGTTTCTTCCCTTTCTTGCATAAATCGGTGAATTTCCATAAGAAATTTTGCCATTCTAGAGGGCGTGAAAAATCTCTGCACGAATTCTCTTCTGAGAATATCCCATGTCGCTTTTGATTCAGAAGGTAGTCTATTAAACCACTTTCTTGGTGTTCCAGTAAGGGTCATTGGAAATAACTTGAGCGTAAGAAAGTAGCGTGAAACATTTGGAGCACAAAATAGGCTTACTAAGTATGAAACTTCCTCCACGTGTTCTTGTACATTTTCATCCCCGTCTCTCGAAAACTGTCTATTATGTAATTCCTCTATGAATTAGCTATGAATTTCAAAATTTTCCATTTCTAGGGTTGGTGCCTTGTCAAATCTGCTTGTGCAATTTTTGTTTATCTTCCCCAAATATTGCTCCATGGTAAGTGTATTTATATTGGAGGCTTCATTAAACTCGGGCCCAGAATCTGAAGGCTCAGATTCGTAGAATGAGAAAATGTTATGGACAGAGATTGGGGTGTTGTTTTTTTTAACCCGAAATTGCCTTTCCGGATTTTCGTAAGGTGTTGCTAAGAAAGGTTTAGTGCTTCGAGTCTTGTACCCTAACATGCTCAAAATATTAATAAAAACAAAACAAGAAATTTAAACAAACTTAAAATTAAAAAACCTAAAATAGCTCCCCTGCAGCATTGCCAAAAACTTGATACAGGATTTCTAACCAGGTTTTAATATTTATAAGTTCTCGTCTACCTATAGTCTACCTTATGCAATAACGGGCAGTATACCCGGTTGTGTATAGTGTTGTAATCGGTAAAACCGAGGTCGTCCCAAGAGCTATGCATGTGGATCTAACTTAAGTTCTAGTGTCACTGGTTTTAAAGGGGGTTTTTATAAATTGATTAATTAAACTAAAGAAATGAAATAAAATAAAAGCAATTAAATGTGGAAAAGATATCAATAGGGAGAAATGTGCTAGCCTAGTTACTAATCTTGCTATGTTTTGACTACATTTTCTAATTAATGTTTTCTATCGCTCCACATGGGGGTTTAAGTCACTAGAATTGGTTGGTCAATTCACCTAGTCCTATCTTCCATAGCATCCTATTCCATAACCTGATGATTACAAGAGTTTGTGGGTTTACCCCATGGAAGAGTCATTAAGTGCCGCTATATTCTAAGAGTTATTCAATAGAACCCGGCCTTTCGGATCTTAGGTTCCACCTAACTTCTTAAGCATTTCAGTTTGGAAGGTGCTCGTTTAGTATAATTCGCACATAAGATAGTGATAGTCCTATAGTCAATTCTTACTAGTACTCGCAACCTGATTCACTAGGGTCCTATGGTTAATTATCCTAGCTTCCTACATACTACCCAAACTTCCATGCTACCAAAATGAGTGTGTCCCAAATAAACAAAGAAAGTATACATATAAAGCAATAAAGAAATGAGAAAACTACATCATATCATTAATAATTTCGTAACTAGGCTAACACCAAAGATGTTTAGCCTCTCATATTAAAACATACAGAAAATTCAATGTTAAAATCATGAATGAAGACATGGAATTAAATACAAAAATTTAATATGAAGTACTAAAACTTATGTAGTGATAAGCGTGAATTCTCCCTTGGAAATCACTTGTATGTTGCTGGAAATCGTCTTCCTTGAAGCCCTTAATCGTATCTGGTTTTTGTGTGTTCAGAGGATCTATCAAAATGCGGAATTAGGGCTTGTATTTATAGTCTCGACAATGTTATGGCGTAACCTATAGGGTTAGTTATGCCATAACCTTTGAAGCTAGGGCGATCTTATCCTCAGTTATGACTCTACGACGTAACCTAAAAGTTAGTTACGAACGTAGAACTTTCGTTAACCACTTTACGGCATAACCATGAAAGTGGTTGCGTCGTAACTTCTGTTAGGTCCTAGATTAAGCTTAACACAAGTAATACAACACAATATAGATGAGAGAATAAGAGAAGAAGAAGAAGAAAGATGGCCGGATTAAACACACAAATAGAATGAGCAATAGTATCCTTAGCATAAGTGAATAACCAACAAATATAAGTGTTACATAGCATGGGTATTTATAGGCAAGAGTTTAGGGCAACACTTGCCTTGAACTTCTAGAAACTAATCACTATATCTCATGGCCCATAGGGCTTCTAATATGGCTGCGAGATGTATTACAAACATAAAGCCTATAAGCAACCTTACATTATGATTAATAATTGATTACATGTAAAATGTGTTCCCAATAATCTCCCCCTAAGGATTGGTCATCAACGTTGATTGACGTCTTTTTTGCTTCTTTGGCTTTGACGTCTTTAGAATCTTTGTTCTTTGTTCTTGTTGTAAGTGATATGGTAATGTCTTGATCTGCCTTCCACCAACGTTCTATAGTCACAATGTCTTTACATCTTTTCCACCATGCTCATACTTCTTTTGACTTTTGATCTTCATACTTCAAGTAGTTCTCACTTCTTTAGCTTCAATCTTTGACTTTTGAACACTTGTTTTGCCTTGACTTTTGACTTTCTTTGACTTCTTTGAACTTTTGTTATGCCTTAGTCTTTGTGAGAACTTTTCTTCGTGATATTTGCATGAGCATGATGGAAATGGTGGTGGTGGAACTCTTGGTCTCCATAAGTTCCTGCAATTAAATAGTTTGCAATAAATCATCCGGCACTTACAGGTTCGGACTTCTAGATCGTCAACAGCATAGTGTGAAGACTTTCTCTAATCCTTGCCAAGGCCGTTCCTGAACTGGATGCCCCCGAGAGAGCTAACTCAGATACACCGAAGTGTATCAACGATTCAGGTGAGCCACTGAATTATATCAAAGTATCACTTCACGACTGTAGATCGTTTTGAGCCACCTTGAACACTAAGCGTCATCCACAAGGGATTACCAAAGTGACCTGCTATCAGGGCTATTTGATGTTGACCCTGGCAGGAATTTTCATTCAATCACTGAGAATCACAATTTGTGAGTTCCCTCATGAATGTTCTAGGCAGATTACTAAGATCTGCGTAGGACTCTTGTAATTTACAACTGGTGTACTTATTGTTGAACAACCAGTGTATAAATGTTAAGTGTTCCTATGAGATCTTTTTATGTATCTCGCGGCTCTTGAATTGATTTAGTGCTCATTGGTTTTTAGTCATTAGAGGCATGGAGCAGAGTGCCTCCTTCTCAATATCAACTCATCTTGGAATGAAAGGTCAATAGATAATGAAGGGTTCTCCGTTAGAAATGAAACAAGTATCCTTTGAGAGATACTTGAGTGGCTAGAAGGTTTAGTGCAGTGCGTCACTGGGTCCATGATGGCTTAGTCTTAAATACTGGTGTCACGTTAGTAACAACCAGTAGCATATGAATTGAACTTGGTTTCTGCCCTAAGGTTGAACATATGGAGGGCTATTTCTTTTCACCATTTTCTTTACTTTTATTTTTAATTCTTCAACCCCTTCTTTCTCCTTTCATTTCTTTACTCCTTTTTTCATCATACCTAAGGACTTTCTAGTTCTAAACTGTTTATACTGTCCATGGGTAGATCCCTCCGGCTCTGGCGGATCATAGGACGGTTTCCTAACCTTAGACACCTTATATCTCCATGACTATCCTATGTTGCCATAAACCAATCATTTGAAAATCTCTCAAAGTGTTTATGATTGTAAAACATATATTGTTAACACTTTGAGAGTTTTGCATTTTTAGAAATACTCCCCCTTCACATGTGCTCATAAGTTTATAATATAAAATTTGCACATGTCGGGTGGAATTAGCACTTTTTGAATTGATCGATTTTCAGTGAATATGACCGTTGCGAGACACGTTTACATCACTAGTTAAACTAGCTTGAAATTATTACCCGTCCAGGTCATATTCAAAGAAGAATCTCTCGAAATCGGTACACTCTACTAAGACAAGTCCTTTGCGAGACACGTTTACATTACTGGATAAACCAGCTTGAAATTATTACCCGTCTAGGACATGTCTTTTCGATTAATGACATTTTATATTCGTCAATTCTAGGGTACAATCTGAGTCGAGCTCATGCGAGATTCCATACTTTAGTTACCATATTTTAATCACATACTTATTCTCCCCCTCAAAAATATCATATTCATGTTGTTTTTGGAAAACTTTTGATTAAATTATGTTTTTTGAGGTTTATGGTAAGAATTTCAACAAGAAATTTTGTTTTGTACAAAGATTTTGTTTCAAGTACTCCCCCTTAACAAGGGCGTACTTGTTCTTTTGAGCAGAATTTTGAAAAACTTTTCAAAATTTTGATTAATTCTGCTCAAAAGTAAGAAGCTTTCGCTCCTTATTTTAGGATTGAGGCACTGAATTGTACCTTAGGGTCCTTTCTTTACAAGAACGGGCTGTGAACTGTTATCTGTGCACAAGCCATAATAACACAAGCAAGTTTTATAAATCAAAAAATTTATCCAACTCTTACATCATTTCGTGCTTCTGAAGACAGTGTAAACTGGATTAGGAATTTGAAAATTCCTGATTGGGAATGATGGCCTTCCTCCAACATCACTTTCAAGACTCTTCATCTGATCCCCATGCACAAGCCTTTTCTCGATCTTCAGAATGAATTGACGAACTTCTCTTAATTGAGAAGCTGTCCACCTGCTGGTCTTGTATATCTCCCGATCTCGTACTCGTATCACCAACCCATCACGAACTTTCTTGAGCGTGTGGTCGCAGAACTTGTGAACCTCTTTGTACCCCATGAAGCAGTTGATTGAAAGATCGCTCTTGTAGACAAACCCGAAGGTTGGTTCTTTCTTCATGGTGTACTAAGGCTCTTGGTTGATCTCAGGAAGATATAGAACTGGTGTGGTTAAATTAATCTTCCTTTGATAGCTCTTGACTCCAAGCTACAAGTCTTTTACACGTTCTTGTATAGTCTTCCTTCTGATGAAGTGTAGTATAGAAGTGCTGAACGCGTAATTATGATCAGTAGAGAAGTGTTGCATTTTCTATTGAACCTTGATAAGATACATGTCTTCAAGGTCGTTGAGGTTTAAGTCCGGGAAATCTGCTTCTGAAAATGTGTACACCTTCTGATCGTGTCTTCTAACCTTTATTTAAGTTAAGAAGGTATAATCATACCTCTTTTCTGCTTCAAGACTGACTACAGCAAGTATCCTGAGGTCACTCATCACTGGATTTGGAGACTTCTTTGTGAGTTTACTTTTGTAGCAGTTTCTTCGATGGCTGGTTGTGGGTAGCTTGCTGCAGGAATCAAGGTTATAAAGGTTGCATATTTGGGTTGACATTTAATACCGTACACGAGGAGTTCGAGATCGTTGTTGAAGAAGAATTTATAAGGAACAGAAGGTTGATCCGTTATAGGTCTAGATAATATCAGACGAGGTTACTTGAAAGATTAAGAGAGAGAGAGATGTAGGTTAAACTCAAATGTAATGTAGAAATGAATAATGCATTAACCAATAACCCTTCCTATCAATGGGAGGGGTATTTATAGAGTACTACATGAAATAGGGCTCAGCCCAAAAAAGAAAATAAGTAATGGGCCACGGCCTATGGGCCTTCTACACAGGCCGTAGCTTAAAACTAACCTAAAGGCCTAAGAAACCTATTACACAATATGATCGATACTTTAATAATCTAAGACGAGTTCCCAACAATCTCCCTCTAAGTATTGATCATCGAGGTTGCTTGACGTCATCTTTGCTTCTTTGGCTTTGACGTCATCTGGATCTTTGTTCTTTGTTCTTGACTAAATGATATGGTAACATAAGGATCTGCCTTCCATCGACATTCTTTAACTCTGGTATCTTTGTGTCTTTTCCATCATGCTCACATGTCTTCTGACTTTTGTTCTTCATGTATCAAGTAATACTTACTTCATAAGCTTCGATCATTGACTTGTGAAATGTAGTTTTGATTGATCTTTGACTTTTCATCGGGATATGAGCATGATGAACTGATGTCAATGGAATTTCCGGTCTCCATGATTCGCTGCATGTAAACAGTTAGCAATAAATCATCTGGTACTTATAGGCTTGGAATTCAAGATCGTCAACAGCATAGTGTGAAAACTTTCTCTAATCCTAACCCAGGCCGTTCTGGATCGGATACCCCCGAAAGGGCTTACATAGACACACCGAAGTGCACCCACAATTTAGTGAGTCGCTGGAGATCACCCCATGACTGTAGATCGTTTAGGAACTAACACTAAGCGTAACCTACTAGGAATTACCAAAATGACCTGCTATCAGGGCTGTTTGATGTTGACCCTGGCAGGATGTCCATTCAATCACTGAGAATCACATTTGTGGTTTCTCTCATGAATGTTCTCGGCAGATTGCTAAGATCTGCGAAGGACACTCTTATAATTTACAATTGGTCTTCCTTGTTGAACATCCAGTGTATACTAAGTGTACCTAAGAGATCTTTGATGCTCATGGCTTTAGACGCGATTCAGTGCTTATTTTTTTGGTCGTTGGAGGCATGGAGCAGATTGCCTCTTTTTCAATATCAACACATCTCGGAGGGAGAGGTCGATAGATAATGAAGGGTTCTTTGTGTGAAATGAAACAAGTGTCTTTTGAGAGACACCTGAGTGGCTAGAAGGTTTAGTTCAGTGCGTCACTATGTCCATGACGTCTTAATCTTCAATACCGGTGTTACCAGTAGCATAAGTACTGAACCCGGTGTCTACCCTAAGGTTGAACAAATGGAGGGCTATTTCTTTTCACCCTTTTCTTTACTTTTCTTTTTCATTCTTCAACCCCTTCTTTCTCCTTTCATTTCGTTTCTCCTTTTTTTCATCATACCTAGGACTTTCTAGTTCTAAACTATTGGTATTGTCCTTGGGTAGATCCCTCCGGCTCTGGCGGATCATAGGTCGGTTTTTCCTAACCTTAGTCACCTTATATCTCCATGACTTTCCTATTGTTGCCATACACCAAACTTCAGAAATACTCCCCCTTAACATGTGCTCAGAAGTATTTAAGATAAATTTGCGCATGTCGGGTAGAGTCATCACTTTTGGAATTGATTGATTTTCAATGAACATGATCGTTGCGAGACACGTTTACATCACTAGTAGAACTAGCTTGAAATTATTACCCGTCCAGATCATATTCAAGGAAAATCGCTCGAAATTGGTACATTCTACTCAGACACGTCCTTTGCGAGACACGTTTACATCACTGAATAAATTCAGCTTGAAATTATTACCCGTCCGGGACATGTCTTTTCGATTACTAACTTTTCCGTCAACTCAAGGGTAAATCTGAGTCTGGCTCTCGTGAGATTACTACTTTACTTTTACCATATTTTAATCATTCACTTATTCTCCCCCTAAAAAATAGCATACTCATGGTGTTTTTGTAAAAACTTTTGATTAAAATATGCTTTTTTTGAGGTTAACGGGTAGAATTTCAAGAACTTTAGTTATCAGAACAAAGATTATTTTTCAAATACTCCCCTTAACAAGGGAATACTTGTCCTTATGAGCAGAATTTTGTAAACTTAGAAAAATTCCGGTTAATTCTACTCATAAGTAAGAAGTTTTTGCTCCTTTGATCAGGATTGAGGCACTGAAGCATACCTCAGGATCCTTTCTTTACAGGTATGGTTTGTGCATTGTTATGTGTGCACAAGCCATGCTTTTTCAAAATTTCTTGTGCATATTTGGCCTGGTTTAGAAAAATACCACGGGGTGATTGATGAATTTGCAGTCCTAAGAAGAACTTCAGTTCACCCATCATGGAAATCTCAAAGTTTTGTTTCATTAATTTTGCGAAAGTATTTGAGTATTTCTTATGTGTTGAACCAAAAATGATAACATCCACATAGATATGAACAATTAAGATGTCTGCCCCGTGTTTTTGAATGAACAGCGTTGGATTAACAGAACTTTTTGTGAAATGATTAGCTTTTAAGAATGCCGACAGTTTATCGTACCATGCCCTCAGGGCTTGTTTAAGGCCATAGAGAGCTTTCTTGAGCCGGTAAACATGCTTCGGATGTTCTGGGTCGACAAAGTCGTCTGGTTGTGTGACGTACACTTCTTCCCGGAGTTTTCCATTCAGAAACGCCGTCTTCACATCCATTTGATATACAATGATATTCTTGTGAGCTGCATATGCCAGAAACATACGAATGGCTTCAAGTCTTGCCACTGGTGCGAAAGATTCCTCGAAGTCGATACCCTCTGTTTGACTGTATCCTTTAGCTACCAGGCGAGATTTATTACGAATAACTGTCCCATCAACATCCAACTTGTTCTTCCAAATCCATTTTAGTCCGACAACGTAAACTCCATCAGGTCGTTCTACCAATTCCCAAACTTCTAGACGCTTGAATTGATCAAGTTCTTATTGCATTGACTCAATCCAATTGTCGTAAGTGGGAGCTTCCTTAATGTTTTTCGGTTCGGTTTGACAAACGCTGAGTGCATACATGCAAGTTTCACCGTCCGTTTGGAGTTTTTTTCGTGTCATGACCGGATTATCTGGATTACCAATCACGTTCACTAAAGGATGATCCTTAGTCCACTTGTGGGTTGAGGGGTAGTGTTGAAAGTTTTGGTGCATGTTTGACGGATCCAAATTGCTCGTTAAGGACTCGGCAGAATCTGGAATGGTGGGAGCCGGAGCAAATGGATTGAAAAGTGCGTCACCGTCAAAACTTGATGGTGTGGGTACTTCACAAGATGTAAAAGGATCGACAGCTGCAGTCTCAGGATTAGAAGCAGATTGATCTGCTGATGATGAAGGTTCCGTTGGAGGTGCGTCTGTAGCAACTGTGGTAGTCGTTGCTGGGGTATCAGGTACCTGTTCATTAACAGGATTGGCAGCGGAACTGGTGGATACCTCAGGAGCACGACTAATGAACGAATCATCGAACAGCGGAGCAAACAAATCTTCCACGTCCTTGTGGTTGAGAGACAGTGGTGCAGCTGATTGATCAGGAAAATTCAAATGGTTAG
This sequence comes from Artemisia tridentata subsp. tridentata, assembly GCA_021014915.2. Lineage (NCBI taxonomy): Eukaryota > Viridiplantae > Streptophyta > Magnoliopsida > Asterales > Asteraceae > Artemisia > Artemisia tridentata. The sequence goes on from CP139507.1 coordinate 223,180,595, forward strand.
AATCGGGTCCTAAGTTGTTTTGATCAGAAGCCATGTCCGTGAGTTCATCAAAATGAGCATGTATCATCTCTTGAATTTGTCGTGTTCGACGGTTCCTGATACGAAATCCATTTGAATTCTCAAATAGCCAACAAAAATTCCAATATCCGCTTTGGCTTTCAACTTACCAAGATCATCACGATCATTATTTGGGTAACAGAGAGCCCCAAATACATGAAAGTTAGTAATGTTTGGTTTTCGTTTGTGAACAAGTTCATACGGGGTGTTGTTGTGTCTTTTGGTGATCATGTAACGGTTTTGGGTGTAGCATGCAGTGGAAACAGCTTCAGCCCAAAGGTAATCAGGCAATTGAGCGTTGATCAACATCATCCTTGCAACTTCGACTAACGTTCTATTTCGTCTTTCAACCACACCATTCTGTTCTGGGCTGCGTGGAATAGATGTTTGTTGTTCAATCCCTACTTTCTCAAAGTACTCACGGAGAGTTTGGTTCTTGAATTCGGTTCCGTTATCTGTTCTAACTTTTCGAATGGTGTTGCGGAGCTGAACCTGAATTTTTGTGAGAAAGGTGATGATCATCAAAGGAGCTTCATCTTTGGTGCGAAGAAAGTAGACCCAAGTCCATCGTGAGAAGTCATCGACGATTACCAGAATGTAATGCTTCCCGTTGATTGTTTGCACTCTCATTGGTCCACACAAATCTATATGAAGAAGTTGGAGTACATGATCTGTACTGTGCTCGGTTTTTGGAAGAAAACGAGCACGAGTGCTTTTCCCTTGTTCACATGCCGGAAAAAGGTGGTCTTTGGCATACCGAAATCTAGGAAGACCGTCGACTAACTTATGACGTGCAAGTTCAGTTATTGTTTTGAAATTCAAGTGAGACAAACGCTTATGCCATAACCATGCTTTTCTTGATTGTGCCTTAGAGAGTAAGCATATTGGAGAAGAGGCGGTCATATCTGATAGTTAAATGGTGTACAGATTCGTTCCGCATTTTCCTGTCATAAGATCATTTCCGTGTAGATCTCCTACAAACCAGGTTTTCTCCCAAAATGCAACTTCCAAATCACCATCACAAAATTGGCCAACGGAGAAGAGTTTATGACCAAGGCCTTCAACGTAGTACACACGGCTGATTTCGATGTTCCCATTGGCATAGTCCCCATAGCCCATGATAGCGGCAAACTGATCATTCCCGAATCTGACAGTTCCTATGAACTTTTCAACAAAGTTTACTAGAAGATTTAGGTTGCCTGTCATGTGTCGGGAACACCCGCTATCAACAATCCATAGTACGATTTGAATCACCTGCATCACAAGAAGACAATGTAGATGGAGAGACCGTAATAGTGGAACCCGTTGGGTTAGTAGCACAATTATTAAGCTTCTTAGGTAACCAAGTAAAAGTAGGTTTATTCTGAAGCCAACGTTGCCAATTCCAACTAGATTCTGCTTTCTTCCTAGTGAAGGCACTAGGTATTCTTAGAAACTACTTTTGGCGGTTTTCCTAAGATTGACTTGGCAGCGGTAGGGAGCCTAGAGGAAATGCCAGTTGTACGTTTCTTCTTACGAGACAAAAGGGTATGTGCAACACAACTTTTATGATTACCAGACAAAACACTCGTACGACAAAACACACAATAAGCATCAATAACAACATCATTCGAAATATTCAAAGTATCAGCATTCGTTACATTAGAATTAGAATTACACGTTTCAAAGCTTGATTATACTCTAGATATAACTTGCTTTTTATTCAAATTCCTAGTGTGAACTTCTACTTCTTGGTCCTTAGGGGAGCTGCTCTTAGGTTTCCAAAAACTATTCTTCATGGTAGTCTTGGATCTGCTAACCTTAGGAGAGGTGCCTAGTCCTGTAGAAGTGGAAGCATGCACATTAGTGTTTTGGGAAGATGCTTTCTTAGGTATTTTGTCTACTTTATACATGCCTGGTTTAATCACTTTCTTGTTGACAGTTTTCCCTTTTTCAAGTACATTTATTTTATCTCTCAATTCAATGATGATGTGTTTCTGTTGTTGAACTTTAGAATCCAATTCTTGATTTAATCGAACAGTGTCATTTCGGTTTTGGCAAACTTTATCGATGTCCTTTTCGTATTTAGAAATTTGCTGTTTTTAAACGACATTTTCTTTCTCAATCAGATTTTCAGAAGCATGACTGTTTTGAAAGGACAAAGATGTGTTTTGGTTTTGTAGTTTTAACTCAAAGGCGAGACTCTGAGTATGACACCATTGCAACCTCTGGTTGAGTTTGCAAATTTCGTTTGAAAAATCATTTTTCACATCATCATCGACTTGTTTAAGTCTCTCATTTTCTTGTCTCAAATTATCTATCTCAACACGCAACATCTCAATATCAATAGAATAAGCATCAACAATCAAATCATTACAATCCACAAAAATAGAATTCATAATTAAAGAAATAACATCAGAACATAGAACATTTTCCAAAAGTCGATCTGCTTCTTTTTCCAAAGTTTTCTTTTGAAATTATTGTTTCAATATTTTGTCGTCTTTTGCTTTGAAAATGCTCATCATTGATGCGATGTCCGATTGCAGTTTCTGTTCCCAATGTGTAGCACAAAGTCGCAGGTGTTGAACGTGTTGTAAAAATTGTTGTTGAAAAACTTCTCACTTTTCCTTTTCATAAGGAGAAAGAAAAGTAGAGACTTTTATTTCAGAGTTTCGTTCAATTACGTCTTCCAAAATTTTTATGTCATCCATAAAAGTACTAAAATATTGAAGGACACGACATGGTTTTGGCAATGAAGAAACTACACCTAGATTTTGTAAAGGGTTATTAACTTGTGTGTCATTGGTTAATGGGACTACTTCAGGAGATGCATTCATTTCACTTACAGACCATGTTGGTTCTGATTTTTCCTGTTGCGGGACCAAATTGTCGCTAATATGAGGCACTCGAAAAAAATCATATTGTTTATGAAAATGGACTTGACTCATTTTAGACCGACTTTCATCCTCCTGTTCTATTTCCTCTTCACGATTGTAAAAAACAACACGCATAAAAGAATCATCAAGCAAATGTTCAGCACTATACAACTTTGGATTTTCCTTGAGTGCTTTATGTAAAAAACTTGGTTTGTCACTACCAATAGCAAAGCCATACCCTTTGGGAACTGGTTTTACCGTTAACTTTTGTATGGTTGTTATTGATGCACTAGTTTTATACACAACGTTTTGAAATTCTTTGAGTTTGGATTGCAACGCAAGAATTTCCTCAAGATATGAATCAACTCGTTTCCTAGAACTTTGTCGGTGTTCAGAAAAATCATTTTGACAAGTGGACAACTCTGTTTTAGTTTTAGTAAGATCAGAGTGTAGAATGTCAACTTGTTTTCGAAAATATAATTTCTCTTGTTCCTTTTCTAAAATTAATTCATTTTTGGAAATGGTTAATTCACGAACTTGATGTTCTAAATCTTGTGCTTTCGCATAAGATTGTTGTAATGCAGCCTCATAGCTTTTCTCTCGTTGTTCTTTAGTTTCATAATTCAAAAGTTGAAGCTTGTAACACTCAAGATCCTTAGTTAACAATGCGACTTTTGCTTTTAGATTTCTGTTTATTTCATTGCACCTTTCAATTTGGGATTTCTGTTCATTCAACTGTGTTTAGGTGGTCAATATTAGGGTCATGAGTTCTGAATCTGGATCAGGAAAAAGATTATCTTGTTCATATTGATCATTATTATCATCAGAAGGAGGATCATCAAATGAAACAACGGGGTTAATTTGATCATCATCAAATGTAACGACGGTGTTTATTTGGTCATCGGCTTGAGAGGATAATGATGAATCATTTTGACCAAGATCTGCTTCAGCTAATGCAGATGCAGAGGGTAACACAATTTAATCAATCAGACATTTTGAGTTTGGTATCTGAGACAAGCCATCGGTATCATAAACTGGGCCTGTTTCACTCATGTTCATTTCCTACATGTTAGCCATCAACATCAGAGCTGCTTCTAGATCCTCCATGTCATCATCTGAGTAAGCATTCACCATGAAGCTTTGCTCCTTTTCAGTTAGAGTGCCTCCACGTTCATCTTTGAGGGCTAGAAGCAGAGCTTCCTTGTGATATGCACTCCCCCTGGTTTTTGGCTTGGGACATGCATTGGCTACGTGACCCTTTCCCCCGCAGTTGTAGCATTTGATCCCGCTGTTTCCCATCCCAGAATTCCCTGTGTCAACCACTTGTGCCCTGTTGTGGTTACTTCCAGTTGAATTGAACCTCTGACCACCTGAATTACCCATGTAGCTACCCGATCCAGATCTCCCTGAAGCACAGTTTTGTATCTCAACTCGACCATCCAGAACAACTGCCTGATTTCTGGTGTTGGAAGAAGACCTCAGACGGTTGTTAGATTTGTTTGAGAACTTGCTGAAAGATTTGGCAATCAAAACAAATCCTTCGTTCAATGATTTGAACGCGTCGTCGTCATTACTGTTAGCATCGGTATTGTCATATGGAACCATTTGTTGTGATGAGGCTCCGTATGAAACGAGTTGATTAGATGTGGTTTGTGAGGGATGATTTGTCGGATGTTATAGTTGGGGAAAACTTTGACCTGGTGGTGGTTGGACAAAACTTTGTGGTGGTTGTGGAGCAAAATTAGACTGAGCCATCAAGGCAAGTGAGTTTGGAGTTGAAGATGGCGTGAATCCTCCACGTGCTGCTCTGTCCTTGTCAGCTTCAGATTGGTGTTATTTAAGATAATCATACGATAACCCATAAGAAACGTCGTTTATCTTTTTGGCCTGTCGAACAAACGTCACGTACTTTTGTCAATCTGGTCTGAGACACCCCAGAAACTTAGAGTTCACTGCAATCCTAGGTAGTTTGATGTTCTGACGGTCCAAGTCGTTGACGATATTTGTGAACCTATGGTAGTATGACTCCAACGATTCCCCTTTTTCAATCATGAAATTGGTATATTCCATGTAGAGTTTAGATTCCATGTCCTCCTGATTTAACTCAGTACCTTCCATAAGAAGGTGTACGTGTTCCCACATATCCTTTGCTTTCTTTTGTACATCTATGCTTCGGAAGATAGGATTTGGAATTCCTTGAAGTATATAAGACATCGCCAATTCATTAGCTTCTTGTTGTTGGACTTGTTCTGTTGTGAGTTGAGCAACAGGAGTGGGAATTGTAGTTGCTGCTCTTGGAGGAGTTGCATTGGCATCACCTAGAACCGTGGTTGTAGGTACTGGGTAAGGTCCTTCAATAATGACCTTTTTCATGTACTTACCATGGGGTTTCTTCTGCTCGATAAATCAAAGGAAACGACTCGACCACTGCACATAATTACCTGGAGTAAGCATTGGTGGTGTATCAAAAGATTCCGCCTCGTGTCGGGATTGTTAACTGCTTATCGCATCGCACATCTTGTCAAACCAATGAGGTTGTTTTGGTGGAAGTTGATAAGTCTGCATTGGCTGTTGTGGAACTTGTGGTTGTTGAGGAGCTGGTTGTTGGGGGAAAACTGGTGTTGTTGTGTGAAAGCTTGTTGTTGTTGGTACTGTGGTTGAGGATAATATGGTTGAGGAAATTGTTGTTGTTTTGGTTGTTGCTGTTGATATTGTTGTTGCTCATTTTGAAAGTAGTTAAAGAATGGTGGTTGAGACATTTTTGTTGTAACCTGTGGATGTTGGATCATTTCAAGGAAAAAAGAGCTGTGTTCGTTTGTTGTTTGGTGCGCACAATATATTTCCTAACTCGGAAATTTTCAGTCGTTGCTCGATATTTTCCTAACTTGGAAGATTTAACGTTTCCTAACTCGAAAAATTTAGAATGTTCCTTATTCGGAAAATTTGAAAAATTCCAAACTCGGAAGATTTAAAAAACGTTCCTAACTTGGAAGGTTTATTAAAGTTCCTATCTCGGAAAATTTGAAATTTACTTAACTTGGAAGATTTACAATTTTCCTAACTCGGAAATGTTAAATCTTACTTAGAAATTGCAATTGTTCCAAACTTGGAAATTGTAAAGTAAACTTGGTAATTTTCCTAACTCAAAAAATGTTCTTAACTCGGAAATAGTTGTTACTTGGAACACTTTTGGTAACTCGACAATTCCTTAACTAGACAATTCCTAACTCGGAACAGTTGAGTCTTAGAATTTTTGTTAATTCAGAACAATTTCCTAACTCGGAAATTTTTTGGTAATTCGGGACTTACTTGGAAAATTTTCCAAACTCGGAAATGTTCCAATCTTTCTTAACTCGGAAATAGTTTCCTAGCTCAGAAATATTTCTAAGTCGGTAAGTGTTTTCCTAACACGGAAAAACTTACGAATGAATAGTAACGACACAAACAAAAAAACTTCCTAAATCCTTGTTTAGCTCTGATACCACTTTATAGGTCTGGATAACTATCACACGAGGTTACTTGAAAGATTAAGAGAGAGAGACATGTAGGTTAAACTCAAATGTAATGTAGAAATGAATAATGCATTAACCAACAACCCTTCCCATCAATAGGAGGGGTATTTATAGAGTACTTGTTGGGTTTAAAAGAAGTTGCTGCTACTTTGAAGATAATGCTGCTTTGTATGTTATGCTGCGGCTCATGGAATTTAAGGAAAATACACTAAGAATGATTTTGCTGCTAGGCTTAATCATCCTACTACTAGTGTATACATTCTGCTGCTAGATGAAAACTGATGAATGGTGAAATAAGCTAAGTGTCATTCTACTGCCAGCTTAACAAGATCCTGCTGCTAGAGTAATGATTCTGTTGCTTATTAGATATGTATAGTTTGTTAGATAATCATTGTAAAGATACGAATAGATATTATTCTTGTATAGAAAGTTTTGTAACCGACTAGGACTCCTTAAGTCTATAAAAGGAGGATCTAGGGTTAGGACTAGTACACGAATTGTTAGCATACGTATTGTATTCACTTCAAGGTTCATTGTAACCTTGTTACTTTTGAGTAACCATATTTAATATATTGAGGTCATAGTTGAGAAAATTATTGAGTGTTCGATTGTTAATTCTTCTTAAGATAAATTACTAAATTCCGTGTAGTAATTAATAGCTTGTTCAAGAACAGTCTCTATACCTATTGTCTTAGATCTATATCTAGGATAATTAACAAGATCAATTAAGCTCAACTGGGATCAACAAGTTGTATCAGAGCTTGTGATCTAGAGACTGCTATCAAGAAGAATTTCGTATAATCAGATATGTTCGTCATCTTCTTAAGCAATGGATTCCAATACTACTCATATGGTGACTGCTTCAAAGGTACCAATGTTGAAGGCTAGTGAATATGAACTCTGGAAGATGAGGATTGAGCAATACATGAAGATGCTTGATTTCACCATGTGGGAAGTCATTCAGAATGGAGACACTCTTCCTGCTAAGACTGCTGATGGGAAAGATGTACCTATTAAAACTAATGAGGAGAAGGCACAAAGGAAGCTGGAAATCAAAACTCACAATATGCTGTTGATGGGTATTCCCAATGAATACCAATTGAGTTTTGGTAACACTCAATCTGCTAAAGAATTGATGGATGCTGTTGAACTCAGATTTGGTGGGAATGAGGCCACCAAAAAGTCTAGGAAGAATCTGCTCAAGCATCAATTTGAAACATTTACTGCTTCAAGTTCAGAAAACATTGATGCTACCTATGATAGACTTCAGAGGTTGGTGAGTCAATTACAACTTATGAAGGTCTCAATTCTTCAAGAAGACATCTGAATGGAATACTCATACAGTGGTCTGGAGGAACAAGGCAGACTTTGAAACAATGACTTTGGATGATTTGTACAACAACTTAAAGGTATATGAATCTGAAGTCAAAGGTACATCCAGCTCATCTTCTAGTTCAAGCAACCTTGCTTTTATGTCTTCTAACAACAAGGGATCTGGAAGCTCTCATGACAACCATTCTGTTGCTCATGTTGTTTCTGCTGTTGGGGCACCTGTTTCTGCTGCTAGTTCAAATACTGATAACATCAGTGATGCAGCTATATGTGCATTTTTGGCTGATCTCACTACAAGCACAACTGTTACTGATCAGGATCTGGAGCAGATAGACCCTGATGATCTAGAAGAGATTGACTTGAAGTGGTAGATGGCCATGCTTACTATGAGGGCAACGAGATTTCTTAAGAAAACTGGAAGAGCACTCAAGTACAGACAAACCAATGTAGGGTTTGATAAGTCAAAAATTGAGTGCTATAATTTTCAGAGAAAGGGACACTTTGCTAGGGAGTGTAGAGCACCAAAGAAGATCAAAGAGCCTGCAAGGATAGTTCCCATTGAAGAAACCAAGACTACTGCTGCTCTGGTTTCATGTGATAGCTTAGGTGACTATGACTGGAGTGATCAAGCAGAGGATGGACCAAATGCTGCTTTCATGGCTGAAGAAGAAAAGAAGGGACACAATTTTTCTCTAATGGCCTATGCTTCTTCATCCTCTAGTTCAGACTCTGAGGTATCCAATGAGTCATCTTGTTCTTTTAAATCATGCCTAGATACTGTTGAGGAATTAGAATCTAGTAATGAAAGTTTAAGAATGGAAGTAGATAAGTTAAAACTTGATAATTTAGGTTATGAATATGGCCTAAAATCAGTAGAAGCAAAACTTGACTTTCTTAAACAAAATGAAGTAGAGTATGTTGATAAGATTAATGGTCTAGAAGTTGAAATTATTAAGAAAAATGCTGAAATTAGTGTTCTTAATAAAAGAATAGAAGAAGCTGAGAAGGCTAGAGATGTAGCCTTATCTGCAAAAGAAAAACATGTCATTTTGGTTGAAAAACAACAGCTAGCAACTGACCTTATCAACAAGTCTATTGGAAGTCAAATACTTAGAAGAGGGAGTGGTTTAGGATTTGTTGAAGTACCACCCCCAGTCAAAAGTGCTTTTGCACCTCCCAAAAAGAAATTGTCATTCTTAATTGAGGTAGAAGCAAAACCTGTAGGTGAGTCAAGTAATGAAAAATCTTATAGAACAAATGCACCTAAGGTTGAAAAGAAGTCTAATACCGTGATCATTGAAGATTGGGTGTCAGATAGTGAGGATGATGAGACTGATTCAACACCCAAAACTGAGAAGAGAGAAATTTTTAGGACTGTTGAACCAAAAGTCACACAGGTTAACACAGCTGAATCTAAAGCTAAAAATGTTGAATTTGTAAAACCTGTGCTAGGAAGTAGAATCTCTAGGAAAGTGACTGAGTATGATGATAAACCTAGAGACTATCCTAGAAAGACTAGTGACTTGCCTAGAGGAAACCAGAGAAACTTGCACCAACTGATCTCACACAAGTTAGGTAGTGACTTTGAACTGGTTAAGAAGGTATGTCACAGCTGTGGTAGTTTTGAGCACTTGCAAGAAGATTGTTATTACTCAATACCTGTTAGAACTAGTGCTCAAAAACCTGTATGGAACCAACATACTAGGGTGAACCATAGGAACTTTTCTAGAAAGACTCACCCACATTCCAGAAGAAATATGGTTCCTAGGGAAATTTTGTTAAGAGATGGTGTTTCTAGCACTATTTCTGCTGTTGCACCATCAACGCCCATTCCAAAGAAAACAGAGTTTTCTACTGCTAAGGCAAAAGCAGTTTCTGCTGCTAAGCCAAAAGTGGTTACTGATACTGTTGTGGGCACTCATTTCTATGCTGTTAAGGCCTCAGCTTGCTGGGTCTGGAAACCTAAAACCAGACACAGCAGTGCATCAATGAACTTCAAGAAATTTGATTACTTTGATGCACAAGGCAGATCCAAGTCAGTAATGGCTTGGGTCCCAAAGAGAAACTAATTCTCTTACTTTTTGTGCAGGGCAATCTACAAGATGAGCTAAAAGACAAATGCATTTTTGATAGTGGATGCTCTTCACATATGACTGGAGACCAAAGCAACTTGGAAAATTTTGAAGCTTTGGATGGTGGCTATGTTGCCTTTGGGAATGACCCCAAAGGAGGTAAAATTGTTGGGAAAGGTACTATTAAAACAGGCACCTTGGATTTTGAAAAAGTGTATTTGGTCAATGGACTAAAGTTCAATCTTTTTAGTGTCTCACAGATGTGTGACAAAAAGAATTTTGTTCTTTTTACAGACACTGAGTGTCTTGTCTTATCTCCTGACTACAAGTTGCCTAATGATAAATTAGTGCAACTTAGAGTCCCTAGAAAAGACAATATATACAGTGTGGACATAAAGAACATTCTTCCCAAAAGAGATTTAACTTGTCTGTTTGCCAAAGCCACAATTGATGAATCCAAACTTTGGCATAGAAGATTGGGCCATTTGAATTTCAAAACTATAAATAAATTGGTTAAGGGCAACCTTGTAAGAGGTTTACCTTCAAAAAATTTTGAAAATCTTGAAACCTGTGTTGCTTGTCAGATGGGAAAGCAACACAGAGCTTCTTGTAAGTCCAAAGTGATGAACTCTATTTCTGAGCCCTTTCATATGTTATATGTGGATCTGTTTTGTCCAACTTTTGTGAAAAGCTTGAATAAGAAAATGTATTGCTTAGTGGTCACTGATGATTTTAGCAGATTTACTTGGGTTTTCTTCTTAGGAACTAAAGATGAGACATCTAGCATTCTTAAGGCTTTCATAACAAGGATAGAAAACCTAGTTAATCACAAAGTTAAGATAATCAGATGTGACAATGGAACTGAATTTAAGAATAATGTGATGAATCAGTTCTGTGTTGAAAAAGGTATCTTAAGACAGTTTAGTGTGGCTAGAACTCCTCAGCAAAATGGTGTGGCTGAGAGGAGGAATAGGACATTAATTGAGGCTGCTAGGACAATGTTGTCAGATTCAAAATTACCCACTACTTTTTGGGCTGAAGCAGTTAACACTGCTTGCTTTGTGCAAAATAGGAGTAAGGTAGTGAAGCCTCATAACAAGACCCCTTATGAATTATTTCATGGTAGGAAACCTATGATAGATTTCTTGAAACCATTTGGGTGTCCTGTTACTATCTTAAATACCATTGATTCACTAGGCAAGTTTGATGAGAAAGCAGACCAAGGTTTCTTTGTCGGATACTCTACAAATAGTAAGGCTTTTAGGGTATTTAATCAAAGAACTAGGCATGTGGAAGAAAACTTACATGTTAGGTTTAGTTAAACCACACCTAGTGTTGCTGGAAAAGGACCTGAATGGCTGTTTGATATTGATTCCCTAACCAAGAGTATGAATTATCAACCAGCGATTGCAGGTACAACTAACATGTCTGCAGGTACACAAGCTAACTCTAATGTAGGTACACAAGCTAAAGAGGATGAATCTGCTCAGGAGTTTGTCTTTATTGAGAAATGGAAGCTTAATTAGCTTATCACACCAAAAGAAAAAGAGGGCAAGAGTTCAAAGGATGACGCTGTTTATGAAGAAGTACCAAAGAATGATGATGATGTAAGGAATGAAAGGTCAGCAGATCAAGGAAGCCAAGGAACTAAAGCTAGCAGCAGTACTTCTCATTTTGCTGCTAAGCCGGAATTAAAGCTAGCAGCAGTACTTCTCATTCTGCTGCTAAGCCAAAATATCCTGCTGCTATGCCCAGCAGTAGTATTGACCATTCTGCTGCTAAGCATAGTGGTTCTGCTGCTATACCCAAGTCTTCTACTGCTGACAAAGATGGAAATTTCTTTGATGATTCTTCTGATGAGTTGCCTGAATTAGAGGAAGTGTATGAAGACACTGATGATGATGTTGTGGATGTATTTGGAGCTGGAGTTGATTTGTCAAATATGGAGACTCATATATCTGTTAGTCCTACTCCAACAACAAGGATACATAAGAATCATCCAAAAGAGCAGATAATTGGTGATGTTCAATCTGCTGTTCAGACAAGAAGTAAAACAAAAGGGTTGAGTGATTTGCTTCATCAAGGATTATTTGCTCAATCACTACATCAGAGGAATAGCCACAAAGATCTACAAAATTGTAAGTTTGCTTGTTTTCTGTCACAAGTGGAACCCAAGAATGCTCATAAAGCTATGCAAGATTCAAGTTGGGTTGAAGCTATGCAAGAGGAGTTGTTGCAGTTCAAGCTTCAAGAAGTCTGGACATTAGTTGATTTGCCTAATGGAAAGAGGGCAATTGGTACAAAATGGGTGTTCAGATGCAAAAGAGATGAAAGAGGAATTATGATCTGAAACAAGGCAAGATTGGTGGCTCAGGGATACACTCAGGAAGAGGGCATTGATTATGATGAGGTGTTTGCTCCAGTAGCAAGAATAGAGGCTATCAGACTATTCTTGGCTTATGCTTCATTCAAGAACTTCCCAGTGTATCAGATGGATGTGAAAAGTGCTTTCTTGTATGGAAAGATTGATGAAGAAGTTTATGTGATGCAACCACCTGGTTTTGAAGACCCTGATTATCCAGATAGGGTTTATAGGGTGGAGAAAGCACTCTATGGTTTACATCAGGCTCCAAGAGCTTGGTATGACACCTTGTCTAAATATTTTTTATCTAATGGCTTCAACAGGGGAACCATTGATAAGACATTGTTCATTAAGAAAGACAAGAATGATATTCTACTAGTCCAAGTTTATGTAGATGATATCATTTTTGGGTCTACAAACAAGGTGTTATGTGAAGAATTTGAGAAGCTCATGCATAGTAAATTTGAGATGAGTTCTATGGGGGAACTCACTTTCTTTTTGGGGCTTCAAGTTAAATAGATGAAAGATGGGATTTTCATCAGCCAAGACAAGTATGTGGCTGATATTTTGAAGAAAAGCTTTAGTGATGGGAAACCAGCTAAGATAACAATGGAGACCAACAAGCCTTTGCTCAAGGATAAAGATAGGGAAGAGGTTGATGTTCATCTGTATAGATCAATGATTGGTTCATTGATGTATCTAACAGCTTCAAGGCCAGACATCATGTTTGTTGTGTGTGCTTGTGCCAGATTTCAAGTGTCCCCAAAAGTCTCACACTTGAATGCTGTTAAGAGGATTTTTAGGTACTTAAGGAGTCAACCTAGGTTGGGCCTTTAGTATCCTAAGGATTCACCTTTTGGTTTGGAAGCATACTCAGATAGTGACTATGCTGGAGCAAGTATGGATAGAAAGTCAACCACTGGAGGATGTCAATACTTGGACATAGGTTGATCTCTTGGTAATGCAAGAAACAGCCTGTGGTGGCCAATTCAACAACTGAAGCTAAGTATGTGGCTGCTTCTAGTTGCTGTGGACAAGTGCTCTGGATCCAAAACCAATTGCTGGATTATGGGTACAACTTTATGAACACCAAAATTTATATTGATAATAACAGTACCATGTGTATCATCAAAAATCCTGTTTTTCACTCTAAAACAAAGAATATAGAGATAAGACACCATTTTATAAGAAATTGTTATGAGAAAAAGCTAATTCAAATAGTTAAAATACATACTGACAATAATGTTGCAGATTTACTCACTAAAGGTTTTGATGTTGGTAGATTTCAATTTTTAATTGCTAGTATAGGAATGATCAATCTTTGAAAATCAAAAATCTTATCTCTGTTTTTTTTTTGTGATAGTGTGTAAGGATTTGTGCTTTTATTGATCAAATAAGTTGTTTCTATTGCTTGCTCTGTTTGTATGTTGTCAGCTGCTAGTTGGTTATTCTACTGCTATGTATTATAAATGCTTGTGATTATTGTGGTATCTTGTTTCTTTTGTTTTTGTGGTTTTGGACTAATCTTTTGGAGGATAAGTCACAAGGGAATGATTGATTGATGAGAAAAAGATATTTGGAATGTTCAGAGAACATTCTGCTGCTGGTTCAAAAGTTTCTGCTGCTAGGCATATCATTCTACTGCTGCAAGTTATGCTGCTCAAGTTGAAACTTTTAGGATTCTGCTGCTCGGTTTGAAAGTAAAGGGACTATTTTGGAAATTGGCGCGAATAAAGCCCTAATTGGATCTAAACGGTATAAAAACCCAATTCGATCTCACCAATAACTTTGTCCGCCAAAAATTAAACCCCATTCAAACCCTAACACATCTTTATATCATCCGATCAAAAACCACCAAAATCAAAACCCTAATTCACGATGACGAGACGCGAATACTCTGCCGACCACAATCAAATTGCATTTCTTCAAAAGGTCCCTGAAGCTGAGAGTTTCACTGAAGTCATCGACTTTCTTAATGCATCACAATTGAGGTATGCATTAACATTGACTCCCACTATATTTAAATCCCACATGAAAGAGTTTTGGTCTATTGTCAAGGCCGAAACTAAACATGGGGAAGAAAGATTAATTGACATAGTTGATGAAGAGAGAATAGTTGTTACTGAGACATCTGTAAGAAGAATACTTCATCTTGCAGATGATGAGGCAACAACTTGTCTTCCTACTTCTACTATTTTTGAGGGTCTTGAAAACATTGGGTATAAGAGGCCGAATAATAATTTAAAGTTTTTCAAACGCCTCCTATGCCCACACTGGAAATTCCTTATTCACACTCTTCTACATTGTCTTAGCCCTAAAACAACTGGGTGGAATGAGTTTAGTACAACTCAAGCTTCAGCTTTGATTTGTCTAGCTATAGGCCAACCATTTAATTTTTCGGCTATGATTTTTGAAGGGTTGAAAAAGAATATTTCTGGCAAACATTTTATTTACCCAAGGTTTTTACAACTTATCACAAATAGTCAATTAAAAGAACCTTTGGAACATAGAGGGACTGAACCAAGTCCTAAACTGACAAGAAAAATGTTTACTTATTTAAAGAAAAATGGGACTGGCTTTTCTGGGAGAATAACTCCTTTGTCCCAACATATTTTAAACGTTGCTGCTGCTGTTGCTGAGGGTGAAGAAGCTGAAAACCCAATAGCTTCCCATCACACACCCACTTCTGAATCTACAAGTGAATCATCCCAAAATGAACCCCAAAATACCCAATCACCTAGGTCTTCACATGAAAAGAGCACTGAGTTACCTCAGACTAGTGCTAGTATGGAAGCAGATGAGGCTGCCATAGGTGATGGAGATGGCATAAAGGAAGGGGCTGACACTACTGTTTCTGGTATAGTAACTGGGCAGGCCAGTGTCAACATAGCTAAGACCCCAACCTTGGCAACATCTACTGCTGAGGGTTCTCATGAACCTGATGCACATGATGGTAACCCCAGCCACATGGCTAAAAAGAGGGGCTCAGCTGCTCAATCTAGGATTGAGACTGAGTTTCAATCTAAAGATTCACCTCTCAGGGAAGGTAACACATCCCGAAGTGATGAGGACAGAGATGAAACAAATGAATTGATGGACAAAAATGTACAAAATGACAATGCCTATGATACACCTCTCGGACCAGGTAACACAGGTCTAAGTGTTGAGGCTAGACTTGAAACTAAACCAGAAACATTGATGGCTAATGTACAAAAAGTCAATGCCAGTGATCCACCTCTTGGGTCAGGTCACACAGACCGAAGTGGTGAGGCTAGTATGAAACAAATAAATGAATTGAAGGAAAGTTGTACCAATTTGGAAGCTCAAGTTCTTGGCCTCACTAAAACAGTCAACAGTTTGAAGTTAAGGGTAAGCTTTTTGGAAAGAAAGAAAAGGTCAAGAGCTAAGGTCCTCAGAAGGGTCAAGAAAGTAGATTCTAAACCAAATTTGGGGGAGGATGCTCCCAAACAGGGGAGGAATGTGCAAGAAGATGAAGTAAAGGGTTCAGGGGAGGTGGAGATGGATGAAGACAAAAATGTTGCTGGTAATGTTGAACATGAAGGTACTCAAACTGATATGGATATGGGAGTTCAGCAAGAACATACAGAGGAAGTTGACTTATATGCTGCTACAGAGGAGCTAATATTGGAAGATCTGGATGATACTGCTACAAGCAAAATGGTACATGAAGATTCTGTTGTTAATAAGGCAGATGATTCTACTGCTGGGATAGAACAGGGTTCTGCTGCTAAAAAGGACAAGGAAGTTGTGTTTGTTGCTGGTATAGAACATTTTGTTGCTGAAGATGGAGAAGAGTCAGATGATGATACAATTAGTTTGGCTCAAGTTATGATAAATATGAAGAGCAAAGTTCCCACCCCAACAAAACAATCTCAACCAACATCAACTAAACCAACACCAATCCCTAAACCTTCAAGAAAACCAGCTAAAGGAGTTATCATTAAAGAACCTGTACGAATTCAAAAACCTGCACAACCAGCTATTGCATCAACGGACAAGGGAAAAGGAATTCTAGTTGAAGAGCCCAAACAGAAGTTCAAATTTCTAGATGCTGCTTCAAAAGAACAACAAAGTGAGTCTGATGCAGAAGTTACCAGAAGATTGAAAGCACAAATGGATGCAGAAGATGAAATTGAAAGGAAAAAGCAAGAACAAGAAGATTGGGAATTGGCTAAAAAGGCTCAGAAAGAAGAAAGTGAAAGATACACTCCTATTGAAAGACAATGTGCCATTGATGATCTGATAGGAGAGTTTAATAAGAAGCAGAGTCAAAAGAAGGTTCCTAAGATGAAAAAGCCTACAAGAGCAGAACAGATAACTTATATGAAGAACTATCTCAAGAATCAAGCTTATTGGAATACTAGTTCATTCAGAGGGAAGACTAGAGCTGCTATTGAGAAGGCATATTTTGAGACTCATGCAAGGCTCAATAGACCTATTAAACCTTTGTTAGATGCTGAAGTTGCACAACTCACAAGATAGATGCCTACAAATTTTTACATGAATCCAGATGCAAATGTTACAAAGAAGGTGTCTGAAATTGAAGAAGAAAAGGTTGTAAGTGAAAAAGAGAAGGTTGTTGAAGAGAAGGAGAAAGAATCAGAGGTTGTGAAAGAAGAGATAAAAGAAAGTTACAATTGGTGTAAAGAGGTATGGAAGAAGGTTAAAGTCTATTGGAAGGAAGAAGAAAAGATCTAAATCTGTAGTAATGAGTGATTCAGAAAGCAGTAAAGGTGAGAAGGAATCAAATGCTAATGAGTATGGAACTGAAGAGGTAACTTCAGATGATATGAAGAGAATAATGGATCTCACAGTTCTAGCACCAAAAAAGAACCTGAGATAGCCAATGCAGTTCCCTTAACAACAAAGTACCCAATCATTTCTTATTCACATGATGTTCAAGATGGAAGTGAAGCATGGTGGAAAACCAAGAGATCTGATGGCTTATGTCAGAAGTTTATTAGATTTTCACATATGTTACATTACATGGATAGGAATGATGTGGTACAACTCTGGAAGCTCTATAAGGAAAATTATGGTGATAGAAGACCAGATGTGATCTATGAAAGGCTGCACTATTACTATTTGAACAATATGTTTGAGCCAGATGAGAGAGATCTTGAATGGAAGGATTTGCTAAATTCAAACAAGGTTCATAAATGGTATCAATAACAATCTTGTGGAGTACATGAATTGGTTGGTAGAGGTGTAAGTGTATACATGCTGGTGGAAAAAGAATACCCCTTCACCAACAATACTTCCATTATTACTCAGATGCTACAACCTGGGAAGTTAAAGTTACAGAGAGCATTTCTTTCAGACCATCAAGCCTATGAGTTAGTAGAGAAGTATAAACAGGTGCTAAAATCTAAGTCTTCAAAGCAATAAAAAGTGTTTAGAAGCATCCTCTTTGTGTATATTTGTGCTTAGAAGAAACTTGTATATTTTGGGAGAAAATATCAAGTTTAGGGAAGGAATGTTGGGTTTAAAAGAAGCTGCTGCTAATTTGAAGATAATGCTGCTTTGTATGTTATGCTGCTGCTCATGGAATTTAAGGAAAATACACTAAGTATGATTTTGCTGCTAGGCTGAATCATCCTACTACTAGTGTATACATTCTGCTGCTAGATGAAAACTGATGAATGGTGAAATAAGCTAAGTGTCATTCTACTGCTAGCTTAAGAAGATCCTGCTGCTAGAGTAATGATTCTGCTGCTTATTAGATATGTATTGTTTGTTAGATAATCATGGTAAAGATACGAATAGATATTATTCTTGTATAGAAAGTTTTGTAACCGACTAGGACTCCTTAAGTCTATAAAAGGAGGATCTAGGGTTAGGACTAGTACACGAATTGTTAGCATACGTATTGTATTCACTTCAAGGTTCATTGTAACCCTGTTACTTTTGAGTAACCGTATTTAATATATTGAGGTGATAGTTGAGAGAATTATTGAGTGTTCGATTGTTAATTCTTCTTAAGATTAATTACTAAATTCCGCATAGTGATTAATAGCTTGTTCAAGAACAGTCTCTATACCTATTATCTTAGAACTATATCTAGGATAATTAACAAGATCGATTAAGCTCAACTAGGATCAACAATACTACATGAAATGGGGCGCAGCCCAATAAAGAAAATAAGTAATGGGCCACGGCCTATGGGCCTTCTACACAGGTCATAGCTTAAAACTAACCTAAAGGCCTAAGCAACCTATTACACAATATGATCGATACTTCAATAATCTAAGACGAGTTCCCAACAATCTGAAACTCTAATCACCAGCAACGGCTTTGTCCAATCCATAATGTGTGGTTGGTTGGGTTGGGAAGTGCTATCAACCATATGAACATCCGGATTGGTCTAGCTCAACTCACTAGACATTGCTCGTGCAATGTTTTCCAGATGATATTCAAATTTAGCTTCACGGGAAGACCTATCTTTGAGCATATTGAAAGCATTATTCTTAATTCTACGAAGTTCTCCTTTTCTGAGCTTCTTGATGCGTTGGTCACGTTTGAGTTTTTGCGTGAACTCAAGCGTGTGACCTTCGATCATGGCGTCATCGTCTACATGAGGTTGAGCACTGACAAGTTGATTGAACCATTCATTCCCTTTTGACGAGTCTTCATCCAGCCATCAGACAACAGTTGGTCTTTTGGAAGTTGTCTTCTTTCCAAGTCTAGACGTTGTTGCTTTAGTCTTGGGAGGAGAGTCTGGTTGATCTTGGTGTGGTTGATATTCTTCATCTACGGTGAACTCAAACTAATGCTCCATTACTGTAGGTCCGGAGTCTGAAGCCTTTGGTGGTTGGGAGGGTGTAGTGGTTGCTGAAGGTCCGACCGGTTCTTTAAATTGAGAAGCAGATCCACCGACACCCTTTAGTTTCTTGGCTTATGTGTTTGGATCTGGGTCTTCGTCCTCTCTTGGACGTTTACCTTTATCGGCCTCAGCTTTACACGACTCCTTCTTAATATTTACCTTTATAGCCTCAGTGATGGCTATTTGCTCAGGAGTTGGTGAGGTAATGCTTGTTAATCTTTCAAAAAAATTAAGTTGAAGTTCTTCTAGAGTTGGTTCTTTAGGCTGCGTCGGTTGGGATTGAAAGACAAGTGGAATTGTAGCCACAATATTCTTGACTATTTCTTTGATGTTTGGATCAAGAAACTCTTCCACCTTCTTAGATGCAATCTTAGGAAAGCACTTTTTCAGGTACACTTTAGTGTTGCCCTTGATCGCAGTGAGCGTCCTTTCTTGAACGTCGTCTGTAAAGAACTCATCGACACGAGCTTTGGTGCTTTGAAGCTTGTTCACTTGTCCGACAAGGCCGATGACCATATTAGTTAAGGTTTCGACTTGGTCACGAAGCTGGTCATCTTTCTTGGCACGTGCCAGGTTTGTAGCCTGCTTCACCCTTTTAGATGCTTGGGAGATTATATCAGCCCTTTTGATCCTAGTCATCTTCCTTGATTTCTTGCTTGTTTTGCTTGTTGTTGCTTTTGTTGGTGGTGGTGAAGTGTGTGTGGATGATTTCGGAGGTTGTTGAACTTTGGGTGGAGAAGCTTGCTGTGATACTGGAGGTGTTTCATGGGCAATTGGTAGAGAATGTGGAGGAGTGGTTGGTTGTGTTTGAA
Organism: Artemisia tridentata subsp. tridentata; assembly: GCA_021014915.2. Lineage (NCBI taxonomy): Eukaryota > Viridiplantae > Streptophyta > Magnoliopsida > Asterales > Asteraceae > Artemisia > Artemisia tridentata. The sequence goes on from CP139507.1 coordinate 223,200,441, forward strand.
CACATCGGTCGGCTTCCTTTTCCTCAGCCAACCTTTCTTCTTCCTCCTTTTTCTTTTCCAGTTCCAGCTATGCAGCAGCTTTATTGATCTTTTCCTCATCACTAAACATCTTCTCTGTCTCATCATCCTTATCCATGTCAAAGTCTTTCGCCTGTTCATCCTCATTCTTTTCCTCATCATTACCGGGTTGATGAAGCGGATATGACTGAGGTGGAATAACTTCTTTTACAACCCCAGACCCACTGGGTTGATTAACCGAATCGAGGAGGGACTGGGCTTCTTCAAGTTCTTTGGCGATTTCCTCATCTAATCTCATATGTTCTTTAATCATCATCTGCCTCTGCCTTTTCTCATCAGCTTTATAGGACTCAGGGCTTTCTTCTAAAGCAATCTGAGAAGTTATTTCTTCCTTGTAGATTGTTGTTTCTTCATCGGTCTCCGTATCAGAACTGGATCCCTCTTCTTCAACAATCTTTTCTTCTTCTAGCTCGGGCTTAGCAATCTTAACGGGAACTCTCCTCTTTGTGTATTTAGAAGCTGCGGGTTTGATCTTATTAGAAGTGCTAGAAGTGCTGCCAGACTTGCTTCCTTCCTTTGATCGAGTCCTAGCTGGAGCAGGCTCATCATCGTACTTGCAGAAGCCGACATGTCCCTCATTGAATGCTCTATCATAACTTTTGTATGCCTTTGTTTCCTTTATCTTGTCTGTCAGCAGAGCTTCAGGTAGTCTCATCCCCTGTTTACGTGTGCTTCCTTTAGGGATGTAGACTGAGCTGATGGTCTTGTCCATAGAAAATAGGTGCTTTTCTTGGTCTTCATGACGTTGAGGGATGTCAGTGTTGTCGTCAAGTAGATGACAGATGATAAGCTTGGTGTATCTGAAGAACGGGATTTTGGTGAGAGGTTTGCTGTAGTGACTTTGAATTTGGTAGACTATATCCTCCCAGATAAGTTGTGCATATTTAATCTGCTTCTGATTAAGAATACCCTTGAAGATTTGAAGGTGAGACAGACGGGGGTTCTTATGACCACTTTCCCTTCCGAAGACTGATCGAGCTAAGATATAATAAATTGTTCTCCAAGGTTGTGGAATGAGCTTGGCTTCAACCTTTCAGAATCTTTACAATGGTTTGTCAGGTTGTACATCGTAGCCAATCTCTATCAGGAAGTTAAGAACTTCTTCTTCTTCAGAGGGTGCTGGATGGAATTCCTTGGCAGGTTCAGGAGCTTCTGGCAATAGCAGGGCCTTGCGGAGGTAGTTCACATCAATAGTCACTTCCTTTCGGTCCAGCTTGCATGTGAAAGATTCTTCTCCCAAGTCTAGCTTCACATTGTTCCACATTTGATGAATGTTGATTTCGGGAATAGAAGCTGACTTGTCCAGCATGCTCCTGCACTTATGTAGCTTGAGAATCTCTATAGCTATTTAACAAGTTGGTTCCGCACACTTTATCTTGTGAAATTCCACCCGAGCATTGTTCTTGCCAATTTCCACATCGTAGTCTTGTGGAAGAATGTCAGCCTTGGTGAGCATTGGGAGTGTTTGTTGTGCAGCCATTTGAGATATTTGAAACATTAATCAAGAGAGATTTGCAAGATACATGAAAGTTAGCAAATTGGTAATCTTGTTATCATTCATGTGACCGTTTTGTTGGTTAATTTGATTTTACATGTTTATGTATTATGAGTATAGCAATTTTCATCTGTGGACATTATATTGATTATTTGTTAAATTTGATTTCCTTTTATTGGCCATTGAACAATTTCAACAACTTGTGACTTATATGAAATTTGAAAGTTGAATTGCGACAAATCTCTACAATTGCGGCAGTTTTGGCCAATTCCGATTGTTTTTAAATTCCGACCGATTTTTTATCCGATTCTGATGACTTTTGAATTTCGATGACATTTGATCAATTCCGGTGGAAACATCTGAATTGATATAAGTCATGTCCAATTACGATGGAAATCTGGAATTGCGATAATTTTGCCCAATTGCGATGAAAATTTTGAATTTCGACAAGTTTTGAGGAATTGCGACAAATTTATCCAAATCCGATGGATTTTGCAATTCCGACAAGACTTATCCAATTTCGACGGATATTGCAATTTCGACAATTTCTTATACAAGAAATTGCGACAAACACTGTAGACGTACATTTTCTTGATTCTTTGTCGAATTTTGGTTTTCCTGTCCAATTTAAATCATGTCACAAGTTATAATATGCTCATTACATTGATCTATACACTTCTAAACATGGTATATCAAATTTGAAAGCAATTCTGACAAACCCTATTAGTCAGAATCATCGGAATTCAGTAAAACATGTTAGAAGTTTGTTTGATTGGTTCCAATAGATTCGTATGATGTTTCAGAGTTCATTGGTCCATATATTAACACTTTTTAGCCATGAATCAGTAAGATTGAACTTGGTCGAGTTCATCTTAAACCCTACGCATCTAAATTACTTCAAATGTGTTTCTTGGCTTGATTCGATGCTCAAATCATGTTATCCGACATGTAATTATAGTATCCCAACCAATTAATTAGGCTAAAACACAATCGTATGATTTTTCCCGAATTAACGCATAAACCCTAATTTATGAACACTCATCAATTCGATTTTCTGGGTGTAACTAAACACTCATAACATGATTAGGACTTAATTCCGACCGTTTTCCACCATTCAATTTTGTCTCAAACACAAAAAATCATATTAACCCAATTCGACATAAACCCTAAACCTATTTTATTCGATTTAGAAAAATTTAGCCGTTTGATCATTAAATTCTTGAAAACCATGTCTTATAATCATATAAACAATGTGTAAGTATTCACAGATTTGAAGATTCTTGTCGGTTTAGTAGAATGATTTGTGGTTGTGGATTGAGTTGGTAAGAAATAAATGATGGTAGATGAAAAGTATTAACTGCTAGTGAAATGCAGTTATTACTTTGTGAATTTTTTGTTTTTGTTAAATTTTAAGTTTGCAACATACTCACATTAAGTCCCTTAACCATATTGCTTTTCAATCAAAGTCCTCACTCACAACTTATTAACTAGACTTGACATGTTTTAGGCAAGAACAATTTAATACTCCCCTTTGACTTATGAATATTTGAAAAACATTTTTAAGATCAAAGAGGGTTTCTCACAGATAATATTACCACCACTTTATAAAGCAACAATTTTGAGGAAATATGCGAGTATAAATTTTAATAATAATTTTAAAATTTGAACTTCAAACTTCCCCTCAACACTTGTTCAGAAAGAATTGGTAATGTGTTGAAGTGAACAAAGTGTTGATGGAAATTTTGTACTTGCATTTTTTTTAAACTAAAAATAGAAAATCTTTTTGTGTTTTTGATAAAATATTTGCAAAGATAGTTTTGGTGTTTGACTTGCTTAATTGTTTGTAAGAAAGTTGTTTAAATCCTCTAGAGTCAAACACCTCATACCAATTTGGTGAACTAATTCCACAAATCTTGCATAGGGCAAGGCTTTGGTGTATAAGTCTACCAATTGGTATTTTGTACCCACAAAATATAATTAAATAGTACCCTGTTCCACGTGCTCCTTGATAAAATGGTATCGAAGTGCAATGTGTTTTGACTTCGAGTGTTGAACTGTGTTACATGAGATGGAAATGACACTCTTTGAGTCGCAGTACATAGGAATCTTGTTGAAAATGTAACCGTAGTCCATCAGTTGTGATCGCATCCAAATGACTTGAGCACAACATTCTGACATGGCTACATATTCAGATTTTGTAGACGATAATGAGGTACATTCTTGCTTCTTTGACTGCCAGGATACAATTTTATCTCCTAGAAATTGCACTCCCCTAGATGTACTTTTACATGTGTCTAGACATCCTGCATGATCAGCATCTGAAAAAGCAATTAGTTTAAAGCCAGAATCTTTCGGATACCAGATCCCCAAATGAATGGTTCCCTTTATGTACCGAAGAATTCTTTTAACCTCAGAGAGGTGTCTTTCAGTAGGTCGAGACTGATAGCGGGTGCAAAGATATGTTGCAAATACAATATCTGGTCGGCTGGCTGTTAGATACATGAGTGACCCAATCATACTTCGGTATTTTGTAGTGTCAATTGGTGTCCCATGTAAATCAGCATCCAGCTTTGGAGATGATGCAGATATAGGAGTATTATATGTGTCACAACTTGTCATGCCATGTTTCTTTAAAATCTCTAGAGCGTATTTGGGCTGATTTAGAAAAATACCACGGGGGGATTGATGAACTTGAAGTCCTAAGAAGAAAGTAAGTTCACGCATCATAGATATCTCAAAATTTTGTTTCATTAGTTTAGCAAAAGCATTTTAGTACTTTTTATGTGTTGAACCAAAAATGATATCATCAACATAAATTTGAACAATTAAGATGTCCTCCCCGTGTTTTTGAATAAACAGTGTAGGATCAACGGATCCTTTGGTAAAGTGATTAGCTATTAAGAATGTGGACAGTTTATCGTACCATGCCCTCGGGGCTTGTTTAATGCCATTCAGGGCTTTCTTAAGCCTGTACACATGATTTGGATATTCTGGATCGATGAAGCCCTCTAGTTGTGTGACATATACTTCTTCACGGGGTTGCCCATTCAGGAATGCAGTCTTCACGTCCATTTGATAAACGGTGATGTTCTTATCGGCAGCATACGCCAGAAACATGCAGACAACTTCAAGTCTAGCCACTTGTGCAAAGGATCCTTCAAAGTCAATGCCTTCTTCTTGGCTGAAACCTTTGGCAACCAGACGAGATTTGTTACGAATAACTGTTCCATCAGCATCCAGTTTGTTTTTCCAAATCCATTTAAGTCCGACAACGTAGACTCCATCAGGTCTTTCTACTAATTCCCAAACTTCAAGACGTTTGAATTGATCAAGTTCTTCTTGCATTGATTCAATCCACTTATCATAAGTTAAGGCTTCTTTAATCTTCTTTGGTTCTGTTTGACAGATGGTAAGTGCATAAATGCATGTTTCACCATCTGTGTGAAGTCTTTTTCGTGTCATGACTGGATTGTCTGGATTACCAATCACATTCACTAAAGGATGATCTCTTGTCCATTTGTGGGTTGAAGGGTAATGTTGAAAATTATTGTGCATACTAGACGGATCCAAGTTGCTTGTTGACGACTCAGCAATATCGAGAACGGTTAGAGCCGGAGCAAATGGATTAAAGAATGCATTTCCGTCATAATTTGCAGGTGTGGGTACTTCTTGATGTAGGAGATGTTCAGCTGCATTCTCAGTATTAAAAGCGGTTTGTTCTTCTGTTGATGGTGATTCCATTGGAGGTGCGCCTTCAGCAACTGTTGTTGTTGTAATAGCAGGTGTATCAGGTACTGGAATATGATCAGGTTGTGCAGCGGAACTTGTAGATACATCTGGTGCACGACTAACAAGAGAATCATCGAACAGTGGAGCAAACAAGTTTTCCAAATCCTTACGGTTGAGGGAGAGTGGTGCAGCTGATTGATCAGGAAAGTTTAGACTGTTAGTTGCGGGTCCTAAGCTGTTTTGCTCAGAGGCCATGTCTGTGAGTTCATCAAAATTAGCATGTATTGTCCCTTGAATTTCTCTAGTGCGACGGTTCCAGATACGAAAACCTTTAGAGTTCTCACAGTATCCAACAAAGATTCCAATGTCAGCTTTGGCTTTCAGTTTTCCAAACTCATCACGATCATTATTAGGGTAACAGAGGGCACCAAATACATGAAATTAATTTATGTTCTATTTACGGTTATGAACAAGCTCATATGGAGTTTTGTGATGCCTTTTGTTGATCATACAACGGTTTTGAGTGTAACAATCGGTTGAGACAGCTTCAGCCCATAGGTAATTAGGTAATTGAGCATTGATTAACATCGTCCTTGCAGCTTCCACTAACATCTTGTTGCGGCTTTCGACAACCCCATTCTGTTCTGGACTTCTGGCAATAGATGTTTGGTGTTCAATTCCTACTTTCTCAAATTACTCACGAACAGTTTGATTCTTGAATTCAGTTCCGTTATCTGTTCTAACTTTTCTGACTATATTGCGAAGCTGAACCTAAATTTTAGTGAGAAAGGTGATGATCATAGAAGGAGCTTGATCTTTGGTTCGTAGAATGTAGACCCAAGTACGTCTGGAAAAATCATCGACGATTACCAAAATGTAGCGTTTCCCATTGATTGTTTGAACACGCATCAGGCCACACAAATCCATATGGAGAAGTTGAAGAACATGATCAGTACTGTGCTCGGTTTTAGAAGGAAAATGAGCACGAGTACTTTTCCCTTGTTCACATGTTGGACATAGGTGATCTTATGCATACTGAAACCTTGGAAGACCGTCGACTAATTTATGACGAGCAAGATCTGTCATGGTCTTGAAATTCAAATGAGACAATCGTGTGTGCCATAGCCAAGATTTTGTAGAGTGTGCTTTGGAGAGTAAACATATGGGAGAAGAAGCGGTCATGTCAGACATAGAAATAGTGTAGAGACTCCTTCCGCGTTTGCCCGTCATGAGGTCGTTTCCTTGTAAATCACGAACGAAGCAAGTTTTCTCCCTAAAAGCTACTTCCAAATCACCATCACAAAATTGCTCTACTGAGAAAAGGTTGTGTGCAAGGCCTTCGACATAGTATACACGGCTAATCTCGATGTTGCCATTGACATAGTCCCCATAGCCCATTATAGCAGCAAAATGATCATTCCCGAATCTGACAATTCCTATGAACTTTGCAACAAAGTTTACAAGAAGTTTAAGGTTTCCTGTCATATGTCGGGAACAACCGCTATCAACAATCCAAAGTACAATTTGAATCACCTGCATCACACGGTGACAACGCAGATGGAGAGATAGTAACGGTGGAACCCGTTGGGTTAGTACCACAGTTATTAAGCATTTTAGGTAACAAAGTAAAACTAGGTTTCCTCTGTAGCCAACATTGCCATGTCCAACTAGATTCAGCTTTCTTCTTAGTAAATGCACTAGGTGATTGGATTGTTTTAGTAGTAATTATGGTTTTGTCTACGGCAGTCTAAGAAACTACACTTGGCGATTTTCCTAATATTGACTTAGAAGCGGTAGTGGGCCTAGAGGAAATGCCATATGTCCATTTCTGATTACGAGACAAAAGAGACTTTGCAACACACTTTTTATGATCACCAGACAACATACTTGTACGACAAAACACATAAGAAGCATCAACATTCAAAACATTCATAACATTCAAAGTCTTAGCATTTGTTACATCAAGATTCGAATTACAAGTTTTTAAGTTTGATTCTACATCAGACGCAACATGCTTTTTATTTAAACTCCTAAGGTGGTCTTCTACTTCTTGGTCTTTTAGTGTACCGCTCTTACGTTGCCAGATACTAGTCTTCTTTTTGGTGCTCTTAGGCCTGGATCTGCTAACGCTAGGAGGGGTGACTATTCCTGTAGAAGCCGAAGCATTCACATTAGTAGTCTGAGGGGATGCTTTCCTAGGTGTTTTATCTATTTTATACATTCCTAGTGCAATCACATTTGTGTGAACAAATTTCCCTTTTTCAAGTAATTTAATTTTCTCTTTTAGTTCAATGATGATGTGATTCTTTTGTTGAATTTTGGAATCCATTTCTCGATTTAAGCAAACAGTGTCATTCTGATTTTGACAAACTTCATCAATGTCCTTTTCATATTCAAAAATTTGACGTTTTAAAACAGCATTTTCATTTTGAAGATTCTGAATTTTGGAAGCGTGACTGTTTTGAAAGGACATTGATTCGTGTTGACTTTGTAATTTTAACTCAAAATCAAAACTCTGAGTCTGACACCATTGCAACTTTTGATTAAGTTGAAAAATCTCTTTTGAAAGTTTGTTTTAGGCATCATCATTGATTTTGCTAAATCTCTCATTTTCTCTTTTCAAATTAACAATTTCAAGTCTCAACTTATCAATATCAGCAGAATGATCATCAACAAGCATTGCATTGCAAGACACATAAATGGAATTCATGAACACAGAGATAATATCAGAACATAGAACATCTTCCAAGAGTCGATCTGCTTCTTTTTGTAAAATTTTGTTCTTACGTTTTTGTTTTGAGATCGCATTTTCAGTTGCATTAAAAATGTTCATCATCGATGTTACTTCTGATTGAAGTTCCTGTTCCGAGTGTGTAACACAAAGACAAAAATGTTGAACATGTGGTAAAAATTGTTTTTGAAAAATTTCTCTCTTTTCTTTTTCATAAGGAGAAAGAAAAGTGGAAACTTTTATTTCAGAGTTACGTTCAATTGCTTGTTCCAAAAATTTTATGTCTTCCATAAATGTATCAAAATATCTAAGTACAAGACATATTTTTGGTAATGGTACAATTACACCCGAATTTGGTAAAGAACCATTTATTTGTGCCACTGGTTTGACAGGACCAACCTCAGAAGAAGATTCATTCATTTGCATTAAAACCATTACTGTTCTGTTTTATCTTGTTGAGGAACGAAGGTGTCGGTGATATGAGGTACTTTTGAGTAATCAAATGGTTTATTAAACTTGACATTTCTCATTTTAGATCGGCTCTCTTCTTCCTGTTCCATTTCTTCCTCACAATTATAGACAACAACACGCATAATAGATTCATCAAAAAGATGTTCTGCACTATACAATTTTGGATTTTCCTTGAGTGCTTTATGTAGAAAACGTGGTTTGTCATCCCCAATAGCAAAGCCATATCTGTAACACCCCCATTTTTCGATATACGTAGCAGAATATAAGTTGGGGTATTACTTCATGGTTCACAGTCATGAGTATAGAAAATGACTCAAAAAGAGACGTTTTAAAATAAAATTGATATCATTCATTTATTTATATCAGAGTACATAATATAGGTCCCAACAGGAAGTTTTGAAAATACGTAATAAAATACATTATTCTTTGAATGATAACAAAGTGGACACTCTTGTTATAAGAAGAAAGTCCACAGCCACTCCGTGCCAAGTCATGTCTTTAATCACCTGAGATAAACATGCTTAAAAAGTCAACACAAAGGTTGAGTGAATCCATAGTGTTTTCAGTTGTAATAGGTTTGAACACAAGCTAGATAAAAAGAAATCAGTAGTACTGCAGTGTAAAGTATATATATTGCACTAAGTCTCATGGCACGCAAAACGTTAACAGGTTATCTTCATAGTTATAAGCTATGAGATATAAATTACCACATAATTAAATGTAAGTAACCTTGCCCTCGAGTAGGAGATTTCCAGTCTTTTTATTTAACTCAAATAAAATGCATTTGGTTACGTTACGGTAACACAAAGGGGCTGTCAAACCCAATAGATCTATCCATTATATTCGCGCTCACCCGTAGGTGATTAGAGGTCCATGATTAGGGGTCTTTTGGGCAGTAGCAAACTTATGCAATAAAATCAGGAAAGCATCCAGAAAATACTTGTGTTCGGTTTAGTAGCATGTATCTCCCCACAAGTTTGGAAAAACGTTGTAAAAAGTGGGACTATGAACTCACCTGGTAGTCTTGATGAATTACAAAGTTAAATGAAGTTGATAAATGTCTCCGGCACGCTACCTGTGTTGGTGTGACAAGTTTTCAGTAATCGTTTCTAATTATATAAGCTTTCCAATGTTCGTTTCGTAATACCTTGGTTGATGGTTAAATACTTAATTAAGCCAATATGTAGTTTCAAAAATAAGATTTTTATCTTATTTCTTATCTGTAGATTTTGGTTCTGTCTGTTCATTATTTAGATACTCCGTTTGTTAGTTACTGTATAAAACGTATATTAGGTTTTAAATCTATTAATAATAACAATAATAATAATAATAATAATAATAATAATAATAATAATAATAAATAATAATAATAATATAATAATAATAATAATAATAATAATAATAAAAATAATAATAAAATAATATGATATTAAATAATAATTAGGGTTTATATTAAGTTTAAATCTAACTATAATTTCTAGTTGGCAACTTTACCTCGAACTATTAGGATTTGACAGTTTACCGTGGACTTTTAGAAAATACAATTTTTACGCCTGAACTTGATTAATTGACACTTTATGCCCCTAAGTTTCGAAAATGACTCTTTTATCCCTAGGTTTCATTCGACTGCAATACATAGTCTAATATGAAACTAGCTGAGTCTTGGCAGTTTACCTTGGTCTTCTAGTCGATTACACCGAGGTCCTTTATATACAAAAACGTTTGTTTTACAAATCATTGCGAAATTTTACGATCCTTAGCCAAATACTTATCGTGTTAGACTACTTTACAAAATACAGACTTGGTTCGAACTTATGACTTCGAAACCATTTTGAAAACTCTCGATCCACAGTTTACTCGACCAGAATCGACCAACAAAGTGGCTGGTTCTCCCTCGTTTCTTAACAATTTAGTGATCTTTTTCTATGTTTAGCTTTTAGTGATCTTTAACCATGCAATATAGATTTTAGATTCATTTGCTGTCGAAATTAAACACACAAACACTGCATTGCTGTGTTGCTGATAGAAGAAAAGAAAAGAAAACTTGGTTTTTGGTTTTGACTTATTAGCTAGACATCTTTAGACTATTTCAGTATGTTTAAATATTTAGAGTATTTCTTAGTTCATTTTAGAGAACTAGTGGTTTCTAGAAAATTTAATTATGTTTACTACTCGATAAGCAGAATAAACAAAATCGATTCTGTATTTTCTGGCTATGTCATGTTGTAAGACATATTTTAATATGTCTTTAGATACATATTATATTAAAGAAGTAATTTAAAAATAGGGCTAAGAACATACCTTTGAATTTAAAGTCGATTAGGGTATATTTTGGGAACTAGGGTTCGAATTGACTCCACCACAAATCTAGCCTTCTCCTAATGCCCCTTAAGGACTAATATGATCTTAATTTAGGGTTGTGGGATCAGAAATGGGGCTGTGGGTTGCCGTGAGGATTTGTTCGAGTAGTGGTGATGGTGAATTAGGGTTTCTAGGTTTGGTTCCTATTTATAGAGAGGTTCTAGGGTTTCTTACATGTTCTAGGGAGTTTATGGAAGTGAGTGAGGTGAGTTGTATGGCTGTTAGGACGCAACATGTGGAGGAGGGGGAAATGAAGGTGTGGAAGATTATAATACACACAAGTGCTGCTATTTCTAGAAGAGGGAGTGTTGGCAAGTTAGGTTTCATACAAATGGGTGCTTAGGGTTTAAGGAATGAACTAAGGTTGTGTCTTTGATCCTATTTGAACCAAACTAGACAGACTAGAAGGGTTTTGGTTCGTTGGTAGCTTTAGGGGATTGTACCTACGGCTTAGTTAACTAGTACTCTAGGGTTTAGGGCAAAACTAGGGTTTCTAAGTCTAGGTTTTCCATAGAAATGAATTTTTGATTTATGTAACACATTTCTTTATATGTCGATTTCTATATAATAGTGAGAAAATGGTTTTTGTGCTTAGGAAGGTTGTACCTTAGGCTTGAAAGAGTTGTACTAGGGTTAGGTTAATAAGAAAATATAATATTAATTATTTCTTAACTTTATATAATTTTTATGAAATTTTTAATAGGCTTTGAATACATATAAATGAGTTTTTTAGTTTTTATGCATTGGTGGGTTGTACCTTGAGTTTAAGGTGTTGTACATATGTTAAATAACTTAATAAATTATTTTTAGAATTTATTGTGTGAAAATATTACAAAGTATGTAATTTAAATAACTATTATTAAAGTTTTTATAAGATTTTTATTTTCATTTAAGTTTTATGCTTAAATGACTTGTACCTTAGTTTAAGGGACTTGTACATAGTATTTTTATAAAAATATTAGCTAGGGTTTGTTAATAAAATAATAGTTTCTGTGAAATTAAGGTTTTATCGGACGTTATAGTGTAATTAGAGTTTCCGTGCTTTAGTGACTTGTACATTACCTAAGTAATTTATATTTTGGTATTTCTATGGTTTCGTTAGTTATATTTGGTATTACAGTGGTTTGGAGTCTCATAGAAACTATTTTAGTGGGAATAGTTTAGCTTAATTCGTATATTAACGAATTAATGTAAGGTGGCAAATGGTAATTTGTAAAGTGTTAAACTTGACATAGAAAAATGTTTATATGAATAAACATTAAATAGGCTGAGGTTAGGTTGCGTGCGGGCACGTTTATCATAGTTGTGAGTTACGTCACATGAGATAGTGGTTCCGCTCAGGCAAGTAAATAAAAAAAAAATATATGCAGAAAATGGTTAAGTGTAGTGTATTACCAAATGAGATTTTTCGCAGTGGTTATAGTATCCCCCCGTTGACAGAATCTCGTCCCGAGATTCAGTCTATGTTGGTCGGAGAGTTTGGAAAAATATGTGGGTACTTTGCCCGGATTTGATCTTCTCGTTCCCAGGTAAATTCTGGTCCTCTCTTGGAGTTCCATTTCACCTTAACGATGGGAACGCGACTTCGCTTGAGTTGTTTGATTTCTCTATCCATGATCTCTACAGGCTCTTCCACAAAATTAAGCTCGTCATTGAGACGAAGCAATTTCATGGGAATAACAAGTGTTTCATCTGATAGACATTTCTTTAGATTAGAGACGTGAAAGACAGGGTGAACTTTACTAAGTTCTATAGGAAGTTCGAGTCGATAGGCTACTGGACCGATTCTCTCCAGAATCTTGAATGGTCCAATATATCGGGGATTTAACTTTCCGCGTTTGCCGAATCTAACCATTCCCTTCCATGGTAACACTTTCAGCATTACCTTATCTCCCACTTCAAACTCCATAGGCTTTCGCCTCACATCTGCGTAACTCTTCTGCCTATCTCGGGCAACTTGCAGATGTTGTCGAATTTGCACGATCTTATCGGTAGTCTCCTGAATTATCTCTGGTCCGGTAAGTTGGGATTCTCAGACTTCCGCCCAGCAGACAGGTGACCGGCACTTTTGTCCATAAAGTGCTTCGAACGGTGCTGCTTTGATGCTTGCATAGTAACTATTGTTGTATGAGAATTCTACCAAAGGTAGATGTTTATCCCATACTTTGCCAAAATCTATTACACATGCTCTAAGCATATCTTCCAATGTTTGAATAGTTCTCTCACTCTGTCCGTCGGTTTGCGAATGATAAGTCGTACTCATATCTAAATTAGAAACCAAAGCTGTTTGGAGCTTTTCCCAAAATTGTGACGTGAAACGAGAATCACGATCAGAAATAATGGAAATCGGTACTCCATGCTGAGAGACTATCTCTTTCAGATATAGCTTGGCTAAATCTTCTACTTCATCGGTTTCCTTGATTGGCAAAAAGCGAGCTGACTTAGTAAGACGATCAATTATGACCCAAATGGTGTCATATCCGCTTGACGTTTTAGGCAACTTGGTTATAAAATCCATAGTTATCCTCTCCCATTTCCATTCAGGAATCTCAGGTTGTGTCAATAAACCAAATGGTTTTTGATGCTCAGCCTTAACTCGTGCAAACGTCAAACATTTACTGACATACTCTGCAATGTCAGCTTTCATGTTTGGCCACCAGTAAAGCTTTTTGAGATCCTGGTACATCTTTTCAGATCTTGGGTGGATAGAATACTTGGACTTATGTGATTCGTGCATAATCACATTTCTTAAATCACCAAAGAGTGGTAACCAACTTCGATTCTTTATACAACGAGTTCCATCAGGGCAAACTTCAAACGCTTTGTCCATGCCCCTTAAGTTCTCAGCCTGAATATTTTCCTCTTTTACTGCCTCAGTCTGCGCATTGAGAATTTGGGATGGAAGATCTGAGTTAATAGTCATGACTAAAGCCCTGACTCTATGTGGCTTAATTCGTTCCTTCCTGCTTAAAGCATCTGCCACAACATTTGCCTTTCCAGGGTGGTAACGAATCTCACAGTCATAATCACTTAACATCTCTAACCATCTTCGTTGCCTCATATTTAATTCCTTCTGGTCGAGAATGTGCTGAAGGCTCTTGTGATCCGTGAATGCAACACACTTTGTGCCATACAAATAGTGTCTCCAGATTTTAAGAGCAAACACAACTGCTCCTAATTCTAGATCATGAGTGGTATAATTCTTCTCGTGAATTTTAAGTTGTCGGGAGGCGTAAGCAATAACGCTGTTTCTTTGCATTAACACCGCACCTAGACCTTGATGTGATGCATCACAGTAAATAACGAAATCATCACTTCCTTCCGGTAAGGCTAGAATTGGTGCTTCACAAAGCTTTTCCTTTAACAGCTGGAAAGCTCTCTCTTGATCTTCTCCCCATACATGCTTTTTGTTCTTTTGTGTCAATTCCGTTAAATACTTGGTATCTTCGAAAATCCCTCAATGAATCTTCGATAATAACCAGCGATTCCTAAAAATTGACGTATCTCAGTGGGGTTCGTTGGGGTCGACCAACTCTTAACCGCTTCTATTTTGGAAGGATCCACGTGAATACCCTCTCGGTCTATCACGTGTCCAAGAAACTGTACCGTGTGAATCTAGAAATCACACTTGGAAAATTTCGTGTACAGTTGTTCTCTCTTAAGTAATTCCAAAATAGCCCTTAAATGCTCCGCATGCTCTTCTTCGTTTCGAGAATAGATAAGAATATCATCAATGAACACGATCACGAATTTTTCCAGATAAGGTTTACACACGCGATTCATGAGATCCATGAACACTGCAGGTGAATTAGTTAACCCAAATGGCATCACTTGAAATTCGTAGTGACCGTACCTCGTTCGAAATGCTGTTTTAGGAATATCTTCTCCCTTAACACGCAGTTGATGATATCCTGACCTTAGATCGATTTTCGAGTAGACACTTGATCCTTGCAGTTGGTCGAATAAATCTTCGATTCTCGGTAATGGATATCGATTCTTTACTGTAAGTTTATTCAACTCTCGGTAATCGATACACATCCTAAAAGATCCGTCCTTCTTTTTAACAAATAGGACAGGAGCTCCCCAAGGTGACGTACTAAGTCGAATAAAGCCTTTATCCAATAACTCTTGCAGTTGGTTGGATAACTCCTGCATCTCTGCCGGTGCTAAACGATAAGGTGCTCGTGTTATTGGTACTGCTCCTGGTACCAAGTCAATCTGAAACTCTACCTGTCGTACAGGTGGTAGTCCAGCTAACTCTTCAGGAAATACTTCTGAAAATTCTCGTACCACTGGTACATCTTCCAGTCGTTTTTCATTCGTTTCCTTCTCGGTAATATGAGCTAAAAACACTTGACATCCTCTATTGATGTATTTCAAGGTTTTTAGACAACATATTAAGCTTAGCCGAGTCTTGCTCTGATTACCTCGGATAATCAAAGTTTCACCTTCGAAAGGAATATGAACTACTTTTTTGTCGCACAGAATTCTAGCATGATATTTGGATAACCAATCCATGCCAACGATTACGTCGAAACTACTGAGTTCAATGGGCATAAGATCGATGTCGAAAGACTGATTTAGTAAGGTTTGAGTGCAATTTCGGATTATAGAGTTTGTGCTTACTAATTTTCCATTAGCTAGTTCGATCTTGTACGTGTTATGTAAAGCGGTAGGAGGGATTTTTAGTAGAGTAGCAAACGTAAGAGATATTAAACTTTTAACAGCTCCAGTATCAAATAATACTTTAGCTAAATGCTGATTTAGAGGGAACTTACCGGTGACTATGCCGGGGTTTTCCTGAACATCTCCTAGCACATAAACCCTTCCTCGGCCACCGTTGCTCGGATTATCATTTGCCTTTGGGCACTGATTCTTGTAATGCCCTTTCTCACCACACCCGTGGCAGGTTATGATTACCGGCTGTAGATTTGCTCCAGTTGCCCTACAGTCTTTGGTCTGGTGTCCAATCTTTTGACACTTTGCGCATTTGACAGCGCATGGACCATGATGGTGCAACGAGCATCGGTTGCAGAATGGCTTGGTTCTGACATAACCAGTTTTCTCAGCAGGTGGGTTGGCATACGCTCTGGCGGTCTCTTGTCGGCGGTTTTGTTGATGGTGGTGGTTATTATGATTTTGCTGGTAGTTGTTTTGGTTGTTTCGGTTGTTATTATTGGGGTAATTGTGTTTATTGGAATGGTTGTTGGGGAAATGGGTGATTTTTCGATCATCAAACTTTCGTTTGTTATCGAAATTCCCATGGGTAGAACCACGCTTAATCTCACGATCCATCAGCTGTTGAGCTATGGTAAACGCTTCTTCCAGTGACTGGGGTTTAGACGCAGTAACATTTCCTTCAATGCGTCGGGGTAAACCCTCAATATATTTCTCTAACATCTTCTCAAGATCAGGCACAACAGATGGACATAGGAGAGAAAGCTCCTGAAATCTCCTGTTGTAGGCCTTCAGATCTGTCCCTTTCACAACTAGCTGGTGAAACTCATCTTCCAGCTTCTTAATCTCAGTTCGTGGACAGTACTTTTTCAACATCTTCTTCTTAAGATCATCCCAAGTGAGCTGATGAGCTGCTTCTACTCCCATTGTCTGAGAAATACAGGTCCACCAAGACAGGGCATCTTCCAAGAAAGTCCCTGCTGCAAAGGTAACCTTACAGTCATCAGTACACCCACATCTCATAAAGACTACTTCCGTACGCTCAAACCAACGAGCTAACTCTGTTGCTCCTTCTGTTCCTCTAAAGAAAGTTGGTTTGCAGTTTATGAAGTCTTTGTAGGTGCACTTGCGAGCTGTAACAGTCTCGTTCTCTCCATTGGGTCGGCTAGTGCTTCCAGTACGGGCAAATTCGGCTGCTTGACTCTCTAGTGCTGCAGCAACACTGTCTGCAACAAGCTTTCGGATAGCGGCTTGGGACATGCGTGGTTCGGGGGAAGTGCGAGGCATATTTCTATTAACATCACAAGAAAACACATGTTTAGATTTCGCATATTTGACAATGTCAAAATATGTCTGAATCATCATACATGTATTTAGATTAATCACTGGCCCATATCTATTTATATCGTTCACCGCATTTTACTCCACCACGTATAGTCATAAATATCTTAATATTTTGCTATATATATAACAAAATTTTGACACAAGTGTCATATTTATGCTACACATCCTGTGGCTAGTACAAAACGCAAAAGCTATTAGATATAAACTATGTGCTAGTGTCCTAGTTATACCATAGGTCTCATGACTGAGATATAGTACAAAAGATACGGATAAAGATCTAGTTTAACGGCTATCGGCAGTCTTTTCCAGTCGAGTCTCCAGATCAGCTATCATACTGGCGACTACTTGCTGATTCTCCTGATACTGGGCCTTCATTGCTTCCATGGTCGTCTCCAGGGCAGCAATCTTTTCATGTGCAATCTTCAGCTCTTCATTTCTTAGTAGCATTTCATCTATCAACTTTAACTCATTATCGTAAAGGGTATATATTTCGTGTCTAACTTGCTTATCAAGCTCACCTATCTCCTTACGACTTTCCTCCAGCTTTTGTCGTATAACCTTTTGTTCAGTCGCCAACTCTTCAATTCCATACTCCATACTTTCGATACGTTCTAGTGGTAACTCATCCAGATGGCCTAGACCAGTCTTAATTTGCTCTTCCTGTCTCTCCAATCGTGTCAGCAGAGTGGAAACGGTCGGAGGTCGCTCACGAGCTTCCTGCGAACTCTCTCCTACCTCGAAAACTCTCGGTGGTGTAGGCGATCGAGGTAAGGCATGATATCGGGCAATAATAGCTCTGACCTCATCATTGAGTCCGTATGGAACAGATGGAGGAGTGAAATCGGTAGATGACGATGGCGGCTGAGCTAAAGACGTTGGGACTAAGAGATCAAAATTAGGCAACATATATGGATATGGACGGGGTAAAGGTGAGGAAAATACGGGAAGCGTTCTCATTCGCGCCGTTCTTCGAACTCCTTCGCGGGTTTGTATGTATGGATCATCTGGAAGTGGTAGAACATCTGGCATCGCAATATCTTTAGATGGCTCTTCTGATGGAATCGACTCCATATCGTGTCCGAATACTGTCTCAGGTACTATGGAAACATCCTCGGATGGATTCGATTCTATCGTTTGCCTGGGTACCGTGATGTCCGAAACTGTCATGACATTTTCATTGTCCAAGTCCGACATAAGAGTAATAGTATGGGTAGGGGAAACCATAACTCTGTAACCACCCGATAATTATAAGTATCACACTAGTTAATTAAATAGTAATCACATAAATAATATTTCAGTGGAGCTGTGGCACGGAGGAATTTCAGGGTAAATTTTTGTGAAAATCGGTTATAGTCCAATGTTTGAAAACATTTGGTTCTCTATAACCATGAGCTCTGATACCAATCTGTAACACCCCCGTTTTTCGATATACACAGCGGAATATAAGTTGGGGTATTACTTTATGGTTCACAGTCATGAATATAGAAAACGACTCAAAAAGAGACGTTTTAAAATAAAATTGTTATCATTCATTTATTTATATCAGAGTACATAATATAGGTCCCAACAGGAAGTTTTGAAAATACGTAATAAAATACATTATTCTTTGAATGATAACAAAGTGGACACTTTTGTTATAAGAAGAAAGTCCACAGGCACTCCGTGCCAAGTCATGTCTTTAATCACCTGAGATAAACGTGCTTAAAAAGTCAACACAAAGTTTAAGTGAATCCATAGTGTTTTCAGTTGTAATAGGTTTGAACACAAGCTAGATAAAAAGAAATCAGTAGTACTGTAGTGTAAAGTATATATATTGCACTAAGTCTCATCGCACACAAAACGTTAACAGGTTATCTTCATAGTTATAAGCTATGAGATATAAATTACCACATAATTAAATGTAAGTAACCTTGCCCCCGAGTAGGAGATTGCCAGTCTCTTTATTTAACTCAAATAAATTGCATTTGGTTACGTTACGGTAACACAAAGGGGCTGTCAAACCCAATAGATCTATCCATTATATTCGCGCTCACCCGCAGGTGATTAGAGGTCCATGATTAGGGGTCTTTTGGGCAGTAGCAACCTTATGCAATAAAATCAGGAAAGCATCCAGAAAATACTTGTGTTCGGTTTAGTAGCATGTATCTCCCCACAAGTTTGGAAAAACGTTGTAAAAAGTGGGACTATGAACTCACCTGGTAGTCTTGATGAATTATAAAGTTAAATGAAGTTGATAAACGTCTCCGGCACGCTACCTGTGTTGGTGTGTCAAGTTTTCAGTAATCGTTTCTGATTATATAAGCTTTCCAATGTTCATTTCGTAATACCTTGGTTGATGGTTAAATACTTAATTACGCAAATATATAGTTTCAAAAATAAGATTTTTATCTTATTTCTTATCTGTAGATTTTGGTTCTGTCTGTTCATTATTTAGATACTCCGTTTGTTAGTTACAGTATAAAATGTATATTAGGTTTTAAAATCCTATTAATAATAATAATAAAAATACTAATACTAATAATAATAATAATAATAATAATAATAATAATAATAATAATAATAATAATAATAATATTAATAATAATAATAATAATAATAATAATAATAATAATAATAATAATAATAATAATATTAAATTAATAATTAGGGTTTATTATTAAGTTTCAATCTAAACCTTTTAATTTCTTAGATTGGCAACTTTTACCCTCGAACTATTAGGACTTGACAAGTTTTACCCTTGGACTTTTAGAAAAATACAATTTTTACCCCTGAACTTTGATTAATTGACACTTTATACCCTTAAGTTTCGAAAATAACTCTTTTTACCCCCAGGGTTTCATTCGACTGCAAACATAGTCCTAATTATGAAACTAGCTAGAGTCTGGGCAGTTTTACCCCTTGAGTCTTCTAGTCGATTACACCCGAGGTCCTTTTCATACAAAAACGTTTTGTTTCGTGCAAATCGTTGCGAAACTTTTTATGACTCCTTAGCCAAAATACTTATCAGTGTTATAAGACTACTTTTACAAAATACCAGACCTTGGTTCGAACTTATGACTTCGAAAACAATTTTTAAAACTCTCGATCCACAGTTTACTCGACACAGAATCGACCCAACAAAAAGTGGTTGGTTCTCCCTCGTTTCTTAACCAATTTAGCTGATTCTTTTTCCTATGTTTATCCCTTTTAGTGATCTTTAACCATGCCAAAATATAGAATTTTAGGAGTTCATTTGCTTGTCGAAATTAAACACACAAACACAACATCTGCTGTGTTGCGCGACAAAAGAAAAAGAAAAGAAAAACCTTGGTTTTTGGTTTTCGACTATATTAGCTAGCATCTTTAGACTATTCTCAGTATGTTAAACATATTTAGAGTATTTCTAGTTCATTTTAGAGAACCTAGGGTTTCTAGAAAATTTAATCATATGTATACTACTCGATAAGCATAATATGAAACAAAATTCGATTCTGTATTTTTCTGGGCTATGTCATGTTGTAAGACATGTTTTAATATGTTATTAGATACATAATATATATAAGAAAGTAATTAAAAAGGGCTAAGAACATACCTTTGAATTTAAAGTCGATTAGGGTATATTTTGGGGACTAGGGTTTGAACTGACTCCACCACAAATCTAGCCTTCTCCTAATGCTCCTTAAGGACTAATATGATCTTAAATTAGGGTTGTGGGATCAGAAATGGGGTTGTGGGTTGCTGTAAGGATTTGTTCGAGTAGTGGTGATGGTGAATTAGGGTTTCTAGGGTTGGTTCCTATTTATAGAGAGGTTCTAGGGTTTCTTACATGTTCTAGGGAGTTTATGGAAGTGAGTGAGGTGAGTTGTATGGCTGTTAGGGTGCCACATGTGGAGGAGGAGGAAATGAAGGTGTGGAAGATTATAATACACATAAGTGTTGCTATTTCTAGAAGAAGGAGTGTTGGCAAGTTAGGGTTCATACAAATGGGTGTTTAGGGTTTAAGGAATGAACTAGGGTTGTGTCTTTGATCCTATTCGAACCAAACTAGACAAACTAGAAGGGTTTTGGTTCGTTGGTAGCTTTAGGGGATTGTACATATGGCTTAGTTAACTAGTACTCTAGGGTTTAGGGCAAAACTAGGGTTTCTAAGTCTAGGGTTTCCATAGAAATGAATTTTTGATTTATGTAACACATTTTTGTATATGTCAATTTCTATATAATAGTGAGAAAATGGTTTTTGTGCTTAGGAAGGTTGTACCTTAGGCTTGAAAGAGTTGTACTAGGGTTAGGTAAATAAGAAAATATAATTTTAATTATTTCTTAATTTTATATAATTTTTATTAAATTTTTAATAGGCTTTGAATACATATAAATGAGTTTTTAAGTTTTTATGCATCGGTGGGTTGTACCTTGTGTTTAAGCTGTTGTACATATGTTAAATAACTTAATAAATTATTTTTAGAATTTATTGTGTGAAAATATTACAAAGTATGTAATTTAAATAACTATTATTAAAGTTTTTATAAGATTTTTATTTTCATTTAAGTTTTATGCTTAAATGACTTGTACCTTAGTTTAAGGGACTTGTACATAGTATTTTTATAAAAATATTAACTAGGGTTTGTTAATAAAATAATAGTTTCTGTGAAATTAAGGTTTTATCGGAAGTTATAGTGGAATTAGAGTTTCCGTGCTTTAGTGACTTGTACATTACCCAAGTAATTTATATTTTGGTATTTCTATGGTTTCGTTAGTTATATTTGGTATTACAATGGTTTGGAGTCTCAAAGAAACTATTTTAGTGGGAATAGTTTAGCTTAATTCGTATGTTAACGAATTAATGTAAGGTGGCAAATGGTAATTTGTAAAGTGTTAAACTTGACATAGAAAAATGTTTATATAAATAAACATTAAATAGGTTGAGGTTTGGTTGCGTGCGGGCACGTTTATCATAGTTGTGAGTTACGTCACATGAGATAGTGGTTACGCTTAGGCAAGTAAATAAAAAAATATTATATGCAGAAAATGGTTAAGTATAGTGTGTTACCAAATGAGATTTTTCGCAGTGGTTACAATATCCTTGGGGATTTTGCTTTAGAGTAAATTTCTGAATTGTTGTTACCGACTCACCGGTTTTATAAACAACTTTTTGAAACTCTTTTAGTTTACATTCCAACTCTACGATTTCCTCAATATATGAATCAATCCGTTTCCTATATACTTGTTTGTGTTCAGAAAAACTATTTTGACAAGTTGACAACTCTGTTTTTGTTTTTGAAAGTTCAAAGTGTAGGAGTTCAACCTGTTGTTCGAAATCTAATTTTTCTTGTTCCATTTGAGAAATCAAGTCATTTTTGGAAACAGTTAATTCTCGTATCTGATGTTCTAACTCTTGTTGTTTCACATAAGATTGTTGGAATGCAACTTCAAAACTTTTTTCGCATTTTTCTTTTGTTTCATAGTTTGTAAGTTGTAAATTATAGCACTCAAGATCCTTTTCGATTGATCTCATTGCATTTATCAATTTGGGATTTTGTGAGTCCAACTGGATTTGGGTGGTCAAAAGGTCATGATTTCCGGATCTGGACCAAGCAAAAGATCATTTTGTTCAAATTGATCATTGTTATCATCATCAATTGGATCATCAAATGTAACAACCGGGTTAATTTGATCTTCATCAAATGTAAAAACTGTGTTCATTTGATCATCTTCTTGAGTAGATAAGAAAGAACCAGTTTGAACAATTTGCTCTTCTACTGATGCAGATGCAGATGGTGATACTATTTCAAGGATTAGACATGTTGAATTAGGTACCTGAGACAGCCCATCAGTATCATATACTGGGCATGTTTCACCCATGTGCATTTCTTACATGTTGGCCATCAACATCACGGCTGCATTAGCTTCTAAATCTTCCATATCATCATCAGAGTATGCACTTGCCATGATGTTGGTCTCTTTTTCAGTAAGAGTGCCCCCAGATTCATCCTTAAGAGCAAGCAGTAGTGCTTGCTTGTGGTACTCACTTCCTCTTGTTGTCAATTTGGGGCATGCACTAGCCAAATGACCCTTTCCATTACAGTTGTAACATCTGACCATTGTATTTCCAATCCCTTGATTCCCGGTTTCAACAATCTCAGCCCTTCTATGTGGAGTACTAGCATTGTTCCTACTGCTACTTTCTGCATTAAACCTCTGACCTGTACCTGAGTGTTGGGTTTTATATTTCTATAGATTTGATGATACAAAACAAGAAGAATGAAACATTAATTCTGGTTGCAGGAGTGGTTAAGTCTCCTGGTTAAGTCTCCTAGTTAAGTCTTCCAGTTAAGTCTCCTCGTTAAGTCTGGTGGTTAAGTCTGGTGATTACACAATTAAGTCTTCTAGTGTATCAGGTGCTGCTATGAGTCATACTATTGCTGGATGGATAAAGATGAAGAAGATATTATACTATAGATAATATCTAGATATTTGATCAGTCAACAAAGTTGTAAACAAAGATATAAGTTGTATCTTAATGACTGACATACACAAGCAAGTAGTAGACAAGACTTAACAACTTTGTAATGATCTCCTTTGTTCTATAAAAAGGAGATCATAGCTTATATACTTAGTATGATTTACAAGTGTTTATTATGCTTAGAATTTAAAACACAGAAATGTGTTAAAATGTAAAACATCAAAAGAGTGTATGTATGAACATCAGACATGGGGTTTGATGTTGTTAGGTTTGTTTAGCCTCAAGGATCATTGATCCCTGATTAGAGTGTAATTGTACTGCTATTGATCAAGTAGTATTGGGGCTAGTTTGAATAACAAATGTTGAAGTTGGAAAAACCTTGTTGTGATAGTATTGTTTCTTTCATTGAATATTCCGCCAATATTATCATCGTACTTATCATAGTTAAAATCCTAGATCAAGGTCTAACAGCCTTGAGCCCATAAACGGTCTCAAAACTTATTTTTAGTTAGATAGTCTAAAATAAGTTTTCAACAAGTGGTATCATAGCAGGGGGGCTCTGGATTTAGGGATGTTACAAGGTTTTAGTTGAAGAAAGAAGAAAAATTCGTTTTTGCTTAATTTTTCACAACTTTCTACAGAGCTATTTTGCAAAGGCTATGGCTCATTCGTTAACCGTTGGATCGGGCTAAAATTTTTGTTGAAGGTTCTTGGCATATCAAGGTAGATTCTCACCGGAGGGATCTTCAATCTAAGCTTTAGATGGCAAGATATGCATCGTTGAAAACTGCTACAGAAACAGTTGAGGTATGAATTTTTGGTTTTCTTTCAAGGTTCACACACAAAGGGGAAGAATCACACACAAAAGAGAGTTGGTTCTTGAAAGATAAAAGGCTTGTTTCTATTTTCATTGGCGAAGAAGGTTAGTTGCTGCTTATTTGAAGATGAAGTAGAATTTTTCAAGGTTGTGCTCTTATCATATCTTAAGGTGGGTGTTACACTTTAAAGATAACTTGTTCGTTCGTTCAAGTAACTATGAAATGACAAACACTTAAAGGAGATACATTGTAGTACTCAGTGTCTCATAGAAGATGAGTTTATTGTCATGAGATTAAGGTCTCTTAATACATGTGTATTTGTTCGAAGTCAGTTTTAGTACAAGACATAAGACACAAGATTGGTTTATTATCTTTCATCATCAAGTTACTAATGGTTGGTTTTTCTTCATCAATCATAAAAGCCTACAGAATTGGAGATTCAAATGGTTAACATATGGGTTTCAGGGGAAGCTTAAATGTTCAGATGTATAACCATTTATTATATTTGTGCATCACCACAGGGAAAGTTATTGATTCTTACTACTGTTGATTAGTATTACAACTAATGGTTTAGATTTTTACTGTCTCATGTTCATTTTTAGTGTGGAAAACTTAATGGAGGGTAATTTGAGACATTAGAAGGATGAATTAGATGTGTAGTATTAGTTCGAAGTTGTAAAGATCATATTTGTAATATTCTCTATTTGTTGATAACAAAAAGGGGAAGAGATGTGGTGGATAGCATAGATTAAGGGGAAGACAGTATGGATTCATTCAAGGTGAGATTTAATTATCTCAATTTCTCTACTTCGTCTAGGGAAATTCGTACAATAACGTGTTTGTTTTGTAATCATCAAATAGGGGAAGATTGTTGGGTTTTATATTTCAATAGATTTGATGATACAAAACAAGAAGAATGAAACATTAATTCTGGTTGCAGGAGTGGTTAAGTCTCCTGGTTAAGTCTCCTAGTTAAGTCTTCCAGTTAAGTCTCCTCGTTAAGTCTGGTGGTTAAGTCTGGTGATTACACAGTTAAGTCTTCTAGTGTATCAGGTGCTGCTATGAGTCATACTATTGCTGGATGGATAAGGATGAAGAAGATATTATACTATAGATAATATCTAGATATTTGATCAGTCAGCAAAGTTGTAAACAAAGATACAAGTTATATCTTAATGACTGACATACACAAGCAAGTAGTAGACAAGACTTAACAACTTTGTAATGATCTTCTTTGTTCTATAAAAAGGAGATCATAGCTTAGATACTTAGTATGTTTTACAAGTGTTTAGTATGCTTAGAATTTAAAACACAGAAATGTGTTAAATTGTAAAACATCAAAAGAGCGTGTGTATGAACATCAGACATGGGGTCTGATGTTGTTAGGTTTGTTTAGCCTCAAGGATCATTGATCCCTGATTAGAGTGTAATCGTACTGCTATTGATCAAGTAGTATTGGGGCTAGTTTGAATAACAAATGGTGAAGTTGGAAAAACCTTGTTGTGATAGTATTGTTTCTTTCATTGAATATTCCGCCAATATTATCATCGTACTTATCATAGTTAAAATCCTTGATCAAGGTCTAACAACCTTGAGCCCATAAACGGTCTCAAAACTTATTGTTAGTTAGATAGTCTAAAATAAGTTTTCAACACTGAGTTTCCCATGTAACCACCCGATCCATTTCTTCCATAAGCTCTGTTTTGAATCTCAACTCTTCCATTTTGGACAACATCTTGATTACGAGTGTTGGATGAAGTACGAAGATGGTTGTTGGATTTGTTGGAGAACTTGCTGAAAGTACGAGCAATTAATGAAAATCGTTCATTCAATGAATTGAATGCATCATCTTCATCACTGTTGGCATTGGAGTAAAGCATGGTATCCGTGTTGTCATAAGGAACAAGTTGATTATCAGTTGATTGTGGTGTAGATTCATATAGAATGAGTTGATTCGATGAAGTTTGTTGAGGATACGCAAAGTTTTGTTGTTTTTTAACAATGGCCTGGTTTGATTGTGGAGCAAAGTGAGATTGAGCTATCAATGCTAGTGAGTTTGGAGTTGTTGACGGTGGATAACTACTAAGAGCAGCTCTATCTTTGTCAAATTTTGACTGATGATGCTTCAAATAATCATACAACAACCCATAAGATGCGTTATGTAGATTCTTTTCTTGACGATCAAAGGTGACATATTTCTGCCAGTCAGGACTAAGACAACTAAGGAACTTTGTGTTTACTGCAATCTTGGGTAGAAGAATGTTGTGTCTGTCTAAGTCGTTTATGATGTTGATGAACCTATGGTAATAAGACTCTAGAGATTCTCCTGCTTCAATCATGAACATTGTGTATTCAAGATAGAGTTTTGATTCCATATCATCTTGGTTCAATTCAGTGCCTTCCATGAGAAGATGAATGTGTTCCCACATGTCCTTAGAAGTCTTATGTGCATCAATACTTCTGAAGATTGGATTAGGAATTCCTTGAAGGATGTAGGATATTGCAAGTTCATTGGCTTCTTTATGAAGTACTTGTTCTGTTGTAAGCTGAGCATCAAGAATAGGGATCACAGTTGCTTCTCCTGGAGGAATGGTCTTTTGATCTCCAGGAACCGTTATTGTTGGCACTTGAAATGGTCCTTCAATGATAGCCTTTTTCATGTATTTTCCATGCGGTTTCTTGAGTTCAATGAACCATAAAAATCGACTTGCCCATTGCACATAGTTACTCGGAGTGAGCATAAGAGGTATGTCTAAGGATGCAGTCTCATGTCTTGATTGTTGACTACTTATTGCTTCACACATCTGATCAAACCAGTGTGGTTGTTTTGCTAGAAGTGGGTAGGACTGCATTGGTTGTTGTTGATATGTTTGTTGTTGAGGGACTTGTTGTTGAGGAAAAAATTGATGTTGTTTCATAACGAGTTGTTGTTGAGGATATTGTGGTTGTTGAGGATATTGTTGTTGCTGATGATACTACTGTTGTTGATTGTAGAAGTAGTTGTAGGTCAGTGGTTGATACATTCTTGTAGTAGTAACTTGTGTACTTATGGATCTTGTAGAGAATTGAGAAGTGTGTTATGAGTTATAAAGTTTGGTTTTGGTTAAGTGTGAATTTAGATGTTTTACTGTTTAATTCTGACAAAACACTGTTCACATGCAATTCCGACGAAACATTGTTTACAGTTGCCAATTGCGACGAGGTCACTGAATTGCGATGCCTTATCTGAATTCCGATGAAATTTCCAATTCCGATGGATTTATCTAATTCTGAAAAAAGTAGCTGAATTCTAATGAGTTAGTCAATTTCGATGTATCTGGGAATTGCGATGAACTTTGCAATTGCGACAGAAATTTGCGAGTCCGATAACTTATCTGAATTGCGATAGAACTTGGCAATTTTGATGACGTATCTAAATTGCAATTCCGATAATTTTCTCACTACCTTATACAAGATAGGAGATTTTCCTCAAAGTCGAAGTATTTTCACAAACTTGTACAAACAAGGAATCTACTAAGTAACAATTCTGGTAAGCCTTAAGTCGTCAAATCTGATAAACCCTAGTTGCTCCAATTCCGATAAACCCTAATTCTAAATTCCGATAAACCCTCGAAAGAATTCTGATAAACCCTTTTCACCAATTCCGATAGAAACACAGATCAAACAAAACTTTGGAAAACTAGAAGGGGGGTTGAATAGTTTTTACCGTTTTTAAAGTTTTATTTGCTTTGTTACTATATGTTACTTTCAAAGGAAACAATCACAAATAAATAATCACACAATGTAAACAAAAGATAAAGAGAGGAAAGATCAAACCACACGACACTGTTGTTTATAGTGGTTCGGCTACAAGGACTCTCTTCCTTGCCCTACTCCACTCCCCGAGTTTCCTACTCGAGAGTTTATCTTTCACTAAGAAACAAACTCCTTTTCTAGGCGGAGAAAACCTTTACACGTCGCTTACTTCCTTTTCCGGTACTAAGCTAAACACCGGGTTCTTTCACAAGGTAGAACCAACCTGACGTCGCCTATTTACTTTACCGACACTAAGCTAGATGTCGAGTTCTTTACAAGGGTACAACCACTCCCTACACTCCTTGTGCTTTAAGGACTAAAGCACTAACCACACTCACTGATTACAAATGATGGATATGATGTGTGAAACAAACTACAATATCACACAGTAATGCAACTAAAGGATTACGGTTCTGTAGATCCTTGAATGCTTGATCTCTTTACTACAAAATGAAAGATCAAAGTGAAATGCAACTATGAATGATGTTAGTAAGATATGTACAGAATGAATATGTGTGTTAAAGCTATATGAGTGATGAGAGAGCCAAATGATCAGCTTCCTATTTATAGGCAAGCTGATCTTCAGCTCACGGATCTCACGGATCCCTCACAAGGGATCCGTCCTTCATATTATTTGGATCCGTGGGATGTGACAGCTAAGGTTTAGTTGTCTCTTACCATATCTTAGTGGTATCTTACCAAATCATCCAAGATCTTCAAATGTCAACTATGTATCTTGCAAATCTAACC
The DNA here is from genome assembly GCA_021014915.2 of Artemisia tridentata subsp. tridentata. Lineage (NCBI taxonomy): Eukaryota > Viridiplantae > Streptophyta > Magnoliopsida > Asterales > Asteraceae > Artemisia > Artemisia tridentata. Next base: position 223,229,129 of record CP139507.1, read on the forward strand.
AAGATATATCAAAGATATTGTATGTGATGCATGCAATGATGTCATGGAATGGTTTTAGAATTAAAGTTTCCTTTTAAGGAAACAAGTTACTAAACTTGTAATTCTTGGTTAATATGTGAAGTGTAAAATGTGTACTTAAGAGACTTAAGCTAGTATTTATTATTTGCTAAAAGATATTCCTTATATTTGTCATTAACAAAACTAATGAAAGATCAAAGAATATAAATAACGTTTTTGAGACGCTATTTGTATTAACAATCTCCCCCTTTTTGTTGATGACAAAACATAAGGTATATTTTTGAGCAAGAGAATAAATATAGCATGAGTTCTTAAAAATATATATTAAGTTTGTTTATTAAAGAAAAGTTTTGTAAAAAATGTATGTACTGTGATGAATCACAGTTGATGCAAACTTAGTCCCTTTCTCCCCCTTTTTGTCGAAACAAAAAGAGTAGCATAGCGGAATGCGATTTTGAGAACTTTAAAGCTCCCCCTTGTTTTATACTCCCCCTAGATGGAGTAATCAAGGAAATAATGCATGAATCTACAAAACAAACGGTTAGTATATGAAATGCTTATGAGATGCTCCCCCTCAATGTATACTCCTCACTTCTCGAGTACCAACGTATACTATGAAGGGTATGATATGCTGCAAATGAAGTGTTAGTAATGAATGACTTCAATGAAGAAGTAGAATGCTTGTGAAGTATTCTCCCAAACAAGCCTGTGAATAAGTTTTGACTTTTAAAAGTCAAAGTAAGTGTCTGATCATTATTTGTACCTAAGACAATCATAATCAAGGTATAATATATGCTATATAAGAATGTTAGTTCACAATGATAATGATAATATGCAATATGTTGATCACTCATAAGCATAAAACATCACATTCATAGATAATGAAAATTTTGTGACAAAAGTCACAATGATGAAAGGATGTTACAAATACAAAAAAGAAAATAAAAAAAGTCCTAAATCAACAATTAAAAGGTCCTAACAACTAGTCTAGAAAGCTCCTATTGAGGAGGATGAGAGATTGCGTTTAAACGTTCAAGAACATGGTTCAAGATGAAACTAATCTCATTTTGAAGCTCATGGACCAAGATGTTGGTCCTTTGGGCCAAGTGAGCCGTTCTCTCATAATGTGCGCAATCATGACTTGAGAAGCCGGGAGGAAGACTAGGCTCCAAGTTTTGTGGTGGTGGTGGTGATGGTGGTTGGTTGTTGTTGTTGTTTGATGGTTGTTGTGGTGTTTGGAGGGAGTTCATAAGGATGTTTTGAATGTCCATTGCTTCATGAAGGCGATGGTCAACCATACCCGAGAGAGTATAGAGTTGGTTTAACTCCGCACTTATCTCCTCTTATGTTTGAGGAATGTTGCTCCACATTGCTTCATCAATGGCAATGAGTGTTGAAGTTGGTGATAGTGGGGGTATTTGTGGACGAGGTTGTAGTGCTTCACGGTATAAAGGACCATGAATCTCCGGATAGAGAGGATGAAATAGCATAGGTTCTAAGTTTTCAAGACTTATTGGTGGAGGATTGGTGGATGGAGGTGGAAGATCTTCTAACTCTTCAAGATATGGTTGTGGAGATGTTGGTGGTGTCCTAAATAGTTCCATGGGTTGGAGTTTTGGTGAGGATGGTGATGAGGCAGACTTCTCAGACTGTGATGGAGCGGGAGCAGGAGCGGGTGGTGGTGTGGTTGCTACAGGAGTAATGGTAGGAGGTGGTGTTTTTATGACTACATGTGAGGGAGTTGGAGTGGATAAAGTAAGGAAGTTTTCACTAGCAATGGGTGAGGATATGTTGAGTGGTGATGATTCTTCAGAGGATGAGTTGTGAATGTTGATAAAACAACAAGGTTTCACACTCATACGGGCTGTTCGTTTTAGTGGCTTGGATGTGGAGGAGTTGTGTGATTTTGTCATTGAGACTTTTAGGTGAAGTATGATAGCTAAAATGCTCAGGAGAAGAGATGGTTGTGATGTGAATTGAAAATCCTAAAGTGCTAATTTATAGACAGAAAGTTTGTGAGTCTGTGTGTTTGGATTGGATGTGAATCCAATAGAGAATGTTGGTTTCTAATGATTTGGAACAAAAATTTGTGCATGTCATATCAAGGAAGTCAATCCATTGAGCTTTGGTTGAGTAATATGTTGTGGATTTGCAGTTAATACAAGAGGATAGTGGAAAATCTGATGATTTGATATTTCCACGGATTTGACGGATCCCTAAAAAGGGTTCCTTCTTTGTATCAGTTTGGTAACTCACACCTAAAATTCAAAAATTTAAATTTTGGTGGGAAATTTTGTTCCTAAGTTTCTAAGAATTCCTAAATGATTCTAAGATGAATTATGATCATAGAATGAATCCTAATTGATACTAAATACTAAGATTTAAGAATCGGGATAAGTCGAAAAAGTTTTTTAATTTTACAGGGAAACCTGCGGATCCAAGAGTAATCAAATGCGGAACCTTATTATGGAATCCGCCAAATCCGCAGGATGGCGGATGGCGGATCCAACGATAAGCCTTGGCGGAGCCCTGTTTTGGGATCCGCCGGATCCGTATGTCTAAAACTTAAAAACTAAACAGAACATATGTCATATTTTTCGTTATTCGACGTAAACCCAAAAATTCACCTAGACCTTACTTAACATCTAATATGTATAGCAAAACAACTAAATATGATAACATTAACACATGATTGCACATAGTTTAATCCGTACTTAGAAACTTACCGTTTTAGGTGTTATGCCAAACACTGGCTATAACCCGAAAAATTGATAACCATGATGGTTATCCACCTGCAAGTGTTAGTTATTACACATACACAACAAGTATTATCAGATAAATTCTAGACACATAGAAGTTTAACAACACAATATCCAACATTGTTTAAAACCAAACACTCCATTAACTCAGCTTCTTCTTCAACTTCTTCATCCCCTTGTGTAATTTCATCATCCAACGACCCAGATTCTTCACCATTCCTTTGATGTTTCGATACTCAGCGGATTCATGTTTAATTGGAGGAAGATGGCTCAAGTACTCGGGTGGAGGAATCCTAGAATTTGGCATACCATCATCTTCACTCATTGAAGATGATGAGGATGATGTTGGAACACGAGGACGTTTGCCCTTATCAACACTAACCCTAAAGTCACTCAAAGGAACGAAGGTATGTTTAATTTATTTGTAATCCGGAATAAAGCCTAAATGGTTTGGACGAGCGGGTGCAAAGGCTCTATAAAGTCGGGTTAAGAGCATACCATAAGGCATTGCAATCTTGCTTTGTACCGGAATGTCACACATTCTTTTGGCAACATAATAAGCAAGATTGAAGGGTTGATGAGTAGAGATGTTGTACATCATGTGACATAAACAAGCATTGATATGATCACGGTTTCCTATGGTGCACATCACATTTGCCCTTAATACATCCTCCATCTTCTTGAACTCGGGTTTGAGTTCATTAAGCTCCATTGCAAATGGATCTCTAGCAACTTCACGACCACGAAACATTCTTGTGGGGTTGTTCTTAGGAATGAAGAGATGTTCCCTAATCACTTCTTTTGATTCGAGAGGAGTGGCATATGGTGCCGTCCTATCGAGATTGGAGTCTAAGATTGTTAAGGACCATTTGTCCGAGTAAATACATGTCCCTTGACTTGGAATTCCTAAGACCTCACCAAATTGATCAAGAGGGATGTTGACAAGATTTCCATTTAGAGTAAAATGAAGACTTAAGTAACCTTCATCACTCGAACTAAGACCTACACTAGCATAGAACTCAAGTATGAATCTAGGAATGATTGGTTCATCTATGTCTAAAAGAGAATCAAATCGAATTGCGGCTAATTGTTCCCTAAGTTGAGTTCCTTCATAGAATGATGAATCTATAGCTCTACCCTCATGGACATACTTTTTCTCTAAGGCTTTGAAAATTTCTATTTGGGCATTGGTTAGACCTTTGGTTTTGTGGACTTTGGGTAAGTAGTTAATGGTTTTCTTGTGATCGTAGTTGGTTACGGGAGGCATGATTTTCCTAAGTACAAAAAGTTACATAGTTTTAGTTAAAATGATCAAAGGAAGTGTAAAATTCCTAGTGTGTGCCTACATGGGACAATGTGGAGGTGCGGTTATCTCGACTCCTTTTTATGCAAGAAAAATTAGTTTATGCAAATTTTGTTTACAAATGAGAGATAACCCAAAAGCTCCTATTTCAATGTAGCTACGGTTGAATGTACCCGAAAATACATATTAGTTATGTATTCCCTTTAGCATTCAAGAGACATTATGCAAGTGAAGTCTAAAGATAACGTTTTTTTGCATTTGTATGAACAATGTAAGAAAAAATCATTTTACCTAGTTGTTAGAAGATTTTAGTGAAAAATTTCATGGGGTTTTTGTTAAATTAAGACAATGTGCTATGAGATGCAATTCCTAACTAAGAAAAACATGTTTTTAAGTATAATGCAATAAATATGCTTCATGATTTTTTCAAGAATTATGCATATACCCCAAGTTTATGTTTTGTGCATGAAATGGAAATCCTAGACGCAGATCAGGAGTATAAATATGATAAGAATACTTACAGTGATGTTAGAAGCACAAATTTGTGGAAGAAAATGGTCTAAAATGTGATGGAGATTAAGTGTGTGTCGAATGCAGTAAGGTGATATGTTTTGGAGTGAGGAATGAATAGTAGTTGTTCTTGTTTATTAAATAATAAACTGAACTCAGCATGCGACGGATCCGCCGGATCCCAAACAAAGGATCCGTCCTTGTTATCGATTGGATCCGCGGATTCAGAACACATGTTTTGGTTTAATGTCGTGTATATCTAAACTAATGTTTATACTAATGTTTCTCCTAATCACTAGGTTCCATTAATCCTAATCCAAGTCTAAGATAATTGAAAGGTTCTCGTTTAAGTGGTTTAGTGAGAATATCGGCAATGTTGTCCTCTGAGGAAACTTTCTCAATTGAGATGATTCCCTTCTGTACATTGTCGCGAAGGAAGTGATGGCGTATTTCAATATGTTTGGTTCTAGCGTGTTGGACTGGATTTTTTACTTAGATCGATAGCACCTTTGTTGTCGCAAAGAATGGGAATGTTGTTGAGTTCAATTCCATAGTCGACGAGAGCTTGTTTCATCCACAGTGCTTGTTGACACGCCTTTCCTGCAGACACATACTCTGCCTCTGTTGTTGAGATTGCGAGGGCAGTTTGTTTCTTAGCGAACCATGATGTTAGACAATATCCTACAAAAGTACAAATACCGCTAGTACTTTTCCTATCAACATAATCACCTGCGTGATCTGAGTCAGTATACACTATGGTTTCTACACCCGTTCCTTTGGGATACCATAATCCTAAGTGTGTAGTACCTTTGATGTATCTAAATATTCTTTTAACGGCTTCAAGATGGGAAGTTTTTGGATCTTCTTGAAAACGTGCACATAGATAAACACTAAACATAATGTCAGGCCTACTAGCCGTAAGATAGAGTAAACTACCAATCATTCCTCTATATTTAGTGCTATCTACGGATTCATTTTCTTCATCCTTAGTAAGTTTGGTTTCGGAGGACATGGGTGTTCTCAGGGGTTTTGAGTCTTCAAGACCAAACTTCTTAAGCATAATCTTTGATATACTTTGATTGGTTGAAGAATATCCCATCTTCTAATTGTTTAATTTGGAGACCTAAGAAAAAGTTTAGTTCCCCCATCATACTCATTTCAAACTCGTCATGCATGATTTTTGAGAAATCGTCGTATAACTCTTGACAAGTTGAACCGAATATAATGTCATCCACATATATTTGGACTATGATAATATGTGATCCCTTTTTCTTGGTGAAGTGAGTATTGTCTACTAGGCCCATGGTATACTTATGGTCAACTAGGAAAGTCTTAAGTCGATAATACCAGGATTTTGGTGCTTGCTTAAGTCCGTATAAAGCTTTCTTAAGTTTGAAAACATAATTTGGTTTTTCAAAGTCGGCAAAGCCGGGAGGTTGTGCAACATATACTTCTTCATTTATAAGACCATTTAAGAAAGCACTTTTGACATCCATTTGAAATAACTTAAAATCATGTGCACATGCATATGCAAGTAATATCCTAATAGACTCAAGTCTAGCTACTGGTGCAAAGGTTTCATCGTAATCTATACCTTCTTGTTGATTGTAACCTTGAGCTACTAGCCTAGCTTTATTTCTAGATATAATACCCTTTTCATCCATTTTATTTCTAAAGACCCATTTGGTGCCTATTATGGTTTGGTTTTTTAGGTGGAGGTACCAAAGTCCAAACATCATTTCTAATAAATTGATTAAGTTCTTCTTGCATAGCAATTACCCATGATTCATCTTTTATTGCCTCGTCTATATTTTTAGGTTCAATGGTTGAAATAAAACAAAAATAATTACTTTCATTTTGAGCTTTGGATTTTAATGTTCTTTCATTAAGTTTTCCTATGACGTTTTCTAATGGATGACTTTAGTTTCTTTAATATTGACTATTTCTCCTTTTAACGGGTTCATTGTCATTTTCAATGTTTTCTATATCATTAACCATTTGACTTTCAACTAAGTCATCATCTACCAAAGGTGATGTCTTAGAGGGAGGTGGACTTTCTTTGAATGTTATGTTCAACGATTCCTCGACTCTTGATGTTTCCTTATTTAATACAATGTATGCTTTACTGTTTTGTGAATACCCAAGAAATACACCTTCATACGACTTTGGGTCGAACTTAGTGAGATAATCTTTTGTGTTTAAAATGAAGCACTTGCTTCCAAAAACTCTAAAATATCCTAATGTAGGCTTTTTGCCTCGATAAATTTCATAAGGAGTTTTATTTAAAAATTGTCTAATTAAAACTCTATTTAGGATATAGGTAGAAGTATCAACAGCGTGACACCAAAACTTTTGTGGTATGTTTTGTTCATTTAACATAGTTTCTACTCATTTCTTGAATTGTTCTATTTTTACGTTCTACTACACCATTAGATTGAGGTGTACGAGGAGCCGAGAAATTATGAGTTATTCCATTATTATCACAAAAATTTCCAAATTGAATTTCATTGTCAAATTCTCGACCATGGTCAGTTCTAATGGATACTATATTATTTCCTATTTGATTTTGAATTTTCTTGCTTAGAATTTCAAATTTGTCGAATGCCTCATTTTTAATTTTCAAAAACTTGTCCATGTATATCTAGAGTGTTGGATCGATATACTCTGACCAAACTAACTTGTAGCTTGTCTACGGTTTAACAACTTTGAATGAATTCAAAACTATTAATAATGAAACACTGATATACTTTGCTAAGTATGCGGAATCTACTTCAACAAAGCTAAGAAGAATTAATAAACGACTTTGAATATTATTAAAACCTTGAACCTGCTTTCTTACACAGATTCACTAACAAACTCTAAACTCTAATACTTCTAATAATCGTATATCTCTAATCGATAACTCTAATCGCATATCTCTAATGCCAACCTAGGGATCCTTTTATAGGCACAAGGAAAACCCTAGTCGGTTTACAAACTTGAATAACAAGTAATTCTAATTATAACTCTAATCTAATACGAACATTCTAGAATTACACATTAGTCCTTAAACTATTTGCATAGCAGTCCTTTAACGAGCAGCAGTACTTGACTAATTAGCAGTACTTTGACTTGAGTAGCAGTACTTTGATATTTCATAGCCCAACAATCCTCCCCTAACTTGAATTCTACTTGCTTGATTTCAAGTTCCTTTGTATGTCTTTAACTTCAACACTTTATCTTCAAGGAAAGGATTGTTTCTTTGAAATCTGACTCGTTGTTGTTTTGTTATCATCAATGCAATCAGTATCTTCAATCTTCATCAGTAACAATTATTTTTAGCATCATATCTTTTCAGCAACTCAGCATCATATTGGCAATATGTACATCAGATCTTAAAAGTTTCATACTATTCTCATCACTTCCAGGTGTGTTAACTCCTGTGAGAGGTGAATCATTGAAAATTAATGGATTTTGATGTCTCTTTACCAAAGCCATTAACTCTGGAGTAGCCAATATTTAGATTTAAGAAAAAACCATGGTACATTGATAACCATATGATTTTTAGCAAATCATCAGCTATCAACGGATTTGAGTAGTCTTTACCAAATAGCCGTTTGCTTTTGGACTAGCTAGTTCTTTTAGTACAATCACTACCATGGTGAACTAATTACCATATAATGGTTTTCCACAGCCTTTACCACAAAGCCATTATCTTGTGGGCTAGCCAACTCTTCACTAATATAGATATGGTGAGTTGAAAACCATACAATTTTTAGTAAATTGCCAACTAAAAACGGATTTGATAATCACATCAGAGCCGTACCCTCATGATGAGTCAGACTCTTTCTTGTTTATTAAACATGGTGAGTTGATTACCATTTGTTGTGTAGTACAAGTACTAACACCAAAGCTGTTGCTTTCAAAACCATTTGTTGCTGTTTAATCTTTGTGCTTCAAAATGTTTTTGCACTTATCAAAAATTACTGATTTTATCAAAAGACTTTACTGGTTTCATGCTGCAAGCAGTACTTTGAGAAAGTACTGTCTGACCAGCAGTACTTTGAAGAAAGTACTTATTTTTCAAAAGATTTATATAATAATTAAACCATACCAGTAGTTATGCATTAATCTTCAGATTCAGTAGTCCACTTGATGAATAATTTTATGACCATCAATGCTACTTCATCCTCTTGTTCCACTTCTATTCCATGCTCTAGCATCCTGATCATCAGATCTCTTGTGAGTGGATATCTCTGTTCTGCTAGCATATGAATCATAGTGCCATCTTCTAACTCCAAAACATGTATCCCAACTGACTCAAAGAATCTCCATTTGTTAATCTCCCAGTTGTCTTGATTTTCCCACAAAGTACTGTCCTTTGATTCCTCTGTCTCCCAGATTGTTGTGAGATCTCCTAACAATATCAAACCTACTCCTTGTGGTGGAATATGCTCAAAATAAGTTTGCACTTGGAGATATAACTGAAGCATATCATCTCTATCAATCAGATGTAGTATATCCCATAATGAATTGAACACTCTAAAACTTCCATCTTGTCTATGAAAGATCAGATAATCTCCTTCTTTAGATTCTACAACTGAAAAAGTAGATATCTTGGACTTCTTATCAGTATCTTCTTTCAATTTTGGATTCTCAAAGTCAACAACTCTAAGATAATTTATGAGCTCATCAACTGTGTCTGTTCTTAATTCAACAGCTTCCTTGAACTTCTTTGATGGCTGTTCATCAGTGATTCTTTTCCTCTTTGAGCTTCTTGTAACAGCTCTTTCCTTTCTTTTATCTTCAAGCTCCTTATCTTCAAAAGAAATAATGCTTGCAAGATCTTTTTGAATAGCTTCTCTAACAGCATCATACAGATCCTTCATCTCTGTATATGTCAATCTAACTAAACCTGTATATCCTTGTCCTTTCAGATAAGCCATCATATCATTCCTTTCTCCAGCTTTACTAATTGGCCTTTTTGATTGAACACTCTTCCTTGATTCTTCAGCATCTATCTCTGCTTGCAATATTCTAGCTGCTTCCTCATTTTTGGCAATCTGAATTTGTCTTAACTGTGCCAATGTCATCTTCTTCTTCTTCTTTTCTACCAAGATCCCTTTGCCTTTATCTTTTGGATCTATCTCTTGTGCAGGTTGAGAAGAAGTATGATGTTGTTGTTCAACCTCATGAATACTGATGCCTCTTTGACTTGACATATTAAGCATAATGTCAGCAATTGTTTCATCATCACTGTTAGTATGAGCTATAACATCTTCTTCCTGAGCTAGTTTAGAAGGGCCAACTTCCTCTTGAACTTGAATTGAAGGACCAATATCTTCTTCAAAATCTAAGGTTCTAGGTGCAATAGTGAATTGCCTCTCAGTACCTTGTTGAGCAGTACTTTTCAGCTTCAGCTCCTTTCAAGTTTATTTCCTCAGTATCACCACTTCTTACTTCAACACAGCTCTTCCAATTATTGCTCTTCTCACTCTCCTCTCAAAATATTTGAGATATTTTAGTGTGCTCTGTGTTCATCATCCATTCTCTCAACTATGTTCATACCTTGAGGAATACATCTTATTCAAGGTGGTATGTCCTCCAATTGGATAAGTATTCATCCATAAATCCAGCATCTTGTTCAAAATCTGTTTAAAACCAGTCATCTTCATTCAAATTTCTAAATTCCTCCCCAATTGGAATGAAGATTGCTTCTTAGACTTTTTCTTCTTTGACTTAGAAATCTTCGTAGGTATCTTACCACTCTGCTTCTGAGACTTTACCCATAATCTATGGTGTTGAACTAGTGGCCAAACATACCTTTTCAATCTTTGAAACTTAGTCTTGTAATTTGACTATCTTAGCAGCTTGAGCCTACTCTCCTTCTTCAGCCCTTTAACTCCCTTGTTAAAGCATAATTGTCCAATTCTGCCTCTTCTTCTTCAATTGCTTAGACATATTTGTGGAAGAAGAATCATTAGGAGATGGTGGTTGATTCATACCTTGGTCTGACTCCTCATGAGTAGGAATGTCCATAGGAGCAGTATCTTCCCTAGTAGCAGAATGTTGAGAAGCAGTATGTTGAGAAGCAGTAGGTTGAGGAATACTAACTTCTCTTGAAACTGGAGACTCTTGACCTGCTGAGTCAGAATTTGCTTCTTGATCTTGCTCTTGCTCTGCATCTCTAACGACTTGTGCAACTCCCAATATGTGAGCAGTCAAAGGTGTGTTGGTTCCAGAAAACTTGGCACTTTGTTTAGATAGAAAAGTAAACACCTTTGATGGAAGTTTGACAGTGGGTAAAAAACTTTGAGGTTTAGGGACATCCTCAAGTTGATTGTTCAAGAATAACTAAACAAACCTTGGATACATCAAAAATGGTGATCCATTAGCAATATGTGTAAGCATACCATCCAGAATGAGTCTTGAAAAATTGAATCTTCGATCGGTAGCCAAACCCACTAATGCAGATGCAATATTTTGACCAAATTGATCAAAAGAAGTACTTTTGGGACTCAAACAATGAAGTAGAACGTGAATTAGGTACTTCCAATGAGAACAAAACAAAGGCTTTTGAAAAGTAAGTTTCGTCAGATCGCCTTCATAACCTATATCACTTAAAGTGTCCCAAAGCACTTGTTTTTCAAAACGAACAGCCCCCCCCCTTCATCATTAAACATCAACACATCCCTAATCGTGGCCTCAGAAATCCTAATAGCTCGTCCAGCAACCGTAGCCCTAATCAACGAATCATCTTCAATCGTTGCAGTATCCCAAAATTCTTGCATCCAGGGACCAATAACATCAGGGTCAACTAAAATAGAGTAGTTGATGGAAGACCCAGTTAAGAAATCAATGATTGCATGAAAATCAACATTATCCCTTGTCTTGTCCAAATTAGCGATCATATTGTGTTTGCTAACAGTAAGGCGATTAGCCATGATGAGTGGTAGAGAAGAATTCGCTTTGAGTATGTGTTTCGATGAAAAGATCGTGGTGTAAAAGCGAATGAGGGATCTTAAGTACGGTAAAAGGCGGGGAAATAGGAGTGAGTTTCTTTAAATAGGATGAAAATAAATCAAACTCATAATAATAAAGTTACCGTTTGGATTAACTTATTATCTCCGCCGTAAGGAATTAATTAACCGTAGCCCCACAAATTTTTGACCGTTGGAACAGTACGTCCACGTAAGCAGTACGTTGAAGCAGTACGTTGCTGAAGCAGTACTTTAGGCAATAAAGCAGTACGTTCCATCTTGTTATCCACAATCAATATACCAACTAAAACCAAGAACTTGTAAATGATTCATGATTAAGTTCTAACTAATAGCTTATGTTGCCTCCCCTCAAATACAACATATAGGCTAAACTAAACTACTAAAACCAATACTTTCAATAAGAACTAATAGAAAGTATACTAACTAATACTAAAGCCTCCCTTCAAATGTAGCCTAGTAGTTGATCATCCCAATGCTCATAACTAAGTGGTTGAATCTTGAAACATCAAATCCCTTAGTGAGTAGATCAGCTACATTATCATCTGTGTGAACCTTAACCACATTGATAAGCCTGTGCTCATAACAATCCCGAATAAAGTGATGCCTAATCTGAATATGCTTGGTCTTGGAGTGATAAACTGGATTCTTTACAATGCAGATGGTACTCTCATTATCAATGTTGATAGGAGTATTTTTGAAATTGAATCCATAATCCAAGAGTTGATTTTGCATCCACAAAACTTGTCCACAACAGCTTGCAGCAGCCACATATTCTGCTTCAGTAGAGGAGGTTGCAGCAATGGTTTGCTTCTTACATTGCCAGGAGACTAATCTTCTTCCAAGATATTGACACCCTCCTGAGGTTGATCTTCTATCATAGTTATCCCCTGCATAGTCACTATCTGAGAAGGATTCCAAGTGAAAAGGTGACTCCTTAGGATACCATAATCCTAACTTTGGTTGATGCTTGAGATACCTAAAAATCCTCTTGACTGCATACATATGGGAAACCTTTGGTGTAACCTGAAATCTTGCACATAAGCAAACAGCAAACATGATGTCAGGTCTTGATGCAGTTAAGTACATAAGACAACCAATCATAGATCTGTAAAGCTTGACATCCACAGCTTGTCCATCTTCATCCTTGCCTAAGGGTTTATTTTTATCAATGGGTGTGGTGGCAGGCCTGAGATTTAGAAGGTAAAATCTTTTAAGTATGTCTGCAACATACTTTTCTTGGTTAATGAAGATTCCATCTCTTGTTTGTCTAACTTGAAGACCCAAAAAGAAAGTTAATTCTCCCATAGAACTCATTTGAAACTCCTTCTGCATAAGATCTTCAAATTCTTTCACCATAGACTTCTTTGTAGCCCCAAATATAATATCATCCACATATACTTGGACTAACATAATGTCTTTCTTATCCCTCTTGATAAACAAAGTCTTATCAATTGCTCCTCTCCTATAACCATGTTGTAATAGAAAGTTTGAGAGTCTCTCATACCAAGCTCTGGGAGCCTGATGAAGGCCATACAGTGCCTTGATCACTTTGTAGACTTTGTTTGGATGAGCAGGATCTTCAAAACCAGGAGGTTGTTTAACATAAACTTCCTCAAAAATTGTGCCATAAAGGAAAGCACTTTTCACATCCATTTGGTAGACAGGAAATCCCATGTATGATGCAAAGGCAAGAAATAACCTTATTGCCTCTATCCTTGCAACAGGAGCAAACACTTCATCATAATCCACTCCTTCTTCTTGGCGATATCCTTGTGCAACCAATCTTGCTTTATTTTTGATAACATTCCCTCTTTCATCTCTTTTGATTATGAAAACCCATCTTGTACCAATGACTCTTTTGCCATCTGGTAAATCACATAATACCCAGACTTCTTGAAGCTTGAATTGTATAAGCTCCTCTTGCATAGCTTCAACCCAACTTTCATCAGCTAAAGCTTGAGCTACCTTCTTGGGTTCTTCTTGAGATAGAAAGCAAGCAAACAGGCATGTTTGGTGATCCTTGTGATTCATCCTGTTTTGTTTGTAAACAAAGCTAAGTAAAGCAGTATGTTGCTTAGACAGTCCTTTAACTTTGTTCCTTGTCACCACTCCTGAAGAGGGTGATCCAATAATGTTACTTTGAGGATGAGCTTTATGAACTCTCAATGTAGGAGTTGGTGGTACTGGAAGATCAGACTCCAAGTTAGTAAAATCAATGCCTTCATTGGAGAAAATACCTTCTGGATTAAGCTCATCATCAACTTCTTCTAATCCAGGAATGTTAGCATTAACTAAATCATCATTATCAATATTGGAATCATCAGCATTGTTCCAATTTGATTGCTCTATTACACTAGAAGTACTGCCAAAAGGATCAGCAGTACTTTGATCGAAAGTACTGTGGGTAGTATCTTGAAATTTACCCTGTTTCTTTGCAGTCTCATAAGCCTTCCTTTGTTCATCTTCATAGGATTGTGCTATAGTTTCTTGAAAAAGCATCCTATTAAGTTCATCTTGTATGGCTTGATCTTCATCAGATACTGTATGAGTTGGCTGAGCAGTACTTTGTTCCTCATTAGTAACTTCAGGTTCTTTGTCAGGAACATCTTCTGGTGTAACATTGACTCCATGAACAATGTACTGTGAATCATCTTCTTTGGAATTAGCCTGATTCTCTTCTCTAACAGGAACATAATTCATAGATGGTGTGAACTTGAGATCAAGATCAAACATCCAATCAGGACCTTTACCTTTCTGAGTTTCCTTATCTTCCAAAAATTCAACATGAAGACAATCTTGTACCTTTTTGGTAATCCTGTTATAAACTCTAAATCCTTTGCTATTTGTACAATAACCCAATAAATATCCTTCATCTGACTTACCATTAAATTTTCCCAGAGAATCAATGGTATTTAGAATAGTCAGAGAGCAGCCAAAAGGTTTTAGAAAATGAATGTTTGGTTTCTTTCCCATGAGTAACTCATAAGGTGTCTTCATTTGAGGTTTAGTTACTGAAACTCTATTCAACACATAGCAAGCAGTACTTATGGCTTCAGCCCAAAAGAGAATAGGTAATTGGGAATCTGCAAGCATTGTTCTAGCTGCTTCTATCAAAGTCCTGTTCTTTCTTTCTGCAACACCATTCTGCTGTGGTGTTCTAGCAATGCTAAACTCTCTCTTGATCCCTTTCTTGGCACAGAATTCATCCATATGCTTGTTCTTGAATTCTGTTCCATTGTCACATCTAATACCTCTTACTTTGAGTCTTAATTGATTTTCAAGGGCTACTATCAGGTCATGGATAGCATCAAAGGTTTCATCTTTGAATCCCAAGAAAAAGACCCAACTAAATCTGCTACAATCATCTGTCACTACCAAGCAGTACTTCTTCTTGTTTAAACTTTCTACTGAAACTGGTCCAAACAGATCCATGTGTAGCAACTCCAAAGGTTCTCTAATATCTCTTTCCCCAAGCTTCTTACATGAAGCTTTATGTTGTTTACCCTTCTTGCAAGCCAAACATGAATGATCAGCCTTGAATGTTTTGGAAGGTAAACCTTTAACTAAATTTCCTTTGACCAGCTTGTTGATGTTCTTAAAATTAACATGACCTAGTCTTCTGTGCCACAGATGTGCTTCTTCCAATGATGCCTTTGCTACTAAACATGTTGCTCTTCCAGCAGAATTGAGACTCTTTAAGTCTAAACTGTACACATCATTGGTTCTTGGTACTCTCAATGTCACCAAGTGATCATCAACAAATTTGAACTCAGGGGAGAGAATGAGACATTCTGTATCAATGAACAGAATTGGGTACTTCTTGTCACAAATTTGAGATACTGACAATAGGTTGAACTTGAGCTCCTTCACATATCTAACATTCTCAAAATCAATACATCCAGCCTTAATTGTTCCTTTGCCAGTGATTCTTCCTCCATCAGGATCATTACCAAATGCAACTCTTCCTCCATAATATGCCTTAAAGTCTGACAGGATCTCCTTGTCCCCTGTCATGCTGCCAGAGCAACCACTATCAACAATAATATGATCTTTAAGCTCCTCCTCTGGGTTGCCCTGCACATTAAAGAAAAGGGTTAGTTTCTTTTAGGAACCCAAGCCATTACTGACTTGTGTTCCCCTTGTGGAGTGACATACTTGAATTCCTTCAGTATGTAATCTCCACTGGTTTTAAAGGCATGGTCAATGATTATTTGAGTTGGTCCCATGTCCTGTGTTGTAATATCAACAACACTCCCTGTTTCACCCTTATCTGATGAAAGTACTTCTTATTCCCCATCAGTACTTTCTTTCTTAACCCAATTTTGTTTGACCTTAGGTTTCTCTGATTTAGGTACTCTGCTTGAGGTGTAAGACCTTTTATATGAATTGAATCTCTTAGGTCTTCTAGGTGAAAAAGTGTTAGCAGTACCATAAGTGGGTGAAAACTTATCAGTCCTTTGAGAAGGTACTTCTTGGGACTTATCAGAGTGTGAAGGTACTGGTGATTTGGAGAACATTCTTTTCTGGTGAGGGTACCTATAGTCTTTTGAGAAGTTACTATGGTTAACCCTATTTGAGTGATTCCAAACTGGTGTAGTCTCTCTTGGCTTATGGGTGGTAGATCTATTCTTTGGAAACTGACTTAAGTATTCTGAGTGTAAGTCACAGTGCTTAATCAAGTGATCAGGACTATAGCATACATAACATAACTTTCTTTCCATATTCCCAAATCCTCTTCTATGATTAAAAGATTTCCTGTAGTAAGCAGTATTTTGAAAAGTTTCTCTTGGAGGTACTGCTGAATGTCCAGCAGTACTTTGAAAAGTTTTTGGAGGTACTGCTTGTTTTTGAAAAGCTGTAGGAAACTTTTGATCATTACCCCTTTGAAAATCATTCTTAGGTTTCTCAGAACTAATTCTACCATTAAGCTTCTTCCTAAACTCTAGGTTGTCTACACCATAACGAGAAACATTAGTCCTAAGAGGTTGAAACTGACCAGTGGGTGGAGGAACTGAGTGGTACTCCTTATCTTTCTTAAACTCAGGAGGTGATTCACTTATTGGTTCCTCATTCCTAGATGTGTTTTCTTCTGAGCTTGTGAGATCATCATCACTAGGTGCAATCTCTTCCTTAGCACTGGGTGGGGTCTCTTCCTTATCACTAGGTGTGGTCTCATCTGAACTACTATCTTCACCATAACCTAGTCCAGCTCTACTGTTTATGACTCTTTGTTTTTCAACAAATTGAACATGTGATAGACCAGCCTGTTTAATACTACCAAGTTTTTCTAACAAAGTATCTCTTTCCTTAGTAATCTTTTCTAATTCAGACACCTTACATCCTAACTTCCATTCACTTAATTTCAATTGGTAATCTTGTTGCTCATATTTTTCTGCCCAAGCCATTTCATTATTTTCATGTGTTAATATTTTGGCTTCCAGAGATTCTAAGGTTAATTGATAACCAGCTACCTCAGACCTAGCTGTTCTACAATTATCTCTTTCAGTCACATATTCTTTAAGCAACTTTTGATAAACATCATGACACTTAGAGCATACCTCAGAGACATTGGATGAACTTGGTGAAGTGGCTACCATAGCAATCTGAACTGGTTCATCTTCATCCTCCATGCTCCAGTTAAAGCTTCCAAGACCATCTCTTGATTCCAAAGTAGCATATCCAGGTTCCTCATCAAAAGCTGTGCCCCAATCAAACTCTTCCATTGCAACCATAGAATAGGTTACAGGTTCATCATCAAATTCAGCACTCCAGTCAATCTCTGCTAAATTTTCTTGAGCCACCAAAGCTTTTGGTTGTGATTCAGTAATAGGAACCTCCTTTCTTTCAACCTTGGGTTGTTCAATCATCCTGTTTGCCTGATATTTTGCAAACTTGCATTCCCTTGCAAAGTGTCCAAGCTTTTGACAATTGAAACATTCAATCTTGGATTTGTCAAAAGTTATACCTTGTTTGGCTTTGAAATCAATTCCCCTTCCTGTTTTGTTCATGAACTTCTTGATCCTAGCAGTGATCATAGCTACTTGCCATCTTATGTCAATCTCCTCTAAAGCATCTTCTTCAATCTGCAACAAGTCTTCTTGATAGGTAACAGGTAAAGTGGCTTGTTGTGCAAAGAAGGAACATACAATTTCATCAGAATTGGTGTTGTTTGTTGGTGATGGGTTGGGGGTAGTTGTGGTTGTGCAAACATGCTGTGAATCACCAACAGTACTTTGAGAAGGATAAGCAGTACTTTTAGTGGAAGTACTGCTTCTGTTTTCAGAAGATACAAAAGCTATGTTGTGAGTTTTCTGAGAACTGTGACCATTCATCTCTTGCTCGTACACTTTCAGATTGTTATAGAGATCATCAAAGTCCATAGACTCCAATCCAGGTTGTCCTCTAATCATAGTAGCAACCACATGCCAGACAGATGGCAAACTCCTTAAGAACTTCAAATTTGCATCTTCAACAGATACCTCTGCTCCATACAGTTCTAGCATACTAATTAGATTTTGGAATCTGTCATAGGCAGCATCAAGACTTTCTCTTTCACCAACAGTGAAGGTTTCAAACTGCTGCTTCAATAAGTTTCTATGCATCTTCTTTGAAGCATCATTGCCTCCAAATCTTGTCTTGATCGCAGCCCATAATTGTTTTGCATCCTTAGCATCATGGAACTTTAGTAGGTGACCATCAGGAATAGCAGACAGCAGTATGTTGAGAGCCTTATCTTGATATCTCTTTGTAGCTGCTGGTAAGGTTGGTTGAGGTGGTTTGGGTTGTCCTTCAACTAGTAGAGGTTCATCAAGAACAACATTACCATTGACAATTACATCCCATAAAGCATGATCAGTAATAGCAAGGTACTGCCTCATCTTCATACTCCAGAGATCATATTCTCCCTTCTTGATGATAGGAATTCTGAGTGAGGTGATGGATGGAATAGGTGCAGCTTCAGTCGACATTGTTGAGGGTTTGTTGATAAATCGGTTTTAAGAGTTTCTTCTTAATCAGAGTCTCCACACAAGCTCTGATACCACTTGTTGGATCGATATACTCTGACCAAACTAACTTGTAGCTTGTCTACGGTTTAACAACTTTGAATGAATTCAAAACTATTAATAATGAAACACTGATATACTTTGGTAAGTATGCGTAATCTACTTCAACAAAGCTAAGAAGAATTAATAAACGACTTTGAATATTATTAAAACCTTGAACCTGCTTTCTTACACAGATTCACTAACAAACTCTAAACTCTAATACTTCTAATAATCGTATATCTCTAATTGCATAAACTTGTCTTACTAAACACACATATCTCTAATGCCAACCTAGGGATCCTTTTATAGGCACAAAGAAAACCCTAGTCGGTTTACAAACTTGAACGACAAGTAATTCTAATTATAACTCTAATCTAATACGAACATTCTAGAATTACACATTAGTCCTTAAACTATTTGCATAGCAGTCCTTTAACGAGCAGCAGTACTTTAATTGAACAGCAGTACTTTGACTTGAGTAGCAGTACTTTGACTTTTATATCCCAACAGTTTGGTTCTAGCGTGTTGGACTGGATTTTTGCTTAGATCGATAGCACCTTTGTTGTCGCAAAGAATGGGAATGTTGTTGAGTTCAATTCCATAGTCGACGAGAGCTTGTTTCATCCACCGTGCTTGTTGACACGCCTTTCCTGCAGACACATACTCTGCCTCTGTTGTTGAGATTGCGAGGGCAGTTTGTTTCTTAGCGAACCATGATGTTAGACAATATCCTACAAAAGTACAAATACCGCTAGTACTTTTCCTATCAACATAATCACCTGCGTGATCTGAGTCAGTATACACTATGGTTTCTACACCCGTTCCTTTGGGATACCACAATCCTAAGTGTGTAGTACCTTTGATGTACCTAAATATTCTTTTAACGGCTTCAAGATGGGATATTTTTGGATCTTCTTGAAAACGTGCACATAGACAAACACTAAACATAATGTCAGGCCTACTAGCCGTAAGATAGAGTAAACTACCAATCATTCCTCTATATTTAGTGCTATCTACGGATTCATTTTCTTCATCCCTAGTGAGTTTGGTTTCGGAGGACATGGGTGTTCTCATGGGTTTTGAGTCTTCAAGACCAAACTTCTTAAGCATATCTTTGATATACTTTGATTGGTTGAAGAATATCCCATCTTCTAATTGTTTAATTTGGAGACCTAAGAAAAAGTTTAGTTCCCCCATCATACTCATTTCAAACTCATCATGCATGATTTTTGAGAAATCGTCGCATAACTCTTGACAAGTTGAACCGAATATAATGTCATCCACATATATTTGGACTATGATAATATGTGATCCCTTTTTCTTGGTGAAGAGAGTGTTATCTACTAGGCCCATGGTATACTTATGGTCAACTAGGAAAGTCTTAAGTCGATCATACCAAGCCTTTGGTGCTTGCTTAAGTCCGTATAAAGCTTTCTTAAGTTTGAAAACATAATTTGGTTTTTCAAAGTCGGCAAAGCCGGGAGGTTGTGCAACATATACTTCTTCATTTATAAAACCATTTAAGAAAGTACTTTTGACATCCATTTGAAATAACTTAAAATCATGTGCACATGCATATGCAAGTAATATTCTAATAGACTCAAGTCTAGCTACGGGTGCAAAGGTTTCATCGTAATCTATACCTTCTTGTTGATTGTAGCCTTGAGCTACTAGCCTAGCTTTATTTCTAGATATAATACCTTTTTCATCCATTTTATTTCTAAAGACCCATTTGGTGCCTATTATGGTTTGGTTTTTAGGTGGAGGGACTAATGTCCAAACATCATTTCTAATAAATTGATTAAGTTCTTCTTGCATAGCAATTACCCAAGATTCATCTTTTATTGCCTCGTCTATATTTTTAGGTTCAATAGTTGAAATAAAACAAAAATAATTACTTTCATTTTGAGCTTTGGATCTTAATGTTCTTTCATTAAGTTTTCCTATGACGTTTTCTAATGGATGACTTTTAGTTTCTTTAATATTGACTATTTCTCCTTTTACGGGTTCATTGTCATTTTCAATGTTTTCTAAATTATTAACCATTTGACTTTCAACTAAGTCATCATCTACCAAAGGTGATGTCTTAGAGGGAGGTGGACTTTCGTTGAATGTTACGTTCAACGATTCCTCGACTCTTGATGTTTCTTTGTTTAATACAATGTATGCTTTACTGTTTTGTGAGTACCCAAGAAATATACCTTCATACGACTTTGGGTCGAACTTAGTGAGATAATCCTTTGTGTTTAAAATGAAGAACTTGCTTCCAAAAACTCTAAAATATCCTAATGTAGGCTTTTTGCCTCGATAAATTTCATAAGGAGTTTTATTTAAAAATTGTCTAATTAAAACTCTATTTAGGATATATGTAGAAGTATCTACAGCGTGACACCAAAACTTTTGTGGTATGTTTTGTTCATTTAACATAGTTCTACTCATTTCTTGAATTGTTCTATTTTTACGTTCTACTACACCATTAGATTGAGGTGTACGAGGAGCCGAGAAATTATGAGTTATTCCATTATTATCACAAAAATTTCCAAATTGAATTTCATTGTCAAATTCTCGACCATGGTCAGTTCTAATAGATACTATATTACTTCCTACTTGATTTTGAATTTTCTTGCTTAGAATTTCAAATTTGTCGAATGCCTCATTTTTAGTTTTCAAAAACTTTGTCCATGTATATTTAGAGTAATCATCTACTATGACTAAAGTGTAAAAATTTCCTCCATAACTTTGTATAGCCGACGGGCCAAATAAATCCATATGTAATAATTCTAGGCATCTAGATGTAGATACCATGTTTTTAGCCTTATGGCTACTATGTACTTGTTTCCCAATTTTACAAGCATCACAAAAGTGTTGGTCATATTTCAACTTGGGTAGGTTCCTAACGAGTTCTTTGGATGACAAAGATTGAATAAGCCTCATATTAGCATGACCTAAGCGTCGATGCCATAGAGTTGAGTTTTCGTCCAAGGAGGTAAGACATAACTTATCTTTAGGTGTTTTATCTAATTTCATAACATAGACATTATTCTTTAAAACACCTTTTCCTATAGTTACGCCATCTTTAAGTATTTTACTTCCATTTTCACTGAAAAGGACGTTATACTTTTTGCGGCACAATTGACTTATACTAAGTAAATTAAATCCTAAATTATCTACATGAGCAACATCATCAATAGATAGAGAGTCATGAGAGATTGTACCTTTTCCGATGATTTTACTTTTAAGCTTGCTACCGAATGTGACATTACCTCCGTCATACACTTGATAGGTTGAGAAAAGATTTTTGTTTCCCGTCATGTGTCTTGAGCACCCACTATCTTTGATCCACTCATCAGGTTCAAGATCAACTTTCAAGCATACCTAAGTTCATAAAAGACTCAAGCATTTGGTCCCCAATATCTCATGGGTCCGTTTGGGTTAAACATGACATTATCATGGTTTATGTATGTAAATGGTGGACCATTGTTCCATGACATATAACTAGGACCATGAAAGTTTCTAGGTATGTTTTGGTTCCAATTATTTTGATAAGTATGTTGTGGATTAACTATACTCTTTGGAAAGGGTTGTTTGGGAAAACTCATTTGAGGTCTCTGTTGATCTGTTTTAACTCTATATTCATTTCTAGCTTGTCCTCTTCCTAAAGACACTGCTGGTTTATGTTTATTATTGGTTATACTACTGTTAGGTTTCTTAGTAACTTTAACAAACTCGAAACGGTTGACTTTGTGAACCTTCTGTTCAACTTCAGTACTCGCGGATCCTTTGGATTTACTTGGCGGATCCAAATTTTTGGATCCGTCGTATCCGTGAGTGTCCAACTTGGTTGAATCAGTTTTATTCACAGTCTGTTCCTTATAATCACTTAAGGTTCCTAGTTTCATAAAGCCTAGTCCTGTTTTATCATGAGGTAGCTTTTGCATTTTCATAATTTCATCTGCACAACTTATGTTTTTATCAAACCTTTTAAACTTTGAATTTTGTTTGATCAAATCTTCCTGTGTGGTTCTTAAGGTTTCTAATTCAAGTTTTAGTTCTTGACAAGACACACACGTTTCTTTACTATCTTTACCTTTTTCAATTCGTATTGCTTTTTCTTTAAGCCAAAATACTTCATTTTCTAACAGTGTTGTCTTTGTTTTCAAAAACTTGTTTTTGTTTATGATCCTTAAAGTAACGTCACACAGTTTGTTATATTCTACTTCTAAGGTTTCGTCATCTATAGAGGAGTATGAATCAGAATGTACCTCTTCTGTGTCATTAGCCATAAGTGCCATTTCGTTGTTCTTAGGCTCATCATCATCATCATCTCCTTCACTATCGCTCCAAGCTCCACTAACGAAGGCTCTTTGAGACTTGGTCTTTAGAGGCTTTGGACATTCTCCTATTAAGTGACTGGAGTCACCACACCTATAGCATTTCCTATCAATCTTACCTTTCTTATCGTCACGATCTTTCCGAGAGGATTTCTTTTCATCACGAGGTGGTTTTACAAACTTTCCTCGTCTCCTGAAGAATTTCTTGAAATCCCTCACGGCCATGGCATACTCTTCATCATCACTGTTTGAACAAGACTCATCATCATCACTTGACTCGACTTTGGCTTTCAAGGCAATAGACTTAATCTTCTCCTTTTTGCCTTTGACAATTTCCGAGTCTTTTTCCATAATCATTTCATGAACTTTTAGGTTTCCTATGAGCTCATCCAGTGTCATGCTTGAGAGATCTTTGGATTCTTCAATAGCTGTCACCTTTGCTCTCCATTTTGGATGGAGTGCTCTTAGAAATTTCCTGACAAAATTCTTACTAGAAAAAGATTCATCAAGTGCTTTAAGTGATGTAATAATAGTATTGAACTTAGCAAACGCACTATCAATGGTCTCATCTTCAGAGATAACAAATTGTTCGTATTGTTGAACAAGAAGATCAATTTTGTTATCTTTTACTTGTGAGTTCCCTTGATGTGTAATAATAAGAGATTGCCAAATATCCTTAGCCGTTTTACACATAAAAACTCTTTCATATTCTTTCTTAGGTAAGGCATTATAAAGCATCATTTTGGCTTCATTATTTTTGGCAATTAGTTTCTTTTGCTCATCACTGTGACGAGTAAGAGAAGCTCCTTCATCCCGACCACCCGAAATATTATTAGTAATAGGTTTATAATCACCATCAACTATAATATACCATAGATCTATGTCCTTTGACTTTACATAAGTCTCAAAGCGATTTTTCCAATAAATAAAACAATTTGGTTCAAATAGAGGTGGTCTCGGCATAGATTGCCCTTCTTTAAAGTTTTCAAAATCCATGGATCGTTTTAAGTTTTAAAATACAATATATTTTAAAGATCTTAAGTAACGTAGCTCTTGATGTCAATTGTGGAAAACTAGAAGGGGGGTTGAATAGTTTTTACCGTTTTTAAAGTTTTATTTGCTTTGTTACTATATGTTACTTTCAAAGGAAACAATCACAAATAAATAATCACACAATGTAAACAAAAGATAAAGAGAGGAAAGATCAAACCACACGACACTGTTGTTTATAGTGGTTCGGCTACAAGGACTCTCTTCCTTGCCCTACTCCACTCCCCGAGTTTCCTACTCGAGAGTTTATCTTTCACTAAGAAACAAACTCCTTTTCTAGGCGGAGAAAACCTTTACACGTCGCTTACTTCCTTTTCCGGTACTAAGCTAAACACCGGGTTCTTTCACAAGGTAGAACCAACCTGACGTCGCCTATTTACTTTACCGACACTAAGCTAGATGTCGAGTTCTTTACAAGGGTACAACCACTCCCTAAACTCCTTGTGCTTTAAGGACTAAAGCACTAACCACACTCACTGATTACAAATGATGGATATGATGTGTGAAACAAACTACAATATCACACAGTAATGCAACTAAAGGATTACTGTTCTGTAGATCCTTGAATGCTTGATCTCTTTACTACAAAATGAAAGATCAAAGTGAAATGCAACTATGAATGATGTTAGTAAGATATGTACTGAATGAATATGTGTGTTAAAGCTATATGAGTAATGAGAGAGCCAAATGATCAGCTTCCTATTTATAGGCAAGCTGATCTTCAGCTCACGGATCCCTCACAAGGGATCCGTCCTTCATATTATTTGGATCCGTGGGATGTGACAGCTAAGGTTTAGTTGTCTCTTACCATATCTTAGTTGTATCTTACCAAATCATCCAAGATCTTCAAATGTCAACTATGTATCTTGCAAATCTAACCAAGATATATCAAAGATATTGTATGTGATGCATGCAATGATGTCATGGAATGGTTTTAGAATTAAAGTTTCCTTTTAAGGAAACAAGTTACTAAACTTGTAATTCTTGGTTAATATGTGAAGTGTAAAATGTGTACTTATGAGACTTAAGCTAGTATTTATTATTTGCTAAAAGATATTCCTTATATTTGTCATTAACAAAACTAATGAAAGATCAAAGAATATAAATAACGTTTTTGAGACGCTATTTGTATTAACAAAAACACTTTTTACCAATCCAAAACGATGTTTAAACTGAATTTCTTTGGATCAAAACGTTTAAAAACACTTAAAGAATAAGAAAGTTTCAAGCTTTAATATTTTAAACGAAATTTGTGGAATTTCGATGAGATGCAACTAATGAAACCGAGTGTAAATCTAGTTTTATTCAAACAAGATCTAAACTTTTGACTCTAAATCAAATTTATAATCACT
The DNA here is from genome assembly GCA_021014915.2 of Artemisia tridentata subsp. tridentata. Lineage (NCBI taxonomy): Eukaryota > Viridiplantae > Streptophyta > Magnoliopsida > Asterales > Asteraceae > Artemisia > Artemisia tridentata. The sequence goes on from CP139507.1 coordinate 223,254,478, forward strand.
ATAATGATCTTAACACTTTACAAGTGTGAAGAGAAAGTGATAGAAATGAGATTTTTGTCACAAATCAACTACAAAACCAAACGTTAACTATGATTATGCTACGAACTACTCAAAAACACACAAATCAATTATCTTCTAGCGAATGATACCACTTGTTAGGTCCTAGATTAAGCTTAACATAAGTAATATAATACAATATAGATGAGAGAATAAGAGAAGAAGAAGAAGAAAAGATGGCCGAATTAAACACACGAATATAATGAGAAATAGTTTCCTTAGCATAAGCGAATAACCAACAAATATAAGTGTTACATAGCATGGGTATTTATAGGCAAGAGTTTAGGGCAACACTTGCCTTGAACTTCTAGAAACTAATCACTATATCTCACGGCCCATAGGGCTTCTAATAGGGCCGTGAGATGTATTACAAACATAAAGCCCATAAGTAACCTTACATTATGACCAATACTTGATTACATGTAAAATATGTTACCAACAACTTCTTTGCCAATACTTGGAAACATATATACAGCGTAACTTATTAATGAGGTACGCCGTAACCTTTGTCAGCATTGACTTTGGTCTTCTAGTGTTAATCCTGGTTACGGCGTAAGTAGAGTATGGATTTACGCCGTAACCTTTGTCTGGTCAGCATACTCTTGTGTATTTTGCATTGAAAACCTTCCAAAAACAGCATCTCTTCGTTCCAATGCTCATAAGTAACCTGAAAAGGAAATATAAGCAAATAAGAGTATATATCCAAGTAAAATGATACTAATGATGAGCATATTAGGGGGGAAATTGACACTAAAATATCAAGACTATTTGATGTTATCAGTATTAGGGTTACAAAACCTTGAAGCTAAGAATTCTGTGTTTCTGTGTATTTGTGTGTAATTCTGTGTTTTAACTCTATGTCCTAGGACCTCCTTTTATACACCAAGGAGTCCTACACGGCTTACAATACTTTCCTAAATATATCAAATATTTTCTATACTTATCTAATACATATCTGATAAGTAGTATTGACAAAAATGCCTCATAGTCTTAACTTTCACTAACAGTTGAAACTTTGCACCAGCAGTAGTAACTTCTTGTACTAGCAGTCTTAACTTTGACTGAGCAGCATTAACACACTTAGTGTATATTCAGTGAAGTTATTCAGCATTAGTAACTTGTACTAGCAGTCTTAACTTTTACACCAGCAATTGTAAACACTTAGCACATTTTCATTGAAGTTTAAGAGCAGCATTAAATCCATTGAGCAGCAGTAACATAAACATGAGCAGTAGTATATCAAACAGCATCAAGAAAGCTTTTAATCCCAGAATTTGAGTTTCTAAATTCTTAATAGCAGCATCTTGATTATGCAAGTTCCTCTCCGTGTCTTCTTTCAGTTTGTTCAACCATTCTTGGAACTTTTCATTCTTCTTGGAAGAATCCTCAATATGTTTGTTGACTATGTCTTCAAGGCTAGGTCTCCTTTCTCCATACTTAGGTCAGTTGTATATTCTTGAATAATAACCTTGAGGCCCTACATAGTACTTTGTTTCATTAGCGTCATTTCCTTGAAAAGGTATACCTTCTCCATACTTGACCTCTTCAACTTTTTCATCTTCTTCTTCCAAAGGACAATCTTTAGCAAGGTGAGCTCCCCCACAAGTTTCGCATCCTACTTGAATAGCATGCACATTTTCTTTCAATTTTTTCATGTCCTTACAAAGACTTTCGAGCTTGTTGGTGATCACCGATATACCATCCATGTTACCACCAATACTTCTACTACTTCCTCTATCGTGCCATTTCTGAGAATGGTTCGCCATGTCTTGAATAGCTTCAAGGACTCTAGTAGGAATCATCCCAGTTATTGGCCCTTGAGTGTCAAGCATTTGTCTTGTTACTATGTTGATACCTTTGTGCTTGTTCACCATTTGTTGCTTGTTCAAGTCATGAGTTGGGCACCTGAAAAGGAGATCATTGTACCTATCCTAAGCTTGGTACAATGTCTCATCACCATCTTGCTTGAAGTTATGGATCTCTTCAAGCTGCTTTGCCGTTTTTGATGGAGGGCAATACCTTTGGATAAATGATCTCTTTAAGAGATCCCATGTGCTGATAGTTCCAGCGAATATGAAAATGAGAAAACTACATCAAGTCAATAACAATTTCATAATTAGGCTAACACCAAAGGTGTTTAGCCACTCATATTAATAAATGCAAGAAATTCAATGTTTAACATAGTAATGGACCACATCGAATTAAATACACAAATGTAATATGAAATACTAAAATGTATATATAGATTGGTATGAATTCTCCCTTGGAAATGACTTGTATGCTGCTGAATATCATCCTACTTGAAGCCCTAAAACGTTCTTTCGTTCTTAAGTGGTGAAAAGATATGTAAAATTGCTGAATTAGGGCTTGTATTTATAGCCTCGACTATGTTACGGCATAACCACTAGGGCTTGTTACGCCGTATTCTTTGAATCTAGGATGATCTTATCCTCAGTGATGATATTACGGTGTAACCTAAAGATAGGTTACGATCGTAGAACTCTCGTTAACTAGTTTACGCCATAACCCTGCAAATGGTTACGTCGTAACTTCTTGAACCACGAATTCTTATACGTCTTGGAAATATATATACGGCGTAACCTATGTATGAGTTATGCCGTAACCTTGATCAGCGTTGACTTTGGTCTTCTAGTGTAAATCCTTGTTACGGCGTAAGTAGAGTATGGATTTATGCCGTAACTCTTGTCTGGTCAACATACTCTTGTGTATATGCATTAATAATCTTCCAAATCCGCGTCTCTTTGTTCCTATGCTCATTATTTACCTGAACACAAAATATAAACGAATAAGAGTATATATTCAAATAAAATGATACAAATGATGAGCATATTAAGGGAAAATTGACACTAGAATATCAGGACTATTTAATGTTATCAGTAGTTGATGTTGTTGTTGTTAAAGCAGTGATCCCGATTGCTAATGACATTTTGGTCTTGATTGGTTTGTGTTGAATTCGAGATTTTGACTTTGGTGAGGAGTGTTCATTTGATATATTGAAATATTGATCTTGATCGGATTTATGCTTTCATCACTTACTTCAAAAAACCTTGTTGTATCCAGTGTTTGTCGTTTTTGGACATTTCATCAATCTTTACCATTCTTGATCAATTCACATGAGAATCACAACCTTGAAGAAAAATTGTATCTTCTTGATCAAATTACTTTTGATGCTAAAACTTTGTAGCCCTTGAGAAACAACATCATTGATGATTTTGACTTTGCACTAAATCATCCTTTGAAATTGATCTTGATATCTCGAACATCACTACTCATAATTGCAAGTTTCTTTCCACAATATCAACCAATATAAATTTATCCCGCTCATGATGTATATGATTTATCTTGGTCATCATGAATATGCATAAGCTCTGGGTTTATAATCATTAGAAGAATAATCATGGAAGGACATAATTTTTTTTCGTGAAATATAAATCAAGTATCAATATCTCACTTGAATTCTCCCCTTACTAATCAAACATACTCTTCCAAACATGACTAATAACCTTCTCGAAAACAATAAAATTGATCGGTATCCTTCCGTTGTTGGTTAAAGGTTGATGCTGTAAATCTTTGTTGAAAGTGAAATGCTTGTTAAAGGTAGAGATGTCGTTGTAGTTAACAATCTTCCACTTAAATCAATCAATGAACAAATAATCTTCCCCAAAATATCTAATCTTCTACACCAAATTATTAATCGTGAGTGAAGATATTTTTCTTATGATCGAATGTTGTTTGTTCCATGAAATCCTTTTATCTCAAAATAATGCTTGAGAACCTCCGCTGGGTGTTAAATAATTAAATCAAATCAATTTATCAATGATAATGATGCGGAAATATGATTGTAAAATCCAATAAAGCGTCGATCTTGTGAAGTTTGGGTAAATGCGACTATTCTCTTGAATAAATAAGGAAATGTCGCTTATGTTTTTGAAAACAAATTCTGATGAAATACAATAACCACTATATCACATGGATTACTAGTTAACATGTACTTTGAATCATTAAATGAATCAAGTTTGTGACCTACTTTCAGCGTTGGTTTGATGTTAACACTGGTAAGATTCCATTCATTAAGAGGAAATGGTTCTCTTGTTTTTTTTTTTGTTTTACGACTAACATCACATATATTATCTTTTGACCCAATTTTAAAATAAAGTTCGTGTTTTAAAGTGTTCTGAACTTGGTCAGAAGGATGACCAAGTCTGTTTTGCCATATACATTCAGACAAACAACAAACTTGTATATTATTATTAACCAACTTCCTGTATTAAGAAAATACAGTCCATTACTTTGATTACTAGTCCCCACTTGGATCTTTAGAACAAAATTCTGTATAGTACAAACATTTTCATAAAAAATGACTCTAAGTTTAATATCTTTGTTAAGTTAATACACAGATAGCAGACTGACTTGAAAGTCAGGAACTACTAAGACATCATGGATAATAATCTTATCTGTCAGTTTTAAACTTCCAACATGTGTAACAAGAGCTTCATTACCATTAGGATAACCTACAATCATATTAAGTTTTGAAACATCCACAATGAATAATCCAACCAATATATATGTTATATATACTTTTATTGGTATTATGATTAAAAAATCTAGAAATGCAGAAATTATCACACATTTTATGCCTGCAATGTTTGTAGGCACACTGCTTGACCCAAATTTCTCACTAATCAAAGCCATCAGCCTTTTATACTAATCATCTATGAATGTATTACATGAACCAGTAGGATGTTCCTTATGACATGAAACAACATAATCGAATTTTTATTAGTCACGTATTTCTTTTTGAACCCAGGTGGACACCCAACCAATTTAAAACACCTATCAGCAGTATCACCATTCATATTACAATGAGTGCATATATATAACAACCCAAAATTTTTCCACGTCAACATTTAACACTAAACTCTAAATCATTACTTTGAAATTTACAAGAATACTTTTTACGTATAACTTTTTAGTTAAATAAACGTAAAACTAGGAACAACCCCCTTGTGCACTAGGACTTAGGCTATATTTAGTCCACAACATTCCAACACCTTGCTCCTACTCCGGTTCGAAATTTTAAACCCTAAAACAATTTCCTTTTCTTTATTTACTTACGATTGTTAATTTAACAAACGCTATTCGCAATTTAAATTTAACACCCGATATACCCAATACTCCTAACGATTATTTTAACACATTTTTATACTTCCTAAATTATTACAAAAATTCCAAAAATATTTCCTTACGCCTAATGTAATTTCTTTATTCCTTACGTTTAATTATGTATAACTTACGTTAATCACCAAACCAATAACCAATACCTATTTCTAATACCCAATACATATAATATATACACTTTTGTACCAAGTGAACTCTTCTACTCCTAATATTAACCATGTGCCGCCCCCTCCCCCCCTCTCGTTCTATAATAATTACTAGACAATGTATACTTACCATTAATTACCAACATTCAACCTCAAGACATGGAAACATAAGACCAAGTTTAGGGTGGCTTGACCACCACTTTGTTCCCCCCCCCAGCCCCATTCAGCCATAACCAATAAATACATACCCATGATGTATTTTGACCTACTATTGCTCCTTTGAAAGTCTCTAGTATAAATACATACATACATATCCTTAGTAACTAGCTAAAAGAGGGAAAAAAATATATCATCACTCATTCACACACACAATTCGATCCACTCAAGGGAGCAAGGGAAGAAGAAAACTTGTTTGGTTAAAGATCAAGTATCATTAGGACATACTAGTAAGGGTTTCAGAAGCACTAATCTTGGGTTAATCAAGTATATTGCCTTCTCATCACATTAATATCCCTAAGTAAGTAACACTTTATATTGATAAGTTTCATACTCTTCATATCATGATGTTAGTTTAAATTACATATACTTATTTATCACTTTGTACATGTTAATAAAACCTTATAACTACAATAATCTTTTAACTAATGACTATGTTTCAAATATATTTTCATGAACCTACAAGATAATAGTTAATCTTGACAAGATGTAAAAATTAAAAACACTATATATAAACTAGTAGGCTTGTTATCTTAACTATTTGTTGGGAATTACAGATTTGATGATTACAAAACCTACGAGCAAGAATGAAGAAAGAAGAAACAATAGGGACCTAATATGTAATAGATAGATAGCTTTCTTAGTAAGCTAGGGTTTTATTGTAACCTCCCTCTATTATATAAAGAGGGTGGCGTCTAGGTTACAGTAACTCATTCAATAGAAACAGTTGATCTCTCCAATGAGAGTCGATTGAAACGTGTTAACGCGTTCTTTAGTAGTAGTAGGTTTTTATTTATGTTTAATAAAGAAAAACCTTGTTGGTAACTTTGATTGATGTTCTTATTATTATTTCGCTGCGTATGCAATCATTGTTGCTATAATCCTAGTTGGGCTAGATCTTGGTTTCAACACTTGGTATCAGAGAGGGTGGTTATTGATCTAGGGTTTTACAAGGTTTTCTATCAATAAAGAGGAGTAGATTCGATGAAGTCAGTAGCAGTTTTGGAGCAGATCGGTTAGCAGCTGTCAAAGTGGAGCAGATCTGAAGATGTACTATGATCGGTAATGTTTTTATTTGAAGTTAATCGTTATTTTTTTTAAAAGGGTTATCGATCTGGTTATTTGGTTTGATTTAGTGGCGACAAAGTTAATTAATCGGTCAATGGTTCTTGTCGGTAAATGTGATTTATTATTCTATTGGGAACGTGTAGGGCTGGATGTTATGGCTAATGGACAGATTGACAATGAGAATTAATTGTGTGGGTGCGTATTAATTGGGAATTATTATCCTCGTATTCACGAGTTGATTAATTTGTTTAATTGGTGGTCAACAATAATGATGAATATTCATATCACGTGGGATTCAATTTATGGGGTTGAATTGATTATTAATTGGTCTGTGATTATTGTATATGGTTTATCGCTTGCTGTGATGATTTGATTGGTTGTGATGAATTTATGGGACTGATTGATGCAAGTGGGAATTATGGAATAGTTGACCTCGTGCAGATCTGTTTGTCGCTTATTGCTTGGTTCTTATTGTCATAATCTTTGTACTGATGTGTTCCTTTGATTGGTCGAATTAATGGGACGACAGAGAAAGTCAATTGGTAATTGGATTCCGCTGCTATTGTTGACTCTCTTTTTTCAGTATTTGATCTGTTGCTTATTGGTGCACGAAGTGATTTATCTTGTTGCTGCTGCTACGCTTGAATTGGTTCCTGCTGGTAATTCTTCGATTTCTGCTGATAGTGTTCCAGTTCCTGCTGGTAACACCATTTCTGCTGGCTGTTTCGGATTCTGCTGCTCTTAGTATAAAAAAAAAAAAAAAAAAAAAAAAAAAACGGTTTCTGCTGGTTCGTTCCTGCTGATGGTTCCTGCTGGTGGATTCGGTTTGTGCTGTTTGATTCTGTTTATGCTGTTTTCGTTATATTTAATATAGTAGGTCCTCAGACGCCCTTGGATCTTGGACGAGGTGATACTTATGGCTTGACTACTTTTTGGTTTGGTGTTTACAAGGTGTTTAGTACATAACAGGATAATGGTGTGGAAGGTCCGGGACCACACACACATTATTTTATTGGCTTGATCTGGGATCAACGAGGCAGTTATGGGTGATGAACGTCCGGGACGACAATCCATAACTGAGGTGTAATAAACATATTTTGTTCGCACTAAATCAGATAAGGTGTAAAGACATTTGTTGCATGGTTCGTTTTGGAGATTCAGTTCATGGGATAATTCTTAATTGGAACAGTTACACGCGCTTTACAAATATTTTGGGGGGCATATGATACCATACAGTTCATGATATGATTACACAAAATTAGATAATCATAAGCATTGAGTGGTTTCTGGTTGATCCGTCTGCGCTCACTGAGACTATCGGCCATTGCATGTAATCGCCATGCATATATTGACTACAAGAATTATCCAAAGACATTTTATGATGTCTTTTTCGCACTGAAGGAAGAGATGATCTATGCTACTGAGTTCGAGATTCATGAGATGGTTAGTATATTTTTAAGGGGAAGCATATTGTTCAAAAATACTTAACCATCTACATGCATCACTTGAGGGGAAGCGTTTACGGGTTGCACAAGACCCCTATTGGATGATTACAAAAAGGGGAAGAAGATTTATGATGTGCAGCTTATTATTTGTGATGACATGTTTTATCATTGTTTCTTCATGCAGATTGTTTTGTAATATCAAATAGGGGAAGATTGTTGGGAATTACAGATTTGATGATTACAAAACCTACGAGCAAGAATGAAGAAAGAAGAAACAATAGGGACCTAATATGTAATAGATAGATAGCTTTCTTAGTAAGCTAGGGTTTTATTGTAACCTCCCTCTATTATATAAAGAGGGTGGCGTCTAGGTTACAGTAACTCATTCAATAGAAACAGTTGATCTCTTCAATGAGAGTCGATTGAAACGTGTTAACGCGTTCTTTAGTAGTAGTAGGTTTTTATTTATGTTTAATAAAGAAAAACCTTGTTGGTAACTTTGATTGTTGTTCTTATTATTATTCCGCTGCGTATGCAATCATTGTTGCTATAATCCTAGTTGGGCTAGATCCATAAAGATCCATAAACCTACGAGCATTCTACAAGTGGTATCAAAGCCTGGTGAGGATCTCTGTTGAAGAAGAGTTGACTAGATCGACAGATGCAGATCTAGTGAAAGTAAAAGGTATCGTAATTTTTATGCTACTGTGAATTGATTGGCGACAAAGGTATTAAATTGAATACAGTTGTTTCCTTTGTTTTGTCGTTCCTAATTTAATTGGTCGAAGCAAATTAATTTGAGTATTCGATTAATACTGATTCAGATGTGCAATTAATTGGTTGGTGTGTATTGAGTTTGTCGCATATGGTGCTAGTGGGTAATTCAATTGTGTTTGTCGAGTAGTACAAGTGACTTGGTGATTGTTTGAGTTATTTGGCTGCATTTGGTTCCTCGTACTAAAATTAATTGCTCAATTAATTGGCGTCAAGTGGGGGTTGTGTATTCAATTCAAACCTCGTACTCAATCAAAACTTAATTGGTCGGTGATTAATTCTGTCGCTTGCTGTTTTCATTTATTGATCAATTGGGTGGCATAATTTATTGGTTTATCGGTGATATTTAATTTTGGGGTACTGTTCCGAGAATATTGGTCAAAAAGGTTGTTTTCACTTGCTGCTGTTACTGTCAACGAAGAAGCTTTTTCAAACCATTTTCTTAAACCCTCATAAAATAACTATGTTCGGATCTGGTGATTCTTTTGAGACAATTGCCATGAATATTAGAAATTTGTTTCCTAGAGTAGACTGGTCACAAGATGAAAGAAAAGATGAGGAAAGATGTGTCACTCAAGTTAATGAAATGGGTGCTGGACATGAGACAAAAGGAGAGGTATTCAGTACGGTTGCTGAAGCACAGGCAGATGTGGCTTTTGAATTCGCTTTGATGAGTTTCCCATCTCAGGTACCAAGTTGTTCTGTTGCTTGTCATGATTTATATGCTTTATTTAAGAAAGAATATGATGACATGGAATCTCAATATAAAGATATGTTTATACAGCTCAAAGCTCATAAAAATGCTGTTAAAACATTAGAACAACAAAAAATCTGGTATCAAAAGAATCAGTTAGTGTATGAAGAGAAAATTAAGGTTTTGGAAAGAGTTTTAAAGAATACAACTAATGAGTTAAAACATGTTGAGAGAGAATATGATAAAGTAATTTTAGAGAAAAAGGAATTACAAGCTAAGTTAGAAAGTGAAGAAATTAGATGTGCATCATATAAAGAATCAACTAGGCTTGTAGATAAATTGAATTCAAGCTCTCAATATGTAAAGTGTAAGAGGGGTTTAGGATGTGCTAAAACAGATGACTCTTCTGAGTCAAGAAGCTTTATTCCTACCCTTAAAGAGGAAAATTTCCAAATACCTGTAAAATATGTAAAAGAAGGTGAGATGCATGCTGTCCCTCCTCCTATAAGAGGTGTGTTTAAGCCTGTCCCTATGCACTCTGACCTAGACATTGACTTAAAAGAATCACATATGTCCTATGGCAAAAAGTCCAATGACTTGCCTAATCTTGATTGTGACTCTAAAGACTTAGTTTCTTGCTCTAAAAGTGACAAGTCCTCTGAGACCAAGACCAATGACTTTGCCTCCTGTGATTCAAATGACAAGTCTCCCACACCCAAGTCTGATGACTTCACACCAAAAGTAGCTAGTGTGGAATCCAATTCAAAGACAGCTACTTTAGAAGACATCTCTCTTAGTCCTATTAGGAACAATTTTGTGTCTGATTCTGTTTGTGAGAAGTCTTTATGTGATATGCAAGGTCATGATAAGAAAAGTCAGGTTAAAAACAAAAAGATTAAAAAGAAATCTTGCTTTGTTTGTAGAAGTTATTCTCATCTCATTAAGGATTGTCATTTTTATGAGAATAAATCGGGTATGTGTGCTGAGCAATCTAGGTCTTTATGGAAAAATGTAGAGAACATTCCCCCATTTGTCCCTAGAGCAAATGCATTTTCTACTGGTAATGCAAAACGACCAGCACATGTTCCTTCTGGTAAGCCAGTTCCAGCTGGTCAAACCAAGTCTACTGGTTGGAAAAGGAATGTTGCTAGACCATTCTACATACCTATTAGCACTTACTTTCGGAATGGTTTTTGGCCTGGTTATTATGACCCAAGGTATATGGGGGAAACAAGATGGGATATTGGTGTTAAGCCCTCAACAGGTTGTTCTTGGACAAATAAAAGGAAAGGTTCATTCTGGGTACCCAAGAACAATAGTCTTTGTCAGGTGCACTGATTGAGGGGAGGCATAAGCCTAAGGGGAGGCTTATTGTTGTGTATTTTGTGCTAACTAACATTTTTTCTTAGTTTGTTTTCTGTTCCCTAACTAAAATAATGCAGCTGTTGAATTTGTTGCTTCCTTTTATTGAGTGAGTGGGTGTTGCAGTTGAATATTTTTGGTGCATTTGGTGGGACTGATGACTGTCGTGTCACATGAGGTTAATAATTGTTTGGTGTTGACTCATCTTTAGTAATTGATGAAATCCACATGTGGGGCTTGATGATTGAATTATCCTCGTGCTATCATATTTAAATGGGTCAGTGGCTTGTCATCTCTCAGAAGTGATGTGCTGCAGATTGATTATTCACTTGTGGCCCTAAATTGTCTAATGGATATTAATTGGTCATAGTCTACAACTGTTTGTTGGTGATGTGTTGTTGGCAAGTGAATTAATTGATGTGAATTAATCAATCAGTGGTTTATGGTTTTGTTACATTTGAGTTAATGGGATATATATTTGGTTGCTAATTATGTGGGGCTGAATATTTGGATGAATGAGCTGCTCATTTACTAGATTTGTCGTATATCATCATATGGGTGAAGTGGTCAAATGATTAAAGCAGCAATATTAAGTTCGATTTGTCGCATATGGGTGAAAGTGATCATTAATTGGTATACGTGAGATGTCATTTGTTGACTACTATCTTGATTCGGTTGTGAGGGTGATTTGTCATGATCAAATTCATTCAAGTGGGATTGGTCAATATTGAGGAAAATGAATTAAATGCTACTGTGTATCAGTTTGTTTTGCATATGGGATTGGTATGAATAAGTATGTTACGTGGGTGTCTTGTGATTGGTCAATTAATGGAGAAGTGTTTTGTCGCTTACTGTATCCACCACATGGATCATATGTCATTCTCAATTTGTTGCATCAGACATTCAGTGATGGGGTCTTTTATTTTCTTAATTGGTGTTTACATATGGGATTTATATGTGGGACTAGTGACAAAGTGAATTGGTACTCATTTTAGTATACTGATGGAAGGTTCAACACGTGGGGTTATTTGTTTGTCACTTATGACTTTTTGGTCAATATGAGGTGATAAACTTTACAGCAATTGGGCTGTGTCGTGTAATGTATCAAGTGGATTCATTTCAATTGTGGGGTGAATATTTAAGTGACCAGTCAATTATATTGATTTGTCACTTTGTCATTGCTTTTGTTGCTGCTGATCATTCCTGCCGACAGTGTACCAGTTCCTGCCGAACACCATTTCTGCTGGTTATTTTATTCCTGCTGCTCGGTTCCTGCTGATCGTAAAAAAAAAAAAAAAAAAAAAAAAAAAAAAAAAAAAAAAAACTTATATTTTTCTTTCTTTTCTTTCTTTATTTATTTTTCTTTTTGGTTATTTTCTTTTCTTTCTTTTCATTTATCGTTTATTTTCATTCTAGTTATATTATTTGTGTTTTATTTTCTTTGTTAGTTAAAAAAAAAAAAAAAAAAAAAAAAAAAAAAAAAAAAAAAAAAAAAAAACAAACTAATCAGTTGGTTTTTAGCAACACCTTGCAGGTACAGTGTTGGTGTTTACACCTACACAATAAATGGTGCTCAACTCACCATGTCTTGCAGACAAGAAAGAGTTGACTCACCATGAAATGATCCTACAATATTTCTAAGTTTGGTGTTAGATGTGTAGCTAACATGAAATGATCCTACAAGAACACTATTCTTGATGGTCACTTGAATTTATGAAAAATGGAAATCTTTAATATTTCTAAGTTTGGTGTTAGATCACTATTGACATGTTGAGAAATTGGTGGAAGAGCTAGGATTAGTTTGGGAGTTTTTGTTAAGTGGTTTTTGATAACTAGAAGGCTAGGAAGAGTGTTTTGAAACTTTTTTAAAAGAATCTGTCCCATTCGACCTTCCACAGAAAAATCAGTAGCTTGGTTACAAGATTAGGCTAGAAATATAGAAAATAGACTTTATAACGAAAACGTAGCGGCTTAAATGAGTTAAAACGGACTTATAACGAAGAAGATACGTTAGTTTTAAGTTGTGCGACGAAAATGAAATTTTTCTGAAAATATAGATGCTGTTGGGAAATTTTAAGGGGTAAAAACTGATGTCAAAAGTTAACTAGGCTAGCCGAGACACTAAAAATATGTTAGTATACTTAAACACGAACCCGGGGATATATAAAACTAAAGAATCGGAGCTAAGACGTGAAAGTTATGGCCTAAAAGAAGTTACGACGACATATAACATTTTGACAGCTTTTATTTGGCTATTAGAAAGCTGTTAGAAATATTTAAGGTGGATTTTTGACACTTTAGAGTATATTTTGGCTAAAATGACGTAAACAAAAATGGTAGAACATTACGTATATTTGTTAGGCGCGTTAGAGGTTTTCAAAATACTTAATAACAAGACGACTATAGTTTAATCACGATATTAACAAGATACGTTTCTAAAAAGGGTTACTTTGCTTAATAAATGGACACATTGACGCAACTATATTTTTGTCGATAAACATTACAACAAACATGTACAAGTGATACAATAGCGTATGAACTTGCATGCACGACCTTGTTTTCAAACCTAAGACATGGTATTTATTTAGGTTGCGTTTAGAGTTATCGGACCTTTATTCACAGTTTACCGTATTTCTAATCGAGATTTAATAACTGAGGTGAGTTTCATAGCCCCACTTTTACTTGCTTTACTATTCGATTTGAAATACTTGGGGTAGGAATACATTGCTTGCCTAAGTTGTTGTTGTTTGCCATAAATTCCCCACAATCATGAACCGTTAATTACTATGTAAGCGTGAATATTGTGAATCGATATTGGGGGTAAACTTCCCCGTCCAGGTTAGTCGCTCCAACTTGTCAAACGGACGCATTTCATTTGATGTCTTACAAGTGTTTGGCAAAGCACCTGTTTGGGGTGATAATATGAACTAACTGTTAAGGCTTCGGTGTCATGAGCTTAGTGCAACAGTAATATTTTTCATGAACATGTTTTAATATATTGTCTTTGAAATCTTGTGGTCCATGCATAACTTGTTTACTTAAACCTATGAACTAAACAGCTTTATGCTGACCCTTTTAGCATGTATTCTCAGGTGTAGATCTTTACTACATCATAATCTATTGTTGGAGGCGCTTGGCAGGGGCATATTCATAGGCTACTCTGATATATTTGGGACCAATTGTTTATTTATACGGGCCTTATTTCCGCATCAAATTAAATGTTGTAAACTGGTTTACTATGATAATGTAACTAATTTTTCTAAATGTGTATGGTAAATCCGTTCTCTTTACTTTGTGTTGTGATCCAATTTAGTAGCACCCCAGCGACATGTATGCTTCCGTTGAACCCGATTTTGGGGGTGTTACAGATTGGTATCAGAGCCTTGGTTATTGAGAACTGGGTATATTTTTAAAACCTAGACTATAACCACTTTTTATAAAAACAAAACCTATGACCGCCACGTGCTCGTCTGCCAAGCCTTTTGCCTCACTACTGTTTGCTTGTCATAACTATGCATTACACCTTACTATTTGGTCACTTATACTGATTTGACTTCCACTATATACTATAAGTATTTTCTGTATATTATATATACATACCGTACCTATCACAACGTTACGCCTTTTCCCTACATAGTATCACTATTTGACTTCGAGTTAGGACACCCATCTAGGTCTTTCAAAACAACTTTTAAAAGCTAGAGAAGTATTACTGGTATAACTGAAATAACATACACACTAGTACTTTTTGAAGATCCTCTAAACCTTCCGAGATATCATAATTAATACAAATGGTCTCTAAAAATTTTCACAATCATATGTGACATCGTTTTACGTAACATTAAAACCTGTTATAGTCTGCCAATTTCCCTAAATCTCCCATTATAGTCTGCCAATTTCCCTAAATCTCCCGTTATAGTCTGCCAATTTCCCTAATCACCTTATTAACCATTTCTAAAGACTAGTTTGAACGCTCGTCCCATACTTTAGAACATCTACATCACCTCGTAAACCACCACCCAGAAGTACGCTAGTTAATCATAACACGACCTCAAGCTTTCATCTTATAACATGCCATCTTAGAGCACCTACTTTTAGGAAACGTCTTTATTACGTTTCACTCTTCTTTTCTTGTTGTGAAGAAAATGCCACCAAAGAAGCAAAGCATGAGTGCAGCTGCTATCGATCGACTTGTTGCTCGACAAGTCACTACACAAGTTGCTGCTGCTATGGCTTAATATGAGACCCACCGCAACAGTGGTAACGGCGGGGAAGCTAGTGGAACGGCAACCAGCGTTGAACCCGCGGCTCATGGGTTTACTTACAAGGAATTTTTGGGTTGCAAGCCGCAGAATTTCAGTGGCGCAGAAGGAGCTGTCGGTTTGGAACGATGGTTCGAAAAGTTGGAATCAGTTTTCTGCATGTGCAACTGCGCGGAGGATTGTAAGGTGAAATATGCTACGGGTACCTTGCTGGATGGTGCCTTATCATGGTGGAATGCTTATCCTCAATCAGTGGGAATTGATACTGCTTTCGAAACACCATGGGCTAATTTCAAGGAAATTGTAATAGCGGAGTATTGTCCAAGAAATGAGGTTCAAAAGATGGAAGTCGAGTTTTGGAACTTAACAGTAAAGGGAGTCAACATTGTAGCTTATACTAAACGATACCATGAATTGGCTACTCTCTGTCCTGAGATGGTTTCTACTACACGAAAAAGGATTGAGAGGTACATCTGGGACTTCCGCTTAGTATTCAAGGAAATGTCACATCTTCTAAGCCAAGTACTCTGGATGAGACAATCCAAATGTCTCACATTCTGATGTACCAATTTGTTCGGGCAAGGGCTGCTCGAGATGTCAACGAAAACAATAGCAACACAAGAAAGAGGCATGATGACCAGGGAGACAAGCATATTCTGCAACAAGATAAGAAACAAGAAGTGGTGAAAGCCTATGCTGCTGGGCCAGGTGATAAGAGAAGGTATGCTGGAATCCTACCTGTGTGCAACAAATGTAAGTATCACCACACTGGACCTTTCCCCGCTACATGTTGGAATTGCAAAAGGGCCGGTCATCAAGCTAAAGATTGTAAGGTCCCTACCCCGATAACTTGGTTTGAATGTGGTGAAAAAGGACACCTCAGGAGTTATTGCCCAAAGCTGAGGAATCAAAATGGAGGAAGAATTTGTGGGGGAGCATACGCATTAATAGGAAGAGAAGCTTGCCAGGATCCTGTCGATGTTACGAGCGAAAATGATGTTTAAGGAAAAGTTTATGCTTGTATAATAAAACCGAAGTCTAAACCCTCTAGGGTTATATTTCTTTTGCGTTTTACATTAAGTACTTTCGTATAAGTTTCATGTATTATTACGAATTTCTGTCTAATGAACGTTCTATCTTTTATTATCGCCGCAATATGCCAACTCTCGTCCATTACACTCTTAATTTCACTACCTTTTCTCAATTGTTTTACAAGAATACGATACTACTTTGTTATAAACTAACTTATTTACATCCTGTAAAATGTCTGAACTTTATTCTATAGACTCTTGCCACCTTATAAAATGTTTTGCTAATTATTGTATAAATCTGTTTTGTTACCATTTTACAACCTACTTTACAACTATCCTATAAACCACTTTTGCTATCACCCCACAAAAGGTATTACCCCTTTGAAAACTATCTTGACCGTCATTTTATAAACAAAACGATTAATACTATTAAACTTTAAAAAACATAATGTTATTTTGACTAAAACGAGCATTACATCATTAGTCCTCAATTATACATAGCCTGGCCACCTAATTCCATAAGAATCATGTTATGATTGGAACAGTCACCCTTAAACCTTACCTAAAAATAAACTTTTGATGGGAAAAACTTATAAGCCATTTATTGGTACTCGCCTCAAAAAGCACCGTAACCGAGGAAACTTTTAACTCAACCCTGTCTTGAAAAGCTAGCCCCATTTAATACCATGTTCCAATCCAACAAAGTCGAATTCCAATCGTCAAAGTTCGCTGGAATTCTCAACGAGGTTCCGAGTTCACTTGGGAACGAGAAGACCAGATCCGTCAAAAGTATCCGCACCTCTTCACCGACACCACTCCAATGACCAACACTGACTGAATCTCACGGACGAGATTCCTTTTATGGGTGGTAGACTATAATAACCCAAAATTTTTCCAGGTCAACATTTAATTCTAAACTCTAAATCATTACTTTGAAATTTACTAGAATACTTTTTACGTATAACTTTTTAGTTAAATAAACGTAAAACTAGGAACAACCCCCTTGTGCACTAGGACTTAGGCTATATTTAGTCCACAACATTCCAACACCTTGCTCCTACTCCGGTTCGAAATTTTAAACCCTAAAACAATTTCCTTTTCTTTATTTACTTACGATTGTTAATTTAACAAACGCTATTCGCAATTTAAATATAACACATGATATACCCAATACTCCTAACGATTATTTTAACACATTTTTATACTTCCTAAATTATTACGAAAGTTCCTAAAAGATTTTCTTATGCCTAATCTAATTTCTTTATTCCTTACATTTAATTACGTGTAACTTACTTTAATCACCAAACCAATAACCAATACCTATTTCTAATACCCAATACATACAATATATACACTTTTGTACCAAATCAACTCTTCTACTCCTAATATTAACCATGTGCCCCCCCCCCCTCTTGTTCTATAATAATTACTAGACAGTGTATACTTACCATTAATTACCAACATTCAACCTCAAAACATGGAAACATAAGACCAAGTTTAGGGTGGCTTGACCACCAATTTGTTCCCCCCCCCCATAGCCCCATTCGGCCAAAACCAATAAATACATAGCCATGATGTATTTTGACCTACTATTGCTCCTTTGAAAGTCTCTAGTATAAATACATACATACATATCCATAGTAACTAGCAAAAAGAGAAAAAAATATATGTATCATCACTCATTCACACACACAATTCGATCCACTCAAGGGAGCAAGGGAAGAAGAAAACTTGTTTGGTTAAAGATCAAGTATCTCTAGGACATACTAGTAAGGGTTTCAGAAGCACTAATCTTGGGTTAATCAAGTATATTGCCTTCTCATCACATTAATATCCCTAAGTAAGTAACACTTTATATCGATAAGTTTCATACTCTTCATATCATGATGTTAGTTCAAGTTACATATACTTATTTATCACTTTGTACATGTTAATAAAACCTTATAACTACAATAATCTTTTAACTAATGACTATGTTTCAAATATATTTTCATGAACCCACAAGATAATTGTTAATCTTGACAAGATGTAAAAATTAAAAACACTATGTATAAACTAGTAGGGTTGTTATCTTAACTAGTCTTGATGGTCACTTGAATTTATCAGAAATGGAACTCTTTAATATTTCTAAGTTTGGTGTCAGATCACTATTGACATGTTGAGAAATTGGTGGAAGTGCTAGGATTAGTTTGGGAGTTGTTGTTAAGTGGTTTTTGATAACTAAAAGGCTAGGAAGAGTGTTTTGACACTTTTTGAAAAGAATCTGTCCCATTCGACCTTTCATATAAAAATCAGTAGCTTGGTAACAAGATTAGGCTAGAAATATAGAAAATAGACTTTGTAACGAAAACGTAGCCGCTTGAATGAGTTAAAACGGACTTATAATGAAGAAGATACGTTAGTTTTAAGTTGTGCGACGAAAATAAAATTTTTCTGAAAATATAGACGCTGTTGGGAAATTTTAAGGGGTAAAAACTGATGTTAAAAGTTAACTAGGCTAGCCGAGACACTAAAAATATGTTAGTATACTTAAACACGAACCCAGGGATATATAAAACTTAAGAATCGGAGCTAAGACGAGAAAGTTATGGCCTAAAAGAAGTTATGACGACATATAACATTTTGACAGCTTTTATTTGGCTATTAGAAAGCTGTTAGAAATATTTAAGGTGGATTTTGGATACTTTAGAGTATATTTTGGCTAAAATGTCGTAAACAAAAATGGTAGAACATTATGTATATTTGTTAGGCGCGTTAGAGGTTTTCAAAATACTTAATAACAAGACGACTATAGTTTAATCACGAGATTAACAAAATACGTTTCTAAAAAGGGTTACATTGCGTAATAAATGGACACATTGACGCAACTATATTTTTGTCGATAAACATTACAACAAACATGTACAAGTGATAAAATAGCGTATGAACTTACATGCACGACCTTGTTTTCAAACCTAAGACATGGTATTTATTTAGGTTGCGTTTAGAGTTATCGGACCTTTATTCACAGTTTACCGTATTTCTAATCGAGATTTGATAACTGAGGTGAGTTTCATAGCCCCACTTTTACTTGCTTTACTAATCGATTTGCAATACTTGGGGTGGGAATACATTGGTTGTTTTTACATATGGACACAAGTGCATTAAACATTTATTGATTGCCTAAGTTGTTGTCGTTTGCCACAAATTCCCCACAATCAAGAACCGTTAATTATTTTGTAAGCGTGAATGTTGTGAATAGATCTATTGGGGGTAAACTCCCTCGTCCGGGTTGGTCGCTCCAACTTGTCAAACGGACGCATTTCATTTGATGTCGTACAGGTGTTTGGCAAAGCACCTGTTTGGGGTGATAATATGAACTAACTGTTAAGGCTTCGGTGTTATGAGCTTAGTGCAACCACAATCTTTTTCATGAACATGTTTTAATATATTGTCTTTGAAATCTTGTGGTCCATGCATAACTTGTTTTCTTAAACCTATGAACTCACCAGCTTTATGCTGACCCATTTAGCGTGTATTCTCAAGTGTAGATCTTTACTACAACACAATCTATTGTTGGCGGCGCTGGGCAGGGGCACAGTCATAGGCTACTCTAATATATTTGGGACCAATTGTTTATTTATATGAGCTTTATTTCCGCATCAAATTAAATGTTGTAAACTGGTTTTCTATGATAATGTATGTAGCATATTCATAATCATATAACACACAAACAATGGAGATTTGGTCGAATTAATGTGGCGGTTTAGAGAGAGAAAGAAAATGGGAACTTAGAGAGAGAAAGAGAACATGTATTATGTTAAATTGTGAAGAGTTCCAACCCTCTCCCTAGGTGGAGAGGGGTATTTATACTAGATATTATTGTTGGCCCGAGTGGGCTGTGGAGCGAGCTGACAGTGGGTAAAGACCCGACCCACTCCACAAGTTCTATATTAACTAAACTATTACTAATATTACTGATATTTCTACGAGCTAGTTAATGCTATCAGATACTCAGGGTGACCGAGTCTTCACATGAATATTTATATTCCTAACAATCTCCCCCTAAGGGAGGTCACCCAGAAATAATATTTCGAATTCGAGCATTCTATCATGTGATCTTGACTTCATAGCTCGTAGTCTTTGATTCTTCAAATTCATTGGTCTTTGTACATTTAGCAGTGATCTTTTGATGACTGTTCTTCTGTCTTGGATGATCTTTGGTGATTCTTTGATGTTATCATCCAACTTATGTTTCCAAGTCATCTTCTAGCCTTATGTCTCCATGTGATGTTGTGATCTTTGGGTCGACATGCTCACACTTTTCTGAATCAAGATTTTCAGCATCAGAGTTGCGGAAGCAGTGTTGAAGGTCTTTTAGATATCATGATTTCGTTGATTATGATGATGATGGTGTGGTGTGAGCATGTGGTGATGGATTGGCATCTTGTTCAGCAATCAGCTACAACTGCAATCAGCTACAACCGCAATCAGCTACAACCGCCAGGTATTCCTGCATACGACAGTTAGCAATAAAACGTCCGGTACTTACAGGTTCGGACTTCGAGATTGTTAACAGCATAGTGTGAAAACTCTCTCTAATCCTTACCAAGGCCGTTTCTAAATCGGAAACCCACATAGGGCTTTTAAGATCTACCGTAGTAAATCAACGATTAGGTGAGTCGCTGGAGTTCACTCCATGACTGTATACCGTTTGAAACCGCCGTGACCACTAAGTGTAATCCAAAGGAATTACCGAAGTGACCTGCTTTCAGGGCTGTTTGTTGTTGACCCTGGCAGGAATTTCCATTCAATCACTAAGAATTACATTTGTAAATTCCCTCATAAATGTTCTGGCAGATTGCTAAGATCTGCGTAGGACTCATAAGTTTACAACTGGTGTCCTTAATGTTGAACAACCAGTGTAGAAGTATCACGTGTTCCTATGAGATCTTATGATGCATCTCGTGGCTCTAGACTCGAAAAGTGCATTTTTGGTAGTCGGAGACTGGAGCGGTGTCTCATGTTTCAATATCAACATGACTCGTAATGAGAGGTCGATAGATTATGCAAGGTTTCCCGTGAGAATGAAACAAGTCCTTTTAAGAGAACTTGAGTGGTTTAGAAGGTTTAGTGCAGTGCGTCACTGGGTCCATGACATCTTGTCTTCAATACCGGTGTTACCTTAGTAACCACCAGTAGCATATGAATTGAACCCGGTTTCTGCCCTAAGGTTGAATAATTGGAGGGCTATTTCTTTTCACCCTTTCTCATTTCATTTCTTTTTAATTCTTCAACCCCTTCTTTCTCCTTTCTCACATTACTCCTTTTCATAATCATACCTAAGGACTTTCTAATACTAACTATTTGGTATTTTCCTAGGGTAGATCCCTCCGGCTCCGGCGGATCATAGGACGGTTTTCCTAACCTTAGCCACCTTATAACACCATGACTATCCTATGTTGCCATAAACCAAAATCCTTGAAAAATCTCTCAAAGTGTTCATGATTATGAAACACATTTTGCTAACACTTTGAGAGTTTTACATTTTCAAATTCTCCCCCTTAACATGTGCACATATGTTTTAAATTAAAATTTGCACATGTTGGGTAGAGATTGCACTTTTTGAATTGATCCACTTTCAGTGAACATGACCGATTCGAGACACGCTTACATCACTAGTTAGACTAGCTTGAAATTATTACCCGGCCTGGTCACATCCACAGAAAGTTTCTCGAAACGGTACACTCTACTCAGATACGTCCTCTTCGAGACACGCTTACATCACTGGTTAGACCAGCTTGAAATTATTACCCGGCCAGGACGCATCCTTTCGATTAATGACAGTTTATGTTTCATCAATTCATTGGTGAAGTCTGAGTCACGCTCACATGAGATGCCATATCCTATTTGTCACCACAAACCATTTGCTCCCCCTCAATATGTGCATCGATATACGAAAGAGTTTAGCACATATGGGAGAGCTTACATTTAGGTCCAAAACATCACATTTTTATTAGATTTCATATTTAAATCACATTCTCTCCCCCGATCAAAAATTTCAAACCTTTTGAGATTTGTGATCCCAATTGATTTAAATATGTTTAGAAAATTAGGGAGAAAATGTGGTCAGGTTTTAATGTTCAATCAGATTATGGAGCATACTATGCTCCCCCTTAAACCATGAGAGAGTGTCACTGCTGATGTTGCATAATGCTTAAAAAGGTGTCAAAATTTTTAACAGATACTCTCCCCATCAATTAATGACCCGTTTTCTATTTAAGAAGATCAACACCATCCAACTCTCTAACGAAACAAGTGTGTTTTCTGAAATCAACTTCAAGATCGGAGTCACAAAATTGACCAACAGAAAACAAGTTATGTCCTAGTCCTTCTACATAGTATACTCGGGAAATTACACTGTCACCAAACACTTAATCTCCGTAACCCATGATTGCCCCAAAATGATCGTTCCCAAATCTAACTGTCCTGATAAACTTTTTGTTGGGAATTAAACTTAAGCAGTTAGTACGGTTGAAGAACAGTTAGGACTGTTGATGGAAGAGCAGTTAGGACTACTGAAGGAAGAACAGTTAGGACTGCTTAAGAGATCAAGGTGAAACCGTGTGAAAATAATTATAGAAAGGATATGGTATATATCTTATTTGTATAGAATGATTTGATTAGATGTTTAACTTGTACAGGACTCTTTACATTATAAAAGGAGATCCTTAGATTAGGGTTTGATATAACATTCAGATCGAATACATCTAATACCTAATATCCTTCACGTTCATAATTGTAATCGTTTGATATATTGAAGTGATAGTTTGGTTGATATCGTTTGTTCTTATTGTTTTACTTAATCAATCACCAAACACAAACTCATATTCTTCTAAGTACTTGGTAGTAAATTCCGTGTGCTATCAAGTATATACTCAAAGTATCCCCAACACAACGTGTGTGTTTAGATCCGGTCAAGTGGTATCAGAGACAGGTTTCTGATACTTTGAGTCTAGAAGAACCAGAAGTATTTACTCACTAGCAATCCAAGAAGATGGACATAGAGACACCTCAAACCTCATTCTTTGCTAAACTCCCCATGCTGAAACAGAATGAATACGATTTATGGCGGCTCAGAATAGAGCAATATTTCATGGTGCAAGACTATGCATTATGGGATATTATTATCAATGGTGATTCCTTCAAACCAGTTGTTGTTGAAGAAACACGTGCTGATGGTTCC
This sequence comes from Artemisia tridentata subsp. tridentata, assembly GCA_021014915.2. Taxonomy (NCBI): domain Eukaryota; kingdom Viridiplantae; phylum Streptophyta; class Magnoliopsida; order Asterales; family Asteraceae; genus Artemisia; species Artemisia tridentata. The sequence continues at coordinate 223,277,957 of CP139507.1, forward strand.
AAGATCACAAAGCTTAAAACTGAGCCAGTTCCAAACGAGGAGAGAATCAAAAAGAAGAATGATCAGAAGGCTAGGAATTTGTTACTAATGGCAATTCCTAATGATCAAGTGCTGAACTTTAGTCATTACGAGTCGGCTAAAACTCTTTTTGAAGCAGTGGTGGAAAGATTTGGTGGCAATGAAGCTACCAAGAAGGCACAGAAAACCCTACTCAAGCAAAGTTATGAAAACTTCACTGCATCAAGCAATGAAACTTTGGATCATATCTTTAATAGGCTTCAAAAGATCATCAGTCAACTTACTGTGTTGAAGATTGTGATACCCCAAGAAGACCTCAACATGAAGTTTCTAAATAGTTTACTTGCTGAATGGAACACTTATGTTGTGGTTTGGAGCAATAAACCAGAGCTGGAGAACATGGCAATGAATGAGCTTTACAATAATCTCAAGATTGTTGAGCAAAAGGTCAAGAAGAGTGGTAGCACCAGTTCCAGTTCAGGGAATATGGCTTTTGTATCTTCTTCAAACAGTTCTAATCATGAAGATGAAGAAGCAGTTGTTACTGCTATATCAACAGTTAGCACTGCTAGTGTAAAAACTAGTACTGTTGGGTTGACTGAAGAGACCATATATGCATTTGTGTCAGAACAGTCTGGTGGGTCAAAGATCTTTAATGAAGATCTTCTTCAAATTGCTGAAGATGATTTAGAAGCTATTGATTTAAAGTGGCAGTTGGCTTTGATAAGCATCAGGGCTAAGAAGTATTACCAAAGAACTGGGAATAAGATTACCTTCAATGGAAGAGATGTTGCTGGGTATGATAAGTCTAAGGTGGAATGCTTTAATTGTCACAAGATGGGGCACTTTGCCAGGGAATGTAGAGGTCCAAGACAACAAAGAAACCAAGGTCAAGGGTTTAAGAATCAGCAAGGGTCAAGGAGAACAGTTAATGTTGAAGAGCCTTCTTCCAAGGCTATGGTAGCTGTAGATGGAGCTAGATTTGATTGGAGCTTCATGGAGGAAGAAGAGGAACCAGCTAACTTGGGTTTGATGGCTTTCTCAGACACTGAGGTATATAAACCTGAAAAATGTTCAAACTCTTGTCATGCTTTAAAAGATTATGAAAATGTTAAAAAACAATATGATGATCTTAGAGTTGAATTTAATAAAATAAGTTTTAGTCTGTCAAATCATAAAAGAGGATTAGCTGTTTTGGAAGAACAAATTGTGTTTTATAAACAGAATGAGTCAAACTTTACTGATGAGATAGGTCTTTTAAAGAGGGAATTGCAAATAAAAGACAATAAAATGAGTTGACTTGTATATGAACTAGAGAAGCTTAAAAAGGAGAAAGAAAACATCCAGTTAAGTGTAGACACTCTTGAATACACTTCAAATGGAGTTAAGAAGATTGTAGAGAGTCAAATACTTAACAAAGCTAAATCTGGTTTTGGTTATAAGTCAGTTGCACCCCCCTTTAGAGGAATGTTTGCTCCACCAGGAATTAATTTAGCTCATACAGGTTTAGAAGAGTTTAAGGATATGGATTTTCCTGGATATGGTGTAAAGGTTAGTGAAAATCCTGTTAAATTTGTTAAGGCAGAAGATTCTTTTGTGAGTGCTAGTGATAAATCACTTTCTGAGGAAAAGATGTCCTCTGATAGGAACTCAGATGCACCAACTCTTGAGGAGTGGACATCTAATGATGAGAATGTAGAGGTTAAGGAAAAAACTAATGCTGTTAAGGTAGAAGTTAAACATGCTCCTAAAGTGGTTAAGACTAAAAAAATAAAACAAGTTAGGAAAAATGTTAGATATGCTGAGATGTATAGGACTAAGAACAGATCATCAAGTTCTGAGAGTACTCATAGGAACTGGAATCACTCAAAATCTAAGAATATGAATGATAAGTTTGCTATGATTAGAAAAGTATGTTTTGTTTGTGGAAGTTTTGAGCATATGGCTGCTTATTGTGATTCTAACCCATGGAAAAAGAGGGTTACTGGGAATGCAAGGGTGAACAGACATAACATTGCTAGGGTAACTCAAAATGGTCCAACTAGATTGACAAACCCTAATGCAAATCATAAGATGTCACCTAAAGCTGTTATGTTAAAGACTGGCATCAAAACAGTTTCAACTGCTAGTCAAAATAAGTGGTTTAATAACAAGCAAACTGTTTCTAGTGCAAAACAATTTTCAAATCATGCACAAACAGTTAAAAGGCATTTTTATCAGAAAACAGCAATGACTAATTAGAAGTGGGTGCCTAAGATTAAACAAGCAGTTCCAACTACTAGGTCAGCAGTTCCAACTGCTAGATCAGCAAATCCAAGTGCTAGGCACTTAAATGTTAAGGGAAAAAGGGGCAATGCTGTCAAGGCCTCAGCACATTGGGATAAACATCTTACCAAACCCAATGGTGCATCAAAGACCTCAAACAAGTTTTCTCATCTTGATGCACAAGGCAGATCCAAACCAGTGATGGTTTGGATCCCCAAAAGAAACTAACACCTTTATTTTGTGTGCAGGAACATCCCTCAAATGGCAAAGAAGATAGAGGATATTCAGAAAGTGGATGTTCAAGGCACATGACAGGCAACATGTCATATCTTTCAGACTTTATTGCTCTGGATGGAGGACCAGTTTCCTTTGGTGGTGGTGTTAGAGGAAGAATTACTGGTAAAGGGGTAATTAAAACTGGTAACCTTGATTTTGAAAATGTGTATTATGTGCCAGAACTTAAGTACAATCTTTTCAGTGTATCACAAATTTGTGATAAACAGAACAAAGTTTTATTTATTGATACTGACTGTCTTATACTTTCTCCTGATTTCAAGCTACTTGATGAAAGTCAAGTATTGCTTAAAATCCCCAGAAAGGATAATACATACAGTGTTGAGATGAATAAACTAGTTCCTAAGGTTGGACTTACTTGTCTTGTTGCAAAAGCCACATTGGAAGAATCAATGTTATGGCACAGGAGGCTTGGTCATGTTAATTTTAAAACCATTAACAATATTGCTAAACATGGGTTGGTAAGAGGTTTACCAAACAAAACTTTTCTCAATGACCAAATTTGTGTTTCTTGCCTTAAAGGTAAGCAACACAGAGCCTCATGTAAGCCAAAGACCCAGAACTCTATTTCTCAAGCTTTATATATGTTGCATATGGACTTGTTTGGTCCTACCTCAGTGAATAGCTTGAATTTTAAGAGATACTGCCTTGTTGTCACTGATGATTATAGTAGGTTTTCTTGGGTATTCTTTATGAAAACTAAGGATGAGACAAGTGAAATACTTAAGACCCTTATTGTTGAAGTAGAAAACCTAGTTGATAAGAAGGTTAAAATAATCAGATGTGACAATGGGACTGAATTTAAGAATAGAGTGATGGATGACTTTTGCAGAGAAAAAGGTATTAAGAGGGAGTTTAGTATAGCTAGACCCCCACAGCAAAATTGTGTAGCTGAGAGGAAGAATAGGAATCTTATAGAGGCTGCTAGGACAATGTTAGCTGACTTTAAGCTACCAGTTTCATTTTGGGCTGAAGCAGTTACCACTGCTTGCTATGTATTGAATAGGGTTTTAGTTGTACAACCTCACAATAAGACTGCTTATGAGCTTCTTAGAGGTAGAACCCCTGCTTTAAGCTTCATGAGACCTTTTGGTTGTCATGTTACTATCCTTAATACCAAAGACCACCTAGGAAAGTTTGATGGGAAATCTGAGGAAGGTTTCTTTGTTGGTTATTCTCTGCACAGTAAGGCTTTTAGGGTGTACAATACAAGCACCAAGCAAGTAGAAGAAAATCTGCACATAGAATTTTTGGAGAATAAACCAAATGTTGCAGGTGTAGATCCAGATTGGATCTTTGATATTGACAGTCTTTCAGATTCCATGAATTATGTGCCTGTTACAGGTACAAATACTAACAATGATGCAGGTTCAGAGGAGGAAGATGATGATTGCATTTTCATACCTGTCATGGAAGAAAGTCCTGTGAATGAGTCTTCTACAAAGAAAGATGATATTCCTTCATCAAGTGGTGTAGACAAAGAGAAAGATGCTGCTGAAACAAATGGTCAGAATGGTAAAGAAGCTGAAATTCCAACAAGTAGTTCCAATGGAGTTAGTACTGCTCAACCTCAAGTTCCAACTGCTGAGCAAAATATTGATACTGCTGGACCAAGTAAACCTCATCTTGATTCACCAGTTGATACTGCTTCTCAAGCTGATGAGTTTGATTTCTTTGGAGATGGTCTGCAAAACATGCCTGTCAGCTATGCAGCTCCTTCTACTCCCCATACTATTGTACATAGGAATCATCCACTTACCAATATCATAGGAGATGTACAATCTGGAGTCAAGACCAGAAGGCAAATTCAAGACCTAGATCATCATGGATTTCTCAGTGTGGTTTATGAAGAGAAACATCATGAAGATGAGAATGAGTGTATGTTTGTATGTTTTCTATCTCAGGTTGAACCCAAGAATGTTTTAAAGGCTTTAGAATCATCAAGTTGGGTTGAAGCTATGCAAGAAGAGCTACTTCAATTCAAGATTCAAAATGTTTGTAACCGGATCTACACACACTCCTTGTGTTAGATGTGATACGAAGAATTATACTTAGTCTAGCACCCGGAATTTACTAGCTAGCACTTAGAAGATCTTGTGTGTTTTGTATGATTAGAATAAACAAAGAACACAGAATAAATAACTTCCAACGATTCAATATTATTAGAAAATAATACGAGTGATCTTCCTATCACTAGGGTTTACAACCTTGAATCTTTCTAATACGTATATGCGTTCGTATTATGTATATCTAAACCTTAACCTAGGCAATCCTTTTATAGACCAAGGATTCCTGTACAAGATAACTATCAATCTATTCTTATACGATATACACAATATATTTTCCATAATTATCTACTTTACATAAATCATAAACATTCTTAACTTCTTCACTCAGCAGTCTTAACTGCTCATGTCTTCAACACTCTTCAGCAGTCTTAACTTCTTCCTTCAACAGTCCTAACTGTTACCTCCAACAGTCTTAACTGCTTAAGCTTAATTCCTAACAATCCTCCCCTAAACTTATGATTTCTTCCCAATCACTAAGTTTCTTCAAATTAAGCTTCTTCTTCTTAATGCTGAAAATTCTTTCAAATACCCGTCAAGCAAATCTCTTAGATCCAGCTTTAACTTCTTGTGCAAGGTTGAACATCTTCGTTACCAGCATATTAGCTATCTCAGACTCTTCATTAGCTTCAAGTTTAGCAAATACCAGCATTGTCAAAACACCCGGTCTGAGTGGATAATTCTTTTCAACCAGCATATATATCTCTATTCCATCCTTTGTAGATACTCTGTGTACTCCACATGTACCAAATAACTTCCAAGAAATATCCTTGACTTGAGCTTGAAATCTCCATATCGATTCTCCACCATCTGGTTCATATAATCTCTTCAATTGAACCCATAGTTCTTTGTCTTTATCTTCAACTGGATCAATATCTCTGAACTTTTCTTTCACTAAACTCCAAAGTTGATTTAGATCTTCTCTGTCAAAGCCTTTAAGTAAATCTTCAAACAACTTATATCTTTCAGAAATATCTCCATGTCTAATAATCCTCCATCCCTTCATCCTTCCATCAGTAAACACTTCCCAGTCAATTATTGGATGTTTGACCTGCAAAGGTTTAATGTAAGAATACTCTGGAATAATCACCATCATGCTTTTGATCTTCTCATCAGTTAATCCTTCTTCATCAGACTTTTGTTTCTTAGCAACTTCTGATTCCATAGATTATGCTTCCCTCTTCTCACCTGTTTTGACACTTCTTCTTGGAGAATTCAAAATAGCATAAGTTTCACAAAATTCTTTTTCAATTATAGCATAAGACTTTCCCTTGAAATCTTTCATTAAGTAATTTGCTGAGTTCTTCAAATAATGCTTCATATCCTGAACAAGTTCCTTCTTTGTTGGTAACTTTGTCTTGTACCCTGACTTCTGGCTTTCTCTTATTCTATGAATCAGATCATCCCATGTTGCAACTCCATTCTTCTTGAGTATAAATTCCTTAAGCTCCTCTGTCTTTTCATCTTTATTCAATTCTTTATCTTTAAGAACCATAGAAGCTTGTGCTCTTACCATCACATCAGAATCTAGAAAATATTGCAACTGTTCATTGAATTCTTCTTGATCTACTTCATTTGATCTTTTTCTTTCCATGAATTCAGCTATATTCCTTATATCATCAGCAGCCATCTTCCTTGCAATGTCTTCATCATGAGCAATCTGAGCTTGTTTAGCTTCCTCATCAGCCCAATCATCTTCTTCCAATTTCCTTGCAACCTCTGCATCATGATCAACCTGTTCTTGAGTTTTTGGTTTCAACCTTTTAAGCCTTTCAAGTTCTTGAACAGCAACCACTTCTTCAGATGTCATAGGTTTCTTTCCTTTATCTGCTCTTCTCCTTTCATATTCTTGTTCAGCAGAAGTTTCTTCAGTTGGAACTGCTTGTTGTTCTGACTCAGCAGTTTGAACTGTTACTTGCTCTGTCTCTTGCTCTGTCTCAGCAGTTTGAACTGCTTCTTCATTTGCAACTGCTTGATGTGTCTCAGCTTTTTCTTCATGAACATGACCAGAACCTGAACCAATATCAAAACCTTGATCTTGTTCAGAATCTTCTTCATACCTCCCCTGAGATCCTGATCTATCCTTATCTTCAAATTTCCTCTCTTTACCAGATTTCCTCCCCTGTTTGGAAGAATTTTCATCATCCCCTTCAAAGCCATCTAAATCATCATCATCAGAATCTTCATCCATTATCACTCTTGCCCTTTTCTTCTTCAACTGTTCTTCAAGCTTCTTCACCCTTTTTGTTAGCTTTGTATAAACTTTGGCAAAAGTCTCCTTGTGAGCTTTGAATTCCTCCTTGGTTTGCTTTAGCTCCTTCTCCAAAGTGTCAACCTTGTTTACTAACTTGGTACATAAAGCCGTCAATTCATTTTGTGAAGAACTACCCTGATCACTTCTAGCTGTATTACCTGCTATGAGAGGTGAATCTTTGGGCAAGGATTCAGTCACAACTCTAGTTAGACTAGGTTTAGACCTTCTCCTATAAGTGATAGGTGGTTGTTGGGTTGTTTCAAATACTTGAGTGGATGTGTGATGGGGATCAGTTGGAACTGCTGAACCTTCACCCAGCTCAGTTTGAATCATTTGAGGAAACAATGGAACTGGTTCCCCTTGAAAAAGTTTACTAGACATAGTCATATTTTGAAAAACCTTTGATTGTAGACTAGGCGTAGGAAAATTTTCAGTTGGTTCTGTAAGCAGGTTTTTCTTTTTATTTAAAATTGTTTGAACAAACCTGGGATACATTAAAAACTTTGTTTTACTATCAACATTTGATGCCATACCCTCAAAAATATATTTTGAAAAGTTAAAAACCCTGTTTGTAGACAAACAAATGAGAGCAATAGCAATATTGCTACTGAATTGTTCCAAAGCAGTCTTTTTATTACTTAAACAACACAGAAGAGTATGTATCAAAAATCTCCATTGGGGTGAAAAACATGCCTTTTGAAAAGTCAATTTATGTTCAGATGTATTATACCCCATTTTTTCAAGTTCTTCCCAAATTTCAGTATTTAGCATAGTGTGGATACCATCTGAGTCATTTAATTTAAGATGTCTCCTAAGTATAGACTCGGTAACAACAAATTTAATGCCATCTACTTTAGTATGAATTTCTAAATTTCCATCATCACTTGTCAAGATAGATGAATTCTGCCAGAACTGTGTGATGTGCGAAACATAAAGAGTAGGAGAAACAGTTAAAGCATACCTTATGTGAGAGTGATTGAGAAAATCCACAATCTCAGAAAATTTTGGCCCATCTCCTTGCTCTGTTCTCTCTAAAAATGCAACCTGGTTGTGACGTTTAACAAAATCCAATCTTGCCATTCTTAGCAGTAAATATTAGTTAACAACTGTGAATAGTAATAATGATAAGTGAAAAGATAGAAGATGAAAGTAATATTGAGAGTTTATGGAGAGAGTTAGGGTTTTAAGTTGACCGACTTAAAGAATATGGTAACTATTTATTTTAGTATAAGAATATAATAAAATAAAAGTTAAAATGTCTATATGAGGATCCCTCGAAATCCGTAATTCATCCAGTAAAAATCGCAATAAACCGCCAACGGCTAGTTTTTACTCCAAAATTAATTACCGACACGTCAGTCATAACGGCTAGTTGAACCGTACCAATATTTTGTACTAACCGTCTCAACTGTTGGAAATATTTTATTGAGCCGTCCCAACTTTTTGAAATAAAAATTTTAAAATAACATGGCTCATTCATAGTTTTTAGCAAACTATCAGCTATCAACGGATTTGATATGTCTTTACCAATAGCCGTTTGCTTTGGACTAGCCAACTCTTCAAATTTAGATATGGTGAGCTGATAACCATACAATTTTTGGTAAATTGTCAACCATAAACGGATTTGATTAGTCTTTACCAGAAACCATTTGCTCTGGACTAGTTGGTTCTTATGTGGATAAGACATGGTGAACCAATTACCATTTGTTGTATGCAAGGATCACATACTAATCTCCAGAACACCATTTAGTCCAAAACATCAAGCATTCATAATCCCTTGGTGTTTTCTCTCCAATCCTGCAATTGTTAGTCCAAAAACAAAATACAAAATACAAGCATATGACTAACAATGCATATAACAAGAAAGATTAGTTTTGTTGTCAAACCCAAGCCAAAACAGACTTAGGCTTTCCTCTAGCATCAACATAATTCATTCTTTTCAAAACAGTCTTAGCACAATTAGGTTGAATTGGTCTCCATACCCAACATGCTGAAGCATTCACCCCATTACCCATGTTTCCCTTAGCAGTGTTTTTATTCACACCAGTACCAATTACCTTGCTAGCAGTTGAAACTGCTGGCTTGGCAGTTGTTACCTTAGGTTTCCAAACTTGGTTTTTCAACACTGCTTTTTCATAAAAAGTTCTTTTACCAGTTTTGTATGATGGTTTAAAAACATTTATTTGATTTTGAACTGGTGGCCTTGGGTGAATCTGTCTCATAGGTCTGACAGTCTGAACTGCTGGTCTAGCAGTTTGAACTGCTTTTGGTCCAGACCTCAAAAGAACTGATCTGGGTATCATCTTATCATTCCTAGGAGGGGTTTTAGGTCTCTCTAGGCACATGATCTTGTTTGAATACCCTCTAACATACTTATCACAAAAAGATGCAAGATGATCAAAGCTACCACAAGAGTAACAAGCTTTCCTATAGCAAACAAAATCCTTTCCTAATTGGTAGGATTTGAGGTCATTCCAATTCCTCTGGTTACCTCTTGGCTTGTTTGTGGTCCTATACATCTCTGCATACCTAACTGTTGGTCTAAAAGGTTTGGCATTTGAACTAGGCCTAACAGTCTCAGGTTTAACCATCTTTGGAACTTTTGGTTCCTCCACTTTAGCACTAACAGGCTTAACCACAGCCTGATCATCCTCATCATCAGAAGTCCATTCCTCAATTATTGGAGCATCTGAGTCCTTAGGTGAGGACCTATCAGAAGACACCTTGTCCTCAGATAGTGATTTATCACTTGCACTAACAAACACAGGTTTATCAACTACATCCTTCTTAGGTTGAGGACCATAGTTAAGTTCAGGTAATTGAAATTCAGGGAGTCCTGTGTGTTCTAAGTCTATACCTTTGGGTGATGGAATTCCTCTATAAGGAGGTGGGACAGACTTATATCCTAGGCCTGACTTAGCTTTATTTTTAATCTAACTCTCAATTATCTTTTTAACACCTTGTGATGTGTATTCAAGTGTATCTACACTCATCTGAATGTTCTCCTTAGCCTTCTTAACCTGTTCTAGCTCATGTTTTAAAACAGTAAGTTCATTCTCTCTAAACATTAAGTCTCTCTTAACAATAATCCTATCATCAGAAAACTTAGACTCATTGTTTTGATAATGAATAATTTTTTCTTCTAACACAGCTAAAGCTCTCTTATGATTTGCTAAGCTAAAAGCAGTTTCTTTTAATTCTTTCCACTGACTCTCATATCTTGTTTTAAGTGTTTCTAATTCTTTTAAAGCTTCACAAGATTTAGAACATTTTGAAACTTGTACCTCAGAATCAGAAAATGCCATGAGAGCAACCTCTGTAGATGCTTCTGCTTCCTCCTCTGCAATATAGCTCCAGTCAAATCCAAAGCCATCAATAGCAACCATGGCTTTCGAGCTTGAATCAGTAACCTCCACAACTCTTGACTTGTTTCCATATGCTCTACTCTTTCTATCTTGTTGACTTGGCAATCTGCACTCCCTTGAGTAATGACCTTTCTTGTGGCAATTGTAGCACTCAATCTTGGACTTGTCATACCCTGCAACATCATTGCTGTTTATGACAATCTTCTTGCCAGTCTTCTTCAAGAATCTTCAAGAATCTTCTAGCTCTCAAACTGAGAAGAGAGAGCTACCACTTAATATCCATCTCTTCAATATCATCTTCATCAATCTCTTGAAGATCTGAATGAGTCAACATACTTCCATTGTGCTGAGTAGTCAGCAAAGCACAATAAGTATCATCATTCAAAAGTCCACTAGTACTGCTTGAGGTGCTAGCAGTACCAAGATTTGTACTAGCAGTTCCAACTGCTCCACTAACTTGCACTTCTTCATCTGGACTTGAGGAACTCGGAGTTGATACAAAGGCCAAATTCCCTGAGCTTGAGCTTGATCCAGCAGACTTCTTAATCTCATGTTCAACTATCTTGAAGTTGCTATATAGATCCATTAGGCTCATGGAATCTATATCAGGCTTGTTTTTCCATACTACCACATGCATAGCCCATTCAGAAGGTAGACTTCTCAGAAACTTTGAGTTGAGATCTTCCTGAGGCATCTCAATCCCTAAAACAGCCAGTTGACTCACCAACTTTTGAAGCCTATTGAACATATGATCCAACGACTCATTATTTGTTGCAGTAAAGTTCTCAAACTGATTCTTGAGAAGGGTCTTCTGAGTTTTCTTGGTGGCTTCATTCCCACCATATCTTGCAACAATAGCTTTGAAAAGAGATTTAGTTCACTAGAACTTACTAAAATTCAGCAACTGATCATTGGGAATAGACATCAGAAGCAAACTTCTAGCCTTAATATCATTCTTGTATCTTGCCTTCTCTTCATTAGTGGTTGGCTTTGTCTGCACTGTAGTCTCAGATTTACCTTCAACAACAGTTGTTGTTTCAACAGGGGTTAAAGAGTTTCCATCTTCAATGATCTCCCATAGTGCATAGTCTTGCACTTGGAAAAACTGCTCAATACGAAGTCTCCACATGTCGAACTCATTAGGTTTAAGCATAGGAAGCTTATCAGCAATGTTGGTTGTGGATGGTGTTGTTTCCATGTCCATCTTTGTTCTTCTAGGATCTTCTAAATCTATGTATCAGCAACCTGTCTCTGACACCACTTGACCGGATCTACACACACTCCTTGTGTTAGATGTGATACGAAGAATTATACTTAATCTAGCACGCGGAATTTACTAGCTAGCACTTAGAAGATCTTGTGTGTTTTGTATGATTAGAATAAACAAAGAACACAGAATAAATAACTTCCAATGATTCAATATTATTAGAAAATAATACGAGTGATCTTCCTATCACTAGGGTTTACAACCTTGAATCTTTCTAATACGTATATGCGTTCGTATTATGTATATCTAAACCTTAACCTAGGCAATCCTTTTATAGACCAAGGATTCCTGTACAAGATAACTATCAATCTATTCTTATACGATATACACAATATATTTTCCATAATTATCTACATTTCATAAATCATAAACATTCTTAACTTCTTCACTCAGCAGTCTTAACTGCTCATGTCTTCAACACTCTTCAGCAGTCTTAACTTCTTACTTCAACAGTCCTAACTGTTACCTCCAACAGTCTTAACTGCTTAAGCTTAATTCCTAACAGTTTGGGTTCTGGTTGATCTACCAAAGGGAATGAGAGTGATAGGTATAAAGTGGGTATTCAGGAACAGGAAGGATGAGAGGGGCATTGTGATAAAAAACAAAGAAAGATTGGTTGCTCAAGACTATACTCAGGAGGAGGGTATAGATTATGAGGAAGTTTTTGCTCCAGTTGCCAGGATTGAAGCAATAAGATTATTTCTTGCTTATGCTTCATTTATGGGGTTTATGGTCTATCAAATGGATGTGAAAAGTGCATTTATGTATGGTACTATTGATGAAAAGGTTTATGTTTCACAACCTCCAGGTTTTATAGACCAAGAGCATCCTGACAAGGTTTATAAGGTGGTGAAAGCTCTATATGGATTGCATCAGGCTCCAAGAGCTTGGTATTAAACTCTTGCTAAATATCTTCTGAAGAATGGGTTTCATAGAGGGAAAATTGATCAAACTCTTTTTATTAAAAAGGACAAGGGTGATATTCTACTGGTTCAAGTTTATGTAGATGACATCATTTTTGGTTCTACAAAGAAACAGATGTTTAAGGAGTTTGAAAAGCTGATGAAAGACCAATTTCAGATGAGTTCTATGGGAGAGCTTATCTTCTTTCTAGGTCTTCAAGTACAGCAAAAGTCAGATGGTATATTTATCTCTCAGGATAAATATGTTGGTGAAATTTTAAGGAAATTTCAATTCACAGATGCCAAGGTTGCTAGCACACCAATTGACAAGGAGGCACATTTGTTATTAAAGGATCACGGTGGTGAAGATGTGGATGTGCACATGTATAGATCTATGATTGGGTCTCTGATGTATCTTACCTCATCTAGGCCTGATATTATGTTTGTTGTGTGTGCCTGTGCAAGATTCCAAGTGACTCCTAAGGTGTCTCATCTCACAGTAGTAAAAAGGATCTTCAGATATCTTAAAGGACAACCTAGCTTGGGGCTATGGTATCCTAAAGAGTCTGCATTTGATCTTGTTGCATTCTCTGATTCTGATTATGCTGGTGCTATCATGGACAGAAAGTCTACAACAGGTGGTTGTCAATTCTTAGGTCGAAGATTAATCTCTTGGCAGTGTAAGAAGCAGACTATGGTGGCTATATCTACTACTGAAGCAGAATATGTGGCAGCTGCAAGTTGTTGTGCTCAAGTTCTATGGATTCAAAGCCAGATGCTTGATTATGGGTACAATTTCTTAAACACAATTATACATATAGACAATAACAATACAATGTGTATCATTAAGAATCCAGTTCAACATTCAAAAACTAAACATATTGAAATTAGACATCATTTTATAAGAGACTGTGCTGAAAAGAAGTTAATACAAGTTGTTAAAATACACACTGATAACAACTTTGCTGATCTCTTAACAAAAGGTTTTGATGTAAGCAGATTTCAGTACTTGGTAACAGGTATTGGAATGCTTAATCCTTCAAAAGATTAATGTCTAAATGTTTTTTATTTTTGTACTGTTAGTTGTGCTATTTGTATAGTTGAGACTGCTTGAATATTTTTTGTACTGCTTGTGAATTTGTTAGTCACATGGAATAACTGTTAAAAGAGAATATTGTGTATTGTGTTTTCTTTGGTTTTGGACTAACATTTCAGGTTAAGAAAAGCTTTTTGCTTTGGATTGTGCTTTGCAAAGTATGGTGGTTTGAATTGTTAAGTGTGAATGCTTATCACACAACAAATGGTATTTGATTCACCATGTCTAATCAACATAAGAATCAACTAGTCCAGATCAAACGGTTTCTGGTAAAGACTACTCAAATCCGTTTATGGTTGACAGTTTACCAAAAACTGGTTGGTTATCAACTCACCAAATCTAAGTGTGAAGAGTTGGCTAGTCCATAGCAAACGGCTATTGGTAAAGACATATCAAATCCGTTCATAGCTGATAGTTTGCTAAAAACTATAAGTGGACAAAAATGTTTTTGAATCCACAATTAAAATAAAAAAAATTGATTTTATCTCTGAAAACTTTTTGCTAACAGTTAGTACTGCCGGAGTTAATAGTCTGAACTGCTGGCTTCACCAGTTTGTACTGATTGTTCAAAACTTAGTTCCTACTGAGTTTATGCTCTGTGATACACCTCTCTCAGAAGGTAATACATCTGTAAGTGTTGAGAGCAGTTTGAAACTATACAACTGAATTGATGGTAACTTGTACAAATGGTCTTATTGGATGCTGAGCTTGGATAACTTATGTTTTAGTTCATCTAATGGTGAGGATTCTTCCAAACAAGGGAGGAATTAAAGTTTGTTCGAGTTGCTGTTAAAGATGATTGATAATTATGAAATTCAGGGGAGGAATTAAGAAGTCAGAGATGAATTATAAAGAAGTGCTTAAAGTCTATTCATTATAGAGGTGGATTCATTACAAAGCTTCATACGGGAAAACCAACAAAAACTACCAACTACCAACAAAACAATCTACACAACACAAACACAACACAACTACTCAAGTTTTCCTTTTCCTTTTCCAATGATATCCGGCATGGTTTTGCTGCGGGCTCCTTTGCTACCCATGATATCAGACACCTTCTTTCAGGGAAGTGACAGTATTACTGTTCTTGGAGATGGAATTTGCTTTTGACTTAGAGATGGAACTTGCTTCTTCTCAGGCTTCTTCTTTGGAACAGGGATCTTCACTGATGATGCTGCTTTTTCAAATTCTTTGGTTAGTAAGTCTGATAGTTTTCGAAGTTCATCATCGTCAGACGATTCAGATGAGGAGGATGAATCATCCACATAAGAAGGAAGTTCACCGGAGAAAGGTTCATCAGACGAGGATATTTCAGTCTTTCTTTTTGAAAGATTAACTCTTGAAGTTGAAGAATAGTTTGGTGGAAAATAGTTGTTCCAACCTGAATCTTCAGAGTCTGAAGAAGAGTCAGATGAGATTTCTATGATGTTTGGTGGAGAAGAAGCCATTGTGATTGAAGAGTTAAAGATTTGTGTTGAAGAAGATTTTGTGTGGATATGTGAGTTTTTATAGAGTTAATGAAGGTTTAATGACATTCAATGCGTAGTTGATATGAAGAATTAACTCTTGGGTTGGTATAAGGAATTAATTCCTTGATGGAATTAAATTAATTTTGGTAATTTTTAAGGAGTTGACCGAAAGAGTATGATAAGTGAAGATAATTCCCAAAGTGTTTCGTGATTAAAAATAAGTGTTTGAAAGAATCCACCCCATCAACGTAATCAGATGTTTAATTCAAGAAACTTATTGATTTGCATCGAAATCATAAGTTTAGGGTAGGATTGTTGGGAATTAAACTTAAGCAGTTAGTACGGTTGAAGAACAGTTAGGACTGTTGATGGAAGAGTAGTTAGGACTGCTGAAGGAAGAACAGTTAGGACTGCTTAAGAGATCAAGGTGAAACCGTGTGAAGATAATTATAGAAAGGATATGGTATATATCTTATTTGTATAGAATGATTCGATTAGATGTTTAACTTGTACAGGACTCTTTACATTATAAATGGAGATCCTTAGATTAGGGTTTGATATATCATTCAGATCGAATACATCTAATACCTAATATCCTTCACGTTCATAATTGTAATCGTTTGATATATTGAAGTGATAGTTTGGTTGATATCGTTTGTTCTTATTGTTTTACTTAATCAATCACCAAACACAAACTCATATTCTTCTAAGTACTTGGTAGTAAATTCCGCGTGCTATCAAGTATATACTCAAAGTATCCCCAACACAACGTGTGTGTTTAGATCCGGTCACTTTTTCACGAAATTCTTGAGCCGTGAGCGATCCCCAGTCATATGTTTTGAGCAGCCTGAGTCCAAATACCAAAGGACGATTTGTACGACCTGCATTTGAAAATAGACAACGATGGATAACTAAAAAATGTGGATCCCCACGTACAGCTGGGGTCTGTTTGCTTAGTACACACAAATTCTGGAACAACAGGTTTCATAGATGCAACTGTATTTACAGTGGAAATTACACTAGAAGAAGCAATTGACCTAGTAGTAGGGCTTTGTGTCACTAAAGGCAACATTCGACCAATTGGTCTCCATTCCTTAACCTTCACTACTTTATGGTTATTCAATTTAGTTAAGGGGCACTGATCTCCTAAAGTGATCTTTCTTCCAGTGGGTCTCCATTGATACCCGACATTTGCAAACGTTTTTATTGTTGCCTTCCAAACTTTCTTACTTGTTTCAGTTTTCCTAACATTCTTAACATGGGGTTGTACAGGAGACATCAAAAATGACACAACACAATCATCATGATTAGCAGAAATTAAACATTCGTTACATGTTTTACAGACAACATTAGAATTCAAATTAATTACAGTACTTTTGATACTAGAATCAACACGATTCGTTCTACTCATTGCAAACTTATTGTTCCTAAGTTGGGCTTCTACTTTCTTCTCGTGACCACTCTTAGCCGGCGCAGTCCTATCTTTCCTTGTATTGCTTCTAGGCTTTGACCCGCTAGCTTTGGTGTCACATTTTACTCCTGTAGAAGTAATGATGGGAACATTAGTTTGTTTTACTGTCATTTGCTTTCCTGACTTAGATGTCCTGGGTTCTGATGTTCTCAGTGGTAGATCAAAGGTTACTTGCTTGGTTTTAGTCGTAGATGATGATGCACCAAATCTATCTCTTTTGTTATCAATCTTAGGACCAGTGCCAATGACGTACTCTAAAAATTCCTGAGACCTTTTAGTGAGGAAGCAGGCATCCACAACTGCTTTATCAAGTGGTTTTTCTATCCTATCCTCCTATACAATCTCACGAAATATATCCAGGCTATCCTTAAGGTGATTAAGATAATTTTTATGGGCAGACCTATTGTTCCTAAGGGGAATTGGAATAGCCACAACATCAACATCATACTTTCTAACAACAGAAGCCTTTGGAGCAACCTTATCACAAGTGTCAATTGGCATTTTTCCTTTCACCTAAGTCTTAAGATTCTCAATTTCATTTAACAAAGAAGTTATTTTTTCATTATGACTGTTTTGTGTGACTTTAATTGAGTCATATAACTCTTTGTAATGCTGTTTGATTTTTCAATTTTCAGCTCGAAAACACTCATTTTCACCATGTAACTTATTGATAGTGTCCTTATAGTGAAAATTCTGAGAATCCAAAGACGATGGTTTATTGGTGCCAATTGCTTCACTGTTATTTGACTTTAATTGGGCAATTTGAGCCCTCAACTGTCGAATCGTGTTAGTGTGAGCTTGAATTTTTTCATCACGTTTACTCAATTCAAAATATGTTACAAATTCAGGAGCATCCAGAGATGTCTTGGCATTTGATATTTTACATTTTTCTTCTAAGTGTTGATATTTTAATTATAAATTAAGATAATCAACTTCTAGTTTTGAAAAACGCTTGACCATGTTATCATGGTCATCATTTTGAATTTTCTCTTGCAGTTTCAAATTCTTCCCCTCAAGCTCAACAACACGATTCTGGGTAACATTCAATGCAATAGAATACTCATGAAATTGATAGGCAGTTAAAGCAGAATCAGTGGCAGTATAAAATATATCATGTGCAATACATCTAGCAATCAAATTCTCATTGGTGATGAGAATGTTCTTTCTCTCGATCTCACGGCTCTTAAGTTCTATCGCATTTTGAGCTACCTCATTTTCCATATCTTTAAACATTACTTTCATTTCATTAACTTCAGTTTCAAGAGCGTTTTGAAATCCCTCAAACCGTTCCTTGAGTAATTTAAAGAATGGAATGACCTCAGTTAAGTAACACCTTTTTGTCTGTTCAAAACCCCTTTCCCCCTAAATAATTCCGGTCGGTGTAATTCTCTTCTTACATGTTTTATCAAAATTAGCAAATAGTTGACAAAGTACATATATGCTAATTAAGGTTTTACATTTAGTAGGAAGAGTCAAAGGAACCAAATGCCTAGGTGTATTGGGAGGATACACCGTCGCAGCTGCAATTTTCCTAAAGGATGGAGTTTTGGCTTCAAGCTCATCGGCCTTTCTCTTTTCCATATCTATAGACCAAAATATTTGTTCAGCCGTTAACTTCTTTTGAGGTGCAAACACAGTCAATCGATTCTCCTCATAATAATCATGGGGTTTGACTATTATTCGATTGGCTATGCATTTGGGATCCTTTATTTTCTCATTCATTCTTTCTCTATTTCTCACATCTATCTCATCACTCTCTTCTAAAGATGAAACATCAGGTGGGGCATGACCAGGCATAATTATCACATTGGCATCATATAAGGCAGGTTGGGTCACTTTAGCTTTCCTAAGGAGAGCTCATTTAGGTTCACCTACATTACTTACACTATGCTTATCACATAACTTTTTGTGCTTTTGAAGCATTTGAACCGTTTGTCTAGATTGGTCTTGCGTGTACAACTTATTTTCAAGCTTATTCTTTAAGTTTTTAAGTCTTGAGAAATCATTTAAGAGTTGTGTTTCTTTTTCCTTGACATTTTGTTTTACTGTATTTACATGCTCTAGGGCCTCCTGTTTTTGTTTAACAGTCTGATCCAGCTATTTTTGTAAAGAATTCAACTCTTGTTTTAATGTTTCCTCCCTTAAGTTACGCTCAGTTATAAGTGTACGCATTTGACTATCCATTTTCTGCCCACGTTCAGTTAGTTCAAATTTAGCACGTTGTTCATAAATTGCCACCTGATCTTTATATATGTTTAGTCTAGTGGTCACGGGGTCATCAGGGACAAACTCAGTGTTTTCATGCCACTCACAAGCATTATCTACCACACATGCATTATCCACAACACAAGCAATATTTTCAACAAAAGATGCACCACCTTGTACATCAGACACGTTGTTGTGATTCACATATTGTTCATATGGAATAGTATTACTATTTCCCATGTCAACAGTATCTGAATCAACCCCATCTGTCTGTTGTATTTCGTTGGGAATCTTTTGTTTATCAACCACGTCATATGTGTCATAAAGCTTTAGTACCTCAGAAATCACAGATGCAGTGGAGGAACCAGCTTGTTGAGGTGATGAGACAACAGAGGAAAGATTAGCCATGAAGATTGTTTGAGTTGTTGGTTCATCATCCACATCAGAGTCAAAAGCATCACAATCATCAGCTTTGAAAACGTTGGGATCATTAAGTGCAAGGTCCTGAACTGGCTGTTCATCCACATCGGCATCAAAATTATATCCCCCATCGCCAGCAAGAAACAACATTTCTTCTTCGTCCAACACCGCTCCACTCTTTCGAGCCTGCATCAACAACATCTTGTCCTTGAAATAGTATGAGTTCTGAGGATGTTTTCGTTGATTACTATTTCTGGAAATGTGTCCAAGTCCACCACAGTTATAACACTTAGGCTGTTTCCCCTGCCCCTGATTTGCATTCCCTACTCTGATCTGCACATTACCTGGACCCATGTTCCTTTGATTCAAGTTTTGCCTCCCCTGAACATTTTGAACTACAATTCTTCCATCCTCCACTGCTGCAAGATTGCGTGGGTTTGATGAGGTTCTGAGTTGATTGTTTGTCTGAGGGAGTGTAGCCTTAAATTGTTAAACAAGTAATGACACTTGGTTGGTAAGGTTATCAATCATTTTGTCGGTGTGAGTGTAACCTGAATCCAGCTGTGGACTCATAGCAGATGGTGATGAATAGGGATGGTGATAAGCTTGGTCAGATGATAATTAGTTGATCGGCTGAGCACTTGCAACAAATGCCAGTGGATCATTTGATGCAGTTGGATTGAGTTTTTCTCTCAACAGACGATCATAAGCAGCATGTTTCTCATGTTGTTGTAGATAGGCATACAACTGTTCATAGTTTGTTTCTCTCAGACCTTTGTTGAGTTTTACTGCAGTAACAAATCTGTCCCATTCTGGAGTCATGTTGTTTACAAACTTTGAGTTAAGTTGGATGTTGGGCATAGTCATTCTGATGATCCACATGTCATTTACCAACTTATGAAATCTCACATAGTAGTCTGTAATGTTCTCACCAGGGTTCATCTTAAAATGCTCAAACTCATCATACAGTTGTGACTCACGATCTTCCTTTGTGAGTTCTGATCCTGCCAGCATCATTTTTAAATTGTCCCATACTGCTTTTGCTTCAGTGTTGAAGTTGAAGAGTTTGTAAACATCTTTGGGCAGACCTTGAATGACAATGTGTGAGGCTCTAATATCTGCATCATACCTCTTCTTTTCTTCCTCATTGAGATCATTGTAAGTTCGAGGCCTGTCGATTCCCAAAGTGACAGTTCCGTCATCACCAGTAGTAACAACATCTCTGGTGGTGCCCATCTGAAATGGTCCTTCATCAATGGATTTGAGAATATTAAATCCATTTTCTTTGCCCAAGCAGTAAAGCCGTATTCGTTGTGCCCACGACTCATAGTCCGTCCTATCAAGCATAGGAGGACGGGTATCGGACTCAGCTGCTTGAATGTCATCAGATGCAGTGCTTGTTATGGTTGCCATACTGTATACGGGATTTTACAATTCTTGAAATTTAAACCGAGAAATGAGTTCTTTCGCGGGATTTTACAAAATTCAAGAACAAACCACAATTCCAAAACCGCTGAAGTGCAATTCAAACAATAAGTATCAAACCACTAAAACCCTAGGCAAACCGCTAATATCTAACCGCTACACCTGAAGACTAAACCGCTATATCTAAACCGCTGACACACATAACAAACCGCTAAGTCAAACCGCAAATCCTGAATACCAAACCGCTATTCTCAAACCGCAGTAATTTAGCCAACCGCTATGATCAAACCGCTGAAACCAGAACCGCGAAGACCTAAACCGCTGAAGATAAAACCGCTGAGAGCTAAATTGCTGAAAATAGAACCGCTAAGACCTAAACCGCTGAAGATTAAACCATTGAGAGTTAAACCGCTGAGACTAGAACCGCTAAGACCAAAACCGCTGAAGATTAGACCGCTGAGAGTTAAACCGCTGAGACCAGAACCGCTAAGACTCAACCCGCTAATAGTCAAACCGCAACAGCTAAACGACAAACCGCTACCTGACAAACACCTCAAACCACTACAGTAATAGGACAAAAATGTCACTTTCCGTACGTTTTGTCTTGTTTCCCGTTATGGATAAATTCCAAACCGCTGTTTACCAAACCGCTACTTAGAATTACCCGAATAACACAAACTGCTACGAGGAATCCTTCACCGAGAGTCAAACCGCTACGATGAACACTCTTCCGAAAGCCAAACCGCTGCCAAGAAACCCTTCAAATCTTCCACAAACACGCACTACTCAAGTTGTATGTTATCAAGGAAGATGTAAAACAGTTCAATGAACACAAAAGTACAAGTTTTCAACAGATTTAACCACAAACAAAGATTAAACAAGGGTTTTTCTTCACTATTTTATACGAACTAAAAACAACCAAAAATCCACACCACGAATCTGAATATGCTCTTACACGAACCTAACCTGGCTCTGATACCATTTGTAGCATATTCATAATCATATAACACACAAACAATGGAGATTTGGTTGAATTAAAGTGGCGGTTTAGAGATAGAAAGAAAGTGGGAACTTAGAGAGAGAAAGAGAACATGTATTATGTGAAATTGTGAAGATTTCCAACCCTCTCCCTAGGTGGAGAGGGGTATTTATACTAGATACTATTGTTGCCCAGAGTGGGTTGTGGAGCGAGCTGACAGTGGGTAAAGACCCGACCCACTCCACAAGTTCTATATTAACTAAACTATTACTAATATTAATGATATTTCTATGAGCTAGTTAATGCTAACAGATACTCGGGGTGACCGAGTCTTCACATGAATATTTATATTCCTAACAATGTAACTAATTTTTCTAAATGTGTAAGGTAAATCCGTTCTCATTACTTTGTGTTGTAATCCAATTTAGTAGCACCCCAGCGACATGTATGCTTCCGCTGGACTCGATTTTGGGGGTGTTACAATATAAAGTTTGGTCAATTTAACTTTCTGAATTGGTTACTACTCCCTCCGTCCCTAGATAAGTGTCCACTATTTACTTTTAAAGTCTTCCTTTTGTAACTTTGACCTTAAATTATTTTATTTGTGTTATGTAATAATTGATGCAAGATATATGAATGAATTGAGTTTTAAATATATTTTCATTTGTATAATTTTCATCAAGTATTATATAACACAAATGAAATAATTTAAGGTCAAAGTTGAAGAAAGAAGACCTTAAAAGTCAACAGTGGACATTTATTTAGGGACGGAGGGAGTATTATTTTTTTTATTAGTAGACCAATTAGTATTTTTAGAATTTGTTCTAGAAACAAAAGCACAGTTACCAGTTTTAGACACATTTTGAGATGGAGTACTTCTGTGAGACTCATCTCTAGATACGGTAGCAAAAAAACCTTTGGCATATGGAATAGGGTATGTGAGAATTACGCTTCTAATAGGAGCATAGACCTCATCAAGACGCATAAGAAACTGCATCAACATGATAAGCTTATTGTGTTTCTTAAGCTTAGAGGAACCATCACAAGTGCAGTCAGCCAAATTGACAAGGGAGTCATACTGCTTCCGTAATGCATTGAATTTGTGAGGGAGAGAGAGAGAGGTAAACCAGATTGAGTAAAAGAATTTATTTTATAATGCATATTAAAGATTATAGAACCATATTCTAGGTTATATGTTTCTTCCAATTCATCCAATACTTCTTTAGCATTCTTAGAAAAATATTTGACTCATAAGCACATCTTATGAAACACATCCAAGAATCCAAGAAAGAACTACATAATTGCACCTATCCTTTTCTTTTTCCAAAAAACCAGCCTCATCAGGCCTTTCAACTTTTCCATTTATACAACCAACTTTGTTTTTAGTGTGTGTTGCTATAGTAATAGCAACAGACCATACCTTATAATTTTCAGTTCCTTCAAGTTTAAAATTGATTAAAGGAATGCCACTTGTATCACTAATACGCAAGAATAATGGATCAAACAGATCACGAATAACCTCAGAAGAACTCTAGCCAGAATTCTTGTAACAATTTGCATTTTCAGGTTAAATTCTATTCCAGAAATTTTACTATTCATTTTAATATTCATTTTTACTATTCACTTTCACAATTCACTCCCGAAATTTTTATTTCATATTCTCGTAAGTTAAATTATTTCTATGATAAAGTGAAAGTTTGACGTTTATCGGGTCATTTTTGCAAAAGTTAATAAGAAACTATATGTTTGGCTTAAACGCCATTTAAACATCCTGCGCATAACAAAAACCAACTCTGATAATTTTCATCGCATCAGATTGATTTTTCGTACACTCGCAATCAATTATGGAATTTTTAGAAATTAAGTTAAAATGTTACCAAATAGACCCTGTGTCTTACAAAACTAAACTTGCGTTTTGAGCACTTTTACTTATCCGCAACCTTAGCCTATACCTGCACCATATTAGCCTATACCTGCACCATATTTTCTAAGGCGTTTAGAAGCTTTCATATTATTGGAAAAGTCAACATATTTTTCCCTCCTCCTTTGACCAAAAATCATTCCTTGATTTTATAACACTTACGGTTTTAGATCTAAAGAACGTTTAACACCAACCAATACTAGACTAAACCTAGCCTAGACATTTTAAGTCTTTTAAGTTCATTATAATCATATTAGAAAAGTTACATTTTACTTTTCTCAGTTTTACGCAACTTTCGTACGTTTTACGTTTTTACGCGTTTTAAACCTACGTTTCCAGCGTTAACAGCGTTTTCGCGACCCATTAAATTTATCACTCATTTTTATAAGATAATAATGAGTATATTGATAAGTTTGATCATTTCTACAAGTTTCGTATTTTTACGATACCTGATTTTACGTTTAGTGATTTAAATACTTACCGTTAGAAATTACCGGGACCAAAACTCACTCCATAATGGCAAGATAAACTCAAAACTCTTAATCTCCTCATTTTAGCCATATGTGGCATTTTTGATGTTACATCAAGCATGGTGGTTTGATCTTGACCATTGATCTCTAGTATGTTTACAAGTGTAAACCTAACCATGGTTAAATATTAACCTAATATATAGTTAACTCCTAAAAATTTTCCTATAAATACTAAGCTAAAACTTCATAACTTCTTGCACCAAACCTTATTATATCTTCAAAGACCTAAAACCAAAGGCACTTCTCTTATATTTTGTATGAAAGTTCATGTGTTCTTGAGAAAAGTTAGCATTTGATCTTATTTTTCTCCGAGTTTTCAAGAAAGAGTCGCTATAATCTTCAAATAACTTCAAGTCTCCAAAAAGACTTTGTTATTATCTTCAAATAGCTTCAGGTTTTCAAGAAGGCGATGTTATAATCTTCAAGTAGCCTCGGGTTTGCGAAAATTACAAATTTCACGTCGAAGCTCCGCTTATATTCCCTTTTTCTATAATACTCAAGCATTCTAAATAAAGGTAAGTAATTATAAGACTCAAACTTATTTAAATACTTATAAACTTTGTTAATTTATTTATTGTATTTATAAACTCTTAATATGTCATATAATCAAGTAAGAAAAATATATGTTTCACATATAAATACTATGTTAGCAGAGAGCTTCATATGAGGGGTTTCATTTTGGTGAACGTATCGACGAGTTGCTGGATTTACGAATTAAAGTGTCCTAGCTCCTCGAACGTTTACTGCATGACCTCTGGACTATGATGGCCTGAACAGTAGTACGAGATATATAAACTATATATGGCATGTTTAAATATTCACTTCGTTGTTTTAGAACCTAAGACACGATATCATATTTCTAGGTTGCTCGTAGAGATTCTCCCAGCTTATCCAGCAATTTCATTATATCCTTAACATCATTTACTCTGAGGTGAGTTCATAGCCCCACTTCCTATTACGTAATTGTTTTACAAACCCTTGGGGGGAATACATGCTATTTTTTTTAACCGAACACAATGCTTTGAAATTGTATGCTATATGATTGTTTTATTATCACTAAGTACCATCCTTGCCAATCCAAGACCCCATATCATGAACCATTTAATCACTAGGAATAGTGAGCGCGAGTATTGTGAATAGGCCTATTGAGATTGACGAATCTCGTTTGTATTGACCGGTTAGGCAAACAAACGCATTATATTTGAGACTTAGGTATGACGGCAAAGTACCTACCGGGGTAACAAATCCTCCGATTGATATTGGTGCACGTTAACGTATTGATTGCATGAGCTTAGTGAATAATAATAACCATTTTGTTTTCCAACCATGAGTGTGAGTTGCAACTCACACTTACAACAAATTATGTTCAACTACATAACAAACTCTATGAATATCACTCAACCTTTGTGTTGACAATTTAAGCATGTATTTCAGGTGCATAATGATCAAGGATTACACGGAGGGGCACGGACACAATCAAGAAGGCTATAACTTACTTTATCATTCAAAAAGACATCAAAAGACTTTATATTGAAGTATTTTGTAAACATGGAACCTTTTGGGACCTATCTTTTAAACTCTGATATATTATAATAATTTGAAAGATAATTCCTTTCAAAACGAATTAGTTAGAGATCGTTTTCTATTATTATGACTGTTGTGCCGTCGAGTAACACCCAGTTTGAATTACGTTGCATCATTGAATTGTGGGTGTTACAGATTGGTATCAGAGCTATAGTTATAGAGAAACGGGTCTAATTGAGACCTAAACTATAACTTCTTTTCCACAAAAACGTTTTATAGCATTTCGCTCTCCGTGCCTTCCATCCTCCAGACAATTATGTGACTTTTAGACATTTTATTCTACACGAACATACTATCACATTAATATATAAAACACACTGAATTCCGGGACGGAATTCCCTTAAGGGGTAGAGACTATAACAATTCGAATTTTCAAGTTGATGAAGCGAAAAGTGTACCGCTTTTAAGGGGTCATTTAAGCCCTAAATCGTATTTATTTGATCAAATATTGCCCTAAATCGTTCCTTTTGTCATTTTAGGTACTTTTGAGGAGAAATCTGGAAAAGGAGGCATTTTGGACGTTTTTGGAGCATAAAAGTGAAGAAAACGACAAAGTCTCAAAAATCGGCTAAAAGTTACCTTTGACGGCGTCAGATTTTACTCTGGACGGCGTCATGCCTTGGCAAGAAAAGGTGGACGTGAAATTTACTCATGATAAGCCAGTGAAAATTGCATGTAAATTCTGACGGCGTCATGCTTTAACCTGATCAAGGGCGTCACGGCTTAATTCAAATAGGGACGGCGTCACGTTCAAGGTCTGACGGCGTCAAGCCTTGATAAGCCAAAACGGATTTTGGAGAGCTAAAGAGGGACGGCGTCAAGGAGGTCATCCGGGAACCCTAAAAGAGGCGAGGTGACGGCGTCACACTCCATAAGGTGACGCCGTCAGATGTAAAAATCTATATATAGTTTTGCAATTCTTTGTCATTAAGAGAGAGCTTAGTGTGGAATTTTTGGGAGAAAACCCTAAGACGATTTTAGCATCTTTTTCAAGGCTTTTTGCCTTGAGATCTTCCATGTTACATTGAAAGATAAGTTATCAATTAATCATTCAATATGTCTATGTGTTGTTTGATTTTATCTTGTTCTTGTCTTTTGTTTAACATGTTAGGCTAGATTTATCTTGTGTTTGCTTAGATCTAATGAAACCTAGCTATTGATTATTGGTTATTAGTGTGTTATTAGTTGTATTGGATGATTGTTTATCTATGTTAGGCTTAAGAAAACTGGCTAACTTCCTATTCGGTAACTTGCTTGAACGTCTTAAGAAACATGAACCAAATGCGTACTAAAGGTTTTTATGGTTGTATTTAATGCACAAGCGAATTCTAGTGATCCCATGTTAGGAGCTTCCTAGCCGGCTCGACATAGGAGTGAAGTAGGAGCTTGTAGAGTTGGGGAAGTACGTACGCCACCCCACGATTGGTATTAAGAAATACACCCGTCATCCACGCGACTAATACACACTAATCAACCGGTAAAAGATAGTTAGGGAGTAAGGAAATCTAAGTAAACACATTTCTCTACACATAAGTTTTCACCAACTTTTCATTTTTGTTATTTTATTTTATTTGCATTTGTAGTTATTTGGGTTAGTTGACTAGCAACTAATTCCGCCCACTCCTTCAAACCCGAGATTTTACTTGCTTTCATAAAATTATAAAAACATAAAAAAGAATCTTCCTCAACCCTTAGACCTATTAGAGTAGTCTTTCATACCTAACAAACACTATTCCCTGTAGAGAACGATCAATCCCCCGTACTTACCACTACACTATACTACATCGGTCAGGTATACTGCCTGGTGGGGTTGTAAGCCTCTTGAGATCCCTCGAGAGGTAAAACCTGTTGTAAGGTTGCAAAACCACGCATCAAGTTTTTGGCGCCGCTGCCGGGGAATAGTTATTGTTTAGGTTGAATTTTTTACTTTATAGGTCTACTCACTAGATTCCTTTCTAGTGAGATTTTTGTTTTATTTTTTTAGGTCTTCCTTAGTCTATCTATTTTCTTCGTGTCTTTGTTCGTAACCATACCATCCGACATCATGGAAGATGGTAATATCCTTAATCCCAACAACCCACCACCACAACAACCACCACCTCCTAGAGCCCGTACCTTAGGAGAGTATTCCCGTCCTAACCACCATGGCTATCGAAACACCATTGAGCTCACTCAAGGAGCCAATGTCACACCCTTGCGATCCGACACCATCCGGTTGGTGCAAAGCGGATGCGCATTCCATGGACTTCGTTCTGAAGATCCTAATCAACACCTCAAGGACTTTCTTAAAATCGTTGATTCTATAGACCTTGATGTTGCCACTCGAGAGACGACCCGATTGCGTCTCTTCCAATTCTCTCTGCGGGACCAAGCTAGTCAGTGGCTAGAACGTCAACCCGCAGGATCCATCACCTCTTGGGATGATCTCACCACTCGTTTCCTTGCTCAGTTTTTCCCACCGGGAAGAACTACCAAGCTAAGGAAGGATATCTTGACATTTGAACAACGTCGAGGCGAAACTCTCTACGAGGCATGGACTCGATTCAAGGACTTACTCCGAAAGGTCCCTCACCATGGCATGGATCCTTGGCTACAAATCCAAATCTTCTATGATGGTGTCAATCATCAAACTAGAAGAGCCATAGATTACGCCGCCAATGGGAGATTGAGCAGGCTCAGTGTCGATAAGTGCTGGGAAGTCATTGAGGACTTGGCACAATACGAAGAGGAAGAATGGAATGACTCAACGTTCTCGGAAGAAGGGATTTTAAATTGCATGAGTGCAACCCAAGAACAGCTATTCGAAAACATAAAAAGGCAGGTTGAGAGCTTAATGAAAGCTGAGACACCTACGGCTGATGAAAATCCCGATGAGTGCGTGAACACAATTGGTAAACATACGTTTCATCAATTCTCACGACAAGATGAGTTTGAAGGGATAATGCTAACTTTCGTGAACAACCAAGAAAGGCGGATCCAGGAATTAGAGACTCACTTGAAAAACACCCAAGATATGTTCATGGAACTAGCAGAAAAGTTTATTGTGAGAATAAAGGAGAAAATTAGGGAAGAAGCCTCACACAAAAAGATCGAGAAGATCTTTGAACTCCCGGTCCCTAATGAACCATACAACGAATGGGATGATGAAACCCTCTCCCCGAGCCTTCACTTTTAAAACCCTCTTATCTATTTGGACCCTCTCGCGAAAAAAAGAATTCTCAAGATCGTAGCATTTTCGTGGGAAGCATGGTTTTCACGCTCCCTAACTTTCATGAGGCTAGGAAACGATCTTTTGGCTTTAAGCCAGGTGTGAGAAGAACTCAATTAAAGCACATCCTCATTTCGAAAACCCCCTGTAAAAGCTCCTCACACTCCCTGAATACCTGCCGTGACGAAGATTGGAACCTGAATGTGACGTCAACCGGCCCTTTTCAACATTTTACCACATCCCGTGACAGTAACAAAACATTTGACCCAGGAGGAACTTGTTAACGAGACTAGCTATCAGGATTATTGACCCTGACTAGCTGCTCCTTTAAAGTACGAGGGGCTCATTTGTAAACTGGCACAAAGTGGTAAATTACGCTGATCTGACGGCGTCAGGATTTGAACGTGACGCTGTCACCCCGTCTGCACAGCAATAATAACTTTAATTCCATCACTTTCATCACAAACCCCACAAACCATATCCACTCCAACCCCACCTTTGAATTTCCAGGATCAAATTCACCGACTTTCATCACCAATTTCCACGTGGTAAGTAATTTTTATTCATTCTTTTCGTTTCAATTACTCATAGGATTTGTCAATTTCGAAAGCCCTCTACTCATGATACCCTAGGGTTGATTCATGCTTAGAACTCATAATGTCCTTTAATTAGTGTTATTTTAGCAATGATTAAAAGCATGTGATTGTTAGCAATCAAATGGGTCAATTCACTAATCGGGTGGCCACGAATTTGAACCATAACTTGTGATCCAATCACCCATTTTTCTGTAAAAAGTGGTGTGTGGTTATTGAGCCTGAAGTTTGAATATTGATTTTTCCCTCGTAATTATGGATTTGAACTTGGTCGAATCTGACGGCGTCACCTAGCAAAGGGTGACGGCGTCAGACCTGTCTGATGCGCCACCAAATCTTTAATTCACATATTAACACTTTTGTTCCTCCTGCTTTGTTCCAGATAATGAGTAAGCGTCAAAGACCCAGCCGAGGAAGTTCTTCCCGATCTCAACAAGAGAACTTTGGGGATACGGTCCTCAGTTGGGGTGTCTTTGACAACGATGCTGCTACAAGCAAATACGCACAACTGCTACTACACAAGGTCGAAAATGGGGCCGTAGTTGATTGGAACTTTCTGAGGAGAGAAGGTCTTGAGCAGACCTTTCTCCAAAGTTTTCAGACGGATGGGTTTACCGGCCCTCAGTGGGAAAGACTGTTTAAAATTCAGGAGCCGGTATATGAGGAATTGGTACGTGAATTCTTTGCCACCTTTCATTTTGACATGGCTGAGGCAAGGACCGATGTAGGCAGTACCACAATCTATTTCAGGCTGGGGGGTGAGCTAAGGACGTGTTCGGTTACTGAGTTTGGGTGGAGACTTGGGTTATACGATCAGCATAATACCATTCAGGCAGGGTTCATGCATAGGTTGTTGCATGGGGAGTCGATGAAGAATGATTTTAGATGTTCCATGTTCTGGCAAACTATTGGGGATGGGGTGTATACCTCGACCACTGTGGCATCCCAAATCAGGGATCCTAGGGTTCGGTTGACTCATCGATGCCTCACCTACAGCTTGACGGGGCGTCACAGCTCTCACCACCGTGTCACTGCTTCTGATCTCTTCTACCTGTACACCATCTACTCTAATGATGTTTACTGCAACATCCCGTTTTGGGTTGCTAGCTTTATGCATGGTGGAGTTGGGGAGAGGGAAGGAGACAGGATTTATGGAGGGATGTTTATCACCCGGCTGGCCCAGTCTTATGGAGTCCTCAGGCCCGAGGTCATGAGGTATTTGAGTGGTGATGGATGCAGGACGGTGAAGGAGAGGTCCCTGAAGCAGATGGAGGTGATTATGGAGATGCATGATGGGTCCTTTATGTGGTATCATCCAGCCGGAGCTGAGGATGATGATGATGAGGATGATGAGGAGGAGGAGGAGCCCCAGCAGCAGCAGCATGAGGGTTATGAGGCCGGTACAGCTGATTACTACCGGCACATGAGCATGGGGGACTGGCAGGCTCACCAGGGGACCTGGATGGGCCAGGTTGATACTTGGAGGACCAGGGTGGACGAGAGGTTCGACTGGATGTATGATCACACGGTTCGTCAGATGCAGCATCTATCTACACGTGATCAGTTGGACCCACATCTGCAGATTGACCCTTTCCCGGGTCGTGAGCAGGATTACCCACCATATGGGTACTACGGGCACCTCCCTCCAGGCTACAACTATCGCCAAGGTCCCCCACCCCAGTGATGATGTGATTTGAT
Organism: Artemisia tridentata subsp. tridentata; assembly: GCA_021014915.2. Taxonomy (NCBI): domain Eukaryota; kingdom Viridiplantae; phylum Streptophyta; class Magnoliopsida; order Asterales; family Asteraceae; genus Artemisia; species Artemisia tridentata. The sequence continues at coordinate 223,308,987 of CP139507.1, forward strand.
GTTTTGATGTTTGAACAATTTGATATTTGGTTGTATGTGTTGAAACAATATGGTCTGTAATAATTTAGGGAAGGCATCTGTTTGCCTTAAAACATTTGTTACATTGATTTTATTTATCGCATGCTAGCCTCATTTGATTGTTTATTTATTTGCTTTGTGTGTTTATTTATTTGTTTGTTTGATTTTATTTGTTTCCGTATGTGTGTTTAATTTTTATTCTTATTGATTCATGTTCAAAAGTAATTTGTGAAAATGCTTTATTTTGTTTTTAACTTCGTCTTAACTACATATAAAGGTATTTTGCAAAAGATAAGTGTAAGGGAAATCTAAATTGGTTTATTAGAACACATATGAACATGAATCGTAATAATATTAAATTAACATACATATTCATATTTGTTTGAGTCAAATGCTTGTATCGAGTCATAATGATGTTTTGCAGGATTTCCAGGAAGTAAGGTAAAGGTTTTTCCAGAAATTTTCCGGAAACTTAAAATGAGATTTTTTGTCAGGTCATTTCTGACGGCGTCAGGATTTATAACCTGACGGCGTCAGATTTAATTTTCAGAAATTTTTGAAAGTTTTGTTTTTAAAAAGTTTTTATTAAATCTCCAACTTATAATCTCCAGGAATCTGCAAAATTATCATTCCACAAGCATTATATCCTTATATATAGATTTTATCCCGCCGATGTTATGCAGGTTTTCGTGTTTATTTTCTCAGGTTTAACAGGTTATTTTGGACAAGGAAATGTTTTGAATCAAGCTTATGGCGATGCATTAGTCATGGAGCTTCAACATTACTTTGGAAGAAGATCTAACCGTGTTACTTCATTATCCACCGAGCGAATCAGGGGAGTATTTGATTTCATTCTTTTACCTTATTTACTTTTACATCTTGTTATTTGAACATTGGGGACAATGTTCATCTTAAGTGTAAGGGGAGGGTAAAAGTACGATTTTAGAGAATACAATTACGCTTGATTTTTGTTTGTTTAATAGTAGATGTGTAATAAAACTGAGAGAAATACTTGTTAAGGTAATTTTAGTGCCAAATTTAAAATTTTTTTACAACATATAGGAGTGAAACTTTGATCTTAATGAGCGTCTCACGGATAGGAGTTATATGACTAGCACAAAACCGTACCACTAAAAAATTTTCCACCCCCAAATATGTGAGGTTCGCCCCTAGAATTGGTAGGAAAAGCATTTATGCTATGATGTGTGTACCGGTAGCACTTAGATTCTAGAACTTGCGTTAGGACCATTCTGAGGCCACAAGTGAGACTACATTCGTGTAGTTAGATTTACTACATGATAAGAGGCATTAGGATTAACCCATTGTTTTACACCTGTGTTTTTGTTATAATTACTTCGGCTACATTGGTCAAGTAATTCTCCCACACCCTTTGCGTTGTACTCATTTTTAGTACACGATACCCCTAGTACACCCCCCAGAGCCTATCTTTTCGTTTCGACCTTTAAGCATTTTACTTAAAGGAAGAATTTGTTACACCCCACTAAAATGTACACCCAAATTGCCTTAGCCTACCTTGTATGCACTCATTTTTAGTGCATTATTGTTACAACATTTGTTTAAACCCAAGTTAATTATCTAGTTGATTACATGGTTGCTAAGTCAAGTCATATCCTTGTACATATTGTTTTGGGACGATTGGGACTCATGGGTAAAGTACTAGTGTAATGGAGTAATGGGGAAGAACATCATTTATTACCCCCATATGTGCTAAATATTTTAAAAGTACTCCAAGTTTTTCAATTATCTTAATTCGAGTCATTAGAATAGTTAATTATAAAGTTATGTAAAAGTTCAAGTGTAAGGGGAATGCAATGCCCCTATGATGTATTATTTTGGATGGTAGGGCAAGAGTGTATGGAAAAAAAAAAAAAAAAAAAAAAAAAAAAAAAAAAAATCGAAAAAATCAAGAAAAATACAAAAAAAATGAGAAAAAGAAAAATAGAAAAAAAACATACGGACTACCATCCCGTTTCATTTTATGTTTATGTTTTTGTTATTTTGTTATTTTGTTTCTAGCTTAAGATCGAGTCGAGTCTTGGCTTAGCAACATTGTATAGTACATGTAATTAATCAAGATCTTTAACTCGCCACCAGTAAAATATCCTTTATCCAACAAAACCGTGTTTCCTTTTCCCTACACCTAATGTTATAACCCATGTAAAATCCCTCTTTGATAGTTTATCTTTGGTGCTTACGCCTAGTGGAGGAGGTTTTCGATCCTTTCCCAAGCCTATGGTAATCTATTTGCTATGACAGGTAGTGAGAGATATTATCCGTTTTCATTTATGAGATTTATTTTGATGACACTTGAGAGATGTGAGTATCTAAACACTACTTGTGAGGTGCTAGTTTATAATCTCCGTGCTTATTATGATTGAAGTGGAACGATTATTTGTTGTAATTACTTTTATGTTCGCATTAAATGACCCCTAACTTGTATTTTGATTAGAATAAAAGCGCATTTGCTTGAGGACAAGCAAATCTCAAGTGTAAGGGTATTTGATGAAGCGAAAAGTGTACCGCTTTTAAGGGGTCATTTAAGCCCTAAATCGTATTTATTTGATCAAATATTGCCCTAAATCGTTCCTTTTGTCATTTTAGGTACTTTTGAGGAGAAATCTGGAAAAGGAGGCATTTTGGACGTTTTTGGAGCATAAAAGTGAAGAAAACGACAAAGTCTCAAAAATCGGCTAAAAGTTACCTTTGACGGCGTCAGATTTTACTCTGGACGGCGTCATGCCTTGGCAAGAAAAGGTGGACGTGAAATTTACTCATGATAAGCCAGTGAAAATTGCATGTAAATTCTGACGGCGTCACGCTTTAACCTGATCAAGGGCGTCACGGCTTAATTCAAAGAGGGACGGCGTCACGTTCAAGGTCTGACGGCGTCAAGCCTTGATAAGCCAGAACGGATTTTGGAGAGCTAAAGAGGGACGGCGTCAAGGAGGTCATCCGGGAACCCTAAAAGCGGCGAGGTGACGGCGTCACACTCCATAAGGTGACGCCGTCAGATGTAAAAATCTATATATAGTTTTGCAATTCTTTGTCATTAAGAGAGAGCTTAGTGTGGAATTTTTGGGAGAAAACCCTAAGACGATTTTAGCATCTTTTTCAAGGCTTTTTGCCTTGAGATCTTCCATGTTACATTGAAAGATAAGTTATCAATTAATCATTCAATATGTCTATGTGTTGTTTGATTTTATCTTGTTCTTGTCTTTTGTTTAACATGTTAGGCTAGATTTATCTTGTGTTTGCTTAGATCTAATGAAATCTAGCTATTGATTATTGGTTATTAGTGTGTTATTAGTTGTATTGGATGATTGTTTATCTATGTTAGGCTTAAGAAAACTGGCTAACTTCCTATTCGGTAACTTGCTTGAACGTCTTAAGAAACATGAACCAAATGCGTACTAAAGGTTTTTATGGTTGTATTTAATGCACAAGCGAATTCTAGTGATCCCATGTTAGGAGCTTCCTAGCCGGCTCGACATAGTAGTGAAGTAGGAGCTTGTAGAGTTGGGGAAGTACGTACGCCACCCCACGATTGGTATTAAGGAATACACCCGTCATCCACGCGACTAATACACACTAATCAACCGGTAAAAGATAGTTAGGGAGTAAGAAAATCTAAGTAAACACATTTCTCTACACATAAGTTTTCACCAACTTTTCATTTTTGTTATTTTATTTTATTTGCATTTGTAGTTATTTGGGTTAGTTGACTAGCAACTAATTCCGCCCACTCCTTCAAACCCGAGATTTTACTTGCTTTCATAAAATTATAAAAACATAAAAAAGAATCTTCCTCAACCCTTAGACCTATTAGAGTAGTATTTCATACCTAACGAACACTATTCCCTGTGGAGAATGATCAATCCCCCGTACTTACCACTACACTATACTACATCGGTCAGGTACACTGCCTGGTGGGGTTGTAAGCCTCTTGAGATCCCTCGAGAGGTAAAACCTGTTGTAAGGTTGCAAAACCACGCATCACAAGTTAAATTATATTCCCGAAATTTTACTATTCATTTTACTATTCATTTTTACTATTCACTCCCGAAATTTTTATTTCATATTCTCGTAAGTTAAATAATTTCCATGATAAAGTGAAAGTTTGACGCTCATCCGGTCATTTTCGCAAAAGTTAATAAGAAACAATATGTTTGGTTTAAACGCCATTTAAACATCCTGCGCATAACGAAAACCAACTCTGATAATTTTCATCGCATCATATTGATTTTAGTACACTCACTATCAATTATGAAATTATTAGAAATTAAGTTAAAATGTTACCAAATAGACCATGTGTCTTACAAAACTAAACTTGCGTTTTAGTAGCATTCATATTATTGAAAAAGTAAACTTATTTTTCCCTACTCCTTTGACTAAAAATCATTCCTTGATTTTATAAATCATTCCTTGATTTTTAACACTTACGGTTTTAGATCTAAAGAACGTTTAACACCAACCGACACTAGACTAAACCTATGCTAGACATTTTAAATCTTTTAAGTTCATTATAATCATATTAGAAAAGTTATATTTTACTTTTCCCAGTTTTACGCAACTTTCGTACGTTTTACGTTTTCACCCGTTTTAAACCTACGTTTCCAGAGTTAACAGCGTTTTCGGGACCCATTAAATTTATCACTCATTTTTATAAGATAATAATGAGTATATTGATAAGTTTGATCATTTCTACAAGTTTCGTATTTTTACGATACCTGATTTTACGTTTTGTGATTTAAATACTTACCGTTAGAAATTACCGGGACCAAAACTCACTCCGTAAAGGCAAGATAAAAACTCAAAACTCTTAACCTCCTCATTTTAGCCATATGTGGCATTTTTTATGTTTCATCAAGCATGGTGGCTTGATCTTGACCATTGATCTCTAGTATGTTTACAAGTGTAAACTTAACCATGGTTAAATATTAACCTAATATATAGTTAACTCCTAAAATTTTTCCTATAAATACCAACCTAAAACTTCATAACTTCTTGCACCACACCTTCTTATATCTTCAAAGACCTAAAATCAAAGGAACTTTTCTTATATTTTGTAAGAAAGTTCATGTGTTCTTGAGAAAAGTTAGCATTTGATCTTATTTTCTCCGAGTTTTCAAGAAAGAGTCGTTATAATCTTCAAATAACTTCAAGTCTCCAAAAAGACTTTGTTATTATCTTCAAATAGCTTCGGGTTTTCAAGAAGGCGATGTTATAAACTTCAAGTAGCCTCAGGTTTACGAAGATTACAAATTTCACGTCGAAGCTCCGCTTATATTCCCTTTTTCTCTAATACTCAAGCATTCTAAATAAAGGTAAGTAATTATAAGACTCAAACTTATTTAAATACTTATAAACTTTGTTAGTTTATTTATTGTATTTATAAACACTTAATATGTCATATAATCAAGTAAGCAAAATATATGTTTCACATATAAATACTATGTTAGCAGGGAGCTTCATATGAGGGGTTTCATTTGGGTGAACGTGTCGACGAGTTGTTGGATTTACGAATTAAAGTGTCCTAGCTCCTCGAACGTTTACTGCATGACCTCTGGATTATGATGGCCTGAACAGTAGTACGAGATATATAAACTATATATGGCATGTTTAAATATTCACTTCGTTGTTTTAGAACCTAAGACACGATATCATATTTCTAGGTTGCTCGTAGAGATTCTCCCGGCATATCCAGCAATTTCATTATATCCTTAACATCATTTACTCTGAGGTGAGTTCATAGCCCCACTTCCTATTACTTAATTAATTTACAAACCCTTGGGGGGAATACATGCTATTTTTTTTAACCGAACACAATGCTTTGAAATTGTATGCTATATGATTGTTTTATTATCACTAAGTACCATCTTTGCCAATCCAAGACCCCATATCATGAACCATTTAATCACTAGGAATAGTGAGCGCGAGTATTGTGAGTAGGCCTATTGGGATTGACGAATCCTGTTTGTATTGACCGGTTAGGCAAACAAACGCACTATATTTGAGACTTAGGTATGACGACAAAGTACCTACCAGGGTAACAAATCCACAGATTAATATTGGTACACGTTAACGTATTGGTTGCATGAGCTTAGTGAATAATAATAACCATTTTGTTTTCCAACCGTGAGTGTGTGTTGCAACTCACACTACCAACAAATTGTGTTCAACTACATAAGAAACTCTATGAATATCACGCAACCTTTGTGTTGACAATTTAAGCATATGTATTTCAGGTGCATAATGTTCAAGGATGACACGGATGGGCACAGACACAATCAAGAAGGCTATAACTTACTTTATCATTCAAAAAGACATCAAAAGACTTTATATTGATGTATTTTGTAAACATGGAACCTTTTGGGACCTATCTTTTAAACTCTGATATATTATAATAAATTGAATGATAATTCCTTTCAAAATGACTCAGTTAGAGATCGTTTTCTATTATTATGACTGTTGTGCCGTAGAGTAACACCTAGTTTGAATTTCGCTGCATCGTTGAATTGGGAGTGTTACAGATTGGTATCAGAGCTATAGTTATAGAGAAACGGGTCTAATTGAGACCTAAACTATAACTTCTTTTCCACAAAAACGTTTTATAGCCTTTCGCTCTCCGTGCCTTCCATCCTCCAGACAATTATGTGACTTTTAGACATTTTATTCTACACGAACATACTATCACATTAATATATAACACACACTGAATTCCGGGACGGAATTCCCTTAAGGGGTAGAGACTGTAACAATTCGCATTTTCAGGTTAAATTCTATTCCCGAAATTTTACTATTCATTTTACTATTCATTTTTACTATTCACTTTCACTATTCACTCCCGAAATTTTTATTTCATATTCTCGTAAGTTAAATAATTTCCATGATAAAGTGAAAGTTTGACGCTCATCGGGTCATTTTCGCAAAAGTTAATAAGAAACAATACGTTTGGTATAAACGCCATTTAAACATCCTGCGCATAACGAAAACCAACACTGATAATTTTCATCACATAAGATTGATTTTTAGTACACTCACAATCAATTATGGAATTATTAGAAATTATGTTAAAATGTTACCAAATAGACCATGTGTCTTACAAAACTAAACTTGCGTTTTAAGTACTTTTACTTATCCGCAACCTTAGCCTATACCTGCACCATATTTTCTAAGGCGTTTAGGAGCTTTCATATTATTGAAAAAGTCAACATATTTTTCTCTCCTCCTTTGACCAAAAATCATTCCTTGATTTTTAACACTTACGGTTTTAGATCTAAAGAACGTTTAACACCAACCGACACTAGACTAAACCTATCCTAGACATTTTAAATCTTTTAAATTCATTATAATCATATTAGAAAAGTTATATTTTACTTTTCTCAGTTTTACGCAACTTTCGTACGTTTTACGTTTTTACGCGTTTTAAACCTACGTTTCCAGCGTTAACAGCGTTTTCGCGACCCATTAAATTTATCACTCATTTTTATAAGATAATAATAAGTATATTGATAAGTTTGATTATTTCTACAAGTTTCGTATTTTTACGATACCTGATTTTACGTTTTGTGATTTAAATACTTACCGTTAGAAATTACCGGGACCAAAACTCACTCCGTAAAGGCAAGATAAAAACTCAAAACTCTTAAACTCCTCATTTTAGCCATATGTGGCATTTTTGATGTGTCATCAAGCATGGTGGCTTGATCTTGACCATTGATCTCTAGTATGTTTACAACTGTAAACTTAACCATGGTTAAATATTAACCTAATATATAGTTAACTCCTAAAATTTTTCCTATAAATACCAAGCTAAAATTTCATAACTTCTTGCACCAAACCTTCTTATATCTTCAAAGACCTAAAATCAAAGGCACTTTTCTTATATTTTGTAAGAAAGTTCATGTGTTCTTGAAAAAAGTTAGCATTTGATCTTATTTTCTCCGAGTTTTCAAGAAAGAGTCGTTATAATCTTCAAATAACTTCAAATCTCCAAAAATACTTTGTTATTATCTTCAAATAGCTTCGGGTTTTCAAGAAGGCGATGTTATAATCTTCAAGTAGCCTCAGGTTTACGAAGATTACAAATTTCACGTCGAAGCTCCGCTTATATACCTTTTTTCTATAATACTCAAACATTCTAAATAAAAGTAAGTAATTATAAGACTCAAACTTATTTAAATACTTTTAAACTTTGTTAGTTTATTTATTGTGTTTATAAACACTTAATATGTCATATAATCAAGTAAGCAAAATATATGTTTCACATATAAATACTATGTTAGTAGGGAGCTTCATGTGAGGGGTTTCATTTGGGTGAACGTATCGACGAATTGCTGGATTTACGAATTAAAGTGTCCTAGCTCCTCGAACGTTTACTGCATGACCTCTGGATTATGATATCCTGAACAGTAGTACGAGATATATAAACTATATATGGCATGTTTAAATATTCACTACTTTGTTTTAGAACCTAAGACACGATATCATATTTCTAGGTTGCTCGTAGAGATTCCCTCGGCTTATCCAGCAATTTCATTATATCCTTAACATCATTTACTCTGAGGTGAGTTCATAGCCCCACTTCCTATTACTTAATTGTTTTACAAACCCTTGGGGGGAATACATGCTATTTTTTTTAACCGAACACAATGCTTTGAAATTGTATGCTATATGATTGTTTTATTATCACTAAGTACCATCCTTGTCAATCCAAGACCCCATATCATGAACCATTTAATCACTAGGAATAGTGAGCGCGAGTATTGTGAATAGGCCTATTGAGATTGACGAATCTCGTTTGTATTGACCGGTTAGGCAAACAAACGCATTATATTTGAGACTTAGGTATGACGGCAAAGTACCTACTAGGGTAAGAAATCCTCCGATTGATATTGGTACACGTTAACGTATTGATTGCATGAGCTTAGTGAATAATAATAACCATTTTATTTTCCAACCATGAGTGTGACTTGCAACTCACACTACCAACAAATTGTGTTCAACTACATAACAAACTCTATGAATATCACTCAACCTTTGTGTTGACAATTTAAGCATGTATTTCATGTGCATAATGATCAAGGATGACATGGAGGGGCACAGACACAATCAAGAAGGCTATAACTTACTTTATCATTCAAAAAGACATCAAAAGACTTTATATTGATGTATTTTGTAAACATGGAACCTTTTGGGACCTATCTTGTAAACTCTGATATATTATAATAAATTGAATCATAATTCCTTTCAAAACGACTCAGTTAGAGATCATTTTTCTATTATTATGACTATTGTGCCATCGAGTAACACCCAATTTGAATTCCGCTGCATCATTGAATTGGGGGTGTTACAATTCTTTTTTGGTTTTTCCTTTTTTGGATCAACCATATTGAAAAATCAAAAGAAAAATAACAAAAACAAAACAGATAACACCTTTTGGCAAGTAACAGACTTAGGCATAAGAGTGGAACCAATAAATCATACACTTAATCTTAACCACATAATTAAGATCAAAGGGTATATGCCCTTGAAACCAAAACAGTTGCATACAAAATCTACTAGTCACCAGCACCACCAATCACAAGTAAATCACCAATCAAGCTCCTTAACTTCTCAATTAACAAACAAATACCCTTTACCTAACCACCAATTTCTACAAAGACTTATAAAAAATATCAAGAGAGAGAGAGAGAGAGAGATATTACAATGCACACAAAAAGCTCCAAATCAAGAGACAAGATGTCTCAATCACAATCCTAGTATCACAGCGAAATATTTGCACTTGAGACAAAACAAACAGTTAGAACTAATAACAAGAACAACAACTTTAACCAGACCAATAATAACATACTTATAACTAAATACTTATGAAAAAGACAAATTTAAAAACAACCCCTGAGTTAGGGTTTGATATAGTAAACCCTAATTTTGTAGATCAAGCAAGAATCATTTGTATCTATAAAGATCCAAGCCGAGAACAACCGATTAACACTTGTTTATCTCTCACAAACACTTAAAATCATAAACCCCCAATTATTAGAAAACATTAAAAATTGAAAACAACAATTGACCACCATTTAATACCAAAAAACGATGATTCAACCATGGATCTAACAATTAATAACCCAGAGATTGTAGATCTGAACTCAAAACACAAAAGCCCCAAAACAATTTTGAAACCCTAATTTAGCAAAAAACTTTTAACACCGATAGATCTTCGTATCAAAATTTTATACAAAGATCCACAAACTAGTTTAAATGAATACAATCAACTTTCCCACGTTTCTTTGTTCACAACATGAGACTATCACTTCAAATGTGATAAATGATTTTGAGCTCAGTTACAATACATGAAAAAAGAAAGAATCTAGAACCAAACTATCTCACTCACAAACGAGAGAGACAAAAAGATATTATTACACATAGAAAAAAATAAGAAGATAATGAAAAGAGTGAGATGTATATAGGTGTGTTTGCCGCAGCAGATTATGAAAAATTATGGAGAGATTATACTTATTTTTTTTCATAAAATAAGCTACTTAAAAATAATATTTGTTTAACAGACAGAACTTATAAGAGATTATAAAAAAATAATAATAATTTTTCATGTCTCTGAAAATCAAAGGTTACTTCATGTAGCTTATAAAAATAATCTCTTTTTATAAAATACAACTCCAGCACCATCTCCAGTTACAGCAACAGTTACTTTTGCCAAAAATACCCGAAGTAACCTTTGATTTTCAAAGATTATGGAAGATTATTTTTTTTTTATAATCTCTTATAAGTTATGTCTACGAAACAAATATTATTTTATAAGTAGTTTATATTTTAAAAAAATAAGCATAATCTCTCTATAATCTCATGTACAAACATACCCATAGTCCATCACTTTAGAGCTTCTCCATCTTTTCTTTTTAGCACTCAAGTCCTACTCTTCTTCTACTTGTCATCTTTGGTCTCTGAATATTCAAAACAAAACACAAGAAATCCAAAAATACAAATAATATTTTACCTTTTCATACCTGTGGTTAAGACCTTATTTTACCAAACATCCTTAGTACAGATTTAGCTTATACATATATCTTTTCTTTTGAATAAAATGTGGTTTACGTTTGGTTTCAAAATAACACATCAAATACATTTTCCAAATTGGAAATACTAGCTTAAAAGTCTCACACATGTATAATAAAGCATTACGCATCACAAACTGAATCAATAGTTTAAAAGAAGAACAAGAAACACGAAGTTGTGATCAACTGAAACTCAAGGTAAAAAGAATTACTTCTATCCTTCACTAATCAAATAAAACAAAAATTAACATAGGATAAGCATTGTTTACCTTATCCCTGTATGATACACAAGTCTCTCAAATCAAATTAAAATTTCGTTACATCCTAAAAACACTAATGAAAGAAATTCTAACAAGAGCAAACTACTGATTTATAAACTTGCCGCGATTGTCGCCATAATACGATAAATACCACTTAACAAACTTCTTCAACCCCGTTGGCAAATCTGTAGTCGGGTTATACCCAAGTTTCTTTCTCGCTAAACTAATATTCGCATGTGTAAACGGCACATCACCGTTACCTGGCATAGTAACCACATTTTTCTTAGCCTTTATCTTCAAATTCTTTTCTAATATACTGACTAAGGTGGGAACGGTTACTGGTGACGTGTTCCCCAAGTTAAATATCCGATATGGGGCTGCCCCTTTTTTCTTCCCACCCGACCCGGTACTCTTACCCGAAGTATCCAAAGATGCCACACACCCTTTCACAATATCATCAATGTACGTAAAATCTCGAGCCAAATCGATCCGATCCTTCCCTCTATAAATCGTTATAGGTCTAGCCGAAATAATATCTTTTGTAAACGAAAAATACGCCATGTCGGGCCTACCCCATGGGCCGTAAACAGTGAAAAACCTCAACCCAGTAATGGACAACCCGTAAATATGATTATAGGTATGCGTAATAGCTTCACCGGCTTTTTTAGTAGCTGCATATAACGAAGCTGGTCGGTCAGTCCGATCCGCTTCAGAAAATGGTGTTTTCTCATTCAAACCATAGACAGAACTGGAACTAGCCCAAACGACTGCGGGCTGCGGGTTGGCTAATTTGCATTGCTCTAAAAGCGACACTAAACCCGCTACATTACTATGAACGTATGAAAGCGGGTTTTCCATCGCGTAACGCACACCCGCTTGAGCCGCCAAATGCATAACGTGTGTAAATGCAACAACCTCAAAAAGCTTCTTCAAAAGACGGCTATCATTAATATCTCCATCAACAATAAAAACATCATGCGACTTTAGCAAATCCTGTCGTGCATATTTCAATGAGGTAGCATAATAATCATTAAAGTTATCAATACCAACAACACCATCACCTCGTTTTCTCAAAGCCAACGAAACATGCGACCCAACAAAACCGGCAGCACCCGTAACTAAAATAGACAAACCATTAGATCTTCGTATTCGTCCCGATGCACGTATCTGTTTCTCCCATTGAGGCCCACCAATAGCATCATTATAATTGTTAGGAGCGTTATGGGTACGAGGGCGCAAATACCTATTACCAGAATCAACAAAACCTTGTATGCTCAAATAAGAAACCGTTAACGCGATTAAAAACAAAGCCCATAAAAACAAAGTTGACGTGGATGTAAAACATCTATGAAACGTACGATTCATGCTGTGATGAATCTTGATTTTGCCTGGAGTTGAAGGAAAGAATTCTTCCTCCAATGAGGGCATTTTTTTGTATATATATAAATATATTTATATGCAAGATTTGATAAATATTGTATTTTTGCAGGATATTTCAAGGATAAAGACACCGGCAATAAAGGGGTTGATAGATACGACGGAGAATATATAGTGGTGTCGACAGGATATATTTTAACGCGGGGAACGCGTTAAAAGGACGTGACAGCTAATAAGTCATTTTTGGACTTAAATGTTGTTGTGTTAGATCTTGAGGGACCGATTTGGATTTGTAAAGAAGTTGTGGTCATCATGTTTCCTCTGTATTTAGCGTGTTGTGTTTATCACATAGTACAAACGAGCGGGTTTGCCCGTGCGTTGCTGCGGGGCGGTCATATTTATGTTTATGAGAATTATGTTAATGTTTTGTGGAATAAGCAATTATTTTATTATTAGGAACAAAGAGTCAACACAAGAGTCGAAAGTAAAAATTGTAGCAAAAAAAAAAATAAAAAATAAATAAAAAGTAAGAAGGAGAGGTGCAGGAAAACTAAAAAGAAAACAAACATCACAGAAAACCAAAAGGCCAAATAGCCTAGTTAAACTTCCAGAAATCAATTACTGATGACGTATAATCTACACCCGGGTTACGGACCCGATTAGTAAACAATACTAAGTACTTAAGCCCACCACGTATGGGCCGCTATGGCGCTAACTGGACTACCAGTTATACGGCTTGGGCCTACAAGGTCCAAGCCCAAAGCTATTTTCGGATTAGATATGGAGTATCTCCTAATTAAAGGGGATATATACCAAATATCCGATGTCGGCGAATGCGCCGAGGAGTAGGGAGCACGAAACCTACTAAGGTTTCGTATGTATATAAAGGGCACCCAAGCCCTCGGTAAAGGTACGACTCACTAAAAACCCTAACTCTTCACTAAACCCTAAATTCGATTACTTACTCTCACGCCGGAGGATAATCGGGGGAGACAATCCCTCGATAAGCCTAACGGTGTCTGTTCTTTTTCTTAGTGCGCAGGTTCCATCAAGCATTAAGATCTAATTGGTACGAGAATAGAAGCCCTCACAAGGAACGCCCAACTTTTGTATCAACAAGTGGCGCCATCCGTGGGACCCTACACTAAGAATTTTACCAAGAACTAGAATGACGAAACACGGAAGTCACAAGAGTCCGCATGGGAAGAAAGCGCATGATGACCCACTAGGGAAGAAGCATCAAACGGATGCACCCCCTAAGCAGGCCCCTGGGACAACCAGTACGCCTAAAAGCTCAGGAGCATACTCAGATCTGGTCTTTCCTACAGTGGAATCACTTACCAGGACTACCCCCGCTATTACAACAAGTACTAGCGCGGTAGAACTGGAGCGCACTCCTCTTACCATGCCAGAGGTGAACTTCACTGAACCTCCCAATGCGCCTATCCGAAACAAGGATCCAGCCTTGGAAACAGACTCCTTCGCGCTTGAAGGAGTCACTTCCGAATTAGCGCCAAGCGACTTCGTATCCCAAAACTACGAAGCCTTGACTGCGCTCATGCGAGAGGAGGCAAAGAAGAGGTCAAGCCAAAGTCTGCACGCCAGACTCAACTTCGACCCCGAGCATGAGGCGTCCCCACCGCGCTACCAAAAGGAAAGACGTGAGAAGGATAGCCGCAAACAACCAGTGTTTACCAGGATTGGAAGGAGGGTCATGGATGATGAAGCAGCCGATCTTCAACATCTGGAGGAGCCTGAAGAGGGGGAACGGCGCGCCAATGTCCACGCTAGGCTTGGCAGTAACAGGATTCAGGATAGGCTTGGGCGACGGTGTTCCCCAAGTGAAAGCCCTTCAAGCTCTGATTCTGATGATAGTCGGCGCAAGCGCCGCAGAGGAACAAGCTCAGATTCTGATAATAGTCGGCGCAAGCATCGCAAAAGGGTGCGCTCATCCTCAAGTGATTCCTCGGACAACGAGGACAAAGAAACTGGACACTGGAAATCAAGAGGAAAATATCGCGACCAGGAAGACGAAGACATGTCTCTTCCCTGGCGTCGCCAAAAGGTTGATGCGTTCACTAGACGCATCAGCGATTTTTCGGAGAATAAGAAAAGGCGCATGCCTGCTAACGTCAAAACATATGATGGGACAGGTGATCCTGATGATCACCTAAAAATTTTCGAATCAGCAGCCACTATCGAAAATTGGCCACAACCTGTGTGGTGCCATATGTTCAACTCTACATTAGTAGAAAATGCGCGCAACTGGTTTAGCAAGCTTCCACGTAGAAGCATCGGTGGGTTTGAAGAGTTGCGCAAGGCGTTTCGCTTAAACTTTACTCAAAGGAAGAAGTGCGCCAAAAACCCTGTCGAACTCGCTAGGGTTAAACAGCGACAAGGGGAATCCACAAGCGCTTTCATGGAACGCTTTAAGGACGAATGCATGCAAGTCAAGGCGTGTCCAGAGATACTAAAAATATCGGGTTTTATGAATGCAATCAATAACCCAGATTTGATAAAAAAGTTAAACGATAAAGTTCCCCTAACTTTTGACGAACTCATGAAGCGCACGAGGTCTTTCGTCCAAGGAGAAGCAGCTGCCGCGGATAGCAAGAAAGGCTACTCGAGCCATAGGCCACAAGAAGAGTCAAGGAGACAATCCAATGACCAGAGTGGCAATCGTAATAAGAGTTACCGCACCCAAGGCGGTGGAAGGGGAAACGACAAGTACACCCCATTAACAAAATCTCCAAAGGAGATATTCGCGACGGAAGGGGCGAACTTCCCGAAACCACCACCAATGCGCACCCCAGAGGATCGGCGCATAGGGAATGGTTATTGCGAATACCATGGACAGAAAGGTCATACAACCAACGAGTGCGTCCAACTGCGCCAATTGATTGACAAATTGGTAAAAGAAGGAAAGATGGACCACCTCGTAAAAAACATCAGAGAAGGGAAAGACAAACCGAAACCAGGGGCCAAGAAAGAGACATCCAAAGAAAAGGCAGATATCATCTACATGATACAGCCATGGCAGCGCGCGACAAGACAGAAAGTCAGTCAACGGTTTTCTAAAGGAAATGAAATTTCTTTCCCCTCCCTGACTGTGAACAACGCAGTAGTGGATCCACTTACCATTGAAATACATACGGGGGGTCACGACATCCGTCGCATGTATGTAGATGGAGGTGCATCCGCTGATATCATATATGAACACTGTTTCAAGAAGCTGCGACCTGAGATACAGAATCAATTGATCCCAGCCACAACGTCGCTCACTGGCTTCACAGGGGAGAAGATATGGCCCATGGGGCAATTACGTCTATTTGTAGAAGTGGGTGACAAACCACACTCTACAGTCACCTGGATGAACTTCATGGTAATCAGATCCCCCTCTCCGTACAACGGCATTATCGGGAGACCTGGTATATCATCTATCCGCGCCGTGCCATCCACAGCGCATGGAATGCTCAAGTTCCCAGTGGAAGGAGGTATTGTCACTCTCTACAATACCACCATACCACCCAAAGAATGCAACGCAGTGACAAATGACGTAGGCGATGTTCCAGAACAGCGTGCAACCAAAGTCCCAAACCTAAAGGTCGCCATTCACCCTGACTACCTGGATCAACAAGTATCTATTGGCGGGTCTCTGACTGACAAAGGAAAATCAGCTATATGCGCACTCCTGCAAAATAACTTAGATATTTTTGCATGGGAACCAAAGCATATGACAGGAGTGCCACGCTCCATTACGGAACACAAACTGCAAATCCGACAAGGATATCCTCCAATACGACAGAAAAAGCGCGGACAAGCTCCAGACCGCGCAAAAGCCATCCTGGAAGAAGTACATAAACTAGTAGACGCAGGCATCATGCGGGAAGTCTACTACCATGACTGGCTCTCAAACCCAATAATGGTAAAGAAAAGCGATGGCAGTTGGAGAATGTGCGTAGACTTTACAGACCTCAACAAAGCATGTCCACAGGACTGCTACCCGCTACCGGAGATAGACTGGAAGATCGAATCTCTGTGTGGATATCCCTTCAAATGCTTCCTGGACGCATACAAGGGGTACCACCAAATTCAAATGGCGGAGGAAGATGAAGAAAAAACGGCCTTCCACACAAGTCAAGGGGTCTACTGCTATACAAAGATGCCCTTCGGCCTAAAGAACGCAGGAGCAACATACCAACGATTGGTAGACACCGCGTTCGAGAAGCAAGTAGGCCGCAACTTGGAAGTATACGTCGATGATCTCGTCATCAAAAGCCATACGGAGGAAGAACTAGTGCGCGACATGGAGGAAACGTTCAAAACACTGAGGAGAATCAATATGAAATTGAACCCCAAGAAGTGTACATTTGGCGCAACAGAAGGCATGTTCCTCGGGTATCTGATAGAACCTGATGGGATCAAGCCTTGCCCAGAGAAGACCCAAGCAGTCATTGACCTCCCCTCACCGCGCACACTGAAGGAGGTTCAGTCGCTAAACGGCAAACTAGCCGGACTGAACCGATTCTTATCTAAATCAGCGGACAAGTCACTCCCCTTATTCAAAACACTCAAGAAGTGCACAAAAAAGGGAGACTTCAGGTGGACCGCGGAAGCAGAAGAAGCCTTCCAACAGCTCAAGCAACACATAGCAGCGCTCCCAAAGCTTGTCGCGCCCCGACCAGGGGAAGAGCTGATCATGTACCTATCTGCGACCCAGGGAGCAGTCAGCGCAGTACTACTGACAGACAGGAACTCTGTCTAAACACCCATCTATTTTGTTAGTAAGGCGCTCAAGAAGATGGAGATTAACTACACTGCAATGGAGAAGTTGGTCCTAGCCTTAGTATTTGCAGCAAAAAGACTGCGCAGGTATTTCCAGGCGCACCCAATAGCTGTTATCACAGACCAACCCATCAAACAAGTTATCTCAAGACCCGACGCATCGGGACGCCTACAAAAATGGAGTGTGTTACTGGGTGAGCATAACATATCGTACAGACCGCGCACTGCAATCAAAGGGCAGATATTGGCCGACTTCATCATTGAGAAGCCAGATACTGACACTACACCTGCGACAAGCAAGGAGGAACTTCAAGAACCATGGATTCTATTCACTGATGGATCCTCATGCGTAGATGGATCACGAGGTGGTCTTATTCTCACTAACCCAGAAGGAGACGAATTCACCTACGCACTGCGTTTTGAATTCACAGCCACGAACAACGAGGCAGAATACGAAGCACTCCTGGCTGGGCTACGCATCGCAATTCAAATGGGTGCACGCAACTTAAAAGCGAACGTCGATTCACGGCTAGTTGCTAACCACGTGTTAGGCGAGTATGTAGCAAAAGAGGAACACATGATCCAATACCTCGAAAAAACCAAATCTCTGATCTAGAACTTCGATAGGTTTACCATCAAGCAGGTTCCCAGGGGTGAAAATAGGAAAGCAGATGCGCTGAGCAAGATTGCATCCACTAGTTTTGCACATTTATCAAAACAAGTATTGGTGGAAACCTTGAAGAATAAGTCAATCGAAGAGATGGAAATATCCACAGTGATAGAAGAAGAAGGCCCTACGTGGATGACACCGATCATTGACTTCATTAGAAAGGGCATACTCCCCCAAGAACAGAAGGAAGCTCGAAGAATCCGGCGCACAGCGCAGCGATTCGAGCTCAGAGATAACGTCTTATATAGACGCTCATTCCTTCAACCATGGCTTAGGTGCGTTGGACCTCTCCAGGCAGACTATGTACTTCGAGAAATCCACGCAGGCTCATGCAGCATGCACTCAGGACCACGGTCCATTGTAGCGCGCGCCCTAAGGTCTGGATACTATTGGCCAACTATGCACCGTGACGCGCGAGATTTGGTACGAAAGTGCAGTGATTGCCAAGTTCACAGACCCATCCCGTGCCGACCACAGCATGAACTAACGCCTATTACATCGCCATGGCCATTCTACAAATGGGGTATCGACATCGCTGGACCTTTCCCTATTGCCGCAGGTGGATTGAAATTCCTTATTGTGGCAATAGACTACTTTACTAAGTGGATCGAAGCAAAGGCAGTAGCGACTATAACAGGTAACCAGATAAAACGATTCGTGTGGGACAACATAGTATGTCGCTTTGGACTACCTGGTGAAATTATCTCAGATAACGGAAAACAATTCCGTGATAACCCATTCAAAGATTGGTGCGACCAGTTGAACATCACGCAACACTTTGCATCGGTAACTCATCCACAAACCAATGGTCTGGTTGAACGCGCAAATAGAAGCCTAGGTGAAGGAATCAAAGCGCGCCTGGACAGACACAAAGGAAGATGGGTAGAAGAACTATCACATGTTCTCTGGGCGCACCGAACAACCATTAAGGTCAGCAACGGGGACACTCCCTTCTCTTTGGTCTATGGGACAGAAGCTGTAATACCAGCTGAAATTGGAATGCCAACCATCCGCACTGCGAAAGTTAATGCGGCAACCAATGATGATGAGCGGCGCATAGACTTAGATCTATTGGAAGAACGACGTGAACGCGCAGCAATACGCGAAGAGAAAGCCAAGTCAAGAATGAAAGGATACTACGATGCCAAAGTACGCAGCACATCATTCAGACCAGGTGACTTCGTATACCGCGAAAACGACTCAAGCCGCGTAGAAGACACTGGTAAGCTAGGACCAAAGTGGGAAGGACCTTACGAGGTCATAGAAGCACTTGGCAATGGAGCGTACAAGCTACGCGACAAGGACGGACATGAACTACAGCGAACGTGGAACGTCCGCAACCTTAAGTGGTGCTATCTTTAAAGCAGGCTACGGCCCAACATGGACACTCACGCACTTTAGAAAGTGCCCCCAATAAAGATCCATGTAATTTTATTTTTTAAGTATTATCTAGATAAGTATTCTCTTTTAAAACTTGCAAGTATTAATAAAACGTTATGGTTTCTAGCTAACTCCATAACATATTTAACTCTATTGTTTGCACCTTTCATTATCGTCTTTCAATATTGTTATAATCTTGCCTACATGGCGTGCATGCACACACTAAGACCCACGATGGCAGAAAGGATGAGTAAACCTAATAAACAACTCGTTGAGTAAGAGGGTTGCAAACCCATCAACATTGGATCACGAATCCTTGTTAAACACCTTGCGCTCAAGACGTTGGCGCAAGTTCCTTACGCATCCCACAACGGATGCGCACTAGGGCACACTGTGCGCGTTTAACAACTCAGGAAATCAAGACTCTTGATTCCTTACAATAAAATACGACAAGTAAAAATGCATAGACGACTATGACTTCCTTCTTTTCATTAAGTTGGAAAAATTCAATACACGACTACGGTCCTTACTTAAAGAAAATTCATACATAATAATGATTCTTCTTTTCTAAGTACGCTTAGACACTTAAAGATATCTTCACGCAAGGATATATAAGAACTACGAGTTCAAAAGCGTAAATATTTGGAAGTTGTAAAAACACTAAGTACAAAAGCAAAATTCCAATATATAGAAATACGTTTATACAAAAGACTTGTACAAAAAAGCTAAATGCTATATGTACGCTTTAGCTGGCTGCAGCCCCCACCCATAGCCGCTTCCTTCGCATCCTCGAGCCGCTTTAACAACCCTGCATCATCAAGGGAAACAGTGGCCACGGAAACAGGCACACCGTCGGATCTAGGTTGATGCGCAACGCCTATGCCGCACAGAATGGCCTTCCCTTTCACGCCTTTCTTTCTTGCGACTCTGGAAACATGAGCATTTAGAGACCTTTGCAAAGAAATCTCTTTCTCAATACGGAAAGGATTCATAATGTCACGAGGCTGAGCAAAAATGGGTACCTTCAACTGCGCTACATCAGGCTTCAAGTAGAAGTCCAACTGCTGATCTGCATCATCCTGCAGATGCCTGGGGAGAGTGAGCCCCGCCATGATCACGCTGATAGGCTGATCCTGATCACGCTCCAAGCGAGCGATATGCGGAAGCTCAAGCTTTTTTAGCTCCTCCATGGCAGCAACAAGCTCAGCACGCGCACTCGCCTTGTACCCAGGCACCTCGGCAAGCGGCACGGTCAGCAACTTAGCCTCAGCAAGCTTGTCTGCGGCCGAAGTCTCACCGTGCGCAATAGCGCACTCCACAACCTTTCCAAAGGATGTGGTGACCTCAGGATGCTCCAGCGTACACATGGCGGCTAGGCGAAGACCATGACTGATCAACCACCTACGAAATAACACAAGTGTTAATAAGAAAGAGGGTCTAAAATATATACAAGTTATAAAAGAGATAAAGAAGCATGTACCTGCGTTCAGCCACGGACTGAACCATATGGGGGTACAGCTCCTCATCGTACTCGATGCTGAGCTTGCGGAGCTTCTCCTCTTGCGTCTTTAGCGCAAGCTCCACGAGGCTACGGAACTCCTCAATATTGGCAAAGTGCTTGCTCCTATTCTGTTCCAAGTACTTCAGCGCCCATAAAGAGTTACGCTTCTGACGGTCCGCATCAGCACGCTCCCGCTCCAACTCAGCCATCACCAAGATCTTTTCCTCAGCCGATCTTTGCGCAGACGCCTCTGCGCGCTCCAGTTTAGCCTTGGAGCTCAGCTGCTCAGTTTTAGAGCTTGCTAACTCAGCCTGCACAGACGCTAAATGCGCCTGCAGTCTGGAAACTTCCTCCGACTGGTGCACCCTGGCTTGCGCCACCAGCTCAGATTGGCGCACAGCAATGGAGGCCAGCTCCTCCATCGCAGAGACAAACGGACTTAACTCCTCCCCAATATCCTTTGGTGAAGGCACTCCAAATGGACTCACCTTGGGGGGCGCACTCCCATCTACGACGCCAGCATCCTCCACAGGCTGTTTACTACACGAAAAATCAAGAAGCAAGGTCAGCGCATGAAAAACAGTCAAGTATATACAAAATCTTGAGGAATTACTACAAAATACTTACATGGGGGGAGGAGACAAGGACACGTCCTTCTCAATCTCAGGCATGGACGTACTCCCACCAGACTTCTCATCCACACTGAGGACACGAAGAAACAAAGTTAGAATAAAAGTATAACTTGACAAAAGTTCATAACTACGATACTTACTTCATCTGCACTTCGGTAAAAGATGGGCTCTCCTCAGCCTCAGGTCGCGGCCTCTTGGAAGGCCCTTCGCCATCACCACCATGCGCTCTCTTGCGCGTCAGTGAGGAGCGCTCCTCCATCTCACTGTCAGTCTCCTCTAAATGAATAAGCGTTTTGCTGGGAGGAGACTGCGCAGTGTCAGGACCCTGCTGCACAGGAGGAGCCACCCCCTGCAGCGGCTCAGCTGCCACCACATTAGGGGAGCCCTCAGACTCTGGAAGAACCAAGTCCACGATGCGCCCAGCCGTCGCATCCAGAATGGTCTGCTCACCATCCCTCAGAGGACGCACCCCCACTGCTACGGCACGCGGATTCTCCAAGTTAACAACCGCAAAAAGATCCATCTCTGCGCAATAAAGTAGACAAAGAAAAGCAAGTTACATAAAGTATGGAAAACGAAGAAATGCTTACATTAATAACGACAGTAAGACGACAAAAGAAGCACCCACCCGTGCCATCCGCATCCAAGAATGTGGGGACCTCTGTCTCATGCTCGAAGTAGTTGCGACTGATGCCCATATGCACCAGGAACGCCTCTGGATATGGCTTGATAGGAAGGCGGTTCTCATCAATAATCGCTGCATGATCCGCGTTATACCACGTCTCGGGGGGGCGCTCATCCTTGGGCAGATTGGCACGGGTGTAAAATTGAAAATTGGAAGGAAAAACGGCGGCGTCAACCCAAAAGAATTTCTCCCTCCAGTCCTTGAGTTTATCTACCTTCTTCACGTAGCAATGTAACTTACCTACGCGCTTAGAGAAAGTAACCCACCCATTTGACCATGTCGCGTGATAGAACGTGCGAAATAATTGGAGGGTCGGGTGAATCGCTAACAAGCGACAGTTCACCTCAAAATTGGCAATCTTCCCAGCACCAATACAGTGCAACTGGGAGATGTGGAGCTCGTAATAATTGAGTATATCACTCAACAGCACGGATATGGGTACGCGATGATTCGCCCACTCGAAAAAGCGCGTATATAACCCTACCTTCCCTACGGGGAAATTCGCGATGGTGTCATTTGGACCTGGCACCTCTGGGCGCAGATCCAAAGGGATAAAGTAGTCCGAGGTGAACTGATTCAGTTCACCTTCGGTTATGTTGGAAGTAAAATCCTGAAGTTGTGCGACCATTTTGTGTTTCAGACTGTGCGCACGCGCTATTACCTTCGAATTATTGTTCTTTGATAGCAGAGTTGAAGATGTAAAAATGGTGGAAATATGCTTTTTTAACTGTGGATACCACAGTAAAGGGAGGCGGTAGTTTATATAGTTTTCCCACCCACCACAGATGACTGACACGTGTATCCCACTAACTCAAATCGTGTGGCTGGGAGCTGAAACAGTACAGAACAAGTGGATAGCCTCTCCATTTCCCAAGGTACCCGATTTGCACTTTTTTGGACTAGATACATCATACGTGCGTTTTTGGCGGTATATTTTTTCAATATTCCCGCGTACGCGTGGGGATTAATTTTGACACGACTTTAGTCTAGTATCCGCAGGTTTTACCCTGCGCACACTAGACTGGGGGGACATGATGACGTATAGTCTACACCCGGGTCACGGACCCGATTAGTAAACAATACTAAGTACTTAAGCCCACCACGTATGGGCCGCTATGGCGCTAACTGGACTACCAGTTATACAGCTTGGGCCTACAAGGTCCAAGCCCAAAGCTATTTTCGGATTAGATATGGAGTATCTCCTAATTAAAGGGGATATATACCAAATATCCGATGTCGGCGAATGCGCCGAGGAGTAGGGAACACGAAACCTACTAAGGTTTCGTATGTATATAAAGGGCACCCAAGCCCTCGGTAAAGGTACGACTCACTAAAAACCCTAACTCTTCACTAAACCCTAAATTCGATTACTTACTCTCACGCCGGAGGATAATCGGGGGAGACAATCCCTCGATAAGCCTAACGGTGTCTGTTCTTTTTCTTAGTGCGCAGGTTCCATCAAGCATTAAGATCTAATTGGTACGAGAATAGAAGCCCTCACAAGGAACGCCCAACTTTTGTATCAACAATTACCCAGTTCATGTACATACTACTACTAAAAATATAAATATCTATATGGTATATGTACTTGTAGTTTACGATATTTCACTTACACCATGATCCAAAATAGCATTAGACAATAAGTTGTCTTCAATAAGTAGTTTGAAACTGCTCATTAAGAATAGCAACAACCTGTAAATTTTCATTTGCTCCACCAAGTTAATTCAACTTCTATGGTTATGTTATAATGTGTAACTACGGGTTAATGAAAAAATATTGTATTCCCTCCTCATACACCGATGTGATGATTCAAAAAGTTTCAGGATCATTAAAAGCCATAGCAACAACAAAACATTAGCAGCTCAAAAAAGAAATAGCAGATTTAGAGATCTGATTCAATGGACTGGACTGCACCAAAGGTGGATGTCTCGTAGCGATAGCCCCTGATTAAGTTGTCCAATAAGTTAGGCAATGACTTTCAATTTTCTGATTATCATTAAGAGGAGACACTTGACAAAGAGACACGCGTGACCTAGAGCAAATGGCAGACATGATGTGCCTCACATCAAGCGAACGTGACCTCGTTGCGGAACTGAAAAAGAAAAGGAAAAAAAGAGGTCAGTTGTGGTAATCCCATTGTTTCATAAACAAAACAATTAAAGTTAATAAACTTAAGTGTTAAAAGATAGCTGCTGTGACCAAATGAAAAATACCAAATACGATATGCACAATTCACTTTTCAAATATTCGTTCCATACAATTCACCTTTCAAGTCTTTTATTAGGCTTGTTTATTTATGTACCTAAGAACAGCCGCTAAGAACATGCTATCCAAACAGGCCTTAAGAACATGTTACGACGCCAAAATGGTTGGTCAATCATGGTAGCCAAACAGCTGTTAATAACATGTCATTACACAAAAATGGTTTGCTGAAATTAACCTACCAAACAGCCCCTAAGAACATGTGAAGACGCCAAATGGCTTTTGAAAATAAGTTATCCTCTAGACGTACATCTTGGTTTATGTTGTTGTCAACCTTGATCAAATAACTGAGTTGAGCCATTCAAATGAAAAGAACTCCCATCTAAAGTAGTTACACGCCTATGCATACTCAACGACGACATAAAAGACCAATTTGACAAAATAGTAGGCGTACACCCCGCATTATCAAAATTCAACTACCCCTTCTGGAACCCATATCCCGGCCCACCACCCATAGTCTTTATCAGGTCTTTATTTGGCAATGATTGTAAAAGGATTTAATTAATCAATTACAGCATTCAGAAACACGATAACATATATAACAAATGAATGAATAAATGAATGTTACCTTTTCGGAGTATTGTCAAGGAATCAAATGTAGGCGTTCTATCTTGTCTAAAGCAGTAATAAGATCTTTGATTCGTTGCGGATAGTATATAAAAATATATCAGATATGCGTGATACGCGAGAAGTGACAAGTCAACCTTTTAGGACAAAGGCTAACGTGCAAAACCCGTGAATACGATATGAGATACCAGGCAAGTGTTACCCGGGTCGTTTCCCGACGAGGTGTGAATCGAGGATATCGTGTAAGGTTTGGAATTAAAGTGCTTGAAGGATGGAATTTGGGTTTTTGTGTTTTTATAATTCTAATTGAGATATGAAAAGCAAATAAACAAAGAAAATTAAACAATAATCAAATTACGCTAAAAACATTAAACGGAAATTCCAAAAACGAGCTTAAAAACTAAAATCTTTAAAAATTAACCCTACGAGTGCAATTTTTTTTTCCTAAGTCCTAAATAATAAAAGAAAATTTTAGAAAATAGAATTATATTTTTTTGACTTTTATTTTATTTATTATGAATTAAAAACAGTTTTGAAAAGAAAAATATTAAAAAAAAAATAAATGAAAGTGGAAAAATCTGAAAAATTCCAGAAAACTACTTAATGAAAATCTAATCCTAGGAAAAATAAAATGGGGCCAACAGCTTATTCAGATAAGCAGTTAATAAGCTAAATGAGAAAATAAGCTAAAGAGGAAAAGAATGGTTAACTAATAAATTGTGCAATGTTTGACTGAAAAAGACCCAAGGGCAGTTGGGGTATGTGTGGTGTGTTGAGGCTTGGGTATGCAGGAGGTCCAGGGTTCGAATCCATGGACTTTCTTTTTGAAAACCTTTTTTTTTTCTTTTTTCTTAAAAACCTATTAAGCACAATAAAAGAAACACATTTTACAACTAACACTATTTTTGAAAACTTAAATTAAGCTCAGAATAAGATAGAGGAAACAGAACAGTAGGCTAAAAAGGAATAAGCTAAAGGTTATTTAACCTAAGGACTGATAAGCTATTTCTAAGTTAAAAGAAAACTTACAAAAAGCTAATTAAGACTGACTATGCTCTAATTTAAACATGAAATCCAGAATAAGCCAACAAGAGGGAAAATAAGCACTGATTCTAACTTAAAAAGCAAAAGGAGGCACTGTTGGGTGCAGGGCAAAAATTGCCAAGTTTAAGCTACTGAAAAGCTTACAAAAGCTAATCTAAAAAAATCTAAAAAATTGGGAACAAGTAGAAAAGCAATAGAACAGTAAAAGTACAAAGTTTCAGCACATTTGAGCTTATATTGAGCTGATTAAAAGTAAAAAACACAGACTGAATTGAGGCAAAATTAACTTATGCAGTCTGCTTATATGGATTCTGTGATCAGACTAGGCAAAAAAAAGGGCCAAGGATTTCTCAAAGACAAGTCAAATGCTATCAACTCTGGATGATCTACTTAATGTACTATAGTGAACCTAAAAATACCAAAAATAAGTACAAATTAAGCTTGAGTCTATATTAAGCTATAAAACTCAGATTTTAGCTTAAATCCTACAACAGTGAGCTCAAGACCATGAAAACTATCAAATGAGCTAAAAATAACTTACAAACAGCTAATTTATGCTAGACTAGCCTAGATCAAACTAATCAAAAGTGCAAATGAACAGTACCTAGCAAATTTGACCCTAAATAAGCTGATTCCAAACACCACTTAATAGGGACTGTTTGGATCTTAAAACTAGAACAGACAATTTTAAGCTTAGATTTTGAATTACAGAGCTACAACTAGGTCATTTAAGCACTAATGATCAACTTTGAATGGAAAATTAAGCACAAATAAGCAGTTCCTATAATAAGCTATTTTTGGCTTTTTATTGAGTTTTAAGAACAAATCAGGCACAACTAAGAACAACCTTCTAAATAAGCAACAAATGACTAACAAAAGCAATAATAAGCAGATTGAAAATAGTAAATAAGCAAATAAGCAGTAAATAAGAACATGAATAGTAAATGAGCAAGAAAATTTAGAATTTTGAACTTACAACCCTTTGCTCTAAAAAAGGACAAATTCAGTTCTGAACCACGCTAATGCTTCCCAAGAAGCTCTAACCCATGGCCATCTACAATTCACCATGCTCCAGCTTCTTTGACCATTTTGACTTTTGTTGACCTTATTTGACTTTTTGAAATTAATTCAGAATTAAACACAACTAAGCTCACAAGAGCTATATTAAGCTTAAATGAGCTTAAAAGAACAGGAATGAGAGCTTATGATTTACTTTTAACAGTAACTGACTATAATCCACAATAACAGATTTTAATAAAAAACTTCCACTTTCATTAAACTTCAATTGAGATTACAATTCTTTGAGACAAAAGACAATTAAATTTAAATAGAGCTGAAAACTTTAAATTGAAACTAAAATTAACTAAAAAAAAACTAACTGCCCACAGGCTTACAATCACATTCTATTTATACTAAAACTAACTAGGGTTCTTCTCACTCTTCTTGTGCTTCATTCTGAGCCCTTGGATTGGTCTTGAATCATCTCAGCCCTTAAATGGGATTTTGGCGCCAAAATGGCTGGGTGGATTTTCAGCGTGGAAATGGTAGTAGTAACATGCAAAAGGGGAGGGTTTCTTGTGATGGGAGGAGAAGTAGGTTGGCTGGCGGAGGAGTAGGGGGGGACATGGTTGTCTGGGATTGCTTTTGGTGGCAAAGAAAAGGGATACAGGGGTTGACCTTTTTGATTTGACTCTGTATTTTATTAGCTAAAGGGGTACGGGTTGGGTTTTTTAGTAGTTAATGGGTTAGGATAATGGGATTGGGCTAGGTTAGTTGGGTTGGGAAATTGAGTTTAGGGATTTGGGTTTATTAGTTTAGTGGTTAAATGGGATAAAGTTTAGGAATTAGTTTTAAGTTTAGGGACCATCTTTGCCAATTCTGAAAATTCAAGGACCAATTCTGCCAAATCTGAAAATTATTTCCAAGGACCATTTTTGACATTTTGATATTCTTGAGGGTTGACTTTTGACAACTTGAGCATAAATGTGATCCAAACTTGAAGTTCCTTTCCCGACTTCGGCTTTTGACGACTTTCCAATCTCGTGCTCGGTTTTGTCCATTTTGCCTTGTTTTCAATCCTTTTGTACCTGAAATACATAAAAACACAAACCAAGGATATCTGCAGTATAAATTGGTATATTTGGCTGTTTTTAGCATTTTTTATGTATTATATGGGCATAAAATGATGAGTAAATAGGCACTCATCAATCTTCCAACTTTGTTCTGTACAACTACTCCTGTAAAATTGTATCCTTGAACTCAGTACACACCACTATACCATTATATATAGGAAAAAATATCGATGTTCACCTTCTTTGCAAAAGACCATATTGTAGCCTACTCTTTCTTGCCATAGCTCTCATCTACAGCTTGTAAGCTATTAAGCATACACTGCCAAATACAACGCAAACGTTTAGGCAAAAATTGTTTTTTCAATTGTTTACCTGGACTATAAATTATAAGTATAACTTTTGTCACCTGCCAAAGCATTGCCATTTCAGCTTAAATTCCTCCAACTCCCCAATCCAGAAAGCCTCACCTGTTAATCAAAGTGCGTCAAATGATAAAACATGTAACCCAAATTGTATTGCATAGAAAAGCGTATGAAAATTTTCTTTTCAACGGCTCAATACGAATTCAAAAAGAGTTTCTTCTATAAAGTTAGTGGCACCGATTATGTAAAGAGCCTTGCATTGATCAGCTCCATCTACCTACTGTATATATAAATAACACACTATGCCTATAGTTTTAAACATTAGTAATTTGTATTATTGTATCTTGAAGCATCGGAAGCACATCCAACATATTGCTATCAATAAATGACGTATACATAATTATAAACCCTTTCGCCTGTTGCAATATCAATGACTTGCACTCTAATAACTTAAGGCACAGGGAGGGCTTAACTCTATAATCAGATTTATTGGTTGTTTTAAGTTTATCGAAACCAAATACTGCCATTAACGTTACCCGAACTTCACAAATAAGTAGGTAAGAACTGTCTGATCCTATAGGCCAATTGAATAACAAAAAAATGGATGGAAACTAAAAACTTACATACTCATTCTTCGTTTCTTGATGACAGAAATATTTTTTTAATCCCTATATCTTTCTCTATCTGCTCCTGCATAGAATCATATAACATTTAGTCATATAATATTTCGAATAAGCTCATACACTAATTATCCAAACACCCATCCAACATTAAGCTTATTGTGTTTTACTCCAAAATGACTTATAAGCCTATTGTGATTTATGTAATACAACATAAAGCAAGTTCAAACTACATGAACACGGTATTTGATACTCTAAAACTAAACCGTGAATACTTGGTTGACCTATAATTCTGACATTCCCTTTTTCATCCCCATATATTCCGAAAGACCCTGCAAACGGAATCATATAACCATTTTAGATTAAAAATAAAATAAAATAAAATAAAATAAAATAAAAGACCGCAAACACATAGATCAAGCTTCAAAAAAGTTCTTTTTACGGTGTCATTTGGAGTTAGTGGTGTGGTTTTAAGCAAATCCAAAGACCCTTAAAACGACATGATTATGTATCTCCGATTAGCCTTACCCCATCATCTTGAGGTTGAAGATGTGGATTGTATAAGCTCCGTATGCTAACTAACTTCTCTTGAATTGTAGAATGTCCCATTGTTGCATGGGCATCAATAAGTACGGTCTGAGCCTACATGGAGGGGCAATGTGTAGAACACAATAGCAAGGCTGCATTGTGTTTCTGATTCCTTTCAATGTAGTTTCAATGTACCTGTCCAAGCACCATAATTCAACTTCACTTATTTGACAACAGTTGAGTGTAACTATAAGTTTATAACAGCATGTATATCATGTACATTACCTAGCAATTTGACCATGAAGCTTCAATTATCGTCATTGCTGAGTGACAGAGTAGTTGAGGTCATTTACCCGTGCTTCAGCTGACTGGTGGGGAATGATCATATCATGATCGCCACTGTATTAATATATAAAAATTCAGTTGTAACATGTGTATGACATAAAAAAATTTGTAGAATCAAACTTGGGGTGACAACACGGGTGGGTCACATATTCTGTTTAGCAAGTTGGTGCAACTGCTCCTAAACACGACCGAAGCCTAATATACGAATCATAATATAACTACACACAACCTGAATACTGTCTTTTTTTTGCATACTATCTATATCTAAATGAATTGGCATAACGGTTTATGTAAACCTTTAAAAACCGAACCTTAAACAATAAAACCAAACAATATAAATACTACTCTAACCAATAACGTGACACTCTAAAGATAAAGAAGTATAGTAAAGATGAAAAGAAGATGCGTGTGAAGAAACTCTTGTCGAATGTATATCATGCCATAAGAGAACAATACAAAATGTAATAAAACACACACACACACTCTCACACCTTTACAAGACTTAGAGGCACACCAAAATGGGTGTGAGAGTGTGGTATTTATAGTGGAAATGAGGCCTTGGTTGCCCTAAAGGCCTTGGGATGGGCTTGGTGTTGGACTTGGGCTTTTGATCTTTTAACTTAACATTTACTTAACAAAGTCCAACAGTAGCCCTTACAATGTTATTTATACTACACGATACACACTTAAATATTCATACAAATGACCATCACTTTTCTATAGAATATAAAAGCTAACAATCTCCCCCTAAGGGATGGTCATTTCAATGGTGCACTGGTGAATGGTCTTTTTGTCTTCAATGTCTTTATCATTGTGTGTCGTTGTAGTATCAATGTTCCTTCATGCACAGTGATCTTCAAAGTAATCGTCCTTTGGTGGATGTTCTTGCCTTGATCACCATCTTCTTGTGATGATGCGTTGTATCTTCCAATCATACTCATACCTCTTTTCCTTATGCTAACAATCTCCTCATAATCTTTCATCATATGACATATGAACTTGTCCTTGACATCCTGATTAGCCTCTTGACTTTGTTGTTACACTAGGTCGTTAACTTGATCTCCTTGTCTTGAACTTTTAACAATTGAGCTTTGATGAGGAATGTTCTTCATAATACGAGTATGATGAGGTGAAGATGATTGATGAATGGGATGATGGTTAATGGATGTTTAGGGTAGCTGCATAAAACTGTTAGTAATAATCATCCAGCGCTTATGGGTTAGGACTTCGAGATCGTCAACAGCATAGTGTGTAGACTTTCTCTAATCTCCCCCAGGCCGTTCTGAACCGGATAACCCCGAGAGGGCTTACACGGACACACCGAAGTGCACCCATGATTCAGTGAGTCGCTAGAGATCACCCTACGACTGTAGACCGTTTGAAGCACGTAACCATCATGATGTAAATTGCAAGATCCTTGGATCTCATTAAGACTCTTACAACTTGTGTCCTTTTTGGTGAACACAAGTGTATCACATTGGAAGTGTTCCTAACAAGATATTTTGATGAATGTCATGGCTCTAGACTCTATTGTGCGTTTTGGTTTTTAGTCGTCGGAGGCATGGAGCAGAGTGCCACCTTTTCAATATCAACACATCTCGGAGTGAGAGGCCGATAGATTATGTAGTGTTCTCCGTGAGAAATGAAACAAATATCTTTTAAGAGATATCTGAGTGGCTAGGAGGGGTGGTGCAGTGCGTCACTGGGTCCATGACGTCTTGTCTTCAATATCAGTATCACCTTAGTGAGTACCGATAGCAGATGTATTGACCCGGTTTATGCCCTAAGTTTTCATGGAGGGCTATTTCTTTTCACCCTTTCATTCAACTTTTCTTTTTAATTCTTCAACCCCTTCTTTCCCTTTCTCATTTACTCCTTTTTCAATCTTACCTAAGGACTTCTAATTCTAATCTATTGGAATTATCCTTGGGTAGATCCCTCCGGCTCTGGCGGATCATAGGACGGTTTTCCTAACCTTAGTCACCTTATAACTCCATGACTATCCTAGATTTGCCATAAAACCTTTTGAAAATCTCTCAAAGTGTTTATGAATAAACACATTTAGTTAGCACTTTGAGAGGTTTATATTTTTGAAATACTCCCCCTTCACATGTGCTCATGCATTTTTAACTAAAATTGCACATGTTAGGTAGAGTTTGCACATTTTGAATTGATCGAATTTCAATGAACATGACCTTTGCGAGACACGCTTACATCACTAGATAAACTAGTTTGAAATTATTACCCGTCCCGGTCATATTCAATGATCATCTCTCGAATTGGTACATTCTATTCAGACAAGTCCTTTGCGAGACACGTTTACATTAATGGATAACCATCTTGAAATTATTACCCGTCCCGGACAAGTCTTTTCGATAACGGACATTTAAGTTTTGTCAATTCGAGGGTTAGAACTGAGTCTGTCTGGTGAGCATACTTTGAGATTCCACGAACTTTGATCACATTTTAATCACGTCCTCTCCCTCTCAAAAATAGCATTGATATTTTTTATACCAACTGATTAAAATGAAAGTGTTTTTGGAGAGAGATGGATTTTTAGCATGAAAATGGAACATTTTGCTTTTTATAATATTTATACTCCCCCTAAAAGAAAGCATATTATAAAATATTTGAGTTTCAAGAGGGAGTTTCTTGAGCACAGAATTTGAGAAAGATTTTGAAAAATCTTTTTGAAAAAAATCTTGATCATGTGCTCAAGATTTGTTTTGATTTGCCATTAACATTGCGAGTCCTGATCGGAAATAATCAGAAGTCATCAATGTAGTCTTTATTTGAAACCTTTTCCGGCATACCCGAGCTACATTTAAAAGATTTCACGTTTAAGAACGGGTTCCGTACTGAAATGCATGAAAGCCATTTTGAAGAAAGTTTTGAGATCGACATGTTTTAGAAAATGTTTAAATGAACTCTCGCTCAAGCATCTGTACATGCCCGTATCATTGTTGAATGACATTTCTAGGTACGTACAGAATATTGATTTATACAAGAGACATGTCGTAAGAAGAATATTTTTGGTTTTTTTTTTTTTTTTTTTTTTTTGAAAATTTTCTATTTTTGTATTTTGATTTTGTTGATTTTTCAAATTTTGTATTTTGTTTTTCAAAAATATTTACATGCGAAGCATTTGGAAATAAATTCAAGAAGATTCGAGAAGACTTTCTAACTCTTCGGGAGTTAGGCTTCGCATTCCAATTCGACGAACTAAGTATTCAAACCGCTCTTTTGGGAGGGCCTTAGTAAATAGATCGGCGAGCTGGTATTCAGACTTCACGAAAAATAATTCAACAGTACCCTCTTCGACGTGTTCCTTGATAAAGTGGTAGCGGACTCTAATATGCTTGGTCTTGGAGTGCTGAACTGGATTGCACGAGATGGCTATGGCACTTTTTGAGTCACAATACATAGGTATGTGGTCGAAAGAGTAGCCATAATCTGTGAGTTGTGTCCTCATCCATAGAACTTGGGCACAACACGCAGATAGAGACACATACTCGGCTTCTGCGGTTGAAAGCGCTGTGCAGTCTTGTTTTCTTGATGACCAGCCTACTAGCTTCTCTCCCAGAAATTGTGCTCCTCCGGATGTACTTTTTGCAGTGACTTGGCAACCAGCATGATCGGCATCTGCAAAGGCTGTTAGATTGAACTCCGAATCCTTCGGATACCAAAGTCCCATGTTAATGGTTCTTCGAAGGTACCGAAAGATTCGTTTAACCTCTTTGAGGTGAAGTTCGGTAGGCTTTGCCTGAAACCGTGCTAATAAACAAACAGCAAATTGTATATCGGGTCGGCTAGCAGTTAAGTACATAAGAGACCCAATCATGCTCCGATATGTCTTCGGATCAATGGGTTTCCCATATAAGTCAGCACCAATTTTGGGTGAGGTGACCATCGGAGTACAAACAGAGTCACAATTTTCCATTCCATGTTTCTTTAAAATCTCAATTGTATATTTTGCTTGATTAATAAAAATACCATGATGGGATTGATGGATTTGAAGTCCAAGGAAGAATTTTAATTCGCCCATCATAGAAATTTCAAATTTACTTTTCATGAGATTTGCAAAATGTTTTGAATGTTCAGGATTAGTGGACCTAAAGATTATGTCGTCCACGTAAATCTGAACAATCAAAATGTCATCTTTAAACTTTTTGGTAAACAAGGTTTGGTCAATTGTTCCTTTGGTGAAATGATTTAACAGCAGGAAAGATGAGAGTTCGTCGTACCATGCCCGTGGGGCTTGTTTTAGACCATAGATAGCCTTTTTCAGCTTGTAGACGTAGTCGGGATGATCTTTATCAACGAATCCATCTGGTTGACTCACGTACACCTCTTCCTTCAGAGTTCCATTTAAGAAAGCCGTCTTGATATCCATTTGAAAGACCGTGATGTTGTTGTGAGCCGCATAAGCTAAGAAAATCCTGACTGCCTCTAGTCTAGCTACTGGCGCGAACGATTCATCAAAATCAATTCCCTCTTCCTGTCTAAATCCCTTGGCCACGAGACGAGCTTTGTTGCGAATAACAGTCATCTCTTCGTCCTTTTTGTTCTTCCATAACCACTTAAGATCAATGACAAGTTTGTCCAGAGGTCTCGGCACTAAATCCCAAGTGTCATGAAGTCGATATTGGAGAAGTTCTTCCTGCATTGCTTCAATCTATGCATCATCTGACATTGCTTCCCGAATGTTCTTTGGCTCTTTTAAACTGACAGAGCAGGCAAAGATGCACATATCACAGTCAGTTGCAAGTTGTCTTCTCGTCTGTACTGGCCTGGAGGGTTCACCAATGACATGTTCTATAGGATGGTCTTTAGTCCATTTTAATGTTGAAGGGTACCTTGAATACGAATGCGTGTTTGATGGTTCATATATCCGAGAAGAAGATTCAGCAGAGTTCGTAGCAAATGGGTTTTCAAATGGTTCTTCTTCTTCTAAAACAGCATCGTGTTGGTATGGTTCTTCTTGATTTGGTGTAGGTGGGTTTTGCTCATCAATTGTTGGTAAAACAATCTCAATTACTGGAGTGGTAGGAGTAGTTGTAGATGATATTGACGTGGAGGGAGTTGGTGCTTCAGCTTCGAATGTAGTAGATGCATCTTGTGGTGGTGGTGGTTGTTGTTGAGCGGATGCAGCGGAACGTTGTTGTGATGTATCTATTGAAGCTCCACCATAGTATTCATCGTACATAAACTCGAAGAAATTATCCAGTTCTTGAGTTGTTGGTTTGTCGGTGTTAGTTGATTGAGCTCCTTGGGGTATGAGTTCTGAACTGATGTGTCCAGAAGTTTGACTTTGTAGTGCGGGTCCTAATCCGATACGATTAGAAGCCATTGGGTTAAGCGCGGGTTCTAGAGCGAGTCTCTCAGAAGCCATTTGTGAAATCTCATCAAATTTCACATTCATCGTCTCCATTACTCTTTTCGTTCTTCTATCATACACCCTGAATGCCCTCGAGTTATCAGAATAACCAATGAAGATACCAATATCACCCTTAGCTTTCAGCTTCCCCAGATCCTCTCTGTCATTTGTAGGATAGCACAAAGCGCCAAATACATGAAGATAAGAGATATCGGGTTTTCTGTTATTGGTTCGCTTTGATACCACTTGTAAACCTTTAAAAACCGAACCTTAAACAACAAAACTAAACAATATAAATACTACTCTAACCAATAACGTGACACTCTAAAGATAAAGAAGTATAGTAAAGATGAAAAGAAGATGCGCGTGAAGAAACTCTTGTCGAATGTATATCATGCCATAAGAGAACAATACAAAATGTAATAAAACACACACACACACTCTCACACCTTTACAAGACTTAGAGGCACACCAAAATGGGTGTGAGAGTGTGGTATTTATAGTGGAAATGAGGCCTTGGTTGCCCTAAAGGCCTTGGGATGTGCTTGGTGTTGGACTTGGGCTTTTGATCTTTTAACTTAACATTTACTTAACAAAGTCCAACACTAGCCCTTACAATGTTATTTATACTACACGATACACACTTAAATATTCATACAAATGACCATCACTTTTCTATAGAATATAAAAGCTAACAGTTTACTTCTTGAAACAATTAAAAAAAAAACAAAAAAAAAAAAAAAACAAAAAAAACTTTTGACAAAAATGAAATCTTCCATCTAAAAATAAGCAGATAAATAGTCCTATCCAAGAACTTAGAGTTGCTTATTTTCTTATGAATTAAGTCAATCATCACTTAAGTACGCAATCGAAAACACCCGATAATGTATCAAAACAAAATAAGCAGTAATAAGCAAACATAAACACCCCATTAAACTATGATGAACCAAAGTAAAAACTGTTTGAAGAACTAAGCAAAGTCAACTATAGCTCTGAAAATTAATGCCGATACCTGTATTAAAAGGACATAAAATTTACCTCTTCTATAATCACTTCCTTTTCTTCATCCTCTTCCTCTTTTTCACCATAGTCATTATCGCTATCCTTTTCAAGAACCACAGTCTCTTTATTCTCCAACTGATCCACAACCCCTTTTGTTTGAAAGCAACAAATTTAATATGCAAAAGTATCATCAAATCCGATGATAAACACAATCTCATTAATTAAAAATTAAAAAAAGAAAAGCATAAAAATGACCTTCTGTTCGGAGGAGTTCGCAGGCTGATTGGAGACTGCTACTGGTGGCCGGAATAAAGAATATGGGTAGAAGGAGATGTGAGAGAATGATTTGAGTTTTGTGTTATTTGTGGATGAGGTGTGGATAAGAGAAAGTTTTGGATGTTGGTTTGCTAAATAGAATTGATAAATATTAAATTGAAACACCAAGAATCATCAAGAAGGTTCTTATGCAGAGTTAAGTGTTTTTAACACGGTGAATCACTATATGGGTTGTATAACGGGGTAATTACCCCAAAACGGGAGTGAACAGGAAATTTGGCAACTCCTTTCAACCAATGACAAAGCGGCACACCATGTACTAACCTACTGTTTGCATTTATTGTTTGCTGCAAATTAAAATACCCACCAATGGGAGGCTCAATTAACAAATAACAGGCCCCTTAAGATTTCACTATTTGCTCCATTCAAAAATCATCTTTAGTATATATTTATAATTATTTATTAATGGGATATGCTTCTTTTAATAGGATATATATTTGTGTGGGTGATTTTATGTCCGGGTGAAGAATAACATGTTGTAAATTTTTGTTGGTTTATTTAAGTTCGTATAGTTATCGATCAATATATGGTAGTAATTTGTGAGGGTTCTACTTTGGTTATTTGTTAACTTAATTCAAGGTTATTCATGAGTCTTTTGAGGTCTTAAATGAGAAATGACTCTTAAAAGCCGAGGTACTGTACTATCACAGTTGTTTATTTTCTAATAACACAATAATTATTTACAAAAAAATGCCATTTTGCTAGCATTTCTTAACACAAATTATCAATTTAAAAAAAGTCTTCCTAGAAATTGGAAATAAGACCACAAAAGTAATATTCAATTTTTTTTTAAAACAAATATGAAGATATTTAACCTTATCGGTCTCTTATGTTTAATAATGACAAACATTTAATTTGTAATATATAACGTAAAATACATAAGTTACTCGTAACCATAATTTGCCAATGCATACATTCATCAACACTTCTCGACTTATCGAGTCTTCTCTGCTTAAACAAGGGTTCAAATATGTTTGTTATGTTGCATTATGATCTATGATTTTAATTTATTTTGGTTTTTTAGGTTTTAGATATTATTATTTTTTTTTATTATTTATTATTTTTTTATTTTTAGGTTGCATGTACACAAAGTCATACATAAACCTTATAAAATTTCATATTTTCAAAAGAGTATTTAATTTTTAAGAATGTACCGAAACCAGACTTTTTGTTATTTACAAATGCATTAGCAAAATAATAACAAATCTTATTAAGGACGGGCTTGATGATGTGGTTAGTGATAATCAATCGGCTTTTGTTTTGGGACGTAGTATATCGGATAATTTCTAATCACTCAAGAATTGATGCACAACTATCATTTGAATAGAGGTCCTCCCAGATGTGCATTTAAAATCGATATTCAAAAAGCTTATGACACGGTGAGTTGGGATTTCTTGAAGAATATTCTACAGGGTTTTGGTTTCCATGCGACCTTGATTAAATGGATTATTTCGTGCGTCACAAGCATGTCATTTTCCATAAACGTTAATGGTAACTTACATGGGTATTTCAAAGGAAAGCGAGGTCTTTGTCAAGGAGATCCTATGTCTCATTATTTATTCATATTGGTTATGGAAATTCTAACTCTTATTTTGAAGCGTAGAGTCCGAGAAGATGATGGTTTGGCATATCAGAATCGTTGTAGTAAACAGAGGATATCAATATTTGTTTTGCAGATGACCTGATCCTATTTGCTCATGGTGATGTTCATTTGGCCAAAATCATTATGGATGCTATAGAGGAGTTTAAAGGTGTGTCGAGATTGCTAACAAGTATCCCGAAAAGCGCTATTTTTTTTTGTAATGTCCGTGATCACGTGAGGACATACATTCTTCAACTTATTCCATTTGAAGAAGGCTTTCTTCCTATTAAATATTTAGGTGTCCCTTTGATTTCTTCACGTTTACTTCATAAAGATTGCAAGATTCTTGTAGAGCGTGTCCATAATAGGATAGGATATTGGAAGAGCAAGTGGCTCTCTTTTGCGGGGAGACGACAGCTTGTGATAGCGGTTTTATCTTTTGTGCGTATATATTGGGCATCCGTGCTTATTCTTTCGGATGGCATTATTCATGAAATTGAACAATTGATGTGTGGTTTCTTGTAGTGCCAAGGAGACATGAAACAAGGTAAAGTTAAGGTTTCGTGGGATGATGTTTGTCTTCGGAAAAATGAAGGAGGACTTGGTATTCGAAGATTGGAAAATTTTGATGTAGCATTAATGCCTAATCATATATGGAAGATCATAACTCATAAAGAATCTTTGTGGGTTAATTGGACACATGCTTATAAATTGAAGAATAGAAGCTTTTGGAACGTTAAATTGGCTTGTAATATGAGTTGGGGATGGCGTAAATTGCTTCTAATATCATTCATCGCTACTGTTGGTATGTACATGGAAATGGCAACATTGCTTTAGCTTTGTTTGATATATGGGATTCTCATTGTCCTTTAATTAACCATGTGTCATATCGGGCAGTTTCTAATACGGGATATAATCTTGAAGAAAGTGTTAAAGATGTTACTTCTAGTGGAGGTTGGACATGGCCTACAACATGGTACAACATGTACAACGTTTTAAATCAAGTGAATGTTCCCTTAGTAAGGGCTTATCAATGTGATAGGTTGCTGAGGAGGACACAAGATCGTGTGTGTAAAGAGTTTTCTTCCAGAGAAGCTTGACATTCAATTCGAGAATATGGAAATGAGATAGATTGGGTTCACCTGGTGTGGCCAGCTTATGGCATTCCAAGATAGGTTAAGACAATGGGACATGGAAATGACGTTGATTTGAGATTACTTCAATGTCCGTTATGTAAGATGCAACAGAACAAAACAAAATAAACGGAACATATAGCCGTAGTTGTGCTATAGTAGCTCTGTTATGATTATGGATAGCTTTGCTTTGCTTTACTTTGCTTGTTTTGTTTTGTTGCCCGAGCTGTTTCTGACCTAGCCATGGAGGTACCATGGCCATGTCATTTCCATAACGGATAATCAACTGATAATGTCAACAAACTGATAATCAACTGGAGAATGTTCTATGTTCTGATGTTATATCTCCATGGCCACTCTGGAGGTACCATGGAATTCATAATCACAAATATAACATCAGAACATAGAACATTCTCCAAGAGTCGATCTGCTTCTTTTTGAAAATCTTTGTTTTTTCATTTTTGTTTTGAGATCTTGTTTTCTGTTGCTTCGAAAATGTTCATCACGGATGCAACCTCTGATTGAAGTTCCTATTCCCAATGTGTAGCACAAAGTCGCAGGTGTTGAACGCGTGGCAAAAATTGCTTTTGAAAAACTTCTCTCTTTTCTTTCTCATAGGGAGAAAGAAAAGTAGAGACTTTTATCTCTTAATTTCGTTCAATTGCTTGTTCCAAAAATTGTATGTCATCCATAAATGTATTAAAATATCTAAGGACACGACATTGTTTCGGCAATGGTGCAATTACACCTGGATTTGGTAAAAGGGCCATTGACTTGTGCTACTTTGTTCATAGGGACAACTTCAGAAGTTTCATTCATTTCTATTAAAGACCATGTTTGTTCTTATTTATCTTTTTGTGGTACGAAGGTGTCGCTAATATGAGGTACTCTTGAGTAGTCATATGGTTTATTAAATTTGACATTACTCATTTTAGATCGACTCTCTTCGTCCTGTTCCATTCCCTCTTTACGATTATAAACAACAACACGCATGAAAGAATCATCAAACAAATGTTCTGCACTATATAACTTCAGATTTTCCTTGAGTGTTTTATGTAAAAAACTTGGTTTGTCAACCCAAATAGCAAAGCCATATCCTTGGGGATTTTGCTTGACAGAAAATTTCTGAATGGTGGTTATTGACTCACCAGTTTTATACACAACGTTTTGAAATTCTTTTAGTTTGCATTCCAACTTAACAATTTTCTCAAGGTAGGAGTCAACTAGTTTCCTTGATATTTGTCGGTGTTCAGAAAAATTATCCTGACAAGTTGACAACTCTGTTTTTGTTTTGGAAAGTTCATAGTGTAGAATGTCAACTTGTTTTTGAAAATCTAATCTTTCTTGTTCCTTTTGTGAAATTAATTCATTTTTGGAAACGGTTAATTCATCTACCTAATGTTCTAAATCTTGTACTTTCACATAAGAGTGTTGGAATGCAACCTCAAAACTTTTTTCCTGTTTTTCGTTTGTTTCATAGTTTGACAGTTGAAGTTTGTAGCACTTAAGATCCTTAGTTAACAATGCTACTTTTACTTTTAAATTTCTATTAATTTCATTGCACTTATCAATTTGGGATTTCTGTGTGTCCGACTGTGTTTGGGTGGTCATGAGCTCTGGATCTGGACCAAGCAAAAGATCATCTTGTTCAAGTTGATCATTATTATCAGAATCAAGAGGATCATCAAATGTAACAACGGGGTTAATTTGATCTTCATCAAATGTAACTACGGTATTTATTTGGTCATCGACTTGAGAAGATAAGAATGAATCATCTTGACCAACATTTTCTTTAGCTGATGCAGATGCAGAGGGTGATAAAATTTCATGAATGAGACATTTAGAGTCAGGTACGTGAGACAAGCCATCAGTATCATAAACCGGGACTGTTTCACCCATGTGCATCTCTTGCATAATGGCCATCAACATTACGGCTGCATTGGCTTCAAGATCTTCCATATCATCGTTCGAGTATGCATTATCCATAAAGTTGTGCTCCTTCTCAGTGAGGGTGCGTTCAGCTTCATCTTTAAGAGTCAAAAGAACAGCTTCCTTGTGGTACACACTGCCTCTGGCCCTTGGCTTGGGGCAAGCATTAGCTATGTGATCTTTCCCTCCACAGTTGTAACATTTCACCATTGTGTTTCCAATCCCAGTATTCCC
This sequence comes from Artemisia tridentata subsp. tridentata, assembly GCA_021014915.2. NCBI lineage: Eukaryota > Viridiplantae > Streptophyta > Magnoliopsida > Asterales > Asteraceae > Artemisia > Artemisia tridentata. Next base: position 223,350,781 of record CP139507.1, read on the forward strand.
TGTATCAACAATTTCTGTCCTTCTTTGTGTATTCCCAGTGTTGTTCCCGCTACTTCCAACTGAATTAAACCTCTGGCCAGATGAGTTTCCCATATAGCCACCCAAACCATATCTCCCAGAAGATTTTTTTTGAATTTTAACTCTGCCATCATGAACAACTGCCTGATTACGAGTGTTGGATGAGGTACGAAGTCTGTTGTTGGGTTAGTTTGAAAACTTGCTGAAAGCTCTAGCAATCAAAGCAAATCCTTCGTTAAAAGAATTGAAAGCATCGTCTTCATCACTATTGACATTTGAATATAGCATAGAATCGGTGTTGTCATATGGAACCAGTTGATTATCAGTTTGTTGCGGTGATGTAAGTGTCAATTTATATAGTCTGTTGCCAAGTTCTTGAGGAGTTTACCTGCAGAGTGGGCTATGCATGTGGTGGTCTGGAAGAATAAGCCAGACATTGACTCTATGAGCCTCAATGACTTATATAGCAACTTCGAGAATGTTGAGCAGGATGTGAAGAAGGCTGAAGGCACTAGTTCAAGCATTGGGAACATGGCCTTTATATCATCTCCTAGTAATTCAAGTCCAGATGAAGTGAAGGTTGCTGCAAGAGTTAGTAGTACAAACCCTGGTGTTAGTACTACTAGCTCATCAAGCAGTACTACTGGTATTCTGAATGACACAACCTATTGTGCCTTCCTGACAAGCCAGAATGATGGGTCAATGCTGACACATGAAGATCTCCAGGAGATTAATGATGATGATTTGGAGGAAATGGATCTCAAATGGCCGATTTCCCTTCTTAGCATGAGGGCTAAGAAATTCTACCAAAGAACTGGCAAGAAGATCAATATCGGCAGCAATGATACTGCTGGTTTTGACAAGTCCAAGGTAGAATGCTACAACTGTCACAAGTTGGGGCATTTTTCAAGGGAATATAGGAGACCTAGGCAACATGATAGCAGGAACAAGGGTTATGGAAGCAAGCCCAAGGTTGTGGAAGAAGCTGAGCCAACGTTGAATGCTATGGTGGCTATTGATGGATTAGGCTATGATTGGAGTTTTATGGCAGATAATGATGAAGCACCTGCTGAGATGGCTCTTATGGCCTTCTCTAACTCTGAGGTACTATCTGCTAAATGGTATTCTAAAACATGCACTGCTCTAAAAGAATTAGAAGCTTTAAAGAAACAGTATGATGAGAAGAGGATTTAACTAAACAAAACAAATTACAATTTGTCTAGTCATAAGAGAGGTTTAGCAGTCCTAGAAGAACAAATAATGCGTTACAAGAACAATGAGTCTATTTTTGCTGAGGACATAGCTGTTCTTAAGAGAGATCTTTCACTTAAGAATGCTGAGATAAATTTGCTAAAATCTAAATTTGACAGAATCACTAAGGCAAAAGACAACATACAATTAACTATAGACACTTTGGAATATGTATCAAAAGGTGTAAACAAAATCATAGAGTGTCAAATAGTTAATAAGGCTAAGTCTGGGTTGGGTTATAAAACATGTCCACCTCCTCACAGAGGAGTGCCTGCACCCCCAGACATAGACCTAGAGCATACAGGTTTAGCAGAGTTCCAACATCCTAAGTTAGAGTATGGTTGTAAGCCTAAAGAAAACATAATTGCTGATAAACCTGTAGAAATTAGTGAACCTTTTGAGAGTCCAAGTGACACCTCTTTAGCTGAAGATAAGGTATCCACTGATAGGAATTCAGATGCTCCAACCATTGAGGACTGGACATCTGATGATGATGAAGATCAGGTTGTGGTTAAACCTGATATGGTTAATGTAGAAAGAACGAGTGTTCCTAAGGTGGTTAATAATGAAAGTGTTAAGCCTAAATCAAATGTAAAACCAGTTAGGAAAATAGTTAGGTACTATGAGATGTATAGATCTACAGACAAGCCAAGGTGTAACCAGAGGAACTGGAATAACCTCAAGTCCAACCAACTAGGTGAAGACTTTGTTATGTATAACAAGGCTTGTTTTGCTTGTGGTAGTTTTGACCACCTAGAGGCTTTTTGTCCTAACCATCAAGGTAGAAAGATGGCTACTGGGAACAACAGGGTACCTGGGAACACAAATCAAAGGGTGAACTCTAACAGATCTCACCCTAATACTGATAGAATGACACCCAAAGCAAGTTTAATGAAGTCTGGCCACAAACCAATTTGTACTGCCCGACCAGCAGTTAGTACTACTAGACCTTTTAAGACTGTCTACCCTAAACCAGCAGTTTCAAGTGCAAAACCACCTTTCAAACATGCACAACAAACTGTTAAAAGGCCTTTTCAAAAGAAAGAAGTGGTACAAAAACAATTTTAAAAACCAAAGGCTAAAACCGCAAAGCCAGCAGTTAGTACTGCTAGTCAAGCAGTTAGTACTGGTAACTCTCAAAACACTGCCAGGGATAAAAGGGTTAATGCTATTAAGGCCTCAGCATGTTGGGTATGGAGACCTATCAAACCCAATGGTGCATCAATTGTATTGAAAAGATTTGACTATATTGATGCACGAGGCAAACCCAAGTCAGTGATGGCTTGGGTACCCTAGGGAAACTAATTTCCTTATTTCATGTGCAGGAACATTTACAGGATAATGATGCAGATCAAGGTTATGCAGACAGTGGATGTTCCAGGCACATGATAGGCAACATGTCCTATCTTTCAGACTTTCAACCAATGGATGGAGGATATGTTACCTTTGAGGTGGAATAGGAGGAAGAATTACTGGTAAAGGCAACTTGAAAACTGGTAAATTAGATTTTGAAGATGTGTACTTTGTGCAAGAGCTTAAGTATAACCTGTTTAGTGTCTCAAAAATGTGTGACAAAAAGAACAAGGTTCTTTTTACTAACAGTGAATGTCTTGTGCTTTCCCCAGACTTTAAGCTTCCTGATGAAAGTCAGGTTCTACTTAAAGTTCCAAGAAAGGGCAACATGTACAGTGTTGATATGAAGAAGATTGTTCCTAAAGAGGCCCTTACTTGTCTTGTTGCTAAGGCCACACTGGATGAGTCTATGTTATGGCATAGAAGACTTGGTCACATAAATTTTAAAACCATTAATAAAATTATTAAGGATGGTTTTGTAAGAGGCTTGCCTTAGAAAAGATTTGAAAATAACCAAACTTGTGTTGCCTGTCTCAAAGGCAAACAACATAAGGCTTCTTGTAAGCCTAAGGTTTATAACCCTATTAATCAACATTTTTTTATGCTACATATGGACTTATTTGGACCAACTTCTGTGAGTAGTATTATGCATAAAAGGTACTGTCTTTTAGTTATTGATGACTATAGTAGGTTCACATGGGTTTTCTTTTTAGGTTCTAAGGATGAGACACCTAGCATTCTTAAAACATTCATTACTGAGATAGAAAATTAGTGGATAAGAAAGTAAAAGTCATTAGGTGTGACAATGGGACAGAGTTCAAAAATAGAGTTATGGATGAGTTTTGTAAGGAAAAAAGTATAAGAAGAGAGTTTAGTGCTGCTAGAACTCCTCAGCAGAATGGAGTTGCTGAAAGGAGAAATAGAACACTGATAGAAGCTGCTAGAACCATGTTAGCTGACTCTAAGTTACCTATCACTCTTTGGGCTGAAGTAGTTAATACTGCTTGTTATGTGCAGAACAGGTTTTTGGTGGTTAAACCTCACAACAAGACACCATATGAGCTTTTTAGAGGTAGAACTCTTGCATTAGGATTTCTAAGACCTTTTGGGTGTCATCTCACTATTCTAAATACCTTAGACTATCTAGGCCAGTTTGATGGAAAATCAAATGAAGGATTCTTGGTTGGGTACTCACTAAATAGCAAAGCCTTTAGAGTATACAAAACAAGAACAAGGAAAGTTGAAGAAAATAAATCTAATGTTGCAGGTGAAGGTCCAAAATGGCTATTTGACCTTGATACTATAACCTATTCAATGAATTATGTGCCAGTTGTTGCATGAACCTTTTCTAATGATTTTGCAGGTTTAGAAGCTGATGATGCAACAAATGAAGCAGGCTTGGGAAAGGAGACAGATCAAGATCAGATATTGATGCCAATATGGAATAGTGTGGATTCATTGATGCGTGGTTTTGCGACCTTACAACAGGTTTTACCTCTCGAGGGATCTCAAGAGGCTTGCAATCCCCACCAGGCAGTGTACCTGACCGATGTAGTATAGTGTAGTGGAAAGTACCGGGGGATTGATCGTTCTCTAGGGGAATAGTGTCGTTAGGATTGAAAAACTACTCTAATAGGTCTAAGGGTGAGGGAAGATTCTTTTTGTATTTTTATATTTTTATAAAAGCAAGTAAAATCTCGGGTTTGAAGGAGTGGGCGGAATTAGTTGCTAGTCAACTAACCCAAATGCCTACAATTGCAAATAAAATAAAATAACTGAAAATGAAAAGGTTGTGGAACTTATATGGAGAGAAATGTGTTTACTTAGATTTCCTTACTCCCTAACTATCTTTTACCGGTTGATTAGTGTGTATTAATTGCGTGGATGACGGGTGTATTCCTTAATACCAATCGTGGGGTGGCGTACATACTTCCCCAACTCTACAAGCTCCTACTTCACTCCTATGTCGAGCCGGCTAAGAAGCTCCTAACATGGGATCACTAGAATTCGCTCTTGCATTAAATACAACCATAAAAACCTTAGTACGCATTGGTTCATGTTTCTTAAGACGTTCAAGCAAGTTACCGCATAGGAGGTTAGCCAGTTTTCTTAAGCCTAACATCGATAAACAATCATCCAATAAAATTAATAACACACCAACAACCAATAATCAATAGTTAGGTTTCATTAGATCTAAGCAAACACAAGATAAATCTAGCCTAGCATGTTAATTAAAAGACAAGAACAAGATATAATCAAACAACACATAGACATATTGAATGATTAATTGATTACTTATCTTCAATTAAACATGGGAGATCCAAGGGTATAAAACCCTTAAAAATGGCAGAAAATTCGTCTTAGGGTATCTCCTCACAAAGTTGCACACTAATGACTAAAAATTGCAAAACTATATATAGAATTTAGGGGCTGACGGCGTCACGTTGTAGGAGGTGACGCCGTCACCTCGCCACGGCTAGGGTTCCCGGATGGTCTTCCTGACGCCGTCCCTCTTTAATCCTCCAAAATCCACTCTGGCGCGTCAAGGGTTGACGCCGTCACAATTGTGCTTGACGCCGTCTCTCTTTAACTTAAACCGTGACGGCCTTGATCACCTTAAAGGGTGACGCCGTCAGACTTCCTTTGTAAAACTTTCTGGCGCGTCACGTGTATTTGTCATATCCACCTCTTTTGCCAAGCCGTGACGCCGTCAGGAGCAATCCTTGACACCGTTACGTGACTTTTCCAGCAGCTTTGGAGACTTTGTCGTTTTCTTCACTTTTATGCTCCAAAAACTTTCAAAATGCTTCCTTTTCCAGATTTCTTCTCCAAAGTACCTAAAATGACAAAAGGAACGATTTAGGGCAATATTTGATCATATAAATACGATTTAGGGTTTAAATAACCCCCTAAAAGCGGTACACTTTTCGCTTCATCAAATACCCATACACTTGAGATTTGCTTGTCCTCAAGCAAATGCGCTTTTATTCTAATCAAAATACAAGTTAGGGGTCATTTAACGCTAATATAAAAGTAATTACAACAAATAGTCATTCCACTTTAATCATAATAAGCACGGAGATTACAAACTAGCACCTCACAAGTAGTGTTTAGATACTTACATCTCTCAGGTGTCATAAAAGTATATCTCATAAATGAAAATGGATAATATCTCTCACCACCTGTCATAGCAAATAGATTACCATAGGCTTGGGAAAGGGTCAAAAACCTCCTCCACTAGGCGTAAGCACCTAAGATAAACTATCAAAGAGGGCTTTTACATGGGTTATAACATGAGGTGTAGGGATATGATAAACACGATTTTGTTGGATAAAGCATATTTTACTGGTGGCGAGTTAAAGATCTTGATTAATTACATGTACAATATGGCGTTGCTAAGCCAAGACTAGACTCGACTTAAGCTAATGAAAAAAAAAAAATAACAAAAAGATAAAATAAACATAAAATGAAACGGGATGGTAGTCCGTATGTTTTTCTAATTTTCTTTTTCTCATTTTTTTGTATTTTTCTTGATTTTTTCGGTTTTTTTTTTTTTTTTTTTTTTTTTTTTTTTTTTTTTTTTTTTTTTTTTTTTTATACACTCTTGCCCTACCATCCAAAATAATACATCATAGGGGCGTTGCATTCCCCTTACACTTAAACTTTTACATAACTTTACAATTACTATTCTATCGACTCGAATTAAGATAATCGAAACACTTGGAGTACTTTTAAAATATTTAGCACATATGGGGGTAATAATGTTGTTCTTCCCCATTACTCCATTACACTAGTACTTTACCCATGAGTCCCAATCGTCCCAAAACAATATGTAAAAGGATATGACTTGACTTAGCAACCATGTTATCAATTAGATAACTAACTTGGGGTTTAAACAAATGTTGTCACAATAATGCACTAAAAATGAGTGCATATAAGGTAGGCTAAGGCGATTTGGGTGTACATTTAAGTGGGGTGTAAACAAATTCTTCCTTTAAGTAAAATGCTTAAAGGTCGAAACGAAAAGATAGGCTCTGAGGGGTGTACTAGGGGTATCGTGTACTAAAAATGAGTACAACGCAAAGGGTGTGGGAGAATTACTTGACCAATGTAGCCAATGTAATTATAACAAAAACACAGTTGTAAAACAATGGGTTAATCCTAATGCCTCTTATCATGTAGTAAATCTAACTACACGAATGTAGTCTCACTTGTGGCCTCGGAATGGTCCTAACGCAAGTTCTAGAATCTAAGTGCTACCGGTACACACATCATAGCATAAATGCTTTTCCTACCAATTCTAGGGGCGTACCTCACATATTTGGGGGTGGAAAATTTTTTAGTGGTACAGTTTTTGTGCTAGTCATATAACTCCTATCCATGAGACGCTCATTAAGATCAAAGTTTCACTCCTATATGTTGTAAAAAATTTTAAATTTGGCACTAAAATTGCCTCAACAGGTATTTCTCTCAGTTTTATTAAACATCTACCTTTAAACAAACAAAAATCAAGCGTAATAGCATTCTCTAAGGTATCGTATTTTACCCCCCCTTACACTTAAGATGAACATTGTCCCCAATGTTCAAATAACAAGATGTAAAAGTAAATATGGTAAAAGAATGAAATCAAATACTCCCCTGATTCGTTTGGTGGATAAAGAGGTAACATGGTTAGATCTTCTTCCAAGAGAAAGTAGAAGCTCCAAGACTAAAGCATCGCCAAAAGCTAGATTCCACATACATCTCCTTGTCTAAAATAACCTGTTAAACCTAAGAAAACAAACACGAAAACCTGCATAACATCGGCGGGATAAATCTATATAAGGATATAATGCTTGTGGAATGATAATTTTGCAGATTCCTGGAGTTTATAAGTTAGAGATTTAATAAAAACTTTTTATGATTCCGGTAGAAAAACAAAACTTTCAAAAATTTCAGAAAATTAAAACCTGACGCCGTCAGGTTGTAATGCCTGACGCCGTCAGAAATGATCTGACAGAATTTTCATGTTAAGTTTTCGGAAAATTTCTGGAAAAACCTATACCTTACTTCCTGGAATTCCTACAAAACATCATTATGACTCGATACAAGCATTTGACTCAAACAATTACTAATATGTATGTTAATTTAATATTGTTATGATTCATGGTCATTTGTTCTAATAAACCGATTTGGATTTCCTTTACACTTATCTTTTGCAAAATACCTTTATATGTAGTTAAGACGAAGTTAAAAACAAGATAAAGCATTTTCACAATTTAGTTTTGAACATGAATCAATAATAATAAAAATTAAACATACATACGGAAGCAAATAAAATCAAACAAACAAATAAATAAACACACAAAGCAAATAAAGCTTGGGTTGCCTCCCAAGAAGCGCTTTTCTTTATTAACGAGTATTGTAGCGAGACTCAAAGTCCTTCTACCCTATGTAAGTGAGTTCTTCATCGAGGACGTCTTTAGGGTTAAGCTTGGATTGAAGTTTCCTATTGGTCCGCTTAGTACAAAATATCTTTTCAAACTTCTCTCCATCCGGGTCATACAATGTCATCTTAATATGCCATGACCCATCTCCATCTTTAGGTGGTTTGTCCCAATCCCACTTATGATCATCGTCCTCACAAGTCCACTTATTCATCCCTAGGTTAATTGGCAAAACTCCTAGGAAATCAATCATCTTCATAAAAACTAGAGGGTCTTCAAATGGATCCAATTCGGTGTCCCTAGCCAAGAGTTGCTCTACCGTATGTGTTCGGTTCACAAAGTCCTCTTCTAGGTAAAATGGGCTTTGGGGTCCTATGAAGTCTCTATCGATCCAAGGTCCATATCTAGATGGTCTCCTATTTAATTCTAACCAATGGGGTGTTGGTTCATCACTAGTATCATAAGCATGTTTCTTCACATCATAGACTGACCAAGTATCACCTTCTCCTACCGCTATCTTAGATTCCTTACAATCAATCATAGCACTAGCGGTCGCCAAAAATCCTCTACCTATCAACAAGGGGCATGCAGGGTCGCTAACCATATTAAGGATGTGGAAATCGGCTAAAATGGTTAGTTTTCCTATGTGTACTAACACGTCCTTGACTACTCCAACTGGGTAAGCAACACTCCCATCCGCTAAGCCTATTATCACCTCGGTTTCTTCAAGTTTTCCTAGTTTTAGAGAGGTGTAGAGAGGTAACAGAAGTAGGTTAAGGCTTGATCCAAGATCGGCTAACGTGTCATAAGCCTCCGAATTACCGATCTTGCAAGGTAGAACAAATAAGCCCGGATCATCTAACTTCTTAGGTAGCTTGTTTTGAACGAAGGCGGTCCCTTTTTTGCCTAACTTGAGCTTCTTCTCATCCAACACATCAATAACCGGACTTTCAAGGTGGAGCTCCTTGAATTCATTGTCAAGGTTTTGAGTGGGAGGTGTTTCAACTATGTTGTTGACCAATTTGGATATCATAACTTCTTGGTCATTTTGAACGAATTGGGTTTGTTTGAAACACTAGCTCATGGAATTGATCGAATAATATTGTGGACAAGAACTAGGAGACGAAACCGACGAGATGGCGTTGACGTTTAGTTTCGGGTTCTTGACTGTGTTGCTAGGGAGTGCTCCCATTTCTCGGTCATTGAGGGCTTTCAACAAAGTGTCAATCTTATTGGTCATCTCGCTTTGTTTTTGTTTGAAATCGGCTTCAAACTTGGCCAAACGAGCTTCTTGAGATGCTATAAATTGGGACATCAATCCTTCAAAGTTATTGGTACTACCATTGCTGGAAGGATTGTTGTTGAATGTACGGTTCGCGTTGGAACCGCTTGATTGGAAACGATTAGGTGGGTTGGAAGAATTGGTTTATTGTGCGTTTTGGTTTTGTTTCCACCTAAGGTTTGGGTGATTTTTCCATGAGGGGTTGTATGAATCACCGTAGGGGTTTGGCTCGGGTTTGAAAGTGTACCACTTGTCTCCCGCTCCATCGGTACGCGAGGATGCGTAGTCCGCAAAAGCTTGTTCGGGGAGTTCCACGCAATCACGAGTGTCGTGGGGACCACTACATAATTCACATGAAGAAGTGATTTTGTTCACTTGGCTTGAAGGTTTAGGAGCCTCGTAGGATTTCATAAGAAACTTGACTTGGTCTTCAAGTTCTATGATCCTACGGTCGGAAGTGCTTGAATTGTTCGAAGGCAAAGATATTGCCTTGACCGTTTTATTCAAATCACGGGGATCATTCCAACTTTCGTTGTCATAAAGAGCAAGATCTTCCAAGAGAGCCCATGATTGTTCCGCACTTAGATCACGTAGCTTACCACCGGCCGATTGGTCAATGGTTTGCCTCGTGGAGAGATTGATGTGGTCATAGAAGATTTGGACTTGGAGCCAAAGTTCTATGCCATGGTGAGGGACTTTTTGGAGTAAGTCCTTGAATCGAGTCCATGCCTCGTAGAGGGTTTCGCCTTGACGTTGTTGGAACATCAAGATATCATTCCTTAGCTTGGTAGTTCTTCCTGGTGGGAAAAACTGAGCAAGGAAACTGAGCAAAGTCCCGCAGAGAGAATTGAAAGAGACGCAGTCGGGTCGTCTCTCGAGTGGCAACATCAAGGTCTATGGAATCAACGATTTTGAGAAAGTCCTTGAGATGTTGATTAGGATCTTCGGAACGAAGTCCATGGAATGCGCATCCGCTTTGCACCAACCGGATGGTGTCGGATCGCAAGGGAGTGACATTGGCTCCTTGAGTGAGCTCAATGGTGTTTCGATAGCCATGGTGGCTAGGACGGGAGTAGTCTCCTAAGGTACGGGCTCTAGGAGGTGGGTGTTGTTGTGGTGGTGGGTTGTTGGGATCAAGGATATTACCACCTTCCATGATGTCGGATGGTAATGGTTACGAACAAAGAAACAAAGAAAAAAGATAGACTAAAGAAAACCTAGAAAAATAAAATAAAAATCTCACTAGAAAGGAATCTAGTGAGTAGACCTAATAAAATAAAAATTCAGCCTAAACAATAACTATTCCCCGGCAGCGGCGCCAAAAACTTGATGCGTAGTTTTGCGACCATACAACAGGTTTTACCTCTCGAGGGATCTCAAGAGGCTTGCAATCCCCACCAGGCAGTGTAACTGACCGATGTAGTATAGTGTAGTGGCAAGTACCGGGGGATTGATCATTCTCTAGGGGAATAGTGTCGTTAGGATTGAAAAACTACTCTAATAGGTCTAAGGGTGAGGGAAGATTCTTTTTGTATTTTTATATTTTTATAAAAGCAAGTAAAATCTCGGGTTTGAAGGAGTGGGCGGAATTAGTTGCTAGTCAACTAACCCAAATAACTACAATTGCAAATAAAATAAAATAACTGAAAATGAAAAGGTTGTGGAACTTATATGGAGAGAAATGTGTTTACTTAGATTTCCTTACTCCCTAACTATCTTTTACCGGTTGATTAGTGTGTATTAATTGCGTGGATGATGGGTTTATTCCTTAATACCAATCGTGGGGTGGCGTACGTACTTCCCCAACTCTACAAGCTCCTACTTCACTCCTATGTCGAGCCGGCTAAGAAGCTCCTAACATGGGATCACTAGAATTCGCTCATGCATTAAATACAACCATAAAAACCTTAGTACGCATTGGTTCATGTTTCTTAAGACGTTCAAGCAAGTTACCGCATAGGAGGTTAGCCAGTTTTCTTAAGCCTAACATCGATAAACAATCATCCAATACAATTAATAACACACCAACAACCAATAATCAATAGTTAGGTTTCATTAGATCTAAGCAAACACAAGATAAATCTAGCCTAGCATGTTAATTAAAAGACAAGAACAAGATATAATCAAACAACACATAGACATATTGAATGATTAATTGATCACTTATCTTCAATTAAACATGGGAGATCCAAGGGTATAAAACCCTTAAAAATGGCAGAAAATTCGTCTTAGGGTTTCTCCTCACAAAGTTGCACACTAATGACTAAAAATTGCAAAACTATATATAGAATTTAGGGGCTGACGGCGTCACGTTGTAGGAGGTGACGCCGTCACCTCGCCGCGGCTAGGGTTCCCAGATGGTCTTCCTGACGCTGTCCCTCTTGAATCCTCCAAAATCCACTCTGGCTCGTCAAGGGTTGACGCCGTCACAATTGTGCTTGACGCCGTCTCTCTTTAACTTAAACCATGACGGCCTTGATCACCTTAAAGGGTGACGCTGTCAGACTTCCTTTGTAAAACTTTCTGGCGCGTCACGTGTATTTTTCATATCCAATTCTTTTGCCAAGCCGTGACGCCGTCAGGAGCAATCCTTGACGCCGTCACGTGTACTTTTCCAGCAGCTTTGGAGACTTTGTCGTTTTCTTCACTTTTATGCTCCAAAAACTTTCAAAATGCTTCCTTTTCCAGATTTCTTCTCCAAAGTACCTAAAATGACAAAAGGAACGATTTAGGGCAATATTTGATCAAATAAATACGATTTAGGGCTTAAATGACCCCCTAAAAGCGGTACACTTTTCGCTTCATCATTCTTCTTCAAAATATGATGAGCCTTCTTTTAATGAAGCCAAGGAAGGGATTGGATATGAAAATAATGTAGTTGGGGCTGAGGAACAAGAGAATCAAGATAACAGTACTAATGGTGATTGTACTGTTGAGCTCCAAGTTTGTACTGCTGGGCAAAATGTTCATACTGCTAGCCCATCAGATAATAATACTGCTGATTTCTCAGAAGATGAGGTGGATATGAACAATCTCCCACCTACCTATCAAGTTTTTACTACACCACACACAAGGATACACAGAGATCACTCCCTAGACAATGTGATTGGTAACATGCAGTCTGGAGTAAAGACAAGAAAGCAATTCATGACTTCAGATCAACAAGGGCTTCTTAGTGTTGTTTATGAAGAAAAGCAGCATGAAGATGCCAACACATGCTTGTTTATATGTTTCCTCTCACAATCTGAACCCAAAAATGTTCTCAAAGCCTTAGAAGACTCAAGCTGGGTAGAAGCAATGCAGGAAGAGCTTCTCCAATTCAAGATTCAGAAGGTTTGGGTTCTAGTGGATTTACCAAAGGGTATGAGGGTAATTGGCACCAAATGGATTTTCAGAAACAAGAGGGATGAAAGGGGTATTGTGATCAGAAACAAGGCTAGACTTGTAGCCCAGGGGTATACACAAGAAGAGGGAATATACTATAAAGAAGTTTTTGCACCAGTAGCAAGGATTGAATCAATCAGACTATTCTTAGCTTATGCTTCTTTCATGGGCTTCACTGTTTACCAAATGGATGTTAAGATTGTTTTCTTGTATGGTACTATTGAAGTGGAGGTGTATGTTTCTCAACCTTCATGTTTTGTTGATCCAGAACATCCTGACAAGGTGTACAAGCTCCTTATGGACTACATCAGGCTCCAAGAGCATGGTATGAGACTTTGGCTTCTTATTTGTTAGAGAATGGATTCCAAAGGGGCAAGATAGATCAGACACTTTTCATTAAGAAGAACAAGAAGGATATCTTGCTAGTACAGGTGTATGTGAATGATATCATATTTGGATCCACAAGGAAGGAGATGTGTGTAGAATTTGAGAAACTTATGCATGATAAGTTTCAGATGAGTTCAATGGGGGAACTTACTATCTTTTTGGGATTGCAAGTAAAGCAATCAACTGAAGGCATATTTATCTGTCAAGATATATATGTGGCAGAGATAATAAGGAAATTTCAGTTTGCTGATTCTAAAGTAGCTAGCACACCTATTGATCCAGAGAAACCATTGCTTAAAGATGCTGATGGAGAATGTGTGGATGCACACACTTACAGATCTATGATAAGGTCCTTGATGTATCTTACATCATCAAGACCAGATATCATGTTTGTTGTATGTGCTTGTGCAAGGTTTCATGTCACTCCCAAGGCTTCTCATTTAACTGCAGTCAAGAGGATCTTTAGATACCTTAAGGTTCAACCTAGGTTGGGTCTGTGGTACCCTAGGGAATCACCTTTTAACTTGGTGGCATATTCAGATAGTGACTATGCTGGTGCAAGCCTGGACAGGAAATCAACTACTGGTGGATTTCAATTCCTTAGTTGTAGACTTATATCATGGCAGTGTGTAGGATATTCACTAAGAAATAACACACGTTTGGGATTAGATCTATGGATCGAATAGCAAGAGTTTTAGAGAGAGAAAGTTATGTGTATTAGATTAAAATGAGAATGAGGTCCAACCCTTCCCAAGAGTGGGAAGGGGTATTTATAGTTCTAACATATTGTGCCCCTAGCGAGCTGTGGAGCGAGCTGACAGAGGGTAAAGACCCGACCCACTCTACAATACTAATTATAACTAATCTACTAATAATATTACTGATAATCCTATGAGCTATGATGTGCTAATAAGTACTCGAGGCGACCGAGTATTCAGTTGAATATTCATATTCCTAACAATCTCCCCCTAAGGGAGGTCACCTCGGAAGTAATGTTCTGAATTCTAGCACTTCATCCTTGGATCTTGACTTCATAGCACGTAACCATTGATTCTTCAATTTCCTTAATCATTGTGCAGCAGCAAATCCTCAGATGACTTTTTCTTCTGTCTTAGATGATCTTTGTTGATTCTTTGGAGTTGTCATCCACCATGTGTTTCCATGTCATCTTTCAGTGGTATGTTTCAATGTGATGTGTAAATCTTTGAGCCGACATGATCACACTATTTGGTGTCATGATCTTTAGCATCAGAGTTAGCAGAAGCAATGTTGAAGGTCTTTTGGTTGATCATGACTTTGTTGAATTATAGTGATGATGTAGTGTGAACATGTGGTAGTGGATTGGCATCTTTTCTGCAACTAGCTACAACTGCAACCAGCTACAGCATCCAACAGCTACAGCCGCCAGAAGTTCCTGCATACGACAGTTAGCAATAAAACGTCCGGTACTTACAGGTTCGGACTTCGAGATTGTTAACAGCATATTGTGAAAACTCTCTCTAATCCTTACCAAGACCGTTCCTAAATCGAAAACCCACAGAGGGTTTTTTAAGATCTTACCGTAGTAAATCAACGATTAGGTGAGTCGCTGGAGATCACTCCATGACTGTAGACCGTTTGGAACCGTCGTGATCACTAAGCGTAATCCACAGGGAATTACCGAAGTGACCTGCTTTTAGGGCTGTTTGATGTTGACCCTGGCAGGAATTTCCATTCAATCATTGAGAATTACATACGTAAATTCTCTCATAAATGTTTTGGCAGATTGCTAAGATCTGTGTAGGACTCTTAGTTTACAGCTGGTGTCCTTGATGTTGAACCACCAGTGTAGAAATAGTTTGTGTCCCTAAGAGATCTTATTATGTATCTCGTGGCTCTAGACTATATAGTGCGTTTTGATTTAGTGAGCGGAGGCTGGAGAGGACTGCCACCTTTTCAATATCATCTAACTCGGAGTGAGAGAGACGATAGGAATGTATTGAACTCCGTGACAATTGAAACAAGAATCCTTTGAGGGACCTTGAGCGGCTAGGGAGGGTTGTACAGCGTATCACTGGGTCCATGATACTTTGTCTTCAATGCCAGCAATCATCTAAGTGATTCTGACAGCATATGAATTGACCCGGTTTCTGCCTAAGTTGTAAGGAGGGCTTCTTTCTTTTCACCCTTTATCTTTACAATTCTTTTTCATTCTTCAATCCCTTCAGTGCTTATCGAGAGTTCATAACTAGCACCTTGTTGGGTATGTTCCAGTACTAGCTCCATCTCAGTCGGCACTTTTCCCTTATCCACTTTTCTCCTTTTTAATCATACCTAAGGACTTCTACACTAACTAGTGGATTGTCCCTGGGTAGATCCCTCCGGCTCTGGCGGGATCGTGGGAACTTGAGCCTAACCTAACCATCCTTATAACTCCATACATTAATTAAAATGGTCAGTCTTTGGTGTACTTCCACGATAGCCATAAACCAAATCTTTGAAAAATCTCTCAAAGTTTTCATGATTCTGAAACACATTTTACTGACACTTTAAGAGTTTTGAAATTTTCAAATGCTCCCCCTCAACATGTGCTCGAGTGATTGTTTTATAAATTTGCACATGTTAGGTAGAGCTCGCACTTTTTGAATTGATCAACTTTCAGTGAACATGACCGATTCGAGACACGTTTACATCACTGGTTAGACCAGCTTGAAATTATTACCCGGCCTGGTCAAGTCCACATAAAGTTTCTCGAAATGGTACACTCTACTCAGATACGTCTTTTTCGAGACACGCTTACATCACTGGTTAGACCAGCTTGAAATTATTACCCGGCCAAGACGCATCCTTTCGATTGATGACAGTTCAAGTTTCGTCAATTCATCTGTTATGTAAAACCCCAAAATTTAAACAATCCGAAACGACTAAAATACCCTCTGAATTTGAACTTTAAGAACTTATGAAATTATTTAAGTAACCTCATTCGTAACTTAACCTAAGTATCTAAAACGCCAATAATTGAATATATGAACGTGATACGAATATTAAAAACTTATGTTGTAAAAAAAAAAAATCTCTACTTCTAGCTAAGCTAGTCGACCCATACATGTTGCATAACAAAAATTCGGCCCATATTTACTAAATATAAATTCATTTAACTTATTTGATCCTAGCCCAAAAAAATTAAACCCATTCATTCCTGGATTTGGCCCATGAAAAAATAAATAAACTCGGCATTCTTTATTTTAGATATAACCGAACATCAAAAGGAGCCAAAATAAAACCCTAACTATCAAAAAAGTGTCGGCTTTCTCTTGCTGCTGCTCCTTGTCGATCTGCTGCCCTCTTTTGTTCTTTTGATTCGATCCAAGTTAGCATCATAAGGTAATCCTGTTTTCATGTTGTTCAATCCATTCGTGTTCTTGCTAAAAACCCTAATTCGACCCATTGTTCTTGTCTTGCTACTGTTGTACGAATCAAGAAGGGAGGAAAGAGCTTGTGGTGATTTGATCTCGGGTGTTATCTTGTGTTGTTCGTGTTCTTCGTGTGATCTTCATTGGTATTGTATCATCTTTATTCAATCCTTGTTCATGTCCTTGTGTTCTAGTCGAATGAATGGTCACATAAAATAATAAGTAATGAAACCCTAAAACTTAAGATGTATAAATCGACCAGGAGTATATGTGATGAAATTATTCGACTTGATTATGTATGACCTGTTATTAATCAACCTAAATATGTTATGGACTCACCTATAATGGTCTTGTGTTAAGAATTAAGAATTAGAATGATAAAACCCTAAGTTATGCATGAATCTGTGAAAACTGCTACTGATCCAGGAAAAGACCCAACTTAAATCGAATGTAACTAAATGATGTGAACGTGTTTTTGGGTGTTTTAAGAGTCTAAAACTAAGTTCAATGAAATAGCTACCTGGGAAAATTAATTTTGTAATTTTTGGAGGCCTGGAAGGTTACTTTTTGATTTTTAGAAAATTATGTGTCTGATCGGATTTGTATTTCTGGAAAATTAGTCTGGGTTTATGATTTTCAATTTTCAAACCGTGTCGACTTAGAAGGTGCCCTTTGAACTAGGTCATATTCAATATGTCTAATAATAGCTGGAATTTTTATAGATTTTAGTGAATTTATCTGAAGGGGTAAAAAGGTATAAACTTGTCGGGTGTTCCATCAGATACGATTTTGAAACATGTTGAGAAAATGGATTTTTAATACGTACCTATACAACTTAATAAAATCTGAAAAAATTACATAAAATACTTAAGACATTTTGGAACGCGTGTGAATTTTTGTAGATTTTATTTCGAAGTATTAACATGATTCATAAATTATTGGAAACGTGTTTAATTCGTAAGTGTAAAGGGCTGTTAAGGTTTATAAGTTATTAAATGGTGTTATGTGTTATCTTCTAAAACTAAAGGGTTTAAATCGTCATTCTTTTAAAACTAAAGGACCTAACTTGTGAACACCTGTAACTTTATAGTAATTACATTTTACACCCTAAATTTATGAGAATTGCATATTAACCCCTAAACTTATGATAATTACCTAATAAACCCTAAATTATGGAAACTACTTTATGAAATCTAAAATTTTGAAAAAGATATTATGAACCTTAAACTATGAATATGATCATCTGTAATACTTCGAATTGGCATACGGGAATGTTATAACTTAAAGTTACTAAATACGAAAACTTGCAATTTTTGGAAAGCTACCTAAAATAGAAAGACAAGTAAAATGAAACCTTACGATCATATGAAATTTATAAGAGAACTTATGATTATTTGTAGATCGGGTGAAGAGGGAGTGATCATCCATCTCTATTTCCTTCGTTGCTCTGATTTTTGGTGTGCTTTGTCGAGGTACAGATATTCTGACCTTCCTTATAAGGTTTCTCATGATCTCTTTCATTTTTCTGATCTGTCAGTTTCTGTATTAATGCCATTGCTATGATCCCCTTTACTTGAACCTTTCATATGATTTCCCTTGTTTATAAATCCCTGATTAGAACCTTGTTATAAGAATTTGAATATGAACCTTTCTGATATGGTATCTGATTCTGAGTTCCCTTGATAAACTGAACCCTGTTTTATTCCTTCGATACTTGACATGATTCGTTCTTCACCTTGTAACCTGAATATGCAAACCCCTGAATACCCTGAAGATTCATTTTGACATTATAACAGAAATTGGAACTTTCCTTGATGATATGAAAATGTTTTTGAGAAAAGCTTTTGAATACGATGTCATACCAATTTTTAATTGAAACTGCACTAAAGGTTTTATGAAAATCTCTTTTAAGGATTATCTTTATAAAAAGGGTTTTACTAAACATCATTTATGAAAGTCACTGAAAGATTATTTTTAAATATAAGCTTAATAAGAAACCTTTGAATTAAGATCTTTTCTATGAACCTAAACTTTCTAATATTGACCTTTCTGATATTGAATCTTTCTGGTACTAAACCCACTGATACTGAACCTTCGGATATTGGACCATCTGATATGAACTTTCTGATATAACTGAAATGGTAATTGACTTATGAAACTGAACTAAATACGTGATACTTGACCATTGACCCACAGTTTGAGACTACGAGCCACTCACTAGGCATGAGGGTTTCATGTCCATGTCATTGATGCACCAATGGCATGAGTCTAGGGTAGGAGAGTGATGACCTGTCCCGTCCCTGACTTTATCTGATTTGATGTATGAGGAGTTTCTGGCCACCTGGGGCGCATGGATGCATCCTAGCTGTTACTGTTACTGTTACTGTTACTGATATATATACTGTTATTACTGGTGACTGATGGTGTGTGCGATACACGTCTTTCACACTCTGGGAGCTAGCTACTCCACTTACTGATTGAGGACTCCCCTCATATTTACTGATTACTGAGAAGTCTCCCCTCTATACGGCTACATGAGGATACTGTTACTGTTACTGTTACTGGGCTCGTAGAGGATTACTGTTTCCTACACCTTATACCCTTGTACTTCTCATTACTGTTACCTTTTCTTATGCCATAACTCTGATTGATTCGTATTTCATTTACTGTTCACTATTCTTTATTACTGCTTTGTTACCGTTATATCTGTTCACTGAGCTCTCGTAGCTCATCAGCATTTCTTTTCATGCGGCAGGTTTTAGTAGGAAGCTGGGTATGAGCGAAGAGTACCATTGGACTTAGAAGACTACACTGTGATAGTTATTCTGTTATAGAGATGATTAGAAGAATTTAGATTTTCGGACTTAGTATTTATTCCTTTGTAAATTTTGTATTCCCTTGTAATTTCTTGTAACCTTTGTATTCCTTTGTATTATTGAAGATGTATGCTTGTGTATGTTTCTGATATGTCACCATTATTGTGACATCTCTACCCTTGTCGGGTCGGGGTGTTACAATTTATGGTATCAGACAGACAGGCCGCGACTTGTAATACATTTACCCTTGACCTGTGAGTTCTGGACCATTAGGCTTCCACTGTAAGAAAATAGGAGAACACCCTGAGAACTTGCTTTAGGATTTCTTGATATGAACTTAAGTTTTGACCAGTGAGGAATGGGTAGACTATAAGGCGTTTTTTTAAGTATTTTGCTTCCGCATCACTCTGATTCTTGCCCTGCTTTTGATTTAAGTCTGTTAAGATCACTTTTAGAATTTGAAAGCTTACGCTTTGCACTACCCAAGATTTGAGGATTAAATAAATCTGGAAGGCATTGAGAACTGCATAATATGGCCTGACACTATTTGATCCTTGTCTGCAGAGTCCGACTCTGACCTCTGATATTTCTGTTAATCATTTTGATGCCTCTTCGGGCATTCTGAACATCTCCTTGGCGATGACGTACTTGACACCTTCTGTTATTTGCCTTCTGCTTTTGATAAGCATTTGATACTTTCTATAAATTGTCTCTTGTCTCTTGATAAGAATCTATAAATTTTCTGACACCATTTGATTTCGTCTTAACAATCTCTGTCCCTATGAGAAGTCTTGTGGTGTTTAACCACGAGCATAAGAATGTTTCCATCTCATTTTGGACGATAAGATTTGCTTTGTTGATCTGTCTTTCTGTGGACTGTTAACTCTAATGTTATTCTGATAAAGGATGGGTTGTTTGACAACTATCCTCCTATGTCTCACCTTTGACGTTTGAAGCAATTTTGAACTCCCTACCATGATTACCGATTGTTAAACTCTGGACTATCATTATTACTCTGAAGAGTCGTATGTTATGTTAGCGACTATGATGTTTTCCTTGAACCCATTTCGTACAAAAATGAATGAACCTTACCTTGAGAATACTTGGCACCCTGAATTTTCTGAAACATAATTTCTGATTGAACCACCAAATTTTCCACCGGAGTGAGAAGTAAGTTCGCTTAAGTGTATTTTCTTGGCGTATTTCAGTTTTGTTCGCGATAAAGAAGAATGATGACAAGAGACATGTATTGATTCTGGAAGCTGAACCGTATTTCTATTTGGAACCCTTATCTATACAACTTCAAAGCGCGAAGTTTCCTTCAGATGGAAATATGAATTGAGGTTATTCTTGAGATCACTGTCCGCATTTGTAACGACTGATATAAAGATTGGTGACGCTAATGGTATTAGCTAAAGCTCTGACTATTCTATAAATTTGAATAAATGAATGTGTTCTCGTGAGTACTTGGGCAAATGGTCATTGTATGACTTAATAGTACATTCGGAGATGAAGAAGAACATGAAAATCATTTTTTGCACTTTGTAAGAAATTTGACGATCACTTGTGCATTCTGAGAGATTGATATCTTGAGACAACGGTTTTCTTGATTGAAAATATCCTTTTTAAATCCCGCAAAATTTTGAAACTATCACCGAATGGTCAAGACCGATAACAAAATGGTAAACTGAAATCTTTTGAACCTTGCATCAGAATTCTGAAGACGTTTACAACTTGCGTTACCCTTGATAAATTTCGTGACCAGAGAGAAACAGCTTAGTATGATTGAGAACGGAGTTTTGGAAAGCTGAAATAGAAATTTGTTTCCATACCTTCAGACGGAACAAATTTTGAGACATTTCAGAAAGAGACTCAGAAGGTTTTGCGTATGCATCAAGACAACTAGAAACGCATCAGAAGTATTACTTCACTACCTGACCTAGAGTTGACAACAGCGGTGACTACCCTGAAGAGTGAAGACATTCCTTACAAGGCAGGAGTGTTGGCGATGCAGAAGAAAGACGGCGAACCTGGAGCTGATGAAGGCGTAAAGTCTCACTTCCCTATTCATCTTGGTTGTACTAAGATGAATTGAGGGCGGTAGCAGACTGGATGATGAAGAAACTTAAAGATCGTGCCAGAAATTCACATTACCCCATCACATTCCATGAAGAACTGCAGGAGGCTTGATGAACCAGACACAAGATCACGATTTTGTTTCACTTCCAGCTTGATGGACAAACGAAGACATATTGACCGGACTTGAAGAGATTAGATGTTTTGAATGAACGGATTTCTGAGACAGACCTTTTATGTTTGGAAGAAATGATTCTGTGAAGACCGAAGTTATTGACGATTAGTTTTCATTTCCGTTGACTCCCTTAAGATTCGTTATATCATGATAAGATCCGCTAATGATTTAAGTTCCCTAGAAGCATTTCAGCCCCGTGCTTATTTTGTATGTTCGATGATGGTTTTGTTCTGAGGAATTTTGGCGAACTTTGGAAAATCTGATGCTTGTGACGGCGTTCCTTACTCTGCTAGGCAATCTGGAAATTCCGATACTCTTGCAAATAGTCTTATTTCTCTCTTGACTATGACTTTGATCTGGTTGACTCTGAGACTGTAGAAGTACTAGGTGGATTAAGATAGGTTGTTATACCCACGACTCGAGATAAAGTATGATCATCATGAAGGCATATTTATGTGGTGCTAGTATTATGATGCCTGATCAACGTGATAATACTTACACCATATAACGTGCACTCATTGTGGCCATAGGATATCTTGGGGGAGTACCTAAGAAGTTTAGAATCTGATCTCCGTTGGTTTATCCGTGATTAGTGAGATTTTAGGTTCATTCTATCTATGCGTATACTCTGCCTTTGTTCATTAGATATCTCGATGAGTTTGGACTCTCGTTTTGCAATCTGTTGACCTCAGTTATAAATCTTGAACTCTTTGTAGAGCTCTCCACTGTTGATACAGTTAAGTTGATTTGAAATCTTGTTCGTATTCCATATGAGCTTTCCTGAAGATTCACCTATCATCCATTTTACGTTGCGTGGACCTTTTGATCAGAATCAACCCAATTTGTCTCCTTCTGAAAAATTTGAACCCACCTTGTTTTGATTGAGTCATGAGAAACAAGGCCTTTCCGTTTGTAAAGATTCTTTGGAAGAACCATCATGAGAGCAAGGCTACTTGGGAGACCGAAGAATCAATACGATCCAGTTATCCGCATTTTTTTCTTTTGACTTGGTACGTATTCGTTTTGATATTTCTTTTGATTTCGCATTTTCATTTCGACTTCGCATTTCAATTTTCGAGGACGAAAATTTCTTTTTAAGAGGGGAAGAGTTGTAAAACCCCAAAATTTAAACAATCCGAAAAGACTAAAATACCCTCTGAATTTGAACTTTAAGAACTTATGAAATTATTTAAGTAACCTCATTCGTAACTTAACCTAAGTATCTAAAACGCCAATAATTGAATATATGAACGTGATACGAATATTAAAAACTTATGTTGTAAAAAAAAAAAAATCTCTACTTCTAGCTAAGCTAGTCGAACCATACATGTTGCATAACAAAAAGTCGGCCCATATTTACTAAATATGAATTCATTTAACTTATTTGATCTTAGCCCAAAAAAATTAAACCCATTCATTCCTGGATTTGGACCATGAAAAAATAAATAAACTCGGCATTCTTTATTTTAGATATAACCGAACATCAAAAGGAGCCAAAATAAAACCCTAACTATCAAAAAAGTGTCGGCTTTCTCTTGCTGCTACTCCTTGTCGATCTGCTGTCCTCTTTTGTTCTTTTGATTCGATCCAAGTTAGCATCATAAGGTAATCTTGTTTTCATGTTGTTCAATCCATTCGTGTTCTTGCTAAAAACCCTAATTCGACCCATTGTTCTTGTCTTGCTACTGCTGTACGAATCAAGAAGGGAGGAAAGAGCTTGTGGTGATTTGATCTCGGGTGTTATCTTGTGTTGTTCGTGTTCTTCGTGTGATCTTCATTGGTATTGTATCATCTTTGTTCAATCCTTGTTCATGTCCTTGTGTTCTAGTCGAATGAATGGTCACATAAAATAATAAGTAATGAAACCCTAAAACTTAAGATGTATAAATCGACCAGGAGTATATGTGATGAAATTATTCGATTTGATTATGTATGACCTGTTATTAATCAACCTAAATATGTTATGGACTCACCTATAATGGTCTTGTGTTAAGAATTAAGAATTAGAATGATAAAACCCTAAGTTATGCATGAATCTGTGAAAACTGCTACTGATCCAGGAAAAGACCCAACTTAAATCGAATGTAACTAAATTATGTGAACGTGTTTTTGGGTGTTTTAAAATTCTAAAACTAAGTTCAATAAAATAGCTACCCGGGAAAATTAATTTTGTAATTTTTGGAGGCCTGGAAGGTTACTTTTTGATTTTTGGAAAATTATATGTCTGATCGGATTTGTATGTCTGGAAAATTAGTCCGGGTTTATGATTTTTAATTTTCAGACCGTGTCGAGTTAGAAGGTACCCTTTGAACTGAGTCATATACAATATGTATAATAATAGCTGGAATTTTAATAGATTTTTGTGAATTTATCTGAAGGGGTAAAAAGGTATAAACTTGTCGGGTATTCCATCAGATACGATTTTGGAACATGTTGAGAAAATGGATTTTTAATACATACCTACACAAATTAATAAAATCTGGAAAAATTACATAAAATACTTAAGGCATTTTGGAAAGTGTGTGAATTTTTGTAGATTTTATTTCGAAGTATTAACGTGATTCATAAATTATTGGAAACGTGTTTAATTCGTAAGTGTAAAGGGTTGTTAAGGTTTATAAGTTATTAAATGGTGTTATGTGTTATCTTCTAAAACTAAAGGGTTTAAATCTTCATTCTTTTAAAACTAAAGGACCTAACTTGTGAACACCTGTAACTTTATAGTAATTACATTTTACACCCTAAATTTATGAGAATTGCATATTAACCCCTAAACTTATGATAATTACCTAATAAACCCTAAATTATGGAAACTACTTTATGAACCCTAAAATTTTGTAAAAGATATTATGAACCTTAAACTATGAATATGATCATCTGTAATACTTCGAATTGGCATACGGGAATGTTATAACTTAAAGTTACTAAATACGAAAACTTGCAATTTTTGGAAAGCTACCTAAAACAGAAAGACAAGTAAAATGAAACCTTACGATCATATGAAATTTATAAGAGAACTTATGATTATTTGTAGATCGGGTGAAGAGGGAGTGATAATCCATCTCTATTTCCTTCGTTGCTTTGATTTTTGGTGTGCTTTGTCGAGGTACAGATATTCTGACCTTCCTTATAAGGTTTCTCATGATCTCTTTCATTTTTCTGATCTGTCAGTTTCTGTATTAATGCCATTGCTATGATCCCCTTTACTTGAACCTTTCATATGATTTCCCTTGTTTATAAATCCCTGATTAGAACCTTGTTATAAGAATTTGAATATGAACCTTTCTAATATGGTATCTGATTCTGAGTTCCCTTGATAAACTGAACCCTGTTTTATTCCTTCGATACTTGACATGATTCGTTCTTCACCTTGTGACCTGAATATGCAAACCCCTGAATACCCTGAAGATTCATTTTGACATTATAACTGAAATTGGAACTTTCCTTGATGATATGAAAATGTTTTTGAGAAAAGCTTTTGAATACGATGTCATACCAATTTTGAATTGAAACTGCACTAAAGATTTTATGAAAATCTCTTTTAAGGACTATCTTTATAAAAAAGGGTTTTACTAAACATCATTTATGAAAGTCACTGAAAGATTATTTTTAAATATAAGCTTAATATGAAACCTTTGAATTAAGATCTTTTCTATGAACCTAAACTTTCTGATATTGACCTTTCTGATATTGAATCTTTCTGGTACTAAACCCACTGATACTGAACCTTCTGATATTGGACCATCTGATATGAACTTTCTGATATAACTGAAATGGTAATTGACTTATGAAACTGAACTAAATACGTGATACTTGACCATTCACCCACAGTTTGAGACTACGAGCCACTCACTAGGCATGAGGGTTTCATGTCCATGTCATTGATGCACCGATGGCATGACTCTAGGGCAGGAGAGTGATGACCTGTCCCGTCCCTGACTTTATCTGATTTGGTGTATGAGGAGTTTCTGGCCACCTGGGGCGCATGGATGCATCCTAGCTGTTACTGTTACTGTTATTGTTATTGTTACTGTTACTGATATATATACTGTTATTACTGGTGACTGATGGTGTGTGCGATACACGTCTTTCACACTTTGGGAGCTAGCTACTCCACTTACTGATTGAGGACTCCCCTCATATTTACTGATTACTGAGAGGTCTCCCCTCTATACGGCTACATGAGGATACTGTTACTGCTACTGTTACTGGGCTCGTAGAGGATTACTGTTTCCTACACCTTATACCCTTGTACTTCTCATTACTGTTACCTTTTCTTATGCCATAACTCTGATTGATTCGTATTTCATTTACTGTTCACTATTCTTTATTACTGCTTTGTTACCGTTATATCTGTTCACTGAGCTCTCGTAGCTTAGCAGTATTTCTTTTCCTGTGGCAGGTTTTAGTAGGAAGCTGGGTATGAGCGAAGAGTACCATTGGACTTAGAAGACTACACTGTGATAGTTATTCTGTTATAGAGATGATTAGAAGAATTTAGATTTTCGGACTTAGTATTTATTCCTTTGTAAATTTTGTATTCCCCTGTAATTTCTTGTAACCTTTGTATTCCATTGTATTATTGAAGATGTATGCTTGTGTATGTTTCTGATATGTCACCATTATTGTGACATCTCTACCCTTGTCAGGTCGGGGTGTTACATGTTATGTCTGAGCCACACTCGCATGAGATGCCCAATCCTTTATGTTTTGTTAAAAAACATTTGCTCCCCATCAATATGTGCATCGATATACAAAAGAGTTTAGCACATATGGGAGAGCTTACTTTTACGTCCAAAACATTTTGCTCCCCCTCAATATGTGCATTGATATTCAAAACAGTTTTGCACATACGGGAGAGCTTACATGAACTTCCAAATCATCACATTTTATCAGATTTCATATTTAAATCACATTCTCTCCCCCGATCAAAAATTTCAAACCATTTGAGATTTGTGATCCCAATTGATTTAAATAAGTTTAGAAAATTTTGGAGAAAATGTGGTCAGGTTTAAATATATTCTGATTTCGGAGCATACTATGCTCCCCCTTAAACCACGAGAGAGTGTCACTGCTGATGTTGCATAAATTTGGCAAGGTGTCAGAAATTTGAACAAATATACCCCCCTCAATTAATGACCCGTTTTCTATTTAAAGAGCTTTAGTCATTCAATTGAGCGACAAGTATTTGTGAAAATTTAATTCAATTTACCACCTTGTGTAACATCAAGACTCTCTTGAAGAATCAAAGAAGATAAAGAGTCAGATGTAAGGAAGACTTCTCTTCCTATACAAGAAATGATGCACTGAAACGTACATCAAATCAGAGAAACATGGATATAAAGTAATCCATGCCCAAGTGAACATCACCCGGTTGGAGGAATAGCTGTCTTTTTGGCGACATGCTTTCCCCAGAGTATAGCACGGGTTGCAGTATGAAGTAACTGCAAGCCATTAAGACATGTTTTAACTGATTAGTATAACTTCTGCTCGAGCTTCATTTAAAGATCTGTGTCAATGTTGAATGACATTTCTAGATCCGTAAATGTTATCGATAAACAGAAGACATGCCTAGGTAGGACTATTTTTGGTATTTTCTGATTTTTCGATTTTTATGGTTTTTATAGGTTTTATATTTTTGTATTTTCTTTTTGTTTTAAGATATATACAACTATGTACAAGGATATAAGAAGACAATCCTTTACTCCTCCTTTTCTTCCTGAAGACACTTGAGGGTTTCAGGTGTCATGCTCTTCATACCAAGGCGTGGGAGAATAAATTGAAACCTTTCTTTTGGGAGAGCCTTAGTGAAGATGTCAGCTAACTGAAACTCTGTCCTCATGAAATATAGTTCCACAATACCCTTTTCCACCTGTTACCTGATGAAGTGATGCCTGATGTCGATGTGTTTAGACATGGAGTGCTGAACATTGTTACAACAAAGAGCAATGGCGCTTTTGTTGTCACAATATAGGCGAATTTTGTTGTATGAGAATCCATAGTCTGAAAGTTGTGATCGCATCCAAAGGATTTGTGCACAACAAGCAGACATGGCAATGTACTCAGCTTCAGTAGATGATATGGAAGTACTCATCTGCTTCTTAGAAGACCAACTAACCAACTTTTCCCCTAAAAACTGAGCTCCTCCTGAAGTACTACGACGAGTGTCTTGACATCCCGCATGATCAGCATCTGCATAAGCCGTTAACTCCATTGCTGTGTCCTTAGGATACCAGAGACCCATATGAACTGTGCCTTGAAGATATCAGAAGATCCTTTTCACCGCTTCAACATGCTTTATGGTTGGCTTGGATTGATACCGAGCACACATACACATAGCAAACAGAAGATCTGGTCTACTAGCAGTGATGTACATCAACGATCCAATCATGCTTCAATACTTTGTTTTATCCACTGGAATTCCTGAAGGATCTTCATCCAGCTTTGTTCCATCAACCATGGGAGTGTCAACAAGCTCACTTGAATCGAATCCAAACTTTTTCAAGATCTCATTGGCGTATTTGGATTGATTAATAAATATGCCTCCGGGACTTTGAGAAACTTGTAATCCTAAGAAGAATAACATTTGTCCCATCATGGACATTTGGAACTTGGAATTCATCTCCTTTGAAAATCTATCACATTCACTTGGATCTGTTGAAGCAAAGATGATATCATCTACATAAATCTGAACAAGTAGTAGATGTTTTCTTGATTTCCTGTTGAATAGTGTGGGATCAACAACACCCTTGGAGAACCCGTTCACAAGAAGGAACTTGGACAATGTATCGTACCATTCCCTTGGCGCCTGCTTCAACCCATAAAGAGCCTTCTTCAAGCGGTAAACATGAGTAGGATGTTCAGCATCTACAAATCCTTCGGGTTGGCTCACATAAACTTCTTCCTTTAAGTCACCATTCAAGAAGGCCGTTTTGACATCCATCTGGTAGATTATCATATTCCGACTAGCAGCATTTGCAAGGAAGATTCTTATGGCTTCAATTCTAGAAACCGGAGCAAACGATTCTTCAAAATCAATGCCCTCTTCTTGTTTGAATCCTTTTGCAACTAGCCGTGCCTTGTTCTTTAACACATCACCATGCTCATCAAGTTTCACTTTGAAGATCCACTTTAAAGCAATGATCATTGCAAGCTCTGGAGGAGGCACTAATTCCCATACTTCAAGTCGATCAAATTCATGAATTTCATCCTGTGTAGCCTCGAACCAGCAATCTTTTGTCATTGCTTCCTTGGCATCTTTAGGTTCGACTTTGGATAGCACGGAATTGAAGAAGCACCATAGTGCATCAGTGGCTAATTGATTACGTGTGGATACTGGACGTGAGGGATTGCCTATGATGTTGTCGATTGGATGATCGCTGGTCCATTTTCTGAGATGGTCGTGAGGTTGAGGGTTTTGAACTAATGTAGCAGTGCTGTGTTCTTCAAGAGAGGATGTATCTGATGAAAGTTCAGGAGCAAATATGTTTTCAAAAGGAACCTCATCAACAGGAGCAAAAGGATTAACTTCCAAAGAATGGTTATCTGCAGATTCTTGTAGTACTGGAGAGGATTGAGTATTTGATGATGAAGGCGATTGACTGGCTGCTGGAGCATCGAGACTGACTGATACTGAAGCTGTTGGGCCTTCTGTGCCTTGCGGGGCTTGAGCCTCAGCCATAGGAAGTACTGCTGGTGCACTTGGGATGGTTCCATTCGTTGGCTCAAAGTATTCATCAAACATAGGATCAAATAACTTCTTCAACTCCTCACATGTAGGTGGTACAAAAGAATCCGCAGGCGTGGAATTCTGTACAAGTCCTGAACTAATGGGTCCAGGAGTCAAAAGTTTAAGATCGGGTCCAGAACTAATTTGTCCTGAAGCAAGTTGCTCACTCAGCTCATCGAACGTGACATGAATGGTTTCCATGATTTTACGGGTTCTCTTATTATAGATTCTATACCCTTTACTGTCTGGTGCATATCCAACAAAAATACCTACGTCTGCTTTAGCTCTTAACTTTCCCAAGTCTTGACTATCATTAGTCGGATAGCAAAGTGCGCCAAACACAAGGAGAAAGGAAAGATCTGGTTTCTTGTTATGAATTAACTCATAGGGAGTCTTTTCATGAACATGATGAATTAGAGATCGGTTTTGGGTGAAACATGCTGTTGCAATGCCTCTGCCCAGAGAAACATCAGTGCCTTTGAAAATATAAGCATGGTTCTTGCAGCTTCCACCAGAGTACGGTTCCTTCGTTCGACAACACCGTTCTGTTGAGGAGTGCGAGGGATACTTTTCTGATGCGTGATGCCAATACTTTCATAGAAATTACGGAGTTGTTGGTTAACAAACTCAGTACCATTATCAGTGCGGATGATTCTGACAGTTTTATCGAGCCTTACTTGCAGCTGTTTTATCAGTTTAATGATAACCTCTGGAGTTTCATCCTTGGTTCTCAAAAACTTTACCCATGTGAACCGGGAATAATCATCTACTATCACCAGAACATATTTCTTTCCATTTATGGTTTGAATTCTCATTGGACCGCACAAATCCATGTGGAGGGTATGAAGAACTTCCAAGTTGGTGTTCATGGTTTTAGGCTGGTGGGTTTGTTTCTTGCTTTTGCCCAGTTGACATGCATAGCAAAGATGATCTTTCTCATATTTTAGTCTGGGCATCCCTCTAACAAGATCTTTACGGGAAAGATTATTTATGGTACCGAAGTTCAAGTGGTTCAAACGACGATGCCACAACCATGATTTTGTTTTAGAGGCTTTTGAAAGCAAGCATATGGGAGAGGACTTCAACATTTCTTCAATCGATATGGTGTATAGATTGGTGCCTCGACTGCCCTTGAGGAGATCTATACCATCCAATTCTCTGACGAAACATGTATGTTTTCTGAAAGCCACTTCCAGATCTGAATCACAAAATTGACCCACAGAAAACAGATTATACCCTAATCCTTCCACATAATATACCCTTGAGATTACACTGTCAACGAACACATAATCTAACTGTCCCGATAACCCATAATCGCACCAAAGTGGTCGTTCCCGAATCTAACTGTCCCGATAAACTTTTTCATGAAGTTCTTGAGCCGTGAGCAATCCCCAGTCATATGTTTAGAGCAGCCTGAGTCCAAATACCAAAGGACGATTTGTACGACCTGCATTTGAAAACAGATAACGATGGATAACTGAAAGATGTGGATCCCCACGTGTAGTTGGGTTCCGTTTGGTTAGCATACACAAATTCAGGAGCCACAGAAGTATCAATCACTGAGTTTACTATAGTGGAATCTACCCTAAGTTCAGCAGATGACTTATGATGAAGGCATTGTGTTCCTAAGGGCAAAATTCGACCTGTTGGTCTCCATTCCATAACTTTTACATTCTTATGTTTATTCACCTTAGGTAATGGATGTTTATTTCCTAAAGCAAATTTCTTTCCAGTGGGTCTCCATTGATACCCAACATTTGCAAAAGTTTTTTGTAACACCCCAACCCAACAAGGGTAAAGATATCACAAAAATGGTTTCATATCAGATCAAAACAAAGCATACATTTACAGTAATACAAGAATCTCAAAGGTTACAAATGCGAATACAAATTCTAAAAATATGATATCTTCTAATCAACTCTAATCCAGAATAACTATCACGTCTTCGAAGTCCAAGGTACTCTCCACTCATTCCCAGCTCCCTACTAAACCTGTCGCAGGAAAAGAAATGCGGCTGAGCTTAAAAAGCCCAGTGAACAGATATATATAAACGAAAACGAAAGCAAAAGGAAACGAACATTTATGGTATAGTGCAATGGAATAACATAAGGTATAGACAAAGGTACAAAGTAAGAAAGGGAAAGGATAGGTCAGTAATCCACCACGAGCCCGAACACAAATCAAATATAGAAACCATGTCTTCATAATCATATAGAGGGGAGACCTCTCAGATAATCAGATAATATGAGGGGTGTCCTCATTCTTCAAATGGAGTAGCTAGCTCCCGAACTTGTGAAAGACGTGGATTGCACCCATCATCAGTCACCGAATAATATATAATATCAAATCATGTTAAGTCCACGAACACGGACACGAACCTAGGATGCATCCATACGCCCCCCGAACAATAATATAGGCCATAATAAATATAATGTGCATGCAACGAACAATATGGGGACGGTGTGAGAAATCACTCACCCACACGTGAGTCATGCCACTGGTGCATCAATGACACGGCCATGTTACCTTCATGGCTAGGAAACGAACTTGGCTCGGGTATCAAACTGAAGGGTCAAAGGTCCAAATCATTATCAAAGGTCCAAATCATTACAAAGGTTCAAATAGTCAAAGTCATTGAATCATAATCAAAGTCCAAATATCAAAGGTTCATGGTAAAGGTCGTATCCCATATCAAATTCAAATAAATCCAAATGAACTTATCAAAGGTTCATAATCAACTGGTTTCTTTTAAGAAATCTTTATCCACTGGTTTTCATTAAAATAATCTTTAATAACTGTTTTTACAAAAGTAGTCTTTAAAAGTAGTTTTCATAAAAGTTTAGTAAAATTCCAAATAAAAGTGCTATCGCATATTTCATAACCATCATTTTAAAATAAGTATTCCTCAAAACATTTCCATGATATAATTTAAAAAGGTTTTCACATTTAGTTACCAAAATCAAAATGAACCTTCGAAGCATCAAGTGACTCGAATATTAATATCCCAAGGTAACGAACGAATATCAAATAGATCATTATAGAGGCTCAAAGAAAAAGGGTCATATCGAACATCAAAGTCAAATAGAATCAAATAAATGAACCAAAGTGTAGGGGAACATAGCAATGGCTTAGGGAATCTTAAAGTGAATCAAGATTAATGAGTCATGAGAGGGAAAACACCCTTACTGAAAAAGGGTAGAATATCTGTACCTTAGACCGCAAGTGAACACACAATTAGAAACATAAGGATCGGAAACAAACTCCCTCTTCAGCGAATCTACCTGAATTCATGATCGTCTTATTAATGACTTATTTTAAATCAGATTACTTATTTTAGTCGTCTTTTCATTTCTAGTAACTTTCCATTTGTGGCAAGTTTTCCGGTTAATAACGTTTAGAATTAAAATACGTCAATTAAATAGCGTAGAGTTTATAACGACGTCTTTTAATAATTTAGGGTTTAAACTGTCATTTATTAAAGTTTAGAGGCTAAAGTGTAAATTACATAGCTATGAAAATTCTTATAATTGCACATTTTAAACACCTCGACTTCATGCAACAAAATCTTAGGAAGGTTTAATGTGTTATTATCATTTATGGCTTGAAATCCTTATATTTATATTAAGCTCCATACCTTGACTTCAGTCCAACTCACCCATTAACCCTTTTTGAATTTATTCTTTCGACCCATTTTAACTACCCAACTCTCAACACACATGTATGCATACCTTATACGATTAATCCCACACCGTGACACACAAGTTTTAAAACACGATTATTTTACTCTAACATTTCAAATGAAAAACAAAGTTACCCAACCCCTTCTCGTATGCCTTTTTGCGAACACAAACAGCTCCAATTAAATGACTCAATGTTTTGACCAAGCCTCATGTATATAATTCGATCTCTTAATCCCATGCATACGTACAGTTACAATTCACCATTTAAATCCTAAATACTAGCATGGCCTTATATTTTATAATTTGACCCCAACACACTCATACATTCGACACCCCATTCACACTTATACACAATCAAATCTTCGTACCATAACCTTCATATAGACATACAACAGGTACGCTATATATGTGCCTTAATGATTTTATTTCATGCAAACAACAGATTTTAAAACAGACCATGAAACCCTCTATACGACACATACACTGGTTCTTTACATTTGATTCGAAAACTGTTTAGGCGAGACAATATTGGTACACAACATCACGCGACATGGTTCGACTCTCCTATAGCATGCAACGTCGCTAAGGTACAAACTACCGCCCTATATGCCCTCGTTAGACTATCAATAGAGACCAAACTCACACACGAGACGATAATATCGCGATACCAGACCATGCTAACTCAAGGCAGAAACAATCACACACCGCTACTACCAGTTGATTCAAGTATTAACAAGCCAACATCAAAACAAGAACACCCCATACGAATACACATATGTGCTTATACGTTTTATGATTTTATGTGATAAGTTATCTTCTTCGTATGTCCATATTAACAACCACATATATGTTAGTTTTTCTTGATAATACTCGTAGTATAACACAAGGACGATTAAAGATTACCTCAAGCCGATTATGAGGACGAATCAAGGAACCAAATGAACACTTTCAAGTCGAATATCACGATCATACCGAAGCTTCAAACCCAAGGGTTCCGATCATTACTTTGCTTAAAACCATACGTACAATTTGGATCTCGAAAGAAATTATAGGTTGCCGTATCTTTTATGTATTTTTTTAGGGTTTGTGTGAGAGTGGAATCATGAGACTTGGTTTGGAATTTCAATAGTTTTTTTAATCTGCTTAAAGAGGAGACAAAAAGGAAAAACTTGTGTGTAGAGGCTTTGTTACACATGAACGAAATAAGTGTGTAGAGGGAAGAAGTAAGAAGAATGTCGTCCTATTAATTTGCCAAGATGTGTGGATTCAAAAAGGAAAACTTGTGGAGTTAAAAATAGAATGCCGTGTTTTTTTTTTTTTTTTTTTTTTGAATGTAGATTGAGACGTGATTGGAGATTGAAATTATCCGAAAATCATGGTAATCAATGAGTGATATTTGGCTACCATATTTTGGCTTGAAAGCTGGATCTTAACTGATCAAATTCACATTCGGTATCAAAGGGCAAAACAAATATCACATTCGTTTTAATATTTGTATAATTTAGGTCTATCTTAAATTAATGTATAACTTATAGTTTTTAATCGTAAGAAATTTCTAAATACCAACTTAGGTTAGGTAATTTCATAATCCTTATATTAATTTACTTAGTCCTTATAAAATTTCAATTTAGAGGGTATTTTGGTCATATCAGTTTGTGGTAATTTTGGGGTTTTACAATTCTTCCCCTCTAAAAGAAAATTTTCGTCCTCGAAAATTGAAGTAAACGAAACGGAACACAATGGACAGTGAACGGAATTGTGAAAGGCTTGTTTCTCATGACTCTATCTTGTTGATTTACATAGCTTCGGCTTCTTCAGAAAAGACATACTATACTGAATCCAGATCGAAGAATAATATACCAAACGTAACAGATAATGATCGTATTCTCTCGGGAGAGATACAGGGAATACGTAGGATTTTGACGGATATGCCGTCCATCGAATTTGATTAGAAAAATCAGATGAGAACGTACAGAAAACAGATTTGTTTGATAACATCAAACGGCAGAAAGCTCTACAACAGAACCTCAGATTCTTGTCGGAAAAATAGAGGTCAGCAAATGCGTATCGAGAATCCAAATGTATCAAATCGTACTGCGATAGGGAAGATCAAACGTATTGGTCGAAAGAACCTAAACTCTTACTAACTCTGATAATCTCCAACAACTATCAAAAATTCTAAGGCTTCTAAGGCACTCTTCGAAATATCCTATGTCCACAACAAGTGCACGTTATATGATGTAAGTATTATCACGTTGGCCAAACGTCATAATACTGGCATCATATAAATATGCCCTCATGATGGTCATACTTTATCTCAAGTCGTGAACAAAATAACCTATCTTAGTCCACCAAATCCTTCTACAGTCTCAGAGGTCATCAAAATCAAACAACATAACTAAGAGGAGAACTAAACTACTCGTAAGAGTAATAGAGGTCCTAGAATGTCTATCAGAATTTAGGTACGGTGTAAATAGCGTCAATCCTTCATCACTTGCCGAAATCAACTCAGCCAATATAAATGGTTGCTTCAAAATCCGCCCATTCCTAAACATAAATCTCCAGGTTCCTTCCACATTTCATCAAAATTCGCATAACAAAACCATCATCCAACATACGCAGAATGAACACAGAACGAAATCACTAACAGAGAACCTAAATCATTCAAAGGACCTTATTATTAGGTAACGGAAACTTAAGTAGGTTAAGAGAAAGTGAATTACGTCATCGATAGCTTCATCCTTCATAGAATTAACTCTTCCAAACCCAAACGTTTGCTTCAAAATTCATCCCTTCAATATACATGATTTAAAATCTCTTCCAATTCCAAGTAGTCTGTCTACGTCTGTCCATATGATTATAGGGTGGAAAGGAGTTATAAACTTGAGTCTAATCCCTCAAGCCTTCGACACTTCTTCTGGACACTGTGGTGTGGTAACGTGAATCTCTGACATGATCACCGTACATTCTTCCATTCGCGAGTCCTGCTTCTGCTCTCAATTCATCTTAGTACAACTAAAAAAAATAGAGAAGCAAGACTGCGTGTCTTTGACAGGTCTTCTAGCACAGTTCGAAATTCGCCAACTCAAATTGTTGTCATCACCGGATACTTGATAGTGTTGTCTGCTACAATCTCTGAATGTCAATCAAATCTACTCTTCTAGAACAAAGGGTCATTCTACTTAATATGAAGATGATCTACGTGTTCCTCGTTCGTCTCTGAGCACAAACACACTGTCATACTATGACAATTGTCCAACTACTCACGAAAAACATGATTCTATTAGCCAATACAATTGGCATCATTTAAAACTCATAATGATCACAACGAGTACGAAAGAAGTTTCATGAATCGTCTCAGGGAAAACTTCATATCTACTTTACATCACCTATCTTCCTCTTCACGAATAAAACTGAAATGCCTCACGGAGGTTATTCTCAGTTAGGTCAACTCCCTTCTTAGGAGTTCTTGTGGTTGCTTCTTCAGTCCTTCAAACTTGAATGAGGCCGTCTGATTCGGAGTTTCAAAGATAGATCAAATCAAACGTTGATACGCGGAAAGGGATAATGATTACGGATAGTGATACGGTCAAGTTCACGATAGTCAATATGTCGCGGCATACTTCCCTCTTTCTTCTTCATAAACCAATAGGAGCATTCAAAGAGAACACTGAGGTGAACAAAATCATATTCCATCAGCTCCTTCAATCTCTCAACTTCTATGGCATCATGGTATCGTTAATTGAGATCGGTTCAAAGTCTATTCTACTTCCCAAGCAGGAGGGAATCCCAAGAGGTTCATCAGAGAACATCGGAACATTTTCGTACAACAAAATACTTCCAATGCCAGAGCTTTCTAAGGGTGAATACTAATAGGTGTCAGGAGAAATTTGACAATCAAATGAGATCGAAGTAAATGTTTCCATAGCAACATTAATCTTAAGAGATTTAAGTGGTAGAAAGCCATCACAACAAAGTGGGATGAAAAATAGATTGCTAAAAGTCTTATATCAGATATGGTAGTCTTTGGTAGCTTTATGAAGAGCCAGCCAATCCATAAACCAAGGACCTCAAAATCAATATATCAAAAGTAAATGGATTCGTAGATCGAATACGGTCGTCAAGCCAGACGGGTAGTTCATGTATCAACGTCAAGTACATGGTTCATCATAGTGTTGAGATAGATAAACGAACAGTTCAAGGTGTTGGAATTTTGTTTAGCTTTTTAGCATAAGTGGCAGGTAGGGTGTGTATCAATAGTAATACGAACATCGTATAACCGTCAAAAGTGAGATATATGGTATATTAGTTATCAGCATCATCATGCTCAGTTAACAATTCCGTACTGAGATAGTATTTACATCATATCCTTCCAAAGGAACTGGTTGGCAGATAAGGTTCATCATTCAAAGGGAAGGGATAAAACTTCCTATATCCATAGTTAATAATCACCAGAGTTCTAATAGGAGTAGTAATGGATTTTGCAGGACTAAGTAGTATCAGATGATACATTTATATCCAGTATGAGTAATGAATTCATAGAATGTGTCAAACACATTAGGGTTAAATGACCTTCGGGATGGTCGGAAAGGTATCAAACTGTTTATCAACAGATGGAAGTGGAGATCAGAATCGGAAGTGAAACCTAAATGGTGCAAGGTATCCATGAAGTTTTCGAGGAATCCCAAACTTACTTGGTTACTAAGTTTAAGTTGCAAAACTTTCTAGCTTCTGAAACAAATGTTCTTATAAGGCTTAGCTAAAGGCAAAGACACGAATCAGAGTGATGCGGAAGCAATGCTACTTACATAGATGTCCTAGTCTACCCATTCCTCACCGGTAATAACTTAAGTTCTTATGGGGAAATCCTAAAGCAAATTCTCAAAGGTTGTCTTATGAGCGCCTACAGTGGAAACTTAATGGTCCAAACTTCACACGTCAAGGGTAAATGTATTACAAGTCGCAGCCTGTCTCTCTGATACCATAATTGTAACACCCCAACCCGACAAGGGCAAAGATATCACAAAAATGGTTTCATATCAGATCAAAACAAAGCATACATTTACAGTAATACAAGAATCTCAAAGGTTACAAATGCGAATACAAATTCTAAAAATATGATATCTTCTAATCAACTCTAATCCAGAATAACTATCACGTCTTCGAAGTCCAAGGTACTCTCCACTCATTCCCAGCTCCCTACTAAACCTGTCGCAGGAAAAGAAATGCGGCTGAGCTTAAAAAGCCCAGTGAACAGATATATATAAACGAAAACGAAAGCAAAAGGAAACGAACATTTATGGTATAGTGCAATGGAATAACATAAGGTATAGACAAAGGTACAAAGTAAGAAAGGGAAAGGATAGGTCAGTAATCCACCACGAGCCCGAACACAAATCAAATATAGTAACCATGTCTTCATAATCATATAGAGGGGAGACCTCTCAGATAATCAAATAATATGAGGGGTGTCCTCATTTTTCAAATAGAGTAGCTAGCTCCCGAACTTGTGAAAGACGTGGATTGCACCCAGCATCAGTCACCGAACAATATATAATATCAAATCATGTTAAATCCACGAACACTGACACGAACCTAGGATGCATGCATACGCCCCCCGAACAATAATATAGGCCATAATAAATATAATGTGCATGCAACGAACAATATGGGGACGGTGTGAGAAATCACTCACCCACACGTGAGTCATGCCACTGGTGCATCAATGACACGGCCATGTTACCTTCATGGCTAGGAAACGAACTTGGCTCGGGTATCAAACTGAAGGGTCAAAGGTCCAAATCATTATCAAAGGTCCAAATCTTTACAAAGGTTCAAATAGTCAAAGTCATCGAATCATAATCAAAGTCCAAATATCAAAGGTTCATGGTAAAGGTCGTATCCCATATCAAAGTCAAATAAATCCAAACGAACTGATCAAAGGTTCATAATCAACTGGTTTCTTTTAAGAAATCTTTATCCACTGGTTTTCATTAAAATGATCTTTAATAACTGTTTTTACAAAAGTAGTCTTTAAAAGTAGTTTTCATAAAAGTTTAGTAAAATTCCAAATAAAAGTGGTATCGCATATTTCATAACCATCATTTTAAAATAAGTATTCCTCAAAACATTTCCATGATATAATTTAAAAAGGTTTTCACATTTAGTTACCAAAATCAAAATGAACCTTCGAAGCATCAAGTGACTCGAATACTAATATCCCAAGGTAACGAACGAATATCAAATAGATCATTATAGAGGCTCAAAGAAAAAGGGTCATATCGAACATCAAAGTCAAATCGAATCAAATAAACGAACCAAAGTGTAGGGGAACATAGCAATGGCTTAGGGAATCTTAAAGTGAATCAAGATCAATGAGTCATGAGAGGGAAAACACCCTTACTGAAAAAGGGTAGAATATCTGTACCTTAGACCGCAAGTGAACTCACAACTAGAAACATAAGGATCGGAAACAAACTCCCTCTTCAGCGAATCTACCTGAATTCATGATCGTCTTATTAATGACTTATTTTAAATCAGATTACTTATTTTAGTCGGCTTTTCATTTCTAGTAACTTTCCATTTTTGTCAAGTTTTCCGGTTAATAACGTTTAGGATTAAAATACGTCAATTAAATAGCGTAGAGTTTATAACGACGTCTTTTAATAATTTAGGGTTTAAACTGTCATTTATTAAAGTTTAGAGGCTAAAGTGTAAATTACATAGTTATGAAAATTCTTATAATTGCACATTTTAAACACCTCGACTTCATGCAACAAAATCTTAGGCAGGTTTAATGTGTTATTATCATTTATGGCTTGAAATCCTTATATTTATATTAAGCTCCATACCTTGACATCAGTCCAACTCACCCATTAACCCTTTTTGAATTTATTCTTTCGACCCATTTTAACTACCTAACTCTCAACACACATGTATGCACACCTTATACGATTAATCCCACACCGTGACACACAAGTTTTAAAACACGATTATTTTACTCTAACATTTCAAATGAAAAACAAAGTTACCCAACCCCTTCTCGTATGCCTTTTTGCGAACACAAAGAGCTCCAATTAAATGACTCAATGTCTTGACCAAGCCTCATGTATATAATTCGATCTCTTAATCCCATGCATACGTACAGTTACAATTCACCATTTAAATTCTAAATACTAGCATGGCCTTATATTTTATAATTTGACCCCAACACACTCATACATTCGACACCCCATTCACACTTATACACAATCAAATCTTCGTACCATAACCTTCATATAGACATACAACAGGTACGCTATATATGTGCCATAATGATTTTATTTCATGCAAACAACAGATTTTAAAACAGACCATGAAACCCTCTAAAACGACACATACACTGGTTCTTTACATTTGATTCGAAAAATGTTTAGGCGAGACAATATTGGTACACAACATCACGCGACATCGTTCGACTCTCCTATAGCATGCAACGTCGCTAAGGTACAAACTACCGCCCTATATGCCCTCGTTAGACTATCATTAAAGACCAAACTCACACACGAGATGATAATATCGCGATACCAGACCATGCTAACTCAAGGCAGAAATAATCACACACCGCTACTACCAGTTGATTCACGTATTAACAAGCCAACATCAAAACAAGAACACCCCATACGAATACACATATGTGCTTATACGTTTTATGATTTTATGTGATAAGTTATCTTCTTCGTATGTCCATATTAACAACCACATATATGTTAGTTTTTCTTGATAATACTCGTAGTATAACACAAGGACGATTAAAGATTACCTCAAGCCGATTATGAGGACGAATCAAGGAACCAAATGAACACTTTCAAGTCGAATATCACGATCATACCGAAGCTTCAAACCCAAGGGTTCCGATCATTACTTTGCTTAAAACCATACGTACAATTTGGATCTCGAAAGAAATTATAGGCTGCCGTCTCTTTTATGTATTTGTTTAGGGTTTGTGTGAGAGTGGAATTGTGAGACTTGGTTTGGAATTTCATTAGTTTTTTTTCAATCTGCTTAAAGAGGAGACAAAAAGGAAAAACTTGTGTGTAGAGGCTTTGTTACACATGAACGAAATAAGTGTGTA
Organism: Artemisia tridentata subsp. tridentata; assembly: GCA_021014915.2. Lineage (NCBI taxonomy): Eukaryota > Viridiplantae > Streptophyta > Magnoliopsida > Asterales > Asteraceae > Artemisia > Artemisia tridentata. The sequence goes on from CP139507.1 coordinate 223,391,863, forward strand.
GAGGGAAGAAGTAAGAAGAATGTCGTCCTATTAATTTGCCAAGACGTGTGGATTCAAAAAGGAAAACTTGTGGAGTTAAAAATAGAATGCCTTGTTTTTTTTTTGAATGTAGATTGAGACGTGATTGGAGATTGAAATTATCCGAAAATCATGGTAATCAATGAGTGATATTCGGCTACCATATTTTGGCTAGAAAGCTGGATCTTAACTGATCAAATTCACATTCGGTAATAAAGGGCAGAACAAATATCACATTCATTTTAATATTTGTATAATTTAGGTCTATCTTAAATTAATGTATAACTTATAGTTTTTAATCGTAAGAAATTTCTAAATACCAACTTAGGTTAGGTAATTTCATAATCCTTATATTAATTTACTTAGTCCTTATAAAATTTCAATTTAGAGGGTATTTTGGTCATATCAGTTTGTGGTAATTTTGGGGTTTTACATTTTTCCTGTTGCCTTCCAAACTTTCTTACTTCTTTTAGTTTTTCTAACATAATTAACATGGGGAGGTGCATGAGGCATCAGAAATGACACAACACATTCATCATGATTAGCAGAAAATAAGCATTTGTCACATGTTTTACAGACCAAATTAGAATTCGAATTAATTACAGAACTTTTAATACTAGAATCAACACGATTCAATCTAGTCTTTGCAAACTTATTGTTCCTAGGTTGGGCTTCTACACTCTTCTTGTGATCACTCTTAGCTGGCGTAGTCCTATCATTCCTTGTATTGCCTTTAGGCTTTGACCCGCAAGCTTGGGTGTCACTTTTCACTCCTGTAGAAGTAACGATGGGAACATTAGTTTGTTTCACTAACACATGTTTTCCTGATTTTGATGTGCTGGGTTCTGATGTAGTACATGGTAAATCAAAGGCTACATGTTTGTTCTTAACAGTGGATGATGATGCAACAAATCTATCTCTATGGCTGTTAAACTTAGGGACTGAGCCTATGGCATATTCTAAGTTTTCCTGAATCCTTTTCGTGAGTTTGTAGGCATAAACAACTGCCCTATCAAGTGGCTTTTCAGTTCTATCCTCTTCAACTACCTCACGAAGTGTGTCAAGGCCCTCTCTAAGATAATCGAGATATGTATGATGGGCAAAGCTATTATTTCTAAGGTTAAATGGAATACGCCCAACATCAACATCATACTTTTTACTAGCAGTAGCCTTTGGTGCATCACAATTACAAGTGATGCATGACATTTTACCTTTCACCTGAGCCTTAAGATTCTCAATTTCATTTGTCAAAGAGGTTATTTGATCATTGTGACTGCTTCTTGTAACTTTAATAGAATCATATAACTCTTTGAAATGTTGTTTGACCTTAGAAATTTCTTCTCGATAACACTCATTTTCATGATGTAACTTATTTATGGTGTTTTGATATTGAAAATTATGAGAATCTGAAGACGAAGGTTTATTGGTGCCATACTCATCACACTTGTTGGATTTCAATTGGGCAATTTGGGCCCTCAGCAGTCGAATCGTGTTCGTGTGAGCTTGAATTTTCTCATCTCGTTTGCTTAATTCAAAATAAGTATAAAATTCAGGAGCATCCAAGGATGTCTTGTCATTTGATATTTTGAGTTTTTCATTTAAATGTTGATGTTTCATTTGCAAATTTAGATAATCAACTTCTAGTTTTGAAAAACGTTTAACCATATTATCATGGTCATCATTTTGAATTTTTTCAAGCAATTTTAAATTCTCCCCCTCAAGCTCAACAACACGATTCTGGGTGACATTTAATGCAATAGCATACTCATAAAATTGACAAGCAGACAATGCAGAATCAGTAGCAGTGTAAAATACATCTTGTACAATACATTTAGCAATCAAGTTGTCATTAGTGATGAGTATGTTTTTTCTTTCAATCTCACGACTCTTAAGTTCTTTTGCATATTCATTCACCTCATTTTCCATATCTTTAAACACTACTTTCATTTCTTTTATTTCTGTGTTGAGGGCAGTTTGCAGCCCTTCAAAATGTTCTTTGAGTAGTTTAAAGAATGGTATCACCTCAGTTAAGTAACACCTTTTTGCATGTTCAAAACACCTTTCCCCCTCAATGATGCCGGTTGGTGTGATTCTCTTCTTACATGTTTTATCGAAATCAGCAAACAGTTGCCAAAGCACATATAAGCTAATAAAGGTTTTGCATTCAGTAGGAAGAGACAAAGGCACCAAATTCTTAGGTGTATTGGGAGGATACACCGTTATGGACGCAACTTTTCTAATGAGAGGGGTGTTGGCCTTAAGTTTTTCTTCCTTAAGTTTTTCATTATCTTGTTTCCAGAATATCTGTTCAGGTGTTAACTTCTTTTGAGGAGCAAACAAAGTCAAACGATTTTCCTCACTATAGTCATGGGGTTTGATTATTATTCGTCTAGCTATGCACTCGGGATCCCTCATTTTCTCATTCATTCTTTCCCTTGTTCTCTCACTTAACTCATCCTCCTCTTTAGTGTAGATATGCTCAGGCGGGTCATGATTAGGCATAAACATCACATTAGAATCATTTAATGTAGGTTGGGCTATCTTAGCAATCTCATGAATAGCTAATTTAGATTTACCTACATTGCTTTCACTATGCTTGTCACTTAACTTTCTGTGCTTATACATCATTTGGGTAGTCTGTCTGGTTTGGTCTTGTGTGTACAACTTATCCTCAAGCTTATTCTTTAAGGTTTTGAGTCTAGAAAAATCATTTAAGAGTTCCTTTTCTTTTTCTTTGAATTCTAGCTTAAGTGTAGTCATACACTTTTGTACATCCTGTTTCTGTTTGACAAACTGTTCTAGCTGATTTTTCAAAGAATTCAACTCTTGTTTTAATGGTTCTTCTCTTACTCTAGACTCTTTAATAAGTGTACTCATTTGACCTTCTAATTTTTGCTCACGTTCATTAAGCTCAAACTTAGCACGCCGTTCATACATAGCCAGTTGTTCTTTATAAATGTTTAGTCTAGTGATCAAGTTATCATCAGGGACAGGCAAGTTGTACTCATGGCACTCACATGCATTATCTATGTAACACGCTTTATCTAAGGCACACACATTACTTATAACACAAGCATTATTATTTACAGAAGATTCACCATTTGGTACATCAGGCGAGTTGTTGTGATTCAAATATTGTTCATATGAAATAATATTGCTATTTTCCATGTCAACATTATTTGAATCAGAAACATCTGCCTGTTGTACTTCTTTGGGATTCTTTTGTCCATCAACTATATCATATGTGTCATAAATTTTTAGTACCTCAGATATCACAGATGCACTAGAGGAACCAGCTTGTCGAGGTGATGGAGCCAAGGAAGACAAGTTGGCCATGAAGATGGTTTGAGCAGTAGGTTCATCATCTACATCTGAGTCAAATGCATCACAATCATCCGCTTTGAAGATGTTGGGGTCGTTAAGAGCTAGATCCTGAACTGGTTGCTCATCCACATCTTCATCAAACGTATTTCCCCCATCACCAGCCAAGAACAATAACTCTTCCTCATCCAATACAGCTCCATTCTCTTGAGCTTGCATTAACAGCATCTTGTCTTTGAAGTAATCTGAGTTCTGAGGACGTTTAGGTTGATTGCAGTTTCTGGCAATATGTCCTAGCCCCCCACAATTATAACACTTGATCTGTTTCCCTTGCCCCTGATTGGCATTCCCGGCTCTATTCTGCACATAACCTCGACCTACGTTTCGTCCAGCTCTCCCTTGCACATTCTGAACCACAATTTTCCCATCCTCCACCATTGCTAGATTGCGTGGGTTGGATGAATTCCTTAACTGATTGTTGGTCTGAGGGAGTGATGTTTTAAACTGTTGAACCAGTAGTGATACTTGATTGGTGAGGTTGTCAATCATTTTGTCGGTCTGAGAGTAGCTTGAGTCAAGTTGAGAACTCATAGCAAGTACTGGTGAGTGAAGTTGATGATAGCTTGGGTTGGATGATGATTGGGTTGTTGGTAGAACATTTGTCATAAAAGCCAGTGGATCATTTGGAGTTGAAGGATTTAACTTTTCTCTCAGCACCCGATCGTAGGCAGCATGCTTCTCATGTTGTTGCAGGTAGGCATATAGCTGTTCATAGTTGGTATCCCTTAAACCTTTGTTGAGTTTGACAGCAGTAACAAATCTGTCCCATTCAGGAGTCATGTTGTTCAGAAACTTTGAGTTTAGTTGGATGTTGGGCATAGTCATTCTGATCATCCTCATATCATTCACCAACTTATGAAATCTCACATAGTAGTCTGTGATATTCTCTCCTGGGTTCATTTTGAAATGCTCGAACTCATCATACAGCTGTGACTCACGGTCTTCCTTTGTGAGTTCTGACCCTGCCAACAACATTTTAACATTGTCCCACACAGCTTTAGCTTCAGTGTTGAAATTGATGAGCTTGTATACATCCTTTGGCAGACCTTGAATGACAATGTTTGAAGCTCCAATGTCAGCATCATACCTCTTCTTTTCTTCTTCATTAAGATCATTGTAGTTTCTAGGTCTGTCGATTCCCAAAGTTACAGTCCCATCTTCACCAGTTGTAACAACATCTCTGGTGGTACCCATCTGATATGGTCCTTCGTCAATTGACTTGAGAATGTTAACTCCATTTTCTTTTCCCAAGCAGTAAAGTCTTATCCGTTGTGCCCAAGACTCATAATCCGTCCTATCGAGCATAGGTGGACGAGTGTCAGATCCTGCAGCTTGAATATCATCTGATGAGGTGCTTGATATGGTAGCCATAGTCAATACGGGATTTTACAGATCTTATGATTTAACCGAGAAATCGAATCTTTCGCGGGAATTTCTAAAATCACCAAGACACAAACCGCAACGGGAAAATAGCAACCTTGAGTATACAAACCGCAAGATACAAGCCGCAACCCTAAGGACACAAACCGCAATGACAAACCGCACACCACAAACCGCACAGACAAACCGCACAGATAAACCGCACAACACAAGCCGCACAGACAAACCGCACAGACAAACCGTACAACACAAGCCGCACAGACAAACCGCACAACACAAGCCGTACAGACAAACCACACAGACAAACAGTACTACACAAGCCGCACAGACAAACTGCACAACACAAACCGCACAGACAACACAATCCGCCAAACACGTCGCTTTCTAAGCGTTTTGTCGTTATTTGCCAAAACCGATAATAAGACAAACCGCTCCTTCGAGGTAACACAAACCGCACCTTTGAACTTGTCTCTGAGAGATAAACAGCAACGAAGAACACCTTTACAAAAACATACGATGCAGCCAAACATCACCACACGAAGCTTGAAACAACGATTCCAAACACCAAACACTACTTTTATGCAATCCCTAAGCTAGAAAGTACAAGATTTAACAACTTCTAACTCCTAAACAAAGCACAAAATAGAATATTTGTCACTTATCTATTCGAACCAAAAACACCCAAAAACTAATCAAATCCGTGAATCCTAACACACATGGACCTAACCATGGCTCTTGATACCAATTGTAGGATATTCACTAACAAATAACACACGTTTAGGATTAGATCTATGGATCGAATAGCAAGAGTTTTAGAGAGAGAAAGAGGTTGGGAACCTTAGAGAGAGAAAGTTATGTGTATTAGATTAAAATGAGAATGAGGTCCAACCCTTCCCAAGAGTGGGAAGGGGTATTTATAGTTCTAACATATTGTGCCCCTAGCGAGCTGTGGAGCGAGCTGACAGAGGGTAAAGACCCGACCCACTCCACAATACTAATTATAACTAATCTACTAATAATATTAGTGATAATCCTACGAGCTATGATGTGCTAATAAGTACTCGGGGTGACCGAGCCTTCAGCTGAATATTCATATTCCTAACACAGTGTAAGAAGCAGACAATTGTGGCAACTTCTATAACTGAAGCTAAGTATGTAGCTGCTGCAAGTTGCTGTGGTCAAGTGCTTTGGATTCAAAATTAGCTGCTTGACTATGGGTATAATTTTATGAACACCATGATATATATTGACAATAGCAGTACAGTTTGTATCATTAAAAATCCAGTACAACGTTCTAAAACTAAGCGCATAGAAATTAGGCATCATTTCATTAGAGACTGCAATGAGAAAAAATTAATTCAAGTGGTTAAAATTGATTCTGATCATAACTTGTTAGCAAGTATTGGAATGCTTAATCCTTAAAGTTTTGAAACTGTGTGTTTTTGTACATTAAAATGGATTTGTACTGCTAGGTTTTTCAATTAGTAATGTTAAGTATAGTTTGTACTGTTAGTACAATATTTGGACAGTTTGTTAAGACTGTTAGTCATATGTTTAAACTATTATGAAGAAAGAGCTTTAAACTTTGTTTTCTTGGTTTTGGACTAACAATTGCAGGTATGGAAGTTTGAGCACAAAGGAATTACAAGTGCATTGTATGAGCAGCATGTGGTAGCTCAGTTGCTGACAAAATAGGTTGATGATGGACAGAGTTTGGGGATCCATTAACAAAGGTTTATACCTAAGTTAATTGATTCTTTAAAACTTCTTTCTTGAAATATTATTATGATGTTTTGTATTGAAATTGATGGCTTAGTTAGTCAGACAGTAACTGACATAACTCACTTTCTACCATTTTATACGTTTGTATAATGAGTTAGTCTAAGGACATCTGGTAGAGAGAATAGCGAGCAAACGTGAATCTAACACTTATGTTAGAGGCAACAACTGCCACGAGCTGGAAAAACTGTCAAGAAAGCTCTTTGAATGAGTTTATCTGTACACAGGCAGTTATTTATGACTGAAATCATTGGTTCTCACACAACTAGAGGTTGTATTAAACCGAAATCTTGATTAAGTGTCTGTCTTTACACTTAATCCCTTCAAAATGGTTGTTAGCAGTAAGGTTTTCAATCAAAATTGAGTTAATACTTCTGAGTCAAATTTTTCCAAAAAGTTTGTACTGCCAGGCTTAAAGTTAGTACTGGTAGGCATAAGTTTGTACTGCTGGATAGTCGTTAGTACTGGTGCGAAATAATAACTTTTTTAAAATAGCCGTTGAAAGTCTGTTGAGGTTTTTACTGCTCAATTCCTTATTTTCAGGGTTTTCCTATTTGGATATTTTCACTTTTAAAGTATTATATTAACCTTATCTTCAATCAAAAGTTATCTTTTGATTAAAGTCGGTTCAATAGAAACCCTAACAAGTCTTTCATAATATCTCAATTCACTTTCTTCTTCTACTTTCTACCCTAAAATTACACTATTCACAGCAGTCAAATCATCTTTTACTGAAAAAATAATGGCTTCTTTATCCTTTGTTGACAAGCATAACGTGGTCGCTTTCATGGAAAAAGCAGAGCATGATGCTACTTTTCATCAGATAGTAGACTTTTTAAATGGTACTCACATAAGGTATTCTTTATTCTTAAATTCCACTATCTATGTTTCCAACATCAAACAGTTTTGGCAGAATGCCACTGTCAAAACACTTGAAAATGGTGACAAAGAGTTAACAGCTAAAGTGGATGGTAAAACTATCACTATTACTGAATCATCACTCAGGAGGCATCTCCACTTGAATGATGACAATGATATTAGTGCTATGCCAAACACTGAAATATTTGAAAACTTAACCAGGATTGGTTACAACACTCAATCACAAGCTTTAACTTTTCAAAAGAGTCGTTTTGCCCCTCAATGGATATTTTTAATTCACACCATCCTTCACTGTATTAGTCCTAAGAAAACCTCATGGGAACAATTCAGCAGCAATACTGCAACTGCTCTCATTTGCTTGGCTACTGACAGAACCTTCAATTTTTCAAAACTCATATTTGAAGGCATGGTTAAAAATGTTGATAGAAAGACAAATTTTTTGATGTATCCCAGGTTCATCCAAACAATTTTGAACATGAGGAAACATCAACTTCTTTCACACAAAACTGTTTATCCAACACCCAAACTTACCCAAAAACTTTTTAGCAACATGAAAATTGCTTCAAAAGGGTATAGTGGGGAAGAAGTTTCACTTTTTGATTCTATGCTCCAAATACAGGGTGAAGGAGCAACATGCCCAGTTGCCTCCCATCACACACCCACACCATCAGAACATTCATCTTCACAATTAGCTTCATCAATACATAAGACTACATCCAGACAGGACTCTGATGTTCCTCAGCACTGAGCTCCTACCCCTCCCAATGTAGCAGATGAAGTTGACTATGTCAGTATGGAAAGGGCTACTTCTACTGTCTCAGGCTTAGAAGATGGGAAGGATAGAAGTAATATAGCTAAGACCCAATCCATGGCAACACCAATAGTACCTAGTACTCTTAGTGGAATCCCAAGCCAAATGGAAACTATAGGTGGCTCAGAAACTCACCATATGGTGGACTATGAGTCTTTGCCCCATGATGCACCTCTCCCTGAAGGTAACACATCAAGAAGTGCTGAGGGCAGCCATACACTTAAGGAATTGATGGTCACTTGTACATAATTGTCTGAGAAAGTAAATAGTTTGGAAGCTGAGCTCAAAAGTCACAAAAAGACCTTTGGAGTAGTCTACACGAAGCTTTTTTTGAAAGTGAAGAAATTATAGTAAACAGTCAAGACACTTCAAAGGAAAAGATCAGCACAAGTGGTGGAATCAACAAGTTCATCTTCTTCATCAAGCTCATCAGATGATCAGGGAAGACATGAAGGTGAGGAATCTTCCAGACAGGGGAGGAAGATTGCCCAGATGGATCAAGATCCTGACATTACTTTGGTTCAAGAAGAGTTTGACACTCAGGGGAGGCAAACAGAGCAGATGGATCAAGGTACTGGTGGCTTAACAAAAGGTACTGGTAGTGCAGACCAAGATACTGCTAGTATTTCTGAACTTGGTACTGCTGGTTCACAAGGTACTACTACTACAATATATACAAGAAGACCAAGGATTTTAAGAGCAGAAAAGGGCAAGGCAATAATGACAGAAGAAGAACCATCTTCTCAGAAGCTATCCAAGAAGGAACAAGCTCAGATTGCTCTAGATGAGGAACTAGCTCAGAAGTTTCATGAAGAGGAGTTAGAAAGGGTAGCTGAAGAAGAAAGATTGGCAGCATTTACGGTTGAAAGAAAGTTTCAGACTGAAGAAGAAGAGAGAGTTGCTCAAATTCTTTCTGATAAGGAATTAGCTGCCAAACTACAAGAAGAAAAAAGATCCAAGTATACCAGAGAAGAACAAGATTCAGCTCTTAATGACTTATTGCAGGAGATCAGAAGGAATCAAAGTAAAAAGAAAGTTTATAAGAAGAAGACTCCTTCAAAAAGTGATCAGTTAAGATATATGATGATTTTCTTGAAACATTAGGATTACTAGAAGGAAATATACTTCAAAAAAAGGTCTCATGAAGAAATTGAGAAGGCTTACATTGAAGCTTATACAAGAATTCAAAAGTCTCTAAGAGATGAAAGTGCAACAGTTGAGACTGAGTCCAGTAAGGGTGTAAAAAGAGGAGTAGAACAGTTGGAATCAGTAGATTCCAAGAAACAAAGAACTGAGGAAGAATCAGTTCAAGAAGAACCAGTTGAGGAAGAATTAGCTGAGAAAGAAGGAAAGACATTGACTGATGAGCAGATCCATAGTATGATAGTAGTGGTTCCAGAATCCCTTAACATTGATCCCCTTCAAGCCAAGCATCCTATTATTGATTGGGAAGTATATTCAGATGGAAGAATAAAGGGATGGAAGATCATTAGGGTAGGAGGAAAATCTGAAGTCTACAAATTCTTTGAAGATTTGATCAGAGCTTTTGACAGAGATGACTTAGATTAGTTATGGAGCTTAGTTCAGGAGAGATTTAAAACCTCAGATCCTGTAGATGATACAGATAAGGAACAATGGGTTGAGCTGAAAGGATTATATAAGCCAGATGGAGGTGAAGCTATATGGAGGTTTCATGCTCCAATCTCAGACATCACATGGAGATTGTTTGATAACTGTGGTGTTCACACAGTTTCCGTGTAACAACCGAGAAATTTCAAGTCATTATTTTTACTAATTTTATTTGCTTATTATGCTATTTTAAGTAAATTGTCTTTTGTCGGGAAAGATGCCCGCGTACGTCGTGACACGTACACTTAAATTCATAATTTGACCTAGACTAAGCCCATTCTACCCATTAATATGATTTATTTTCCCCCACGTACTTGTTTTCATATGGAATAATTTAATTTTCCATTTCTACGCGAAGTGTGCACTTTTTATGTTTTACGCGTTTTCGGCTTGCGGATTAAGCTTTAAAGACATTATAACACTCCGGAAGGCTCGGGAAATATATGAAACATCAAATTAGGTCAATTTAAGTCAATTGAGATATTTTTATGAAAATATTATTATTTAGACTTTTACTTTTACAATCTATGCATAAAACGTTACTAGCTTAGCTCTATAGGCCTTTAAACTTACTCCATGACTAATAACCTTGTACAAAAAGAAAATAAAACCCTCTAATGAACTCACCACTCATCTAAAATACTAAAATAGAATATGATAACAAGTTTTAACATTTTGGAAGTATTGTATTTTTTTACGTTAACTGGTTTTATGTTACGCGTCTTAAAAACTTAACGTTTTAAATACCGGGGATCAAAACTACTTCTGTAACACACTTAAGCTAAAATTATATCAAAATAACCCCCTCACTTTCCCCCTCCCCTTAGGTGGCCGAATTTCATGGCTTCTAGCCAAACCATCCACAAACTCATGCCACATATAATCCACTATCATGCTTTCATTTAAATAGCACTTAAACACAACATAGAGCACATCACCCTTGGTTTTTACTCATAAAAATCTGCATTTTATCTCTCAAATTTCGTGGCATATCAGCCCCAACCCACCCATTATCATTGATTTTCCTACTTCAAAATCTTGTGCACATTAACTAGTCTTTGATCTTGGTAAGTCCCTTGTATCCTTTTAATCTCATTTTCTTTTTATAATTGTTAGATGTTTTTCTAGATCTAAGCTAATAAACTCTTGCATGTGTTATTTTGGAAGAATGATTCAAGATTTCATGGGATTTTAGGTGTTAGATTAGTTAGTTAGGCATGAATGAGTTGGTTAATGCAAGAGTTATTGGGTTTTTGTGATTGTTAATCTTGATTTTCCACCTTGATTGTTAACATAACCATCCTAGATTTTTATTTGAAAACCATTTCATCCCTGGTCACTTTGGTTCATAGATCTAGAAAAACAATTAAAATGATTAAACCTTGCATGCTTTACACAAAAACCCATTCAATAGACATAAAGCATCTTGCTTGTCATTGGTTGAACCTGTCCCAGATTTTATGCAACAAAATCGATTCACTGTTTTTCTCTTAGAAGGTTTTAAGCAAAAATAAAAATATTGGGAGTTCGCCTCAGGGCTTAGGATCATTTCCCCGAAAACCTTAAATCTTAATTCATCCCGGTGATTTTTAGAGAAAATCCACACTAGAACTGGTTCAGGATTGCATGTCAGATTTGATAGGCTATTTACTCTAAAATGTTGCAAAGAACCCTAGGTTGGTAAAAACAAAGAAAAGACCTGTAGAAAACTTTTTCCATAGGCCATATGTCCATTAGACCTGTAGATAAAAGGATATGCTCATTTTTCTAAACTTAATTGGATGCTGGAAGTAAATACATAGAGACATAGGGGTAAATTGGTAATTTCACCTATGTTCTGAAGTTCTCAGTTAAGTGAGCCCTTTATTTTCATATAGTACAGAGTCATACCGTTATAAGCATACAAAGTTCATAATTTTATCCCTTACGGTTTAGAAACGGCGACTCGTTTAGTGCGGTATTTTTATCCAAATTTCCATTAGCTTTGCATTTTAAACCGTTTAAGCTTTTACAAACGTCTTTTCGACCCAGGACTTACTTTAAAACTTTCAACTAAATTAGCTCATTGTATTATAAGTACAAGTACTGAATTAAAACATAAGTATAAGTGTTATACCTTAATCCCCGAGCCTAAGTCGTGTTATATTTGTATAGGTCATTTGCGACTTTTGCGGCCTTTCTCGACGTGCACACTTCTCCAATTTCTGTTGCTACTTCATCGTTGGTGAGTTCATAGCCCCAATTTTTACTTCAATTATTTTACAAACTCCGTGGGGGAGATACATGCTACTTACTGTTATTATGATCAAAACTGCTTGAAAACTGTATTTTGAATTGAAATTGTATGATATCCGATTATTATCATTGCCTAAGTTTCCCATAGGCGAAAGTCCCTTCTTTATCGTGAACCGTTAATCACTTTCGAGTGAACGCGAATACAGTAAACAGATCTATTGGGTACGACAGCCCTCAGGCCAAAATGTGCCAGTTTGGCTATCACATGTATTGTATTCGTATTGTTGATTAGGTACGGCTATTACCTATGTAGAAGGGCAAAATTTATATTCTGTTAGAATATCCCACCATAACGTTAATGTTCGGGGTCCCGAGCTTAGTGCAATAATAACCTTAATAGAATCTACATTTGCTGCTTAGTCGCTTTTATAAATGATATTGTGATCAACAGCTTATAATTAAACTTTATGGATTCACTCAACCTTTGTGTTGACGTTTTAGCATGTCTTATCTCAGGTTTTAATGCATGAAGGTCTTAGTTGGAGTCGCACGGATATCTTTTGAAGACTCGGCATATTCTCACATTTGAAGAGACTTTATTTTAAAGATTTATGTTATGTTTAAACATTTGTGACCTTTTGTAAACATTGTGTTTTATGAAAACTGTTGGGACCTTTTGCAAACACTATGCTTTTAATGTATCAAATGTGAAATACTTTTAAACGTCTCTTTTGAAAGGTCGTTTTCTATGACTTGTACTTTGTGCTAGGAAGTAATACCCTTGTAAACTATCTTCCGCATCAATAATTTTGGGGGTGTTACAGATTGGCATCAGAGCTACAGTTATAGAGAACTGGGTCGTTTTCGAAACCTAGACTATAACTATTTTTCACTAAAGAGTCTCTCATTTCCGTATCCGATATCAGTGCGCATATACCACCAGACTGCCTATGCTGTTATACATATGTCATCACTATTGGTATTATATAAAGTATACTTATATACACTGTTATTTATATAAAGGTTAATTATATAAATGTTTGACTGATTTTGACCTCTTACGCTTATTTCGGAGCTTGAGCTCAAACCCTGTTTTCCTCGATTACATACCTACACTTACATTTTAATGATCTCTTTTATTTTCTCAAACATCGTGAGTATTATTGTGGTCCGCTAAAACTTTTTCATAACCTTTCATGACATTGTTTTACGCAAAACCCGTTACTGTCTATCGATTTCCCTCGGTTGTCTTACTATCTGCCTTTGAAGACGAGTTGGAACATTGGTCCCATACTTTTAGAATTCCTACATCGCCTCGTAAACCATCGCCTAAAGACACGCCGGATGATTAGAGCATGACTTTAAAATGCCGCCTTGGAGCACCATACTTTCGAAACACGACTTTTAACGACTCATTCTTTTTCACTCCTTGTGTTTTAAAGAATCACGCCGCTAGGAATGTAACGCCGAAGCTTGACAACAATTTTTACCTTAACTTAATGCTATCTTTCGATTCCGAGAACAAATTTGGAAACTTCTCGGCCACCATTCTGACACCCACTTCACCAACTTACATACTAATGTCTAGTAGTGAGACAAAGTCATTCGAGGACAAGGCTATAGAGTGTGAACTCAAACCAGAAGATTACTCACTCAAAGAAGAACCCCTCGAAAGAAGAGAAGGAGAACTATTACTGCACCTACTCCTCCCACTCGACCAGAGTCTATCACCAGAGAGCCCATCCACTACAACATCCCATCGTTGGTAACACACATGCCACATCATGAGAGATATTACACGTCAGTAGAAATGAGCTGCAATGGCCAACCTACAGTCTCGTTGGAGCAGAGTCAAGCTCGAGGAGCCAAGTGCGGATCTTACTTAATCAACATTCATGATATTTGTTGACTTTACCATTTATTATTTGTTCTCATTTAACCTCAAACAACTTTCGTGATACTCAATGTCTTTCTCATTTTATGTTGTTCTAATTTAACTCGCACGTTTTCAACGTAACGCTTTTCTCATTTATTGTTGATCCCCATTCATTCTCAATTAGCAATCACAATGCTTATTGTCTTTGTCACTTATTGCGTTTCTCATTAATTGTTTACCCTCAGCTAGCATTCGTGCTGCTTGTTGTATTTCTCATTTATTGTTCGTTCTCATTTCTTCTTCTCATTTAGCATTCGGGATGCACATCATCTTTTTAATTTATTGATTTTCCCAGTTATTCTCATATAACATTCCTGATAATTATGGATTTCATCATTTACCGTTTGTTCACCTTCATGACACCTATTGTCTTTCTCATTTATTGGTTGCTTTCACATTTATCGCCTATCTCATCTGTTCTCATTTAAAGTATTGTTACGCTTATTGCTTTCTTAAATCTTGACTATTAAACTTACTCTCTTTCAACAACCGTGTGTCTATTACCCTTCTCAGTTATTGATTTTCCTTGTTCATTCTCATTTGATATTCGCAATGAACATTGTCTGTCTCATTTATTATTGAAACTCATTTAGAGTTTTGTCCTTCGGTATTGGCCTCTTTTGACTATTGGTTTGATTCGTTGGATGTCTCGATTTATTTGATTATTTGTGTTAATATTCTGTATCTCTTCGCTTTACTATGATTGTAATTTATGCTTCCACTGTTTGTGTTAATTTGAGTCATTGATCTTTCACACACCCTTTCATTTGCTTCTTCGTTCGTAGAAATATCAAATTTTCTTCCGAGCACTCTATGCTCATACTAGTACGAATGATATGGACATCTTAATCCACTCATTATTGTTCTGATTCATTGATCCTTTCATTTGCATCGATTGATGACAGTTTGCTTCTTTGTTCGTACAAATACCTAATCTTTCTTTTGAACCCTTTTACACATGCTAGTAGCAATATTTTTGACATCAAAATTTTGATCCACTAATGCTATTCATTGACCCTCTGGTTACATTATTGGATAATGACTTGCTCCTTTGTTCATACAGATATCTAATCTGTCCCTTTTAAGCAGTCTTTGCTCCTAAAACATTACACTCGACAGAATTCTATTACTATTTTTGTGATTCATCAAGATCTTTCGTTGGTATTATTAATTACTTCTTGTAACTATCTTTTACCCCAAGGCATTGGCATCTACTTCTTTCAACTGATAGTACGCTCCCGTAGTAATCCCATTCGCATTTATCATTAGTACGCATCATGGCGTAGAAACAACACTCCAGGACAACAGGATGCAGCAGTAAAAGATCGTTAGGAGAGTTACGTGAAAGTTCGCCACGAAGGAACGTGCTATGTTTCAGAAAACGAGAAAACTGAACTCGATGTACGTTGAATGCTACAAGAATTTGGCAAAAGCTGGACCGGTAGCTTATTGACTTGAATTTCTGCAAGAGCTCAGTAGTGTGCTCAATACATTTCACGATTTGAACTCGAAGAAGTGCCTATCGGATGAAACCCTCGTCATTTCACTAGAGGAGATTCAGCTTGACTACAAGGTTAACTTTAATAAGGAACCAGTTAAGATCATAAAATTACTTGACTTAACCGAACATTACATCATCATTCCTCAATTATACATAGCCTAATTACCTATGTCTAATTCAGGAGGGATCATGTTATGCTGGGAGCAGTCACCTGTATGATTTATTAAAAACTACTTTTCACTTATATCCTTAAAACAATTTGTGAATTTTCTTAAGATTACACAACTAATCAGACTCTTATCCTGCCTTCACCATGTAAAATCAGCCTCATTCGACACCATATTCCGAGGCAACTAATCAAACTACATCGCTAATTATCTTAGAAACCATTCGCTTTAAGTACCATCATTACTTTTTCTGACACACCGTCAGCCGATAAGATAAACTGAATCACGAGGACGTGATTCCTTTTTAACGGATGGGTAATGTAACAACCGAGAAATTTCAAGTCATTATTTTTACTAATTTTACTTGCTTATTATGCTATTTTAAGTAAATTGGCTTTTCCGGGAAAGTTGCCCGCGTACGTCGTGACACGTACACTTAAATTCATAGTTTGACACAGACTAAGCCCAGTCTACCCATTAATATGATTTATTTTCCCCCACGTACTTGTTTGCATATGGAATAATTTAATTTTCCATTTCTACGCGAAGTGTGCACTTTTTACGTTTTACGCGTTTTCGGCTCGCGGTTTAAGCTTATAAGACATTATAACACTCCGGAAGGCTCGGGAAATATATGAAACAAAAAATTAGGTCAATTTAAGTCAAATGAGATATTTTTATGAAAATATTATTATTTAGACTTTTACTTTTACAATCTATGGATAAAACGTTACTGGTTTAGCTCCATATTCCTTTAAACTCACTCCATGACTAATAACCTTGTACAAAAAGTAAATAAAACCCTCTAATGAACTCATCACTCATCTAAAATACTAAAATAGATTATGAAAACAAGTTTTAACATTTTTGGAAGTTTTGTACTTTTTTACGTTAACCGGTTTTACGTTACGCGTCTTAAAAACTTAACGTTTTAAATACCGGGGATCAAAACTACTTCTATAACACACTTAAGCTCAAATTATATCAAAATAACCCACTCACTTTCCCCCTCCCCTTAGGTGGCCGAATTTCATGGCTTCTAGCCAAACCATCCACAAACTCATGCCACATATAATCCACTATCATGCTTTCATTTAAATAGCACTTAAAAACAACATAGAGCACATCACCCTTGGTTTTTACTCATAAAAATCTGCATTTTATCTCTCACACCCATTATCATTGATTTTCCTACTTCAAAATCTTGTGCACATTAACTAGTCTTTGATCTTGGTAAGTCCCTTGTATCTTTTTAATCTCATTTTCTTTTTATAATTGTTAGATGTTTTTCTAGATCTAAGCTAATAAACTCTTGCATGTGTTATTTTGGAAGATTGATTCAAGATTTCATGGGATTTTAGGTGTTAGATTAGTTAGTTAGGCTTGAATGAGTTGGTTATTGCAAGAGTTATTGGGTTTTTGTGATTGTTAATCTTGATTTTCCACCTTGATTGTTAACATAACCATCCTAGATTTTTATTTGAAAACCATTTCATCCCTGGTAACTTTGGTTCATAGATCTAAAAAAAGAATTAAAATGATTAAACCTTGCATGCTTTACACAAAAACCCATTAAATAGACATAAAACATCTTGCTTGTCATTGGTTGAACCTGTCCCAGATTTTATGCAACAAAAACAATTTACCATTTTTTCCTCAGAAGATTTTAAGCAAAACTAAAAACATTGGGAGTTAGCCTCAGGTCTTAGGATCATTTCCCCGAAAACCTTACATCTTAATTTATCCCGGTGATTTTTGTAGAAAATCCACACTAAAACTGGTCCAAGATTGCATGTCAAATTTGATAGGCTATTTACTCTAAAATGTTGCAAAGAACCCTAGGTTGGTAAAAACATGAAAGTTGGAGCTAAGACCTGTAGAAAACTTTTCCCACATGCCATGTGTCCATTAGACCTGTAGATAAAAAGAGATGCTCATTTTATTAAACTTAATTGGATACTGGAAGTAACTACATAGAGATACAGGGGTAAATTGGTAATTTCACCCATGTTATGAAGTTCTCAGTTAAGTGAGGCCTTGATTTTAATATATTACAGAGTCATACCTTTCTAAGAATATAAAGTTCACAATTTTATCCCTTACGGTTTAGAAATGGCGACCCATTTAGTGCGGTATTTTTATGCAAATTTCCATCAGCTTTGCATTTTAAACAGTTTAAGCTTTTACAAACGTCTTTTCGACCCATGACTTACTTTAAAAATTTCAACTAAATTACCTCATGGTATTATAAGTACAAGTATTGAATTAAAACATAAGTATATGTGTTATACATTAATCCCTGAGCCTAAGTCGTGTTATATTTGTATTGGTCATTTGCGACTTTTGCGGCCTTTCTCGACGTGCACACTTCTCCGATTTCTGTTGCTACTTAATCGTTGGTGAATTCATAGCCCGAATTTTTACTTCAATTGTTTTACAAACTCTGTGGGGGAGATACATGCTACTTACTGTTACTATGATCACAACTGCTTGAAAACTGTATTTTGAATTGAAATTGCCTAAGTTTCCCACGGCCGAAAGTCCCTTCGTTATCGTGAACCGTTAATCACTTGTGAGTGAACGCGAATACAGTAAATAAATCTATTGGGTATGATAGCCCTCATGCCGAAATGTGCCAGTTTGGCTATCACATGTATTGTATTCGTAATGTTGATTAGGTACGGCTATTACCTATGTCTAGGGGCAAAATTTATATTTTGTTAGAATATCCCACCATAACGTTAATGTTCGGGGTCACGAGCTTAGTGCAATAATAACCTTACTAGACTCTGCATTTGTTGCTTAGTCGCTTTTATAAATGATATTGTGATCAACTGCTTATAATTAAACTCTATGGATTCACTCAACCTTTGTGTTGATGTTTTAGCATGTCTTATCTCAGGTTTTAAGGCATGAAGGTCTTGGTTGGAGTCGCACGGATATCTTTTGAAGACTCGACATATTCTCACATTTGAAGAGACTTTATTTTAAAGATTTATGTTATGTTTAAACATTTGTGACCATTTAAAAACATTGTGTTTTATGAAAACTGTTGGGACCTTTTGCAAACTCTGAGCTTTTAATGTATCAAATGTGAAATACTTTTAAACGTCTCTTTTGAAAGGTCGTTTTCCATTACTTGTACTTTGTGCTAGGAAGTAATACCCTAGTAATGTATCAAATGTTACATTCCACTAAAGCAGGATTGGAAATTTATATGTTAGTGGATAAGGATTATCCACTCAGAGCAGTAATCTTATTGGCTATGCTGTCATCAACACTTAAAGTTGAAGAAGATTCAGAGATGGTAGATGAACTAATCAGAAAAATATTTTAGCTTGCAGAACAGAGAAAAGCCAGAAGACTAAGATTAACTAGGTAGTGTTTGGAAGAATCCTCACATCCTCATTTAATTCAGAGATACTTGATGATTTAGGATAAATCACAAGTTTAGGGGAGGATTGTTGGGAATTAAATGTCTCAGGAGCTAGTACTACAGGAGAATTACACTAACAGTACAAACTGTTAGTGTATAAACTGAAGAACTGCTGAAGTATAGCTGACAGTACAAACTCTGAAGTTAGTACTTCTAGTTGTGTCAATGGTAATGTTGCATGGATAAACATTTAGAAGATATGTATTAAGGATAAGTATGGAATAGATCTTTTGTATATCTTAATTAGTTAGAATTATACGGTAGAATACTTATCTTGTAAAGGACTCCTCAAGTCTATAAAAGGATGTTAGGAATATAAATATTCATGTGAAGACTCGGTCACCCCGAGTATCTGTTAGCATTAACTAGCTCGTAGGATTATTAGTATTATTAGTAATAGTTTAGTTATTAAAGTATTTGTGGAGTGGGTCGGGTCTTTACCCTCTGTCAGCTCGCTGCACAGCCCACACGGGGCATTTAATATGTGTGTATAAATACCCCTCTCCCACCAAGGGAGAGGGTTGGACCTTCTCATAGTTTAATCTAACTTATCTATTTTCCTCTCAAGGCTCCTAACTCTCTCATCTCTTTCTTTATTTCATTCGACCACAAATCACAAGAAACACACGAGTTATACTATCTAGTTACTTACAATTGGTATCAAGAGCCAAGGCTAGGTTCAAGTAAGTGTAGATGTTCGGATTTGTGGTTTAGTTTTAAGTTTTTTTTGTGTTTTTCTTTGGTTCTGCAAAAAACGCAAGAAAACATCAAAGTTGACCATAGTTTGTGTTAAAGGCGTGTACTTTCATGTTTAAAATGGTTGTATAAGCTTTGGTTAGTGGTTGGATAACGTGTATCATTAGTTTACTGAGTGCTAGAGGGTATTCGAGTGGGTTTTATGCTTTGTTCTTGGCTGCGGTTTGACATTCGGACGAGCTTTCTTCGCTGCGGTTTGTCTCTCGTTCAAGGATTCGTGGTTGCAGTTTGAGCTATTTGGGAAATTGTTGGTTGCGGTTTGCCAAGAATCTCTGACAGCGGTTTGGATTTTAACCATAACGGGAAATACGACAAAAAGTACTAAAAGTGACGGGTTGTCCTTTTGCTGCTGTGGTTTGTGTTCTTTTGTCCTTTGCGGTTTGTCGATTAGTGTCTGCAGTTTGACTTTTTGCGGTTTAGGTCTTTGCGGTTTATGTATTTGCGGTTTGACTCTTTTTGGCTTAAGTCTTTGCCGTTTGACTCTTTGCGGTATAAGTCTTTGCGGTTTAGGTCTTTGCGGTTTGACTCTTTGCGGTTTATGTCTTTGCGGTTTGACTCTTTGCGGTTTGACTCTTTGCGGTTTAGGTCTTTGCGGTTTGACTCTTTGCGGTTTAGGTCTAAACGTTACGGTTTGTCTTGTGTGACTACGGTTTGAGCATTGCGGTTTGGTACTCTGGTTCTGCATTTTGACCATTGAGGTGCTATGGTTTATCCATTGTGGTTTGTTGAGTGTAATTGCGATTTGGGTGTTGCAGTTTGATACAGAAGTACCTATTTCTCGGTTTAAATCAAAGAATTGTAAAATCCCGATCACTTCAACATCATGACGAGCACAGCTTCTGATGACATTCAAGCAGCCGGGTCCTATACCCGTCCTCCTATGCTTGATAGGACAAACTATGAATCATGGGCACAACGAATACGGCTTTACTGCTTGGGCAAAGAAAATGGATTTAACGTTCTTAAATCCATTGATGAAGGACCATTTCAGATGGGCACCACCAGAGACGCTGTTACTACCGGTGAAGACGGAACTGTCACTTTTGGTATCGACAGGGCTCGAATTTACAATGATCTTAATGAGGAAGAAAAGAAGAGGTATGATGCAGACATTAGAGCCTCCAACATTGTGATTCAAGGACTTCCCAAAGATGTGTACAAGCTTATCAACTTCAACACCGAAGCCAAAGCGGTTTGGGACAATGTCAAAATGCTTCTTGCTGGTTCTGAATTAACCAAAAAAGATCGTGAGTCACAACTGTACGATGAGTTTGAGCATTTCAAAATGAACCCGGGTGAGAACATTACTGACTACTATGTGAGATTTCACAAGCTTGTGAACGACATGAGAATCATCAGGATGACAATGCCAAACATCCAACTCAACTCAAAGTTTTTGAACAACATGACACCAGAATGGGACAAATTTTTTACTGCAGTAAAACTCAACAAAGGATTGAGAGATACAAATTATGAACAGCTGTATGCCTACCTACAACAACACGAAAAGCAAGCTGCTTATGATCGTCTGTTGAGAGAAAAACTAAATCCAACTGCACCAAATGATCCACTTGCATTTGTTGCAAATGTTCAGCGAATCAACCAATCTTCATCTGATCAAGCTTATCATCATCCCTATTCATCACCATCTGCTATGAATCCACAACTGGATTCAGGTTACTCTCACACCGACAAAATGATTGATAACCTCACCAACCAAGTTTCCTTACTTGTTCAACAATTCAAAGCAGCAATCCCTCAAACTTACAATCAACTCAAAACTTCATCAAACCCACGCAATCAGGCAACTGTGGAGGATGGAAGAATTGTGGTTCAAAATGTTCAGGGGAGGCAGAACTTGAATCAAAGGAACATGGGTCGAGGTAATGTGCAGATCAGAGTAGGGAATGCAAATCAAGGGCAATGGAAGCAACCCAAGTGTTACAACTGTGGTGGACTTGGACACATTGCTAGAAACTGCAATCAGCCAAAGCGTCCACAGAACTCTGACTATTTCAAGGACAAGATGTTGTTGATTCATGCTCAAGAGAATGGAGCAGTGTTAGACGATGAAGAGTTGTTGTTTCTTGCTGGCGATGGGGGAAATACTTTTGATGCCGATGTGGACGAGCAGCCGGTTCAGGACCTTGCACTAAATGATCCCATCATCTTCCAAGCTGATGACTGTGATGCTTTTGACTCTGATGTAGATGATGAACCAACTGCTCAAACCATCTTCATGGCTAATCTATCCTCTGTTGTCTCATCACCTCAACAAGCTGGACCCTCCAGTGCATCTGTGATTACTGAGGTACTAAAGCTTTATGATACATATAACGTGGTAGATGAACAGAAGATTCCCAACGAAGTACAACAGACAGATGTTGTTGAATCAGATACTGTTGACATGGGAAATAGTAATATTATTCCAAATGAACAATATGTGAATCACAACAACGTGTCTGATGTACCAGGTTGTGCATCTTCTGTTGAAAATATTGCTTGTGTTGTAGATAATGCTTGTGAGTGGCATGAGAACACTGTGTTTGTCCCTGATGACACCTTGACCACTAGACTAAACATATATAAAGATTAGGTGGCCATATATGAACAACGTGCTAAATTTGAACTAACTGAACGTGAGCAAAAAATAGAAAGTCAAATGCGTACACTTATAACATAACGTAATGTAAGGGAAGAAACATTGAAACAAGAGTTGAATTCTTTGCAAAAACAGCTGGATCAGACTGTTAAACAAAAACAGGAGGCCCAAGAGCATGTAAATACACTAAATCAAGATTTCAAAGAAAAAGAAACAAAACTCTTAAATGATTTCTCCAGACTTAAAATGTTAAAGAATAAGCTTGAAAACAAACTGTACACACAAGCCCAAACCAGACAAACTGCTCAAATGATTCAAAAGCACAAAAGTTTGTGTGATAATCATAGTGAAAGTAATGTAGGTGAACCTAAATTAGCTCTCCTTACTAATGCTAAAGTAGCCCAACCTGCCTTATATGAGGCAAATGTGATGATTATGCCTGGTCATGCCCCTCCTGATGTTTCATCATTAGAAGAGAGTAATGAGATTGAAGTGAGAAATAGAGAAAGAATGACTGAGAAAATGAAGGATCCCAAATGCATAGCCAATCGAATCATAGTCAAACCCCATGATTATTATGAGGAGAATCGATTGACTATGTTTGCACCTTAAAAGAAGTTAACGCCTGAACAAATATTTTGGTCTTTAAACATAGAAAAGAGAAAGGCCGATGAACTTAAAGCCACAACTCTGCCCCTTAGGAAAATTACGGTTGCAACGGTGTATCCTCCCAATACACCTAGGCATTTAGTTCCTCTAATTCTTCTTACAGAATGTAAAACTCTAATTAGCATATATGCACTTTGTCAACTATTTGCTGATTTTGATAAAACATGTAAGAAGAGAATTACACCAACAAGAATTACTGAGGGGGAAAGGGGTTTTGAACAAAAAAAAAAAGGTGTTACTTAACTGAGGTCATTCCATTCTTTAAACTACTCAAAGAACAGTTTGAAAGGATGCAAAAAACCCTTAAAACTGAAGTAAATGAAATGAAAGTTGTGTTTAAAGATATGGAAAATGAGGTAGCTCAAAATGCGACAGAACTTAAGAGTCGTGAGATTGAGAGAAAGAATATTCTCATCACCAATGAGAATTTGATTGCTAGATGTATTGCACAAGATGTATTTTATACTGCTACTGATGCTTCATTAACTGCCTCTCAATTTCATGAGTATTCTATTGCCATGAATGTTACCCAGAATCGTGTTGTTGAGCTTGAGGGGGAGAATTTGAAATTGCAAGAGAAAATTCAAAATGATGACCATGATAACATGGTCAAGCGTTTTTCAAAACTAGAGGTTGATTTTCTTAATTTGCAAATAAAATATCAACACTTAGAAGAAAGATGTAAAATATCAAATGCCAAGACATCTTTGGATGCTCCTGAATTTGATACATATTTTGAATTAAGCAAACGTGATGAAAAAATTCAAGCTCACACTAACACGATTCGACAATTGAGGGCCCAAATTGCCCAATTAAAGTCAAATAAGAGTGATCCAATTGGCACCAATAAACCATCGTCTATAGATTCTAAGAATTTTCACTTTCAAGACATCATCAATAAGTTACACTATGAAAATGAGTGTTTTCTAGCTGAAAATTCAAAAGTCAAACAACATTACAAAGAGTTATATGACTCAATTAAAGTCACATGAAACCGTCATTATGAAAAGATAGCTTCTTTGTTAAATGAAATTGAGAATCTTAAGACTCAGGTGAAATGGAAAATGCCAATTATCACTTGTGATAATGTTGTTCCAAAGGTTTCTGCTTGTAATAAGTATGTTGTTGATGTTATGCCTATTCTATATCCCCTTAGGAACAATAGGTCTGCCCATAAAGTATATCTCAATCACCTTAAGGATAGCCTTGATACACTTCGTGAGATCGTAGAAGAGGATAGGATAGAAAAACCACTTGATAGTGCAGTTGTGGATGCCTGCTTCCTCGCCAAACGGTCTCAGGAATTTCTAGAATATGTCATTGGCACATGCCCTAAGATTGATAAAAAAAGAGATAGATTTTTGGCATCATACTCTACGACTAAGAACAAGCAATTAACCTTTGATCTACCACCGAGAACATCAGAACCCAGCACATCAAAATCAGGAAAACAAATAGTAGTAAACCAAACTAATTTTCCTATCATTACTTCTACAGGAGTAAACAGTGACACCAAAGCTAGCTGGTCAAAGCCTAGAGGCAATGCAAGGAAAGATAGGACTGTGCCGGCTAAGAGTGGTCACGAGAAGAAAGTAGAAGTCCAACCTAGGAACAATAAGTTTGCAATGAATGGAATGAATCGTGTTGATTCTAGTATTAAAAGTACTGTAACTGATTCGAATTCTAATGCTGTCTGTAAAATATGTAATGAATGTTTAATTTCTGCTAATCATGATGATTGTGTTGTATCATTTTTGATGTCTCCTATACTATCCCAAGTTAAGAATGTTAGGAAAACTGAATTAAGTAAGCAAATTTGTAAAGCAACAGGAAATACGTTTGCTAATGTCGGGTATCAATGGAGACCCACTGGAAGGAAATTCACTTTTGGAGATCAGTGCCCCTTAACTAAATTGAATAACCATAAAGTTTTGATGGTTAAGGAATGGAAACCAACTGGTAGAACTTTACCTTAGTGACACAATGCCCTGCAACTAGGTCAATTGCTACTTCTAGTGTAGTTTCTACTATAAATACAACAGCATCTGTGAATCCTATAGTTCCAAAATTTGTGTGTGCTAACTAAACGGACCCCAGCTGCACGTGGGGATCCACATTTTTCAGTTATCCGTCATTTTCTGTTTTCAAATGCAGGTCGTACAAATCATCCTTTGGTATTTGGACTCAGGCTGCTCAAAACATGTGACTGGGGATCGCTCACGGCTCAAGAATTTCATGAAAAAGTTTATTGGGACAATTAGATTCGGGAACGACTATTTTGGGGCAATTATGGGTTACGGAGATTATGTGTTTGGCGACAGTGTAATTTCCCGGGTATACTATGTGGAAGGACTAGGGCATAACTTGTTTTTTGTTAGTCAATTTTGTGACTACGATCTTGAAGTTGCTTTCAAAAAACACACATGTTTCGTCAGAGACTTGGATGGTGTTGATCTTCTTAAAGGCAGTCGTGGCACCAATTTATATACCATCTTAATTGAAGAAATGATGAGGTCCTCTCCTATTTGCTTGTTTTCAAAGGTCTCAAAGACAAAATCTTGGCTTTGGCACCGTCGTTTAAACCACATAAACTTCGGCACTATAAATGATCTTTCTCATAAGGATCTTGTAAGAGGCATGCCCAGATTAAAGTTTGAGAAATATCATCTTTGTTCTGTATGTCAACTGGGCAAAAGCAAGAAGCATACTCACAAACCCAAAACTATCAATACCATATTGGAAGTTCTTCACACCCTTCGCATGGATCTATGCAGACCAATGAGAGTGCAGAGTATCAATGGAAAGAAATATGTTCTTGTGGTGGTCGACGACTACTCTCGGTTTACATGGGTAAAGTTTTTGAGAACCAAGGATGAAACTCCAGAGGTTATCATCAAACTAATCAAGCAGTTACAAGTAAGGCTGAACAAAACTGTCAGAATCATCCGGACGGACAATGGAACTAAGTTTGTTAACCAACAACTCAGTCAATTTTATGAAAGTATTGGCATAACTCATCAGAAAAGCATTGCACGCACTCCTCAGTAGAACGGCGTTATTGAAAGATGAAATCGTACCCTAGTAGAAGCTGCATGAACTATGATAATATATTCTAAGGCTCCGATGTTTCTTTGGGCAGAAGCAATTTCTACTGCGTGTTACACCCAAAACCGTTCCTTGATACATACTCTTCACAACAAAACTCCCTACGAACTGATACATGGCAAGAAACCCGATCTTTCCTTTCTTCAAGTATTCGGTGCTCTGTGTTATCCGACAAATGACGGTCAAGATTTGGGAAAGCTAAAGGCTAAAGCAGACGTAGGTTTCTTCGTTGGGTATGCACCAGATCGCAAGGGATACATAATCTACAACAAAAGAACCCGACAAATCATGGAAACTATTCACGTGACATTCGATGAGCTGACTGAGCAAACGGCTCCTGGAAAAACCCGTTCTGGACCCGTAGCTAATTTATTGACACTTGGACCAATTAGTTCAGGTCTTGTATAGAATCCCACTCCCGCAGTTCCTTATGTACCTCAACCAGTGATGAGTTGAAGAAGTTGTTTGATTCGATGTTTGATTAATATTTTGAGCTACTAACAGGAGACACAACAACAGAAGCTCCACCGGTACCTCCAGTTGTTGATGCTCCAGTTCTACAAAACTCAGAGGGTCCATCTGTATCTGTCTCAATCAGTCAGGATGCACCATCTGCCAGTCACTTACTGATGCGCGTGATGTGTCGTTGCGGTTTAGCAGTATTAATGCCTACTCAAGTTTTAAATTTATATTTAGCCGACTTATCAATAACACACACACTTAACGAGCAGTGTACCCGGTCAGTATGAATATAATGGTAAGTAGAGTGTCGATCACTAAGAGTGGAACGTATTATCTAGTTATTCTAATCAGTATTTTAATATTCTAAGTTAGCTATACAACCTAATCTAACGCAAGGGGGTTCAGCCTGAGAGACTGGCACGTTTTGGTTGCAATTAAATAATAAACTAAACTAATGAGCACGAATCAGCGATAGGCATGCACGTACACAGATAAATAGATTTTCACTTGTTTTATTGATAGTTTTATATGAAGTGTATGTAATTAACCCTTTCTCGTTGGCCCTAATCTTATCGGCGAGTAAACCCTTAATGATTACTTATGTCTAAAAGTTATTCCTAAGTGATCAATTTAGTAACAACCGTGGGAGCCACATTCTCTTCCGTAGTCAAATGCGCAGGCCACTAATAAACACAGAGGTTATCAATGCACTAATAAGTAGTAACCAAAGACATCAACATATAAACTTTAATTGATGGGAAAGCAGTTTTAAGGGAGTGCAATCTTTCTCGTCACATTACACAAGCCACCAATCCTGATGAATTAAAGTTTACTAACACAATAAAACAAAACTACTTAATGAATTAAATACATGCAGGATCTTCTTACAGCTCTTGTATCTTCGTTCGGGTGTGTCTTGTGCTGCCTAATCGTCTGAATTCGGCCTTAGGTTTCTGTGGTCTTCGTACTTCATATATATTATGCCCCAAAATTCGTCTGGTCTTGGGGTATTTATAGTTTCTGTCTGAGGGTAAGATGCGGCGCATCTAATAAGTATATGCGGCGCATTGACTTAACTTCGCGTGGGGTCCAAGATTAATATATTCAGAAATATTCGTACACCGCCAGAAGATGCGGCGTAACTCCATTATCAGATGCGGCGCATGTCCTTGCTGTCTTGGATCGTATCTTGTGAAATCTTGATAGTGATGCGCCGTATGTAATAAGCAAGATGCGGCGTATCTGGAGTAGAATGTTTTGATCTTGTACATTTCAGTAGACTCTTATCTTCTTGCTTGTTTTGCTCCATAATTAGTCCAAAATCGCCAAGTTTCACCAAATGCTTGTTTTTAACTGAGAATTACAAAAGTAAACGATTAAGTATCAATTCTCACAGATAATATAATAAAACAAGCCAAATAAATAGGATAAATGACGGTAATAAAATGTACTTATTTGAGTTCATCACTTACCATCATCTTCAAACATACAATCTCCTGTGGTACAGCAACGTTCTGTAGCAAACAATTCTTTTGAAGTGAATCCTTTCGCTCCTGCTGATGATGTTCCCTTCGAAAATATATTTTCTCCTGAATTTTCTATAGAGACATCTTCTTCAGGAGATCACAACACGGCAACATCAGTTCAAAACCCTCAACCAAATGATCATCTCAGAAAATGGATCAATGATCATCCAATTGACAACATCGTTGGTAATCATTCTCTTCCGGTATCCACTCGAAAGCAACTTGCCACCGATGCACTGTGGTGCTTTTTCAATTCCGTGCTATCCAAAGTCGAGCCAAAAAACTTCAAAGAAGCCATGTCCAAAGATTGTTGGTTTACTGCTATGCAAGATGAAATTCATGAGTTTGATCGACTTGAAGTTTGGGAATTAGTGCCTCCTCCAAAGTGTGCAATGATTATTGCTCTGAAGTGGATCTTCAAAGTGAAACTCGATGAGCACGGTGATGTTTTAAAGAATAAGGCATGGCTTGTTGCAAAGGGGTATTGTAATACCTGAAATTTGAAAACATGCAAAATGACCAAAATGCCCTTACAATTTTAAAAATTCATTTAAAAGCTTATAAATCACCAAATAAATCCCAAACCTTCGGGAATGAACTAGATATGAATCCAAATAATTTTATGACTACATTCCAACATTTTAAAAAGTGCAAAAATATGCAAATAATTATTATGGCCGGTTTTTAATTATTTCGTGTATTATTATTATTATTAAGGCAAAATAAATTAAATAAAATACAAGATAATTACTAATAAAATTAGGAAAAGATTACAATCAGTATTTAACCTTAATTAAGCTTTCTTGGGCCGAAATTATTGATATCTTATCAATTATACACGTTTTCATAAATTGTGTATATATATACACATATTAACGAAACCTTAAACCCTTTCAAAAATCGTATAACCTCAAATCGACCAAGGAAAATTCGTGGCTTATTTTTCTGGAGTTCATCATAACCTAAAGAAGCTAGGAAAATTTTTTGGAGGTCGTGAGATCCATTGGTTTGATCGCTAGTCCTTTGCTTTGTCGAATACGTATAACCGAGAGGTACAAATTCTAAATAACCCTTTGGCACGTTCGATCTTGCATATAGTATTTTTCTTATGTTAGTATGATTATATAAGATCTAAATAAAATGTATAACTCGAATCATGCAAGCTATATAAGTCGTACGAATTTGTGAGAGCTAAAACGAAAATAAAATACAATACGATTAATACGAATTATTCAGGGCATGTGATTATTTATTTTAGATACTATACGACATATATGGTCTGGGAAAAATAATGGTTCGAATTGTAGGAGCTTATATGGATCGTAGCTAATTTTTGTTAAAATCGTATTATATGTGTCGAATAGAAAGAAAATAAAAAGGAACCCTAGAACCGATTAGGGTTAGGGTTTGATACTTTAATTCTGGTCATTAAATGCAAAATAATGATGAGGTAATGAGTATTTGATGATTAGATGAGTTAGGGTTTTGTTTTGCTCCTTTAACATGTTATACGATTGGAAAATAAATAAGAAGGACTTGTTTTGCCAACTTTGAAACTTAAAGGTTATTTTTATAATGTTAATTAGATCAGTATAAATGTATAAAAATTATAAGATGAGGTCCTTAGGTGTAAAATATGCAAGATCATAATTTATTGGTTTATTTATGGTTCGAATTGGAAATTAATAAAAGAGAGGGACTAAAAGTGTAATTCTGGAATCTTGAGGTTATTTTGAGTAAATACTGACATTAAAAGGGTAATGTGTAATTTTGAGAATTTAAGAGCTAAATATGTAATTGTTATGAAATTATGACTTAATATATAAGTTTTGTAAACTTAAAGGACTAATTATGTAAATATGTAAAACATGGAGGTTTAAATCGTACTATGCATAACTATGAGGGTATATTCTGTAATTTAATAATTATAAGGGCTTGTGATGTAATTATGAATATTAGTAAGGGTTATATTGTAAATTAGGTAATCATAAGGTCTATTTTGTAACTTTAATAACTAAAGGGTGTAAAGTGTAAATATGGAACTTAATGTATTAAAGATGTAATTCTGATTAAAAGATGTATTTAAAATTAATAACTTGTAAGATTTCATTTGAAACCCTTAACTTTGGAATATTTACAATTGAAACCCTAAGTTATGGAAACTTGACAAAATGAACCTTGAACTATCTTAACTTGCTAAAATGTACCCTATTTCCATAATAATATTAATGAATGACTTAACAAGAATTGACACTTAAATCTTTCTGATTGTGGAAACTTACTAAATAAGGAAACTTTCTAAAAATGGAAACTTACTTGAAATGGAAAGATAACTAATAGTACTTTGTAATTCTCTTCTACTCCTCTAGGTGTGAAGAAGGAGTAACTCAATCTCTTTCAGCCTTTTGTCTTTGTTCTTGCTTGCTAATAATGTACATATATTCTGCCCTTCTTGTAAGGAGCCTTCGTTTCTCTTGGTCTCTTGTATTGATTCGTTTAGGATTTCCCAAGCCATTGCTATATTCCCCTTGTATTGTGAACCTTGTCTTGAACCTTTGTTTTGAACCCTTGCTTTGACCTTCTGCTCTGAACCTTGCCTTGAACCCTGCTATGAACCTTGATATAAACCTTGCCATAAACCTTGACTTGAACCCTAATATGCTTGATATTGTAATTGGATGAGAAAACCTTTTTATTTAATTATGAAAATGTTTTGAGAAGACCATTTTTAAAACTAGCTTAGTGAAAACTATTTTAAAGACTATCTTTATGAAAACCAGTTTAAAAGATTATTTTATGGAAACTAGTTTAAAGGATTGTTTTCAAATGAACTTTTAGATTAAACCTTTACTATGAACATTTGCTACGATCTCTTGTCTTGACCATTTGACTTGAACCTTGATACATTGATATAAACTTTTTGATATATGACTTGACTTGAACCCGTTGATAAAACTTGAACTTGAACTTGAAACATGAAAATTGAAACCTGATACTTGAACCACTTGATACTTGAACTTGACTAGTACACTCGATACTTGACCTTGACCTTGACCTTGACCCATAGTTTGAGACTACGAGCCATACTAGGCATGAGGGTTTCATGTCCTTGTCATTGATGCACCAATGACTTGACTTTTGCGTAGGAAAGTGATACCTATCCCGTCCCTGCCATGACTTGATACTTGACTTGCGCGTAGATGAAGACATTGTGGCAGCCTACAGGGGCGCATGGATGCATCCTAGATTTGTATTGTACATGACTTGATTTACTTGTATTGTTAGTGACATGACGGGTGTGTGCGATACACGTCATTCACTCTTGGGAGCACGCGACTCCAACCCTTGGAGGTATCCCCTCATATTATACTTGGCATACCGAGGTCACCCCTCCGTATACATGTATACTTGTTTACTTGACTTGATATGATATGTTCTGGGCTCGTAGAGGATTGCTGTATCTGTTTATCTTTCTGTTTGCCTTACTTTGTTCAACTTGTACATTATTCCTTATTTGTTTCCTATGCCTTTACTCTTGATAACCGTTCTACATTTACATTTCGTGAACCTTTATTGCTGCTTGTTATAGTTATATCTGTTCACTGAGCTCTCGTAGCTCAGCCGCATTTTCTTTTCCTGCGGCAGGTTTTTAAGCTAGGAAGCTGGGTTTTGCTTTGGGACGAGTGCAACTTTGAGTGAAGCATGGACCTTAGTACCTTAGTTTTACCATTTGATATTTGACTTGTTATGCCTTGATTGGCTCTTGAATTGTTTAGTACTTCATTTATTTCTTTTCATGGTCTTGTTGAACTTGATATAAGTCTTGTTGACTTATTATCTTTTGGTTTAATGTTAAGACTTCCGCTGTTTTATTATTTCTTTTTCTGATGTGAAACCATAGTATTGTGACATCTTTGCCCTTCTCGGGTCGGGGTGTTACAATTTATGGTATCAGAGCCAGGTTTGGACCCTTAGGTTTCCCGAAAACCCTTAGGCTTAGGCCATTGACCTGTGAGGATTGGGTAGACATTAGGTTTTCTTTCGCGCACTCTCTTTTCTTGTCCTGCTCTGTCATATCCTATTTGCTCTTGCTAATCGTTTTGACAATCATTCAGATGGTGAATACGCGTTTTACCCAGTACACTGATGGGAATGATGGCCCTGATTTCGAGGCCATGATAGCTGCTGCTATGGCTGCTGCTCTTCCTGAGTTGGTGACCCAAGTCACCAATAACATCAGAAATGGGGCAAGTTCTTCTGGTGGTGGTGGTGATGCTCCACCCACTGCTCCTCCCACTGCTCCACCTGTCGGCATTCATGTTTGGATCGAAAGGTTCAACAAACTCAAGCCTCTCTCCTTCAAGTCCGCTGCTACTCCCCATGAGGCAGAGGACTGGATTACCTATGTCGAGAAGTTGTTCCGGGTTCTCGGATGTGCTGACGAATTTAAAACTCGTTTGGCCACATTCAAGCTGGAGGGTAACGCTCTTAATTGGTGGACTACTCTTGTTCAAGCAAAAGGAGATAATTATGCTGAGACCTGTTCTTGGGCGGACTTCATTGAGGTGTTCTATAGGCAGTATATTCCACTATCGGAGCAGCAGAGATACGAGAGAGATTATGCGACGATTCGTCAAGGGGATCGTGAGTCTTCTGGTGAGTTTATGCAGCGATTCTTGCGCTTGGCCAGCTT
The DNA here is from genome assembly GCA_021014915.2 of Artemisia tridentata subsp. tridentata. NCBI lineage: Eukaryota > Viridiplantae > Streptophyta > Magnoliopsida > Asterales > Asteraceae > Artemisia > Artemisia tridentata. Next base: position 223,424,828 of record CP139507.1, read on the forward strand.
TGTTGGGCCAGAGGTTACTGGGGATGCTCATCGTCAGGCTCGTCATTTCAAGTGGGCATTGAAGAGGTGGGTATTAGACCGTATCGTGAACTTTGAACACGAGGATGTGGCTGCTGTTGCGGATGCTGCCCGCAACATTGAGTTGTTACATGCGGACGAGGGTTCTAATAAACGGGATAGAGATGGAAATCGAGTAAACTCCAAGGAGGAAAGTCGCCTGGACCAAGGATATGAGCAGCAAAGGTGGTCTAATAGGAGTTCTGAATCACGAGATCAAATGGATCGTAGTCATGATCAGAAAGGTCGGGATTCGAAGTCAAATTCCAATCAGGTTGGTGATCGTCACGGGCGCAGCGACAGTCAGAGGAAGTGGAAGGATCAGTCTTCCAGGGATTACCAACAGAATCGGGTTTCTGGATCGAATACTCAGAAGGGATCAAATGAGAAACTACCTACTCCAGTTAGTTGTGCTTATTGTGGGAAGTATCATTCGGGAGTTTGTCGTAAGGCTTCGGGTGCATGCTATGGATGTGGATCCACTGGACATATGGTGAAGGATTGCCCTAAGAATCCGTCGGCACTTGGAAAATATCTTGATCCTCCTCTTCCTACTTCTAGTTCCGGTCGTGTTTTCATGCTTTCTCGTGACCAGGCAGGCAAGGCGTCTGGTATGTGATTGTTTCGTTTCCGTTCTATTTTCCTTTCCGTTTTCTTGCAAATTTCGAGGACGAAATTTTTTGTTAGAGGGGAAGAAGTTGTAATACCTGAAATTTGAAAACATGCAAAATGACCAAAATGCCCTTACAATTTTAAAAATTCATTTAAAAGCTTATAAATCACGAAATAAATCCCAAACCTTCGGGAATGAACTAGATATGAATCCAAATAATTTTGTGACTACATTCCAACATTTTAAAAAGTGCAAAAATATGCAAATAATTATTATGGCCGGTTTTTAATTATTTCGTGTATTATTATTATTATTAAGGCAAAATAAATTAAATAAAATACAAGATAATTACTAATAAAATTAGGAAAAGATTACAATCAGTATTTAACCTTAATTAAGCTTTCTTGGGCCGAAATTATTGATATCTTATCAATTATACACGTTTTCATAAATTGTGTATATATATATACATATTAACGAAACCTTAAACCCTTTCAAAAATCGTATAACCTCAAATCGGCCAAGGAAAATTCGTGGCTTATTTTTCTGGAGTTCATCATAACCTAAAGAAGCTAGGAAAATTGTTTGGAGGTTGTGAGATCCATTTGTTTGATCGCTAGTCCTTTGCTTTGTCGAATACGTATAACCGAGAGGTACAAATTCTAAATAACCCTTTGGCACGTTCGATCTTGCATATAGTATTTTTCTTATGTTAGTATGATTATATAAGATCTAAATAAAATGTATAACTCGAATCATGCAAGCTATATAAGTCGTACGAATTTGTGAGAGCTAAAACGAAAATAAAATACAATACACTTAATACGAATTATTCAGGGCATGTGATTATTTATTTTAGATACTATATGACATATATGGTCTGGGAAAAATAATGGTTCGAATTGTAGGAGCTTATATGGATCGTAGTTAATTTTTGTTAAAATCGTATTATATGTGTCGAATAGAAAGAAAATAAAAAGGAACCCTAGAACCGACTAGGGTTAGGGTTTGATACTTTAATTCTGGTCATTAAATGCAAACTAATGATGAGGTAATGAGTATTTGATGATTAGATGAGTTAGGGTTTTGTTTTGCTCCTTAAACATATTATACGATTGGAAAATAAATAAGAGGGGGTTGTTTTGCCAACTTTGAAACTTAAAGGTTATTTTTATAATGTTAATTAGATCAGTATAAATGTATAAAAATTATAAGATGAGGTCCTTATGTGTAAAATATGCAAGATTATAATTTATTGGTTTATTTATGGTTCGAATTGAATTTAAATAAAAGAGAGGGACTAAAAGTGTAATTCTGGAATCTTGAGGTTATTTTGAGTAAATACTGCTATTAAAAGGGTAATGTGTAATTTTAAGTATTTAAGAGATAAATATGTAATTGTTATGAAATTATGACTTAATATATAAGTTTTGTAAACTTAAAGGACTAATTATGTAAATATGTAAAACATGGAGGTTTAAATCATACTATGCATAACTATGAGGGTATATTCTATAATTTAATAATTATAAGGGCTTGTGAGATAATTATGAATATTAGTAAGGGTTATATTGTAAATTAGGTAATCATAAGGTCTATTTTGTAACTTTAATAACTAAAGGGTGTAAAGTGTAAATATGGAACTTAATGTATTAAAGATGTAATTCTGATTAAAAGATGTATTTAAAATTAATAACTTGTGAGATTTCATTTGAAACCCTTAACTTTGGAATATTTACAATTGAAACCCTAAGTTATGGAAACTTGACAAAATGAACCTTGAACTATCTTAACTTGCTAAAATGTACCCTATTTCCATAATAATATTAATGAATGACTTAACAAGAATTGACACTTAAATCTTTCTGACTGTGGAAACTTACTAAATAAGGAAACTTTCTAAAAATGGAAACTTACTTGAAATGGAAAGATAACTAAGAGTACTTTGTAATTCTCTTCTACTCCTCTAGGTGTGAAGAAGGAGTAACTCAATCTCTTTCAGCCTTTTGTCTTTGTTCTTGCTTGCTAATAAGGTACAGATATTCTGCCCTTCTTGTAAGGAGCCTTCGTTTCTCTTGGTCTCTTGTTTTGATTCGTTTAGGATTTCCCAATCCATTGCTATGTTCCCCTTGTATTGTGAACCTTGTCTTGAACCTTTGTTTTGAACCCTTGCTTTGACCTTCTGCTCTGAACCTTGCCTTGAACCCTGCTATGAACCTTGATATAAACCTTGCCATAAACCTTGACTTGAACCCTAATATGCTTGATATTGTAATTGGATGAGAAAACCTTTTTATTTAATTATGAAAATGTTTTGAGAAGACCATTTTTAAAACTAGCTTAGTGAAAACTATTTTAAAGACTATCTTTATGAAAACCAGTTTAAAAGATTATTTTATGGAAACTAGTTTAAAGGATTGTTTTCAAATGAACTTTTAGATTAAACCTTTACTATGAACATTTGCTACGATCTCTTGTCTTGACCATTTGACTTGAACCTTGATACATTGATATAAACTTTTTGATATATGACTTGACTTGAACCCATTGATAAAACTTGAACTTGAACTTGAAATATGAAAATTGAAACCTGATACTTGAACCACTTGATACTTGAACTTGACTGGTACACTTGATACTTGACCTTGACCTTGACCCATAGTTTGAGACTACGAGCCATACTAGGCATGAGGGTTTCATGTCCTTGTCATTGATGCACCAATGACTTGACTTTTGCGTAGGAAAGTGATACCTATCCCGTCCCTGCCATGACTTGATACTTGACTTGCGCGTAGATGAAGACATTGTGGCAGCCTACAGGGGCGCATGGATGCATCCTAGATTTGTATTGTACACGACTTGATTTACTTGTATTGTTAGTGACATGAGGGGTGTGTGCGGTACACGTCATTCACTCTTGGGAGCACGCGACTCCAACCCTTGGAGGTATCCCCTCATATTATACTTGGCATACCGAGGTCACCCATCCGTATACATGTATACTTGTTTACTTGACTTGATATGATATGTTCTGGGCTCGTAGAGGATTGCTGTATCTGTTTATCTTTCTGTTTGCCTTACTTTGTTCAACTTGTACATTATTCCTTATTTGTTTCCTATGCCTTTACTCTTGATAACCGTTCTACATTTACATTTCGTGAACCTTTATTGCTGCTTGTTATCGTTATATCTGTTCACTGAGCTCTCGTAGCTCAGCCGCATTTTCTTTTCCTGCGGCAGGTTTTTAAGCTAGGAAGCTGGGTTTTGCTTTGGGACGAGTGCAACTTTGAGTGAAGCATGGACCTTAGTACCTTAGTTTTACCATTTGATATTTGACTTGTTATGCCTTGATTGGCTCTTGAATTGTTTAGTACTTCATTTATTTCTTTTCATGGTCTTGTTGAACTTGATATAAGTCTTGTTGACTTATTATCTTTTGGTTTAATGTTAAGACTTCCGCTATTTTATTATTACTTGTTCTGATGTGAAACCATAGCATTGTGACATCTTTGACCTTCTCGGGTCGGGGTGTTACAGGTATCGACAAGAAGAGGGCATAGACTTTGAAGAATCATTTGCTCCGGTTGCTAGAATTGAAGCCATCAGAATCTATCTAGCTAATGCTACCAGTCAAAATATGATTATCTACCAAATGGATGTAAAGACAGCATTTCTCAATGGTGATCTGAAAGAGGAAGTCTATGCCAGTCAACCAGAAGGTTTTGTGGATCCTGATCGTCCTACTCACGTCTACCGTTTGAAGAAGGCTCTATATGGGCTAAAGCAAGCACCCAGGGCGTGGTATGACACCTTATCAAAGTTTCTTCTGGCTAATGGTTTCTCCAAAGGTGCTGTTGATCCTACACTATTGTTGTTCCCTTAACACGCTTAGAGTTAACTAGAAAGTTAATCTAGTTGTGTTTATGACTAATACAATGTAATGATTCTTTCTATCAGTTAATGAAACGTAAATGTAAAAACACAAAGTATTTTTCAACGTTTAAATTCTTATTAGAAATGAATCAAAGAATCTATTACCCAAGTGTTTTGCGGAACAAACACTTGGGATTGAATAGACAAGGTATGGTGTCTCCTATCTAAACTCAAGCTATGCTTAAGTGGTAACAATTCGACCCACTGAGCTATCTCAGGGATACGATACTCTTTGTAGGAGAGAAGTTGTTTTGCAAAAGTCTAAGGCTTTCAATGTACAAAATACGCACAACTTCTCTCCTTTTGAACCTATTTATACACAAGTATAAAAGAGTAAAAGTGATTAAAATACTACAACTTGTTGACGCAAGCATGTCTGACAATTACAACAGTAATTTTCATTTCCAAGAACCAATGGGAATGGACTATAAAGTCTTTAGGAGTGGTTGGTCTGACACCCCACGACCTTTAGCCGTCTTAGGGAAAGTTTCTTCCTGACAAGATAAGATTTGATCTTATCTTAAACTCTTCCCAGATCTTCCTGCCTTTCTTTCAGGCGTTGAGTTCTTCAGTCTTCAATCACTTAATGTTGTTGAGGAGACTGGGTTCAGTGAGTTCTTGTCCAACACTCACTGAACCATCATCTTCTTCTTTAGCTTAAGTCCTACTCAGGGAGTACCGCCTTCCTGAGTAGTGAATCCTTCTTCTTGAATTCGCCTTAAGCATCCTGAAGATGACTCACTGAGTGACTGTTCACTCAGTGACTTGAATTGTTCTCGGTTTAATTTAAACTTAGTTAATTTGTGTCCAAATCTTGTTTTAAGTATTCTTGGGTACTGATGGACCCAACAATCTCCCCCTATTTGGATATAAATTATTCCTAAGTGTTTTGATCAGTAATGAGTAAGCTAATGACTTCTGCTCATACTGAATGTACTAGAGAGTAAATAAGAACATTGAAATAATAAAAACATCATCTTATTAATATTATTACAAGTCCTAACAAAATTATACATAGTACTGGGATAGTGGTGTTGGCGGATTCAGTCAAACTTATACCCTAAGGCTTCAAGCTTTGGCTTCTTGGACTCAAGCTCATGCTGATCAGGATGCTCTTGATTCTTTGTTCTCAGGTCTTGACAGAACCTCACATTCTTAGGAGTCTTGATAGGTGAGGCCATCATGAGGAAACCCAGCATTGCCTTGATTCCTGATAGGTCAATATCACTCCATCTTTGGAAGGCTGGGTCTCCAAACTCATCAGTGAAGAACAAACCTCTTTCAGGTTGTTCGATGACCAAGTTGTTCCTGAATGGAACTCCTTCAGGGAGGGCTCCGTTGCAATCGAGACCAGGGACCTTGATCTCAGGCTCAGCTTCAATCTTCTTTCTCTTTCTTGAGGAAGACTGAGAGGGAGCATGCAGTTCTTCTGAAGCAGGAAGAGGAGAGGGAATACCAAGTTCCTGAGGTGTTTCTTCCAATCTTTCACACCTTAGACTCAGGGACTTCAACAGACCAGGGACCACAACATTTGATTTTTTCGCTAATATTGGACCTAACTCATCCAATTCAGTGATCCTAAAGTCTGCGAATCTGAAGGGGGTATGAACATCAAAGTTTCTCATGTCAGCACCTCTGTAGACAGTAACAATGGCAGGCTTGGTGTTTCGATGAATCTTGACATCAGTGATTGGTTCTGGTTTCAACCTGTTTTTCATGACCCACTGATATCTCTCAATCCTGTTCTGCCTAATCTCCTCAGTCCTTTTCATTCTTTCCTCCCTTTTCTGCCTAAGAACAGCCATCTCAGCATCCCGAGCTTTCATAAAGCTCTTACCACCTTCCCTTTTAGAAAGGTCTTTTGCCTCAATTCCAATCTTCTCAGCCTCTTGTCTTGCAACCTGAATGAGAGCAAGCTTGTTATGCCTTTCATCTTCAGCAGCTTTCTTCATTGCCTCTTCTTTCTCCATGTGAGCATGAATTTCATCATGAGTGAGAAGTTGCATTACCCTATTGACCTCATAAGGGACCTTGACTGGTTCATCAGGGTCAGGCCTTCTTTCTGAGGACGCATGCACCAATTTAGTAGTAATAGGCTCAGGCTTAGTGAGAATGCCTTTGCCTTTGTCTTGGTGGGATGAAGATGGGTTTGTCTCAGGAATCTCTCCCTCAGTGTGAGAAGGAGGTTCTTCTTCAGTGACTTTCTCCCCCCTCAACTGTTGCTTGACCCATAGTGAGAGCAAGAGTTGGTTTGCTCACTGAAGTTGAGGGAGCCTGACCTTTGAAGGCCTGATGGATCTCAGTCATCATGGTCTTGATGTCTGAGGTGTCCTTCTGAAGAGTTGAGACCTTAGTCTCAAGAGAAGCCTGAGAAGCCTCGATTGCTTTCATCCTTGGCCCAAGATTCCAAGCCAGGGAGGAAGAAGAAGATGCCAAAGATGCCATGTGGGACTCCAAAAGACCCAGGGAAGATCGGATGGAGTCCACTGAAGAGTTGAGTCCCTGAAGATTGGAGGATCTTAGCACGTTTACCAGCTCAGCCAACTGAGAAGTTTGTCGCTGGTAAGTTTCTGAAGCCTGAACAATTTTCCTGTTTAGCTCAGGGTCATCTTTCACTGACTCTTGAATAGTGTCAACGCTCTTTTGTATGTTGGTGAGAGACTCGTTGAACATTTTAAGATTGTAATCAAGATCTGTCAGGGAGAAGGAAATAGATGAATTGTGCTCATTCACATCATCATGATAGGATTCCACTGATTCCTTCAGATCGACATAATGAACAGTTGCTTCAGTGTGCTTGTCAAAAATTTCTTCAGTGAGCCCAGTGAAGAGAGCATTGTTGGCCTTTTGCAGGAACTTGACCAATTGTCTCTCAGTAAGAGGAAGAATGTTGTCATATTTCTTGAGTTCCTGAGGGCATGATGATTCAGAATCTGAAGAATGATCAGTCTGAGACTCAGATTCTTCACCAAGTGTAGAAGATTGATGCGATTGCTCAGTTGGTTGTACATCAGTCTCCATGTTATCACCAGCCTCAAACATTTCCTCCTCACTCTCTTCCTTGAGCTCATCTTCAGAATCAAGAAGAGCCTGAATATCCCCCATAGACTCGAACTCCAAAAGGTTAAACGGCTCCTCCTCATAAAAGGACTTGCCTTGGTTTTGGCCAGGTCCTGACCTCATCATAATAACTGATTTGGTTTTATCAGCCTGGCTAGTCATAATAACTGATTTCTCAGCCTGACTTTTGGGGGCAGTTCCTGAGAGAATGGATCCGCCTGAGGTGGTTGTGGGTTCCGTCTCAGCGGGTGGTTTATATCCCTCTGAGTCTTTGTCCCCCCGAGCGCCTTCAAGTCCTGACGGGTGTTTTTCAGAACTATTACGAGGCACTTTTTGTGATGGTTGGTGGTCCCCCTTCCTATCAGGGTTGTACTGCCATTTTTGGGATTTAGGGTTTTGACTCCCTTGGGTCCTGACTGTGATTTGTCAGTACCTTCATCGGGATGTAATTGGGTGTGGGTGTAACACCCCAACCCGACAAGGGTAGAAGTGTCACGCAAATGGTGACATATCAAAGGCAAGCATAACATACGACTTACATATTACAAATGGTTTATAATGTTACAAAGGAAATACACCAAATCTACGTAGTCATACATAAGTAAATTCTAACTAAGGTATCGTCTTCATAAGCTAATCTCTCATCCCAAAGCAAACCCAAGCTCCTGGCTTCCTACTAAAACCTGCCGCAGGAAAAGAAATGCGGCTGAGCTTAAAAAGCCCAGTGAACAGATATATAATAAACGGAAACCAAAATTAAATGGAAATGAACAGACATATCATAATGAATGAGATATAGGAAAAGGAAATAAAGAGTAAGGTTTAGGACAGTCATCCACCACGAGCCCATATCATAACATATCACATATCATATCATATCATATCTTCATAATCATATAGAGGGGAGACCTCTCAGATAATCAGATAATATGAGGGGTGTCCTCATTCTTCAGGTGGAGTAGCTAGCTCCCATATTTTGTGAAAGGAGTGGATTGCACCCAGCCCCAGTCACCATATCATATCATATCAAAGCATATCATAACATATCTAGGATGCATCCATTCGCCCCCCAAACAAATCATATTGGCCATAACAAATCATAAAGCGCGCATATCATATCATAATGGGGACGGTGTAACCAAATCACTAGGGCTACACACTAGTCATGCCATTGGTGCATCAATGACACGGCCATGTTACCTTCATGGCTAGGAAACATATTGTGGCTCGTAGTATCAAACTGGGGTCAAGGTTAAAGGTTCATATCAAAGCAAAGGTTCATATGTCATAATCATAGTCCAAATCTCAAGGTCCAAATCACAGGGTTCATATCAAAATGTTCATATGCCAAAGGTTCAAATGTCAACGGTTCATAGCAAAGATCAGGGTCACATCAAATCAGAGTTCAAGAGACTGAAGGCACCTTATTAAAAAGGGCAGAATATCTGTACCTTATTCCAAAGCAAAGCACAAACCAAAAGAATAAGATGCAAAGGATCATGACCTCTCCTTCTTCACACCTAGAGGGGTAGAAAAGAATTACAACCCTTTCCATTATAAGTAACTTTCCACTTTTAGCAGGTTTCCATATTTAGTAAGTTTCCATAATTAGTAAGATTTCCATATTCTCATTTAGGTTAAGTCATTATCAAAACATATTATGGCTTTAGGGTGTATTTTAACAAGTCACAAAAGTTTAGGGTTAATTATGGCAACTTTACATAAATTAGGGTTTTAAGTGTAATTATATCAAAGTTAAAGTTCAAACATGAAAATATCCCAAGTAATCTGTTTTGAATCCATATTTATCAAGTTAACAATTTCAGCCCCTCAAGTTTCCCAATTTTACACTTTACACCCTTAAGTTATATAATTTATATTTTAAACCTTATAATATCCATAATTACACATTAGACCCTTAATTTATCAAAATTACACAATGATCACTTATTTTATCATATTATACGAATCTACCCTTAAGTATTCATAATTTACACATCAAGTCCCTCAAGTTATCAAAGTTACATATTTAGCCCTTTAATTTACAATTTCAACCTTTAATTATTAATAATTACATATTAAGCCATTAAATTACCAAAATAGCACATAACCCCCTGAATATAATTAATTACTCAATTCAATCTTAAGTTTACAGAAATTACATATTTAGTCCCTCTATTTTAATTATTTTCAAAATCGATTTATACTTTATCAAATAAACATTTTAACCCTTTTAAATATAAAAATTACACATGGGGCCCTCAACTTATATTTTATTCGAAATGTTCACAGCCCAAAATAAGTTCTAAAATTAACCCTTGAGTTTTAAAAGTTACAAAACACCCCCTAACATTTTAAATCAAATCGTATAACACTTTATATAATCAAACCCTAACCCTAAAAATACAAATAATTACCCAATCATTATTTCATCATTACAACATCATTTATTAACCAAGAAAAAACCCTAAAATCCAAACCCTAACCGAATTACATGTTATTTCTTTTTCTTCTTTATTTTCTTTAAATACGGTAAATACATAATTCCAAAAATAATTGTTCTTGGCCTCAAAATTTCGAAGTATCATTTTTCCAGGTCTAATATGATTGTATAGAGTCCAAATAAAATAAATATGAAGCCTCACAAATTCGGATTGAATTATTTAGGGTTTATACACGTTTTTAAGATTTAATTCACAAATAAATTGGTAGATCATGCATGGATCGATTTTAACATTTTCTTTGATGTTCTTAACATATATAGGGTCTGAGAAAATACCAAATCAAGATTTGAACGTGTGGAATGAGGTGTACGAATTCTTTTGTACGCGATTAGCCAAAACGGGTCAAAAATCACCACGACTTCAAAAACGATCCAAAAATCATGAAACCAATTTTCACAGGTCACATATGATGTGAGGAACCCAAGAAAAATAAGAGACGAATTTTACAAAGGTCGAGTGAATCAAAACGAATTATACCTCTTTTGTATGTCGCGACTTACAAAAATTCACCACGATCGATTCGAACGATGAACACCTTCACAATGATTTTTCTAGTACTCCTTGGATGATGCTTGAACTCAGAAAAATGGTCTAGGGATTTTAGAATGTCGAATGGAGGCTATAGAATTTGTGTGTGTGTTTTAATTCCAATCGGCAATTAGGGTTTACAAGAAATAAGGTGTTTATTGATTTTAAAATGATTTGGCCGAGTCTAGGGGAGGGTTGGACCAAAAATACCGGCCTTAATTATGGCCCCATCAATTATACCATTTTTACTTTATTTTCCTTAATTTAAATTGTATTTAAAAGGTAATTAATTAATAATAATTATGCATTTAAATTTTTTGGTACACACAAGGGTATTTTGGTCATTTCTCAACTTGTATAAATATTAATCGAAGTCGTCAAAATTATTTTGTATCATATCTTGCTCGTTTCCTGAAGTTTGGGATCGATTCGGAACTTTAATTAAGCCTTAATTAAATTTTAAATTTTCAGGGGCATTTTGGTAATTTTTGCATGTTTTAGATTTTCGGGTTTTACAACTCTTCCCCTCTAACAGAAAAATTTCGTCCTCGAAATTTGCAAAGAATCAGAAGTGAAAGGATCGAAAACAAAATAAGGACGTACTAGATCAGAATGCGGATAACTAGCTCGTATTGATTCCTCGGTTTTCCAGGTAGCTTCCCGCTCTGGGTGGTTCTTCCAAAGAATCTTTGTGAACGGAGATGAAACGAAACAGAAGACACAACGGACAGCGAACGGAATGTAAAAAGACTTGTTTCTCATGACTCTTCATTGCCGATCCAAAAGTAACTTCAGTCCCCAGAAATGACATATCATACGGAATTCAAATTGTAAGGATCATATTCAAACATGACGAAGAGTTATCATATTCTCTCAGAAGAGATACAAGGATACGCAAGATTGTGACGGATATGTCGTCCATAGCATTTGATTAGACAAATCAGATGAGATCGTACAGAAAATAAATTGTAGGTGATATCAAATGGAAGAAACTTATAGCAGAACTTAAGATTCTTATCGGAATTACAAAGGTCAACAACCGCGTACCGAGAATCCACACGTATCAAATCGCATAACGGCGAAACAGATTAAGCGTATAGGTGGAACGAACCTAAATCTTACAAATGTGAAATTTCTCACATCTCTAATCAAAATTCTAAGGTTTCTAAAGTACTCCTCGAAATATCATATGAACACAATGAGGGTACGTCATATGACGTAAGTATTATCACGTTCGCGAATCGTCATAGTACCAGCATCATATGAGTATACCATCATGATGGTCATACTTTATCTCAAGTCGCGAACCGAACTACTTATCTTATCCACCTATCAGTCTTTCTACCTCCTAAGGTTGGTCCAAAACAAACATCACTGCGGATTCTAAATCGGAAGAATTTGAACGTACAAATAGCGTAACGGAATGAGTACACCTCAAAATGAAACTCGTCGTCGAAACGTTAGGTCTTCCACCATTCATCATCCTTTTCATAACGAAACCATCATCCAAACAAATGCATAATGAACATAGAATGAAATTTCTAATAGGGTAAGGTTCCTTCAAGATCTTATCGAAAGGTAACGGAAATTTAAGTGGTCTAAGAGGAATTGAATTACGTCTTTAATATCTTCATCCTTTACAAAAATCAATCTTCCGAATCCAAATGTTTACTACAAAATTTCATCCATTCAATTTCATGATCTCGAATCTTTTCAAATTCCAAGTAGTCGCTCTCTTGTCTAATCATACGATCATAGGGTAAAAAGGAAATCATAAACTTGAGTCTGGTTCCTCAAGTCTTCGACACTTCTTCTGGACACTTCGGTGTGGTAGCGTGAATCTCTGACGTGATCACCGTGCATTCCTCCATTGGCGAGTCTACTTCAGCTCTTAATTCATCTTAGTACAACTAAAATGACTAGAGAAACAAGGTTGCGTGCCTCCTACAGGTCTTCTAATATGATTCAGAATTCACCAACTCAAACTGCTGTGGACTTCCTGGCTTATGTGCTGAAAGCTCATCTCCTACGGTCTGGTCGTCTTGATGCCCAACTGAAGTCTCCACGTGCTGCTTGGGGTATAATCGAGTCTCATCTCAGTCTGGCTTCTCCTCACATGCTTCTCTCTTGGTAACGTCTGTCACGAACCTCTTCTGCACATCTTCTACAAGGTTTCTAACTCTGACAATGGTCTTCAGTCTTGGTCCTTTCTGTGGAAAATCTGTCGTCATCGGATACCTGGTGGTGTTGTTTGCTACAATCTCTGATCATCAAGTGAATCTATTCTTCTAGAGCAAAGGGTCGGTTCACTTCATACTAAAAATGGTCAACGTGTTCCTCAAACATACTGTCATACTATGACAATTGTCCGAATACTTACGAAAACATGAATCTTCTAGTCAATACAATTGACATCATTCAAACTCATATTGGTCACACGGGTACTAACGCAACTTCAGGAAATCTTCTTAGGGAGAAACTTCATATCACAAATTTTTCTCTTCACAAATCAAATTGTAATGCTTCGCTGAATTTAATCTCAACTAGTCAACTTCCTTCTCAGATGTTCTTGTGGTTGCTTCTCCCGTCTTTCAAACTCAAATGAAGTCATCTGCTACGGAGTTTCAAAAAATAGAACAAATCAAATATTGATACGCGGAAATGGATAATGATTACGGTTAAATTCACAATAGCCGGTGCACCGCCGCATATTTCTCTCTTCCTTCTTCATACACAAACAGGAGCATTCAAAGAGATTACTAAAGGGAACAAACTCATATCCCATCAGTTCCTACAATCTCTTAACTTCTTCAGTATTGTGGTTTCGCCAATTCAGATTAGTTCAATGCAAACTTTACTTCCCAGACGGATCTCAAAAGGTTCATCAGAAGCACCAGAAATTCGTACAACAAACTTTCAAATGCCGAAACTTTCCAAGAGTGGATATTCAGATGTTAGGAGAAAATTGGAAATCAAAGAGATCGGAGTATGTGCTTCATAGCAATAATGATTTTAACAGATTCAAATGATTGAGAATATCATATCAAATATGGTGAAGCAGATTGTTAAAGGTCGTATTTCAAATATCGTAGTCCATGATAGCTTTACAAAAACCACCAATCCATAATCAAAAGACCTCAAGGTCAAATACATCCAAAGGGGAAACGGATTCTCAAAGCGAATGTGGTTGTCAAACCATACGGATAGTTCACATATCAATTTTAGGTACATGGTTCATCAAAGTGTGGGATGGGAGAGTATTAGGATATATCTAGGTCAAATATATCAAATTGAAGTTTAGAATCGTGAACAGTTCAAAAGATCGGAATCTTGTTTAGCTTATAACATAGGAATGGTAGGGTGTGCACCGATAGTAATACGAACAGCGTTTAACTGTCAGAGTTGAGATGTATGGAATATTAGTTATTAGCATCAGCATGCTTAGATCACAATTCCGTACTGGACAAATATCAACATCAAATCCTTTAAAGGAAAAGTTGGTTAACATGCAACGTTCATCATTCAAATGACGGAAGGTAAGACTTCCTCGTCTTCTGCGACTACGTTCTTATGAGGCATGACTAAAGGCAAAGGCAAGAGTCAGAGTGATGCGGAAGCAATTACTACTCACATGGATGTCCTAAACTACCCATTCCTCACCGGTTATGACTTATATTCCTATGGGAAAATTCTACGCAACTTCGCAAAGGTTATCCTACGAGCGCCTACAGTGGAAACTTAGGGGTCCTAACTAACACAGGCCAAGGGTAGATGTACTACAAGTCGTTAACCTGTCTCTGATACCATAATTGTAACACCCCAACCCGACAAGGGTAGAAGTGTCACGCAAATGGTGACATATCAAAGGCAAGCATAACATACGACTTACATATTACAAATGGTTTATAATGTTACAAAGGAAATACACCAAATCTACGTAGTCATACATAAGTAAATTCTAACTAAGGTATCGTCTTCATAAGCTAATCTCTCATCCCAAAGCAAACCTAAGCTCCTGGCTTCCTACTAAAACCTGCCGTAGGAAAAGAAATGCGGCTGAGCTTAAAAAGCCCAGTGAACAGATATATAATAAACGGAAACCAAAATTAAATGGAAATGAACAGACATATCATAATGAATGAGATATAGGAAAAGGAAATAAAGAGTAAGGTTTAGGACAGTCATCCACCACGAGCCCATATCATAACATATCACATATCATATTGTAACACCCCAACCCGGCAAGGGTAGAAGTGTCACGAAAATGGTGACATATCAAAGGCAAGCATGACATACGACTTACATAATACAATTGGTTTACAATATTACAAAGGAAATATACTAAATCTACATAGTCATACATAAATGAATACTAAAACTAGGGTATCGTCTTCAAAAGCTAATCTCTCATCCCAAAGCAAACCCAAGCTCCTGGCTTCCTACTAAATCCTGCCGCAGGAAAAGAAATGCGGCTGAGCTTAAAAAGCCCAGTGAACAGATATATAATAAACGGAAACCAAAATCAAATGGAAATGAACAGACATATCATAATGAATGAGATATAGGAAAAGGAAATAAAGAGTAAGGTTTAGGACAGTCATCCACCACGAGCCCATATCATAACATATCACATATAATATCATATCATATCTTCATAATCATATAGAGGGGAGACCTCTCAGATAATCAGATAATATGAGGGGTGTCCTCATTCTTCAGGTGGAGTAGCTAGCTCCCATATTTTGTGAAAGGAGTGGATTGCACCCAGCCCCAGTCACCATATCATATCATATCAAAACATTTCATATCAGAACATATCTAGGATGCATCCATTCGCCCCCCAAACAAATCATATTGGCCATAACAAATCATAAAGCGCGCATATCATATCATAATGGGGACGGTGTAACCAAATCACTAGGGCTACACACTAGTCATGCCATTGGTGCATCAATGACACGGCCATGTTACCTTCATGGCTAGGGAACATATTTTGGCTCATAGTATCAAACTGGGGTCAAGGTCAAAGGTTCATATCAAAACAAAGGTTCATATGTCATAATCATAGTCCAAATCTCAAGGTTCATATCACAGGGTTCATATAAGAGGTTCAGAAGTCAAAGGTTCATATCAAAGATTCATGTCAAAGGTTCATATCATAGGTTCAAATCAGAAATCAAGAGGTCGAAGGCACCTTATTAAAAAGGGCAGAATATCTGTACCTTAACGAATACGCAAGCAAAAGAAATGAAAGTCCAATCAACTAGGAGATCACTCCTTCTTCAACCGATCTACAAATAATCATAAGTTCTCTTAAGTTTCATATCATCGAAAGGTTTCATGTTTGTTCTCATTTCATATTAGATAACCTTAAGTTATATCTTTCTCATATGCCAATTCAAAGTATTACCAAATGATCATATTCATAGTTCAAGATTCATAATGTCTTTTACCAAATTTAGGGTTTTATGTAATTATCACAACTTTAGGGATTAGTATGTAATTCTCATAATTTAGGTTGTATTATGAAAGTATCCTCAAGTTACAGATTTTACAAATTAAGACCTTTGGTTTTAGAAAAATATCCATTTATACCCTTTAGGTTACACAGTAAACACATAGCACCCTTTAGTTTACAATTTAACCCTTTTATAACTTCCCCTAGTTTTAAGTACGAAATTGCTAGGTTTTAAATAAATTATAAATCGTAAAAGAACTCAGTATTAAAATTCCCAAAAATTCCCAGAGATGCTCATATGTCTAAAGTATTTTATAAAAGTTTTCCAGATTTTATTATGTAGTATAGGTACGTATTAAAATTCACTTAAGCCAACTCATCCAGATTTCTGAGTAATTTTACTATACGAAAAGTTATCAATTAGAAAACCTTTAAGAAAATTTCATAAAAATCTATAAAAATTCCAGGAAGTATTATACATCTTATAGATTACCCAGTTCAAAGGACTCCTCCTAACTCGATACGGTTTGAAAATTAAAAATCAAAAACCCGGACTGATTTTCCAGACTTTTAAGTACGACCAGCCACCTAATCTCCCAAAAATCAAAAGGTAGCCTTACAGGCCTCAAAAATTTACAAACTAAATTTCTCCAGGTAGCCACTTCATTAAACTACACTTTAGACTCCAGAAACATAAAAATATACGTTCATATGATTAATTTATGGTCGGTTAAAGTTGGTTAAAGTTTCACCTCAGAATCTGTTTTCATCATCACATGTGATTACTTAGAGTTTTATGATTCCATTCATTTATTCTTGATACTAAACAATATTGGTGAGTTTAAAACACATTTAGGTCTGATTATAATTGCTTATAACATAATCAAATCGAATCATACACCATATTTATACCAATCGATCCATAGGTAGCATATATTAGGGTTTTCTCTTTTGTTATTTTATGAGACACTTGTTTTTCATTCATGATTCATGTATAGCCATAATTATTGAACAAGGATTCGAGTGATACAATACCCTTGATGAAAAGATGAAGAATACAACCACACGGAATCAAAAACACCACACGAGAAAAATCTTCTTCCTTCCTTCCTTCCTTTTGTGCGATCGACAGCCCCAAACAAGAAACAAAAACGCACCCTTTTTGTTAGTTTTTGATTCGTACGACTATGTATTGATGTAAGATTAATTAATTACCTTAGAATGGGATCAAGAGGGAAGGTTTTTGGGGCTTCTTTTGGTCGAAACACAGCAGCAATATTGCGGCAGCAGCAGCAGAATTGGGGAGCGGATTTTGGCAGCTTAGGGTTCTTTTTGGAGCTTAATATGGATCGACATATGGTGGAATGGGCTAAGGAATGTACGGGCTGAATTTTTGGGTTGGTTTAGTCGACATATAGGAGTGCAAAAAGGATGTGGTTCGGCCCAAATTCAAGACTCAAAACAAACACGATTTAACTTGAAGTTTTCCCTCTTATTCGCGTAATATATATTCATCATTGTTTTTACTAATTAAAATGCATACGCAATATGATATTTTCGGTTTATTTGGACTCGTAATGTGTTTTAATATTATTGGTAGCTTGAAAAATTATCTTGTGATGACTCGTAATTATTTTATGTCATACTTGTTTCGTTATCATAAGTTTTGTGATTAATGCTTAAATTATATAAATTTTAATTAAGTTTCAAAGTTACGAGGGCAATTTGGTCTTATAACACGTTTTAAATTTTCGGGTTTTACACATATCATATCATATCTTCATAATCATATAGAGGGGAGACCTCTCAGATAATCAGATAATATGAGGGGTGTCCTCATTCTTCATGTGGAGTAGCTAGCTCCCATATTTTGTGAAAGGAGTGGATTGCACCCAGCCCCAGTCACCATATCATATCATATCAAAGCATATCATAACATATCTAGGATGCATCCATTCGCCCCCCAAACAAATCATATTGGCCATAACAAATCATAAAGCGCGCATATCATATCATAATGGGGACGGTGTAACCAAATCACTAGGGCTACACACTAGTCATGCCATTGGTGCATCAATGACACGGCCATGTTACCTTCATGGCTAGGAAACATATTGTGGCTCGTAGTATCAAACTGGGGTCAAGGTTAAAGGTTCATATCAAAGCAAAGGTTCATATGTCATAATCATAGTCCAAATCTCAAGGTCCAAATCACAGGGTTCATATCAAAATGTTCATATGCCAAAGGTTCAAATGTCAACGGTTCATAGCAAAGATCAGGGTCACATCAAATCAGAGTTCAAGAGACTGAAGGCACCTTATTAAAAAGGGCAGAATATCTGTACCTTATTCCAAAGCAAAGCACAAACCAAAAGAATAAGATGCAAAGGATCATGACCTCTCCTTCTTCACACCTAGAGGGGTAGAAAAGAATTACAACCCTTTCCATTATAAGTAACTTTCCACTTTTAGCAGGTTTCCATATTTAGTAAGTTTCCATAATTAGTAAGATTTCCATATTCTCATTTAGGTTAAGTCATTATCAAAACATATTATGGCTTTAGGGTGTATTTTAACAAGTCACAAAAGTTTAGGGTTAATTATGGCAACTTTACATAAATTAGGGTTTTAAGTGTAATTATATCAAAGTTAAAGTTCAAACATGAAAATATCCCAAGTAATCTGTTTTGAATCCATATTTATCAAGTTAACAATTTCAGCCCCTCAAGTTTCCCAATTTTACACTTTACACCCTTAAGTTATATAATTTATATTTTAAACCTTATAATATCCATAATTACACATTAGACCCTTAATTTATCAAAATTACACAATGATCACTTATTTTATCATATTATACGAATCTACCCTTAAGTATTCATAATTTACACATCAAGTCCCTCAAGTTATCAAAGTTACATATTTAGCCCTTTAATTTACAATTTCAACCTTTAATTATTAATAATTACATATTAAGCCATTAAATTACCAAAATAGCACATAACCCCCTGAATATAATTAATTACTCAATTCAATCTTAAGTTTCCAGAAATTACATATTTAGTCCCTCTATTTTAATTATTTTCAAAATCGATTTATACTTTATCAAATAAACATTTTAACCCTTTTAAATATAAAAATTACACATGGGGCCCTCAAATTATATTTTATTCGAAATGTTCACACCCCAAAATAAGTTCAAAAATTAACCCTTGAGTTTTAAAAGTTACAAAACACCCCCTAACATTTTAAATCAAATCGTATAACACTTTATATAATCAAACCCTAACCCTAAAAATACAAATAATTACCCAATCATTATTTCATCATTACAACATCATTTATTAACCAAGAAAAAACCCTAAAATCCAAACCCTAACCGAATTACATGTTATTTCTTTTTCTTCTTTATTTTCTTTAAATCCGGTAAATACATAATTCCAAAAATAATTGTTCTTGGCCTCAAAATTTCGAAGTATCATTTTTCCAGGTCTAATATGATTGTATAGAGTCCAAATAAAATAAATATGAAGCCTCACAAATTCGGATTGAATTATTTAGGGTTTATACACGTTTTTAAGATTTAATTCACAAATAAATTGGTAGATCATGCATGGATCGATTTTAACATTTTCTTTGATGTTCTTAACATATATAGGGTCTGAGAAAATACCAAATCAAGATTTGAACGTGTGGAATGAGGTGTACGAATTCTTTTGTACGCGATTAGCCAAAACGGGTCAAAAATCACCACGACTTCAAAAACGATCTAAAAATCATGAAACCAATTTTCACAGGTCACATATGATGTGAGGAACCCAAGAAAAATAAGAGACGAATTTTACAAAGGTCGAGTGAATCAAAACGAATTATACCTCTTTTGTATGTCGCGACTTACAAAAATTCACCACGATCGATTCGAACGATGAACACCTTCACAATGATTTTTATAGTACTCCTTGGATGATGCTTGAACTCAGAAAAATGGTCTAGGGATTTTAGAATGTCGAATGGAGGCTATAGAATTTGTGTGTGTGTTTTAATTCCAATCGGCAATTAAGGTTTACAAGAAATAAGGTGTTTATTGATTTTAAAATGATTTGGCCGAGTCTAGGGGAGGGTTGGACCAAAAATACCGGCCTTAATTATGGCCCCATCAATTATACCATTTTTACTTTATTTTCCTTAATTTAAATTGTATTTAAAAGGTAATTAATTAATAATAATTATGCATTTAAATTTTTTGGTACACACAAGGGTATTTTGGTCATTTCTCAACTTGTATAAATATTAATCGAAGTCGTCAAAATTATTTTGTATCATATCTTGCTCGTTTCCTGAAGTTTGGGATCGATTCGGAACTTTAATTAAGCCTTAATTAAATTTTAAATTTTCAGGGGCATTTTGGTAATTTTTGCATGTTTTAGATTTTCGGGTTTTACAGTGGGTCCCCTTCTCAGTTGAGTAGTGCTGCCCAACCGAGGATATAGGACCCTTTTCTCCCTCAGGCTCTGATTGTGATTTATCAGTGCCTTCATCGGGATGTGAATGGGTGGTTGTTCCTGACCTACTAACTTGTGTATGTCAGTAGGGACATGTGGAAAAGGTTTGCCCGAGGACACTGAGGATGATTGCTCAGTGCCCTCCGTTGGCCTTTGTTTTGTGGTCAGGGGGGTCTCTGTAGTGGGTGTCTCAGAGGTCTGGGCCACATTCAACCCCTTTTTAAGGTTGAGTTGGTTCTGGGCATCAGTCTCAGTGATGAGTGGTTTGGGTCTAACCACCTTACTGGACTGACCCTTCTTTGTCTTCTTCACCTTCTTTGTAGGTGAAGGTACTGTAGAAACAACGTTCTCCCCCTGAATAACCACCAGCATGTAGTTAGTCAGGGCAATGGGTTGTACCTCAGTGATGCCACTAGTGAAATTGGTCTTATGTAAGACGTCAGGTTTCATACCTTCGACGTCAGGCCTCACATAGTCAGAACCAAGAAGGTCCTGAAGCACACAGGAAATAAACCTAGGATAAGACAAGAGCTTTTGCCTAGATTTTCCTAAGAGCTTAGCAACAAGGTCACGAAAGATTATACCTCCGATATCTATCTTTCTACCCTCCAAGAGACTGAACAACATCAATTGTTGTGATGAGTTAAATTGCTTAGTGGAGGATTTATTCCCCCCAAGGACCTGAATGACGAATGTCATCAGGATCCTCCAGACTGGGTGGAACCAGGTTTTGACAATTGGAGCCTTCTCCAATAAGGCTTCAGCGGACAACTCAGGACGTTTAGAGTCATGAGGTCCCAAGAAGATCAACTCTCCCTTAACCTCTTGGTCAGTCGGATTGGGCTCAAAAGCCTCAGCAAAATGAAGACCAGTGGCCTTGATGAAGTCATTGTAATCCAGGGAGAGGGTCCTTCTCCCATTCATCACTGTGAAAGTGATGATGGATTCTTTGGTGTCTTTTGGGCTAGTAGCCACAGCAGTACACCAGAATTCCCTCAAGTAGTCATGGTAGATGACTGAGGGGGTCTTGGTAAATGCTTTTGCAAGAAAACAGTTTTGAAGATATTTCATTACATTCCCACCACATTGTTCTTTGTGAGGTCTACGCCCTCCAATGTGATTTCCACATTAGGGGCGTATGTCACAGCTTTAGAGGAAGCCATATTTGTTGGTAAGTCTGGGTAACAAAGATGGTTGGGATTTCTTAAAGCTAAGAACACACACACTATTAGTTTTGAGAGAAAAATGGGCAGAATTTTGCTTAAGATTTCTAATAGACGTGTGTGTTGTTATTTTGGTTGGGGTATTTATAGGGAAGTGAAGTGGAGGGTATTTTAGGCATTAAGCGGATTTTATTTATTCAAAAAGAATTTTTGGAAACTGTTTTGAATAAAATGTTTTGGGATCCGCATTTAATGCAACCACTCCACTTTTCCCTGGTTTGGCGCAACAATCAAGGTGAACAGTTGAGCAGTTCTGCAAAAGTGTAATTTGCAGAGATGAGTCATCACATATCTGTAATGTGATTGGAGAGGCATTTTGTAACACCCCAACACGATAAGGGTAGAAGTATTACGTTATGGTGACATATCAAAGCAAAACACAAGCATAAACTTAAGTAATACAATGAATTTCAAAGGTTACAAAAGGGAAAATCTGAAATACAAGGTTACAAAAGAGAACAACAATAGATACTAAGTCTGAAAATGTAATCACTTCTAGTCATCTCTAATCCAGAATAGCTATCAAAGTATGGTCTTCTAAGTCCAAAGTACCCTCCACTCATAACCCAGCTTCCAACTAAAACCTGCCGCAGGAAAAGAAATGCGGCTGAGCTTAAAAAGCCCAGTGAAGAGATATGTATAAACGAAGCAAAAGATATGGGACAAAGAATATAATATGGTGCATTGGGGATAACATAAGGCATAAACGAATGAATATCAAAGTATAATGGAAAACCAGTAATCAAACCACGAGCCCAAACAAATCATATCAAATATCATAGTAACCATGGAGTAGCTAGCTCCCAAACATGTGAAAGACGTGGATTGCACCCATGCATCAGTCACCGAACATATCATATAATATCATATCATGTCATATCCATCAAATACAAATCGAACCTAGGATGCATCCATACGCCCCCGAACAAATCATATTGGCCATATCAAATATAAGTGCACATATCATAATCAAAATGGGACGGTGTGGAACATCACACAACCACACTAGAGTCATGCCATTGGTGCATCAATGACATGGCCATGTTACCTTCATGGCTAGGATACAAATTTGGCTCGGGTATCAAACTGAAGGGTTCAAATGCCATATCATATCAATGTCAAATGTCTAAGGTTCATATCAAAGGTTCAAGGCAAAGGTTCATAGCAAAGGATCAAAGCAAAGGTTCATAATCAAAGGTTCACAAATCTAAGGGAACATAGCAAAGGCATAGATCATATAAGAAAGCCATAATAAGAAGGCTCAGATCAATGGCATCATAATCAAAACTAATATCAAACAGATGTGTACGAATCATGAGAAACCTTAAGAGATAAGGTCAGAATATCTGTACCTTATGCAAAAGACAATGAATGAAATAACCAAGAAGCACACGGAATAGAAGCTACTCCCTCTTCACGGAACCTATACGAATTAATAATCACGTATTACTTATAAGCTCATTTTACAAATCTACTGCTTATAGTTATTTAGGTTTCTTTCTATTTTTAGAAACTTCCCATTTTTAGTAATTTTCCATATTTAGTAAGTTTCCCGAATTAGTACTTTGATACTTTAGGGTTACAATTGACAATTAAATAACCTAAAGGTTTAATGCAATCAATATCGTAGTTTAGCGTTTATTAAGTAACTTGCCAAAGTTTAGGGTTTAATGTGTAAATTATCAAATTTTAGGGTTTAAAGTGACAACCTCCAAAGATTAAGGTTAAATTTGTAAATTGATTTCATAAATGCCTAACTTAGGACTTGAGCTCGTCGTAATGATATAATTAAAAGATGCAATTTATTGTACCTTCCCATTTCCTACTCATCTAAATCCTATTTAGGACACAACTCACACATGAGTACACGACTTAATTGCTACCAAGACTTATCGACCCAAAATATATCCACAAAACAGTATGCCCTTTCCTTTTTATCCGATTTACACGCACACACTCACATGTTCATTTCACTTATTATACCCATGCTTATATCTTATTATACTTGCATGTTTTCCAGCCCACTTTTTAGATCCAATACACTCTCTTTATTATTGTTTATTACACACAACATACATACAAAATTTCTCATGCATGTACCAAAACACAAGCACGACTGTAAGTACCTATAATCACACATAAACCCAGTTCTTATTCACATCATAATACGCACGCCCCACTATAATTCTTAAGTTTATTTCAATTTATTAAATCACATTTATACATATTATATTTTCGAATAATTCAAAACAGGAGCAAGGGTTTATATATGCATTTCGTTATTTCCTGGTGAGCACTTTTAACTTCATTATTTTCATGACACATACCACTCATTCGTATTTCCATGTTGACGAAACAAGATCGGTTGAGCTCGCATATTATATACATATCTATATTTAACTAGTTAAGCAAAACACAAGAACGAAGGTAGGGAATACCTTAGGTAAAACCTAGGAATAGATCGGATGGCAGACACAACACCAAAAGCCTTGTTCAAAATCAACACCCCACGAGCAAAGACCGAAACAATACCCAATGATCACCACCTTGTGATCGGATCTTACGAGAGGAAACACAAGGACAAGGGACGTATCAAAACCCACGAGTAGCACACAACTCCGCGAATAGGACACCAACTCCGCGACCTATGGACACCCTTCGAACCACGAATGAAACTTTCCTTCACTTCTATAGCCTCTT
The DNA here is from genome assembly GCA_021014915.2 of Artemisia tridentata subsp. tridentata. NCBI lineage: Eukaryota > Viridiplantae > Streptophyta > Magnoliopsida > Asterales > Asteraceae > Artemisia > Artemisia tridentata. Next base: position 223,449,406 of record CP139507.1, read on the forward strand.
TTCGCCTCCAACAATCACCACAACAACAAAGGTTTTGATCACCTCGAGGGGAACACCACAGCAAGTCTTGGTCTTGGAAATAAAAGGATATGCGCCTAGGTCGTGGAAAGATAATTTACCAGGACTCTTATGCGCTTGATATTTAGATCGGTCAGATATAATGAAGGGTTTGTTAAACGTATATTTTATAAGGGGAAAAACGTGTTTGTAAATATGGAAACAAGGGAAAGCACGTATCAATCTCAAGGAAATTATGGGGGATTGTGAGGAATTATAGGCTGACAAAAGGGGTTTGATATCCTGCTTTGATATACACGGTTTAGACTTCACATAAGTATGGTAAGTATTATATCAAATATATTGCAAATAAAATATGTGATAGGACTAATTACTAATATGTCGTGTACTAGTTTTTAGAATAAGATTAGGAATGGTTGCAATTATTAGTTATTTAATTTCTTAGGTTATAATACATTTTAATTATTTTTCGTATAACATAAGGTTCTAAATTCTTATTCGTATTCGTAATACTTAGGATAAAATTTAAATTATATAGAAAATTTGAAGGCCGGATTTCAGGGCTTACACATTTAATGCCAAGTGGGAATGTGGGGCCCCAGAGATGGAAGCCAGAAAGGCAAAAGAACAAATATTCTTAAATTAAATAAGAGTTCAGTTACCAACCTCGTACATTTACTAACTAGATACTTAGAGCATTTAAGTTAGTATTTAATGTCTCTTGAGGACCCTGAATGACTTTTCATTCAGTGAACCTGATTGTCAGGACTTGGGTTTAGTCACTGATGGTTCAAGTGTTCAGGAATTTGGGTCTAATTCCTGAGGTTCAAGGGTTCAGGAACTTAGGTTTAGTTCCTGAGGACCAAGAATTCAGGAAATTGGGTTTAATTCCTGAGGATTAAGGGTTCAGGAACTTGGGTTTAGTTCCTGAAGTTTAGTGACCTTTCTTACTAAAGAATACATTGAGTAAGGGACTTGGGTTATCAAAATCTACACATATTTAGATGGAGTCAATCAGTAAACTGATTCTCAATATCCAACATTCCTAGTTCAGCTTTCAGTCTGGTGAAAGTTGGTTCATCCAATGGCTTGGTGAATATATCAGCTAGCTGATATTCAGTAGGAATGAAGTGTAATTCTATGTCACCATTCACGACATGGTCCCTGATGAAGTGACATCTAATATAAATGTGTTCTGTTCTCTGATGAAGAACTGGGTTATTTGAGATGGCAATTGCACTTGTGTTATCACAAAAGATGGGAACCATCTTGTACTGAATTCCATAGTCACTGAGTTGACTTTTCATCCAGAGTACATTTGCACAACAACTTGCTGCTGCAACATATTCAGCTTCAGCTGAGGACATGGCAACTGATTATTGCTTCTTAGTACTCCAACAGACTAGTTTTCCACCAAGAATTTGGCAGGAGCCTGAGGTGCTTTTCCTGTCCATGTTGCATCCAGCATAGTCAGAATATGAGTATCCTTTAAGATCAAGGCCTAAACATTTTGGATAATATTATCCAAGGTTTGGAGTACCTTTCAGGTACCTGAAAATCCTTTTCACAGCAGTGATATGAGTTTCTCTTGGGTCAGATTGATATCTGGCACATAAGCAGACTGAGAATTGGATATCAAGCCTTGATGCAAGTAAATACATCAGTGATACTATCATTCCTCTAAAAAGAGTTTGATTCACTGGTTTTCCAGTAAGATCAGGACCAAGTTTGTTTGGGGGTACCATGGGAGTCTTGACTGAGGCACAGTCACTGAGCTCATACTTCTTCAGTAGGCTTCTGACATACTTCTCTTGATTGATAGAGGTTCCTTTATCAGTCTGCTTGATTTGTAGACCAAGGAAGTAAGTCAGTTCTCCTATCATGCTCATTTCAAATTTCTTTGCCATTAGTTTTTCAAACTGTTTGCAAAGTTTATAATTTGTTGAGCCAAAGAAGATGTCATCAACATACACTTGTACAAGTATGACATCATTATTTGTCCTGTATATAAACAATGTGTTGTCTATCTTGCCTCTGACAAATTTGTTTTGGATCAGGAAGGCTGAAAGAGTCTCATACCATGCCCTGGGAGCTTGTTTCAGTCCATAAAGGGCTTTGTTAAGCTTGCAGACATGGTCAGGAAACTCATAGCTTTTAAATCCAGGAGGTTGCTGAACATAAACTTCTTCTTTCAGTGAGCCATTTAAGAATGCACTTTTAACATCCATTTGGTACACCTTGAAGTTCATGTATGTAGAAAAAGCAAGGAAGATCCTAATGGCTTCCATCCTTGCTACTGGTGCAAATGTTTCTTCATAGTCAATGCCTTCTTGTTGATTATAGCCTTTGGCTACAAGTCTGGCTTTGTTTTTAATGACTATGCCATTTTCATCAGATTTGTTTTTAAATACCCATTTCATGCCAATTACTGAAACAACTTCAGGACATTTGACCAAGGTCATTACCTTGTTTCTGTCAAATTGTTCCAGTTCATGATTCATGGCTTGAACCCAACTTGGATGTTTTAGTGCTTCCTTAACACTTTTGGGTTCAATTGTGGAAATGAAGTCCACAAAGAGGCATTCATTGGCTGAGGTTGCTCTCAGTTCAGCAGCCATGCTTCTTGTGAGCATGCCTTCAGTAGGCTCACCAATTATATTGACAAGTTCTATATCCTGAGACCTAGTCCAACTCTCCTGAGGTATTGGAATCTGATTAGAACTTGTAGAGGCCTGATGGGTAGGATCAGGATCAGACACATGATGTCTCAGCATCTTGAGTGTCTAAGTGGGTTGACTCATCACTATGATTGATTAGTACCTGAGCACTTTGTACTGACTGAATGAAGTCATCAGTACATTCTGCTTCAATAAACTCAGTGATGGTTGGGTAAGGAAGGTTGTGGGGAATGATGTAATAGGAGATGTCAGCATTTGCATGGTACTGAGTGGAAGGACCATTATCAGTATGATGTTCATCAGGAGGGTATCTTGATGATTCATCAATACCTATCTCTTCCACTGAGTTGTTAGAGACACTGATTGCATCAGTGCTCTCATCAAAGGTAATATGAAATATTTCCTCAGTATTCTATCTCCTAGTGTTGAACACCCTGAAGGCCTTTGAGACAAGGGAGTATCCTAGGAAGTATCCATCATCAGCTTTGGCATCAAATTTTCCTAAGTGATCCTTGTTATTATGAACAAACACAGGACACCCAAAGACATGAAAGTAGCTGATGTCAGGGATTCTTCCCTTGAATAACTCATAAGGAGTTTTGCTATGTCTCTTGACAATGATGGATATGTTTTGTGTGTAACAGGCAGTCTTTACTGCTTCAGTCCAAAAGTGTTTGGAAAGGACTGATCCATTTAGCGTTGTCCTAGCTGCTTCAATGAGTGTTCAATTTTTCCTTTCAGCCACCCCATTTTGTTCAGGTGTGTAGGGTGAGGAAAATTTTTGGGAAATACCTTTCTCATCACAGAAACATTCAAGTTCATAATCTTTGAACTCTGTTCCATTATCAGTCCTAATCTGTTTGACTTTGATGTCATTTTGATTTTCAATGTTCCTGACAATGGACATAATTGTTTCAGCTTCCTAACTCTTTTTGATCAGGAAGTATACCCAAGTGTATCTTGAGTAGTCATCCACAATGACCATAGTATACTTCTCATGGTTAATGGATCTAGGACTAATTGGTCCAAATAGATCCATATGGAGAAGATGTAGGCAGTTCCTGATGGAAAAGTTGGTTTTGGTTTTAAAGGATGCTCTGTGATGTTTAACTTTTTCACAAGCTGAGCATGGTTTAACCTTTGAAAACACAAGAGATGGTAAGCCAAGGACCTTGTTTTGTTTTACATTGTTGTTTATGTTTTTGAAGTTCAGGTGGGAGAGTCTCTTATGCCAAAGCCAGTTGAGTGTATCAGTGGCCTTGGTAAAGAGACAAGTTCCATTCTGAGTCAGACTGGACATGTCTAACACATAAACATCATGTCTTCTTGGTGCAATAAGGACAACTTCCTTATTAGCATTGAAGATGATTCCTTGTTTATCATCAAACTGAACTATGTATTTAGCATCACATAGATGATTGACACTTATCAAATTGTATTTTAGACCATTTACATAAGCTATCCTAGTAAAGACTATACCATTGCAGTTTACTAAACCATAACCTTCAGTGAGACATGATGAGTTATCAGCAAATATCACTTTGGGTCCTGATTCATCAACATACTTGTGCAGATACTCCTTCACACCAGTCATGCTGCTTGAACATCCACTATCTAGATGCCAAACAGGATCCCTGGCATGTTTCTGCACAAATAGTAAACTGGGTTAGTTCTTTCTAGGACTCCACTTCTTGGAGGGCTTAGCTTTGGGGGTCTTTTTAATATTTACAATTGATTTATGGTCAGTGGTGTGGTGGACTGAGCTACCACAAATTATGCATTTGATTGCAGATGTAGACTCAGTGGACCGAGAGGCTGACTTTGTCATACCTCTATTGGCCTGAATGGCCTTATCACCTCCTGATGTGTCATGAGTGGAATTTCCACTATTTTTACAACCATTGTCAATATGACAATCCTTAGGATGGTGATCATTGAACCCACAGTAAGGGCAAGGTGCAAAAGGTTTTGCCTTTTGTTTCTGTTTTTGTTTAGAATCAGAAGGGTAGTTTAAAGACTGAGCTTTAAGGCTTGCCATCTTTGATGTGACTGAGTGTGTTTTATGATCAGAGGTCCTGTGATCATCTTTGTTGCAAATCATGCAATAAAGAATTCTATAGCAATCATCAGTGATATGATTAGTATAGTTACACAGTTCGCATCTTTTCAGGGGTTTTGAGGGTTTGGGTTTGGTCTTTGAGGAAGCTGGATTTTGTTCCTTCTTGGATTGAAAAGGTTTCTCAGAAGATGCAATCTCCTCACCTAGCTTCCTGACCATTTCAGCCAACTGATCAAATTTTGAGTCAGGGCTTTGGGTTATTACTTCAGAAGGGACTGAAGAAGATGAGTCATCAGTATTTACTGAGACTTCAAATGTTGGTCTTTTCAAGATTGTTTTTCCCAATCCTGACCTCTCCTTTGTAGAGTGTTGAGAGTAGACCTTTGGTGGGAGGCCTAAGTGGGGTGCAGCACCCTGAAGGGTATTCAGTGGTGGGAGTGTTGGATATGAATCTATTGTTACTATTAATTATCACATAAGCTACCTAGATTAACCACTAATAAGCCCTAGATCTAGAGAGAGAAAGTTAGAGAGAGAAAGAGTGTGTGGAAGATGATTAACAATAATATGGAAATGTTTAGTTCATTCATCAACCAACCCTCTCCCTAAGGTGGGAGGGGGTATTTATAGTTTTACATGAGTATGGGCTTGTAGCCCTAATTATCTTACATAAACATACTTAAATAAATAAACGACACAGCCCATGGGCATTCTACACAGGCTGGGCCATAAATCAAACATAAAGGCCTAAGCAACCTAATTACAAAATGATCAATACTTGATAATACAAAACGTGTTCCCAACAATCTCCCCCTAAGTATTGGTCGTCAAGGTTGCTTGACGTCGTCTTTGCATCTTTTGGCTTTGACGTCTTCGTAATCTTTGTTCTTTGTTCTTGATCGTGATGTGATATGATATGGTACTGATCTGCCGTTCTCCAATGGTCTTTGCTTCTGGTGTCTTCACATCTTTTCCACCTTGCTCATATGTCTTTTGACTTTGGTTCTTCAACTTGTTCTCACTTCTTCAATCTTTAACTTGTGAAAGGTTGTAGTGCTTAAACTTTGACTTTTCTTTAACATATTCTGAACTTTTGATATTTCTGAGTCTTTATGAGAACTTATCTTCAGGATATGAGCATGATGGAGTCTTGATGGTTGTTGAACTCCAGGTCTTCAAGCTCCTCCGCAGCAGCAGCAACAACACGAACCAACCGGCTCTTACCGGCTCAAACTTTGAGATTGTCAACAGCATAGTGTGAAAACTTTCTCTAATCCTTGCCCAGGCCGTTCTGAAACGGATACCCCCGAAAGGGCTAACACGGACACACCGAAGTGCACCCACGATTCAGTGAGCCGCTGGAGATCACCCCACGACTGTAGACCGTTTTGGAGCAAACACTAAGCATAACCCACAAGGAGTTACCGAAGTGACCTTCTGTCAGGGTTGTTTGATGTTGCCCTGGTAGGATTTCCATTCTATTACTGAGAATCACAATTGTGAATTCTCTCAAAAATGTTCTCGGCAGATTGCTTAGATCTACGTAGGACACTTCCTAATTTACAACTGATGCCCATGATGTAGAACAACAGTGTAATACTAAGTGTTCCTAAGAGATCCTTGATGAATCTCATGGCCCTAGACTCGATTAGTGCACATTTACTTGGTCGTCGGAGGCGTGGAGCAGAGTGCCTCCTTTTCAATATCAACACATCTCGTAGTGAGAGGTCGATAGATGATGAAGGGTTCTCTGTGTGAAATGAAACAAGTGTCTTTTGAGAGACACCTGAGTGGCTTAGAAGGTTTAGTGCAGTGCGTCATTGGGTCCATGACGTCTTTTGTCTTCAATACCGGTGATGCTCAGTCAACCAGTAGATTATGTATTGAACCCGGTGTCTGCCATAAGGTTGAATAAATGGAGGGCTATTTCTTTTTACCCTATGGGGATTCTCCTTGGGTAGATCCCTCCGCTCTGGCAGATCATAGGACGGTTTTTCCTAAACCTTAGTCACCTTATAACTCCATGACTATCCTATTGATGCCATAAACCAAGCCTTTTGAAAATATCTCAAAGTGTTTATGTGACAACCGGTACTTTTCCACTAATATTTTAATAATAAATGTCTATTTATTATTTCCAAACTGTTAAACTAAACAATGAGATGTTTACGTATTTATTTCGGGAAGCAAAACCGCACGCAGTAGCGTACAACAACTCACCAAAACTATTTTAATTTAATAGTAAAAGTGAATTTATCACTTTTTGACAATTTCAGACGCTAACGGAACAAAAACGAAAGGTTGTCTTGTTTTTCTGAAAAACTGACACCACACGCGTACCGACACAAATTTAGTATAGGTTGAACTGTAAAATTTATTTTTGGGAGTCAATAAATTTATTTTATATTAACATCGTGAAAACGACTCCAGGATTTTATTTCTCACATTTACGTGAAACCGCGTTACCACAAATAAACCTCAACTAAACGGGACACGGGGTATACACAATACATTATGAAACTTTCAACAAATAAATAAACCCTCCACTCAGTCAACACATGTGAGGTCTATACCTCCTTTTCCCTGATCTTCTCCTCCTATTCGATCATCACCATACGCAAACAATATTCGCTGCCAAAAATTCCTATCTCCTATCACCGTCGATAGATGCCCTGTAGCACCTTTCTTACCTTCCCAAGCTTCATCGAGACCCAAACCCGCTCCTTAGGGGTCGAATAATCTTGTCTTCGAGGCATAGAAAGGAGAGTTAACCAAAAATGGTTAAACCTTATCCTTGTTAGATTGAAAGTGAGTCAATAATTTGCCATGGATTACCTTTTAAGAAGCTCGGTTCCAGGAGAGGCTATGTCACACACCAAAAATCATCAAACTCACCTCAAACACTACTTTAGTCGAGTGAATCAAGGAAGGAAAGATGGGTGTGGCTAGCTTGGAACCGAGTGGGTTTTCCGTGGTGATTCTTGGATTCGATCTATCCTTAGTTTTCTTGCAAGGTTTTAATTCAAACTCTCTTCTTGATTCATTGTTACTGATAGTTGTATACATTGTAATCTTGAGTTGGTTTTCAAGATGTAAACCGATTAGTATAAAATTTTATAAGTTCTTGTGGATATTAAAACTCGACTAAACCTGTTTTTGATAAAGTCTACGTGTGGTAAGATTGGTACTGAGTGATGTTGTCTGTTCGAATCTGTTATGATTCGGGTCGGGTCGACCCGAACCCGTTTATAGTTTTAATCTTGGTGTGAGCCAAACTCTTGTTGCTTGCTGCTAGTTATGAGTTAGAGTAGCCTCGAACAACCTTTTTGTGCTGTTGCTATTGTTGAAATCATCCTTGTTCTGTGTCTCGCCATCCTGCGGTTGTTATGCTGTCGAGATGGTTTAGTCCCGGTTGTATTTGGGTCTAGCTTATCTTCTTGATCTTAGTTGCATTTGAGTTTAGCTCATTTTATGGATCTCGAAATACTAGTAGAACTCCTGGTTAAATACTTTTGGCTAGCATGTCTTGTTACTCGGCTCAAAAACGCTGCATAGATACTGTTTGGTTAACGACACACAAAGGGGTGTGGTCGCTTGTTTTGGTTGTCTCGGTCTAAGGGTAACGCCACAAGGGTAGTCTTACCTTGTGTCCCGACCCAACAAACTACACCAGTGGGGTTGGTTTAGTTGGTCACAGGTTCACAAGAAACCATAAAGGAACATGTTTGTTTTATGTCTCGGTTAGTCACAACCCGCAAGGGTGCGAGTTATTTGTTTAAGCGTACATTGTCGCGGCCTGTTTTGTGGTGTTTGAGCTCCAATAGCTAAGCCTATGCTGATCAACTAAGTCTATGGCAATTTGATGGTATCTCATTTTTTTTAGTCAAACATGACAATTTTACCTTAGTAGTAAGCTCACATAAAAAGGATGCAGCACATAGAGTTTTATATAAGCAAATCTTTCGAGCAGGACGCATGACGCATCCTTCATGTTTGTATCTTAGTCTTTAAACAAAATTAGTTGAAGAACATGATTTATTACAATACTTTAGCAACTAGTTACTAGCGTAACATTAATAACCTCTTATAAAAATATGCTAATCAGTTTATTGATAGTCATTGAAATAATTGGTTTACAACTTTGGCATGCGTTTTGCTTGGGTTGGAGTCAAATTGGTACTACATGGGGAAGTTTTTATCATGGGCCAAGCCCAATGAATTTTAAAGAGTGCGTTAAGAGTCCAAAATGTGTATTGTAAGTTTTGTAAAAAATAAATAAATAAATAAGTAATATATATATAACACATGTATTTAATATACTTCTCGATCATGGGAAAACTTGACTAACGCAAAATTTGTGGTAAGTAGAATTATGTATTTTGGGTTCGAAATTGATATTGGACATATTGAACAATTTGGACACGAGACGAATTAGATACGTATATTAAACCCGTAACGAACCTAAACATTTCATCAACGCATATTAAACTAATAACGAGTTGTTAGTCACAAACTTGTCGCGAACATTATTTTGAAAAAATTTAGATTTATATTAAAGTCACTTGACTTGGAAGCATGTTATAAATAGACGCAACATGAGTTATAAAATTTCTAAAACTTATACCTTATAATTCACAAACCTTTTACCTTATTAAATTCGACAATAATCGGAACTTGTAGTTTTATTAACATGATAACATTTACCATGTGATATACTAATTCAAGTTTCTTTCAAAACTTAAACTACAACCTTATTGATTATTTCTGAACTATTCGGGATTAATGGGAAACACCGAAAACGTATTAATTGATTCATTTTATTGACATTTACCTTTGTCACTATTTCCTGGACTTCGTTTGTCATTCCTTTTCTCGAATCAAGTTCTCGTCCGTACTTGCCCCAACTATGTCGATTATCTATTCCAATTTGGCGTGAGTATTCTTGGGTCTATGCTGTCTTACCACCACACGAAACGTTAAACACTAAACTTTTTACAAACTTTGTTACGAGTAATCCACGAAAACTAAAATGCTTGTTCTTTTGAAAACTCTTTTACTTTACGAGGCACGTTCTGAGATAACTATATATATATTAGGTTGTGCCGAGCCGGCACCGTTGTGCCTGTACCCTCGACATCGTTGTGTTTAGCTCTTGATGCCAGTTGTGACCACTGTGATATCTTTGCGTTGCTGCAAGCTAAGGTGAGTTCATGACCCCTACTTTTACTGGTTTTTAAACTATTTCTGGGGGAGAATACATGCTCGTTTTAATTAAACTCAATGACTGTTTGTTTTTGAAATCTGCGAACTGTTTACTCAATATCTGACTGTTGAGCTGAATTATTTGAATTGATTATTTTAAGGCATTATGTGATTGACTGATATGTAACCCCGCTCTATTTGAATTTGTTTTACAATCGGGGTGAGAAACATGCAAAACTATTTTATGGACCAACACTGTTGTGACTAAACTATTACGCGGGTTAGCCTAAGCACTATTATGTCCCAAATTGCCCAAACTCATGAACCGTCAATTCCTGCTGGGAAGCGCGAATGTTATAAATAGATCTATTGAGGGTGACACCTCCATCTGTTGTTTAAATTCAACAGTCCAGATAGGACAAACCAAAAGTTGGATTAAACAGTCCAGATAGGACAAACATATGTATACCATATCGAAACTACAAGTGTCTGAGATACACACTTGCCGGGCCTTTATATTTAACATGCTTCTAGAGCATGCACGCTGTCATAGCTTCGGTTACATGAACTTAGAGCTAGCGTAATAAACTATTTTATTTTGGATTGCATACCCTACTATTGGTCCACAACTCTAATTCTTTTATAAGGTAAACTGTATTTTTATGACATTGTGAGCGACACAATGGTCACAAAACTCTTATTGAACTCACAGTATTTTTACTACTTTATCATAAATCTATGAACTCACCAACCTCGTGTTGACACTTTTTAGCATGTATTTTCAGGTTTAAGGCGATAATCTAGTTGTGAAGGCTTTTGGCATGGCATGGCATGGTCATAGAAGACTCTGATATATTCGGGACCACTTGAAATCTTTTATGGGCTTATATTTCCGCACCATTTTTGAAATGTTGTAAACAAATCATTTTTGAATATGAAATCTATTTTAAATGGTTGAGGTAAAACCATTCTTTATACTTTGTGTTGTGATACCAATTTAGTAGCACCCAAACATGTATGGTTCCGCTAAATCAGATTTTGGGGGTGTTACAGATTGGCATCAGAGCCTAGGTTATAGAGAACTGGGTATTTTTCAAACCTAGACTATAACCACTTTTACAAAACCAAAACCCTATGACCGCCACATGCCTGCCTGCCAAGCCGATGTCTCATTTGTGATTTTATTGCTAATATAATTGATGAGATGTGCACACTGTTATTGGATAAGTATATCCATCTATTTTTACTATCTACTATAAGTATCTTCGACATACTTATACACACGCATCATACTCGTCGTAGCATTACGCCTTTTCTCTACGCAATCTCATCAATCGTCCTCGAGTGTGGACATCCGCCTTAATTATTTAAGAAACTTTTAAAAGTAAGGGATATATTACTGGTGTAACTAAGCTGACTATTCCAAAATTTATTGAACCTCGGTGGAATATAGACTGATCACCTATATTCGACCAGGGACAGTGGAACATAGCCTGATCACCTATGTCCGACTCAGAGGTAAATTTTGCAATACTTAGAGTAGTTATACTAGAGTTATGTCCAGATTGATTTCCTACTTGATCATTGAAAGACTTAAAAATTATGTGGGTGTACATAATCACTGCCTAACATGAACATTTACATCCACACACAACACACTGGCATCACAACACCTTATGAACCGTAATACACTGGCACCGCCATACTTCTCCACTTATATGGGATTGCTGTTTATCGCCGTCTGACCGTAATTTACATCGGGTCAAGTCAGACCCGATTGACACCATTTGAATCCGAGTTACTCATTTGTAACTCCTTAAGAGCGCTATAAGCCCGTCCAAGCTTACTGGAATGCTTGGACTTGATTTTGGTGTTAACCACATTTAGATTCGACTTCGGCTACGCTTGTGATTTGATTTGGACTACGTTTGGATTTGATTTTAGCTACGCCTAGATTCGATATCGACTATGTTTGGATTGTTGGGTTTTGCGATTTTGGACCTCATTCTGGATTTGGATTTGTTATCCAGCTTTGTTTTTGTTGTCACCTTGTTACAGTAACCTCCACCCCAAACCCTACACTCAACCGATGTTGTACTTTCCGCGTTAAGTACTAAGTACACTACTGAGACAGACAACTGACTGCTAGTAGCAATAAACACCCTCCTTCGGGGTCGTACCCTGAATTTGTTAAATTTCCCATTCGACAGAGATTTTATAGAAACCTTAAGACTCTAAGGAATAACCTGAACCGCGTTCCTTGGGACAATCACCTAATCCTCCTCTCGTCTCTCGGGGATCTCAGTTATTTTTGCTACCCTCTCATAAAATATTTAAACCATACCGCTGATACTATACAAACTGTTTTCGATTATTCTATAGACCATATTGCAGTCACCCTACAAATGTTTTACCGCTACCTTATGAAATCAAAATTTTGACCTTACAACTATTTTGGTAAAAAACGAATGGTTCTCGTCCTATAAACTGTTTTACAAATCATTTCACAAGTTATTTTATAACCCGATTTGTTGCCTTGCGGCTATATCACAAACTAAACTACAGTTTGCTATTATTTTGCTAATAATAAATTGTTTTCCCATTACTCTATAAACTGTTTTAACAAATCGTTTTATAAACTGTTTTGCAATCACCCGGTGGACTTCCAGCCACCTGGGAAACGCTTATATTACTATCCCTTAGTACTGTTAAAATAAATTGAATACTTAGGTTTATGAAATCTGTAGTTATATCTTTCTAAAACACTCACTTGGATGCGTGAAATTTTTCTGCTCAAACTCTAGCAAAACTATTGTTAAGAAATGTCAAACGCCAACTTTTGTGGAAATTATCCCATCCACACCATAACTAAGAACCGTTTTATGAAATTTTGAATCTTTTGAAACCGTGTCACCCTACGTATCTGTTGATCTCTAACAAAGGGATGTGTATTAGTTGGAAAATTATTTTGGTCAAATTCGTATACAGACCTACTCAAACAAAGTTCTCGAACAAGATTTCTGTCCAATCCTATGAAAACGAAAAATACACAACTCCGGATCAAACCTTGAAAGCCAGTCATCATACTATGATGGGAATAGTCACCTCAAGAATCTTGTATTTCAGAGCGAACAATTCACTTCTCAACTGTCGAAGTTCAATAAATTTTCAAAAAAAAAAAAAAAAAAAAAAAAAAAAAAAAAAAAAAAAGTCTCGAATTCATATGGGAACGTGAAAACAAAATCAAGCGTAAATGCCCTCAATTTTTCTCAACTCTATCGGGTAACTCTAAGTGAAAACCGAGGACGGTTTTCCTTCTAAGGCGGGAAGGATGTGACAACCGGTACTTTTCCACTAATATTTTAATAATAAATGTCTATTTATTATTTCCAAACTGTTAAACTAAACAATGAGATGTTTACGTATTTATTTCGGGAAGCAAAACCGCACGCAGTAGCGTACAACAACTCACCAAAACTATTTTAATTTAATAGTAAAAGTGAATTTATCACTTTTTGACAATTTCAGACGCTAACGGAACAAAAACGAAAGGTTGTCTTGTTTTTCTGAAAAACTGACACCACACGCGTACCGACACCAATTTAGTAAAGTTTGAACTGTAAAATTTATTTTTGGGAGTCAATAAATTTATTTTATATTAACATCGTGAAAACGACTCCAGGATTTTATTTCTCACATTTACGTGAAACCGCGTTACCACAAATAAACCTCAACTAAACGGGACACGGGGTATACACAATACATTATGAAACTTTCAACAAATAAATAAACCCTCCACTCAGTCAACACATGTGAGGTCTATACCTCCTTTTCCCTGATCTTCTCCTCCTATTCGATCATCACCATACGCAAACAATATTCGCTGCCAAAAATTCCTATCTCCCATCACCATCGATAGATGCCCTGTAGCACCTTTCTTACCTTCCCAAGCTTCATCGAGACCCAAACCCGCTCCTTAGGGGTCGAATAATCTTGTCTTCGAGGCATAGAAAGGAGAGTTAACCAAAAATGGTTAAACCTTATCCTTGTTAGATTGAAAGTGAGTCAATAATTTGCCATGGATTACCTTTTAAGAAGCTCGGTTCCAGGAGAGGCTATGTCACACCAAAAATCATCAAACTCACCTCAAACAATACTTTAGTCGAGTGAATCAAGGAAGGAAAGATGGGTGTGGCTAGCTTGGAACCGAGTGGGTTTTCCGTGGTGATTCTTGGATTCGATCTATCCTTAGTTTTCTTGCAAGGTTTTAATTCAAACTCTCTTCTTGATTCATTGTTACTGATAGTTGTATACATTGTAATCTTGAGTTGGTTTTCAAGATGTAAACCGATTAGTATAAAATTTTATAAGTTCTTGTGGATATTAAAACTCGACTAAACCTGTTTTTGATAAAGTCTACGTGTGGTAAGATTGGTACTGAGTGATGTTGTCTGTTCGAATCTGTTATGATTCGGGTCGGGTCGACCCGAACCCGTTTATAGTTTTAATCTTGGTGTGAGCCAAACTCTTGTTGCTTGCTGCTAGTTATGAGTTAGAGTAGCCTCGAACAACCTTTTTGTGCTGTTGCTATTGTTGAAATCATCCTTGTTCTGTGTCTCGCCATCCTGCGGTTGTTATGCTGTCGAGATGGTTTAGTCCCGGTTGTATTTGGGTCTAGCTTATCTTCTTGATCTTAGTTGCATTTGAGTTTAGCTCATTTTATGGATCTCGAAATACTAGTAGAACTCCTGGTTAAATACTTTTGGCTAGCATGTCTTGTTACTCGGCTCAAAAACGCTGCATAGATACTGTTTGGTTAACGACACACAAAGGGGTGTGGTCGCTTGTTTTGGTTGTCTCGGTCTAAGGGTAACGCCACAAGGGTAGTCTTACCTTGTGTCCCGACCCAACAAACTACACCAGTGGGGTTGGTTTAGTTGGTCACAGGTTCACAAGAAACCATAAAGGAACATGTTTGTTTTATGTCTCGGTTAGTCACAACCCGCAAGGGTGCGAGTTATTTGTTTAAGCGTACATTGTCGCGGCCTGTTTTGTGGTGTTTGAGCTCCAATAGCTAAGCCTATGCTGATCAACTAAGTCTATGGCAATTTGATGGTATCTCATTTTTTTTAGTCAAACATGACAATTTTACCTTAGTAGTAAGCTCACATAAAAAGGATGCAGCACATAGAGTTTTATATAAGCAAATCTTTCGAGCAGGACGCATGACGCATCCTTCATGTTTGTATCTTAGTCTTTAAACAAAATTAGTTGAAGAACATGATTTATTACAATACTTTAGCAACTAGTTACTAGCGTAACATTAATAACCTCTTATAAAAATATGCTAATCAGTTTATTGATAGTCATTGAAATAATTGGTTTACAACTTTGGCATGCGTTTTGCTTGGGTTGGAGTCAAATTGGTACTACATGGGGAAGTTTTTATCATGGGCCAAGCCCAATGAATTTTAAAGAGTGCGTTAAGAGTCCAAAATGTGTATTGTAAGTTTTGTAAAAAATAAATAAATAAATAAGTAATATATATATAACACATGTATTTAATATACTTCTCGATCATGGGAAAACTTGACTAACGCAAAATTTGTGGTAAGTAGAATTATGTATTTTGGGTTCGAAATTGATATTGGACATATTGAACAATTTGGACACGAGACGAATTAGATACGTATATTAAACCCGTAACGAACCTAAACATTTCATCAACGCATATTAAACTAATAACGAGTTGTTAGTCACAAACTTGTCGCGAACATTATTTTGAAAAAATTTAGATTTATATTAAAGTCACTTGACTTGGAAGCATGTTATAAATAGACGCAACATGAGTTATAAAATTTCTAAAACTTATACCTTATAATTCATAAACCTTTTACCTTATTAAATTCGACAATAATCGGAACTTGTAGTTTTATTAACATGATAACATTTACCATGTGATATACTAATTCAAGTTTCTTTCAAAACTTAAACTACAACCTTATTGATTATTTCTGAACTATTCAGGATTAATGGGAAACACCGAAAACGTATTAATTGATTCATTTTGTTGACATTTTCCTTTGTCACTATTTCCTGGACTTCGTTTGTCATTCCTTTTCTCGAATCAAGTTCTCGTCCGTACTTGCCCCGACTATGTCGATTATCTATTCCAATTTGGCGTGAGTATTCTTGGGTCTATGCTGTCTTACCACCACACGAAACGTTAAACACTAAACTTTTTACAAACTTTGTTACGAGTAATCCACGAAAACTAAAATGCTTGTTCTTTTGAAAACTCTTTTACTTTACGAGGCACGTTCTGAGATAACTATATATATATTAGGTTGTGCCGAGCCGGCACCGTTGTGCCTGTACCCTCGACATCGTTGTGTTTAGCTCTTGATGCCAGTTGTGACCACTGTGATATCTTTGCGTTGCTGCAAGCTAAGGTGAGTTCATGACCCCTACTTTTACTGGTTTTTAAACTATTTCTGGGGGAGAATACATGCTCGTTTTAATTAAACTCAATGACTGTTTGTTTTTGAAATCTGCGAACTGTTTACTCAATATCTGACTGTTGAGCTGAATTATTTGAATTGATTATTTTAAGGCATTATGTGATTGACTGATATGTAACCCCGCTCTATTTGAATTTGTTTTACAATCGGGGTGAGAAACATGCAAAACTATTTTATGGACCAACACTGTTGTGACTAAACTATTACGCGGATTAGCCTAAGCACTATTATGTCCCAAATTGCCCAAACTCATGAACCGTCAATTCCTGTTGGGAAGCGCGAATGTTATAAATAGATCTATTGAGGGTGACACCTCCATCTGTTGTTTAAATTCAACAGTCCAGATAGGACAAACCAAAAGTTGGATTAAACAGTCCAGATAGGACAAACAGATGTATACCATATCGAAACTACAAGTGTCTGAGATACACACTTGCCGGGCCTTTATATTTAACATGCTTCTAGAGCATGCACGCTGTCATAGCTTCGGTTACATGAACTTAGAGCTAGCGTAATAAACTATTTTATTTTGGATTGCATACCCTACTATTGGTCCACAACTCTAATTCTTTTATAAGGTAAAATGTATTTTTATGACATTGTGAGCGACACAATGGTCACAAAACTCTTATTGAACTCACAGTATTTTTACTACTTTATCATAAATCTATGAACTCACCAACCTCGTGTTGACACTTTTTAGCATGTATTTTCAGGTTTAAGGCGATAATCTAGTTGTGAAGGCTTTTGGCATGGCATGGCATGGTCATAGAAGACTCTGATATATTCGGGACCACTTGAAATCTTTTATGGGCTTATATTTCCGCACCATTTTTGAAATGTTGTAAACAAATCATTTTTGAATATGAAATCTATTTTAATTGGTTGAGGTAAAACCATTCTTTATACTTTGTGTTGTGATACCAATTTAGTAGCACCCAAACATGTATGCTTCCGCTAAATCAGATTTTGGGGGTGTTACAGTTTATGATTATGAAAACATATTTTGTTAATACTTTGAGAGTTTTGTGATTTTCAGAAAGTCTCCCCCTTAACATGTGCTCATATATAGTTAAAGTAAATTTGCACATGCCGGGTAGAGATGGCACTTTTTGAATTGATTGATTTTCAATGAGCATGATCATCGCGAGACACGCTTACATCACCAGATGAACTGGCTTGAAATTATTACCCGTCCAGATCACATTCAAGGAAAATCGCTCGAAATCGGTACATTCTACTCAGACACGTCCTTTGCGAGACACGTTTACATCACCAGATGAACTGGCTTGAAATTATTACCCGTCCGGGACATGTCTTTTCGACTACTGACTTTTCCTATCATCAATTCGAGGGTCAATTCTGAGTCGAGCACTCATGAGATTCCAATGTAGCATTACCATATTTTGATCATATCGTTATTCTCCCCCTCAAAAATAGCATACTTATGATGTTTTTGATAAACGTTTGATAAAAATATGCCGTATGAGTTTTATGGGGAGAATTTCAAGAACTTTTGTATGTTGAACAAAGATAAATTTTTTCAAATACTCCCCCTTGACATGGGAATACTTGTCCTTATGAGCAGAATGTTTGAAAAATTTAGAAAAACATTCCGGTTTAATTAAACTCATTAGAAAGAAGCTTTCGCTCCTTTGAACAGGATTGAGGCACTGATGCGTACCTCAGGGTCCTTTCTTTACTGGTACGGGTTGTGCACTGTTATGAGTACACAAACCATAGTCGGTGATGAAAAATGATGAAATTTTGGAAACGATGAAACAATGAAATGGTACCAATGGTTATTACTCAGGACGACGAAACGTGAGGATGTTAGGGATTCGTGCACGTCCTCCAACGTAACTTTCCAGTCGTCGCATCTACATCCGGAACTTGATCTTATTGTCAATCCTTTTCACGAACTTCACCGCTTTCTTAGCATCATTCTTGCTCTATTTTATGACTCGTAACCATCCCGTTAACAACCCCTTGCTCCGTTTTTCCAAAATATCCTCAAGTTCAGTTTTGACCATTAGAAGAGTTTCGTCACTGAATTTGCGGAGTTCTTCAAAACCCATGAATCTTGGTGATGATCTGTCCCTTGTATAATACACCCCAAACGGTCTATCCCCAAACGTGTACGGCTGCTTGTCAACATATCCTGGAGGTTTGAAATCTGGCTTGACGAGATTCAACTGTGTTTGGTAGCTTTCTACCCCAAGATGGAAATCCTCAACTCGCGTTCTGATTACTATGTTGCGGATGTAGATGAGAATAGAGTTGATGATATCGTACTGAAGGCGTCCAGGGAGATGTTCAAGTTTCCCCTGAACTTTCAGTAGATGCATATCTTCGATATCGTTAAGGTTCAGGTAGGGATAGTCAGCTTCACTGAAAGTGTACTCTTGATCATCCAATCTTCTCACAGTAATCTTCTTCAGAAAGTTGTACCTAAACATTGATTCGGTTTCTACACTGGTGATTGACAAAATCCTATTCTTGCTCCAAACATCAGTTTTAGTTGTTCTTTTGGAGATCATAAACTTGTAGAACAACCTTCGCAGATTTGGCCAATGGTAGAACCCAAGAGCAGCATCTTCATTGTATTCTTGAACTTTGTCGATCCATAGACTGCCAACTTGTTGTTCTAAGCCTTCTATGGCATATGAGGCTGCTAGATATTTGGTAATTGACGTTGCATATCGTTTCTCAGGATTCGTGTTTCCATAAATGAGATAGGCTAAATCGTTGTTGAAGAAATATGCTTTGGGTAACTTGGGATTGTTCGGATGACCAATGAGTGGTAAGGGATGGGTGTAATCATGGATATGTAATTGTTCTTTTGGATTGGAGGCTTGTGCATCTTCCCAGTTGATGTTTTCTCCTAGAGCTCTTGCAACTTGTTCAATGTTGTATTCAAACTCCAGCTCTGTAGTTGTAACTGTCTTGAACTCTGTGAATCCACTCTTGCGAACTCGGATGATGTCAGGTAACCCCAACTTCTGGACTTTAATTGCCTTCTTCAACCGTTTTGTAAAGTCCACAATCGATCCTTCAACAGGTTTATCATTGTTATCTTCAGGATATGCATCAACCATCTTCTCAAACCAATCGAACTTTGGAGCTGATGGATTGACCCATTCAGGTAGTGGTACGGCTTTTTCAGTAGCAGATGGAGCAATGACTTTTTGAAATTTTGTTGGAGCAATTGTAACTTCATGATCAGAACTTCCATCATCATAAGATTCAGGTTCCTCGAATGCGCCGCCTTCAAGATGGATGAATACCGGTAGATTTGATTGTTTAGATGTGCCGGAAGAATGTGCCATAGAAGCACGACCAGTTGAAGAAGAATGTCTCCTCCTTTTCTTCCCTTGATCCTCTGGGTCTTCCCGATGGCGCTTGACTGGTTTGTCGGACTTGCACCCTTCTTTTGGAATACTGACTTCCTTGTCATCCTCTTTCATGGATTTGAGTAGTACTTCTTGAAGTTCTTGTTCTTTTGGATCATCCATGATTTCTTCTAGTAATAACCCTTTGAGGTCAGATCAGGATGGTTTAGGTGGCATGGTTCGAATAGTGATTGGTGTTGTCTGCATTATTTTGGCCACCGTTTTTTCTAGATTTCTTTGGAAAATGTGTTGAGAATTCCTTGAAGATTGTCATGAAGATATTGAGTGACCTCTTGAGTAACTTGAGAACTGACTGTCTGCGGGACATGAGTTTTCAAATATTCTTCTGCTGTCTTTTCCAAGTCGAAGTTATCAAACCGGGAAATTTGGTTATCCACCTTCTTTTCTACATATTTTATCTGTTGTATTATCTCTATGTGCTCTTGTTCTTCTGCTTTGAATTTCTTTGACACATGCTCCTGAAGTGTGGCAACCTTCTCCTTGAGTTCACTATATTCATTTGTAGATTGACCAACAGATGACGGTTGTGGTGATGGTGATTTGTCATCCTGTTTGTCATCTGACTTATCTTTTTCTTCATCATCCTCATTATTACTTTCATCTTCATCACTTTGACTTTCATCTTCATCACTTTTTCTTTCTCCTTCTCCTTCTTCATCATCTTCTTTATTTTTGTTGTTTTCAGATTCTTCAGACCCAGACCCAGATACTGATTCATTCTCAGACTTTCCAGATTCACTCTCTGATTCACCAAGTGTTTCAGACCTTGCAGGTTCAGACTCCTCCTGTTCTTCCTCAGGAATTGATGTTGTACCTTCACCTCTTCTTATTTTCTCACGTCTTTTTTCATCCTCTTTATGTTTCAATAAGCTTTCTTTTGAGGCTTGCTTCATATGTTCTCTTTCTTCTTTGTCAGTCAATGGTGGTTCAATTGGTGAAAATTGTTTATCCGAAAACTTGATTTGCTTTCCTTTTCCTGGTTTCAATCCCTTGTCTGATTCAGACAATGTAGATTTGAACTTCTCAATATCTTTCTTATTCTTGCCTTTCCTGAGGTCTACATTTTCACCTTCCTCCTCCTCACTTGATTCATCATGAAGTTGCATTGCTGATGAGGCTTTGGGAACCACTTTTCTTTTCTCAACTGTAGTGGCTTTCTTTGAACGAGAAATAGTGGCTCGAGCTGGTATTGATTTACTCTTTCCTTTTGATGATTTTGCCCTTTTGGGTACAATTCCTACCTTTTTGGCTTTCACAGCTTCGTTATACTTCTGATATGCCTCAATATCCATCAGTTCTTCAGATAACAAGTTTAGTGGAATTCTGGCACCTTGCTTTTCTATGTGAGCCTGTTGTGTTCTGATTCTGGTAAGAATGTAGTCTTTGTCTTCAGTGTGCATTTTCTCATTTACGGGTCGATTGAGTTCAGAATGTATTTGCATGAAACGTGAGATCAGGAGTTTGGTGAAGCGGGGAAAAGGTATTTTGTAATCTTTATTTTGATGAAATTTGGTACTTAGAAAGATCATGTCTTTCCAGATGTATTTGGCGAAATCTAGATGTTTTAGGTTGATAACACCACAGAAGAATTGAAGGTGCTCTTGTCGAGGGTGTTACAGTCCAGTGGTTTTTCCAGTTATGCAATGAATGATGATTGAGTAAATGGTTGGCCATGGTTGTGGAAAGTACTTTCTTTCGACTTTGTAGAGTGACGTGAGTGGTTCTGTTTCATCATATCCCAGAAGCTGAAGTGTTTTGGCCATATCTTCAAATGTTGGGTCATCGTGAAACTTCGTTAGTTTTCCCGTTACTTCCTTTGGAAGTTGCAATACATTCCTTAGTGTTTCAACCTTGAACGTGATCTCTGTATTATCCAAAGTGATCGTCATGCTCTCTTCGTCTTCACTAATGATCAGAGAATGCCAGAACTGGTTGAGATATATTTCAGGTACACTTGTTGTGTTTGTCAAAGTAGGTCTGATGAAATGTCTGTCAAGGATTTCCACAATGATCTGGCAAGTTTCATGACATCATAACTTCTTGAAGTCTACTCTTGAGTTAGATTGGCCGATCTTTCGTTCATCCCCTTCTGGAATGATTTGTTTTCGGGTAACAGATGCTTGAGACATGGTTCACCTGATCATTGTAAACACCAACAACAATACACAATGGACACAGTATATATATGTTAGTGAATGACAGTGGTTTCATGAAATTATCCTTCATAATATGATGCATCACATTGAACAGAAATCTCATGAGGGGCATACACATATCATTCAATCAAATCATTTTCTAAACAAATCAGTTTTTATAAATAATTTTATTTCATGTTCAAGTCTGTAAAGATTTTAAGTTTGAAACAAGTTTTATAGGTTTGTTAAACTTGAAAAACATTGAAACAAACTTAGAAGATTCAGAAACTTGATAACATGAGATCATCTTTATAAAAACTAGATAAGTTTAAGAAAATTGATTAGATCAGAAACTAGATCAGCATAGAACCTTAATTAACATAGTTACTCGATTAGCATAGAACCACGACTATCACAGTTACTCGATCATCTTATTCTTTTAGAAACTCGATCAGCTTACTCGACTAGAATAATTACTCGACTAGAGGAGTTGCTCGACTAGAGGAGTTGCTCGACTAGAGGAGTTGCTCGACTAGAGGAGTTGCTCGACTAGAGGAGTTGCTCGACTAGAGGAGTTGCTCGACTAGAGGAGTTTCTCGACTAGAAGAGTTTCTTGACTAGTGGAGTTACTCGACTAGAAGAGTTGCTCGACTAGTGGAGTTGCTCGACTAGAAGAGTTGCTCGACTAGTGGAGTTGGTCGACGAGAGGAGTGGATCGACTAGAAGAGTTGCTCGACTAGAGGAGTTGCTCGACTAGAAGAGTTGCTCGACTAGAGGAGTTGCTCGACTAGTGGAGTTGCTCGACTAGTGGAGTTGCTCGACTAGAAGAGTTGCTCGACATGTGGAGTTGCTCGACTAGATGAGTTGCTCGACTAGTGGAGTTACTCGACTAGTTTGACTGTTGTCTCCTAACTCGGAGGCAAATTAGATCATCTTGCACCAACTCGATCACCTTAACATACTTGAGTAATATGCTCGATCATCTTAACAAACTTGATTAAGTTACAACCAGCAAGAAACATGATATGAACCTTGATTAAACACTTAGATACATGGTATTCAAAATGTTATGCATATATGAGTATCTAACATTTATCTCATGATCTAGCATTGAAAAACATGCATACAACAACACTCATATAATCACAACGCCTTACTGTTCTTCACAGTCTCATCAATGTGACTGCCATAAACCCTAAAACATTCAATCAGTCCTACTGGGGTTATCAATCTAATTAAACATGTGAAATATCTACTTAAACATATAGTAAATCGATTACACATACACAATTAGATCAAATAACTTCCAACAAGAAACTCCCAAATTGGTTCTATAAACCCTAATTCGCAAATCTTAAAATTCAATCACAGAAGCAACCACAAAATGATTATAGTGCCTAAAGGATTAAATAAAAACTTACAAATTATCAGAAACTAAAATTCTTTAATTCTTGAGACATATGCATTTTTGCGGGCTGGGAGGATTTTAGAGTAAGAGGGAAAGTGAGTGTGAATTACTATGTGTGTTGTGTGTTTGACTAAAGTCTGACCATTTCTTTTATTTAAGTTTGTTTATACATTTGACAATTGTGTCCTCAAACTTGTGTCCAAATATATCTCAAGTCCTCAAGCAAATAATACTTCACATTATGACATGTTTAATCCTTTGCTAGAATCCTGGTTCACTTATGGTCCTTTTGATACATCTTTTAACAACATGACACTTTCAGTCCTTTGATTTTTTTTATGATGAAGATATTGATGAAGATTAGAGAAGGATAAACGTGCAAAAATTTCTCCCACTCAAAATATGTTCATGATTTGAAATTAATAAAAATTTGAAAGGACGAGAACATATTTTGATTCGGTTTCACTTTTGCACACTTATAGATTTTTTTTTTATTATTAAAAAAATGAAAAATCTTTTTGTGTTTTTCAGTAATTATTTACAAAGATAGTTTGATTTTTGAATCTTTTTAATTTTAAAGAAGAAAAGTATTTAAGTCATCCGGAGTCAAACACCTCATGCCAATTCGATGAACCAGTTCCACAAATCTTGCATGGGGCAAGGCTTTGGTGAACAAGTCCGCCAA
Source organism: Artemisia tridentata subsp. tridentata (assembly GCA_021014915.2). Taxonomy (NCBI): domain Eukaryota; kingdom Viridiplantae; phylum Streptophyta; class Magnoliopsida; order Asterales; family Asteraceae; genus Artemisia; species Artemisia tridentata. Next base: position 223,473,525 of record CP139507.1, read on the forward strand.
TTGGTTTTCAGTAACCACAAAATATAATTCAACACTACCCATTTCCACATGCTCCTTGATGAAATGATTGTAAAACCTGAAATTCAGATAACCTGTAAAATGACCAAATTACCCCTGAAACCATAAAACATAATTAAATCACTTATAAAAAATTCTGAATTTATTCCAAACTTCTGAAAATGAACTATATATGAAGCAAACTAATTTCTTGGACAACATCATATTATTTTGAATGTCCAAAAAATTATTAATTCACATATACATTAATATACAATCCGAAAATAATAAATTAAATTAAATATATTTGTAAAATCATTTTAATAAGGATAAATACAAAACTAAATTAAGGAATTGTACACAAAATCAAATTGTGATCTTGTGATAATTTTGGGCCGAAATTCTGGACCTAAATTTCCCCCTCATAGTCGGTTTGTAAAGAGTAAATACAAATCATATTTTCACAAAACCCTAAAATTGCCGAAACCCTAAAACCACCTAAACAAAAATCGACCCAACCTCCATCCGATCTTCTGGACCTGATCAAGCAATTTTCTGGAGTTCTTCAAGGTATAATCTAGCTAGGAAAAATACGAGTTGGGTTTTGGAAGGCTTCATTCGATCGCGGTATACTTGTTTTGTTCGATTTGTTGCGTACGAGAGGTAATAATCCACACGACTGATCCTTACGTTCTAAACTTAATATAACATTTTTCTAATGATCCTTAGGTTGAATATAACTCAGGAAAAATGATAAACATAATCATGCAAGCTTAATTAAGCGTACGAAAATTAAAGAGATAAAATACACTTAATTTCCAAATATTGCTATACGAATTTTCTGGGTTGTAACCATAATTTTTACAAGTTCTATGATGATAATATAAGCCTATAAAAATATCCATTTGATTTGTAGAGGCTCGAAATAATTAATCATGAATTATTTTATAATCGGATTACATGAAAAATAAAGAAAAATTAGGAAGAAACCCTAGAACGAATTAGGGTTAGGGTTTATGTTGTTAAATCTGGTGCAGTTAATGCAAAAAATGATTGAATAATTATGGGATAATGATTGGGATGCATTAGGGATTGGTTTTGCAAATTAAAAAGTATATACGATTGAGTTTTAAACTAGAAGGGTATGTTTTGCCAACTTTAAAACTTGTGGGTTATTTTTATAATCTTATTTAGGTCTGGGATAATGTGTAAAAATTATAACATGGGGTCCTTATGTGTAAAATTTGCAAGATATGGATTTAATTGTAAATATGGTGTTCGAATTGGAATTAATTAAAATAGAGGGACTAAAAGTGTAAATTATGGAACTTGATGGGTCTGATTCGTACCACATATAATTATGAGAGTATATTCTGTAAATTTGGAAAATAAAATGCTTGAGGTGTATATATAAACATGACAGGGATTTAATTTATGAATTATGTAAATGTAAGGGTTGTTTTGTAATTAATGAAACTAGAGGGGTATTACTTGTAAATTATGAAACCTAAGGGATTTAAAATGTCATTCTGAATAATATGAGTATTAAATCAGTAACTTGAAGTATTTTCCCTTTATACCTTTGAAATTGATGAAATTACAATTAAAACCCTAAACTATGTAAACTTGTCATAATTAACCCTAGACTTTTGTAACTTGATAAAATGTACATAAACTCCATAATAACCCTTAAATAAGAACTTAACCTAATCTGGGATAGTAACATCTTACTAAATCTGGAAAGTTACTTAAAATTGAAAGTTATTAAAATGAAAAGGTAAACTAAAAGTAATAATCTGAATTAGAATCCTTCGTAATTCCGTCTTCTACTTCTTTAGGTGTGAAGAAGGAGAAGCCCTGATTTCTACTTCATGTTTGCTTTCTTGTCTTTCTGCTGTGCTAATAAGGGACAGATATTCTGCCCTTTTTCAGTAAGGGTTTTCATTCCCTTTTCTTTCAGCTTTTCATTTTCCTTATTAGGATTCCCTATACCATTGCTATGTTCCCTCCTGTTTGTGAACTTTTGATGTGATCCTGTTTGAATCTTTTGCCATGTACCCTTAAGAGATGACTTTTGATTATTTGATAGTACGCCTGACCTTTGATCTACAGTTTGATATCCGAGCCAATCACTAGGCATGAGGGTTTCATGTCCATGTCATTGACGCACCTCTGACATGACTCTAGGGCAGGAGAGTGATGACCTGTTCCGTCCCTTATTTATTATCTGCTATGGCCATTATGATTATGATTATTGATTTGTCTGCGGGGGCGTATGGGTGTATCCTAGATTTGACCTGTTATCTGTATATGTTATATGTTTATGGTTATTATATCTGGTGACTGATTGTGTGTGCGATACACGTCTTTCACTTTTTCTGAGAGCTGATCACTCTACACAGGTTTGTTTTATTATATTGGTATGCTATGGTATTATCGGTCATCTGGGCTCGTGATGGATTGCTGTGTTCCTGTTTTCCTTAAATCTTATTCATTATTCATTTTCTTTTCTTTGTTCTTGTTCCATTTCTTATTCCTTTCCTTTTGATTTTGTAACAGTATGATTTGTATTCCTGAATTGTTTTTTTTGTACTGCTACCTGCTACTGCTTTGTTTATCTATATATCTGTTCACTGAGCTTTTGAAGCTCAGCCGCATTTCTTTTCCTGCGGCAGGTACTTAAGCTAGGAGCTGGGTTTTTAGCTTTGGGATGAGAGCGATCTATTTTGGAGTTTGACCTTAGTCACTTAGCTTTATCATTTGAACTCCTATTTATTTTGTTATGCCATTGTTTAGGCATTTGAAGATTGGATTTTGTACTTCAGTTATTTTGTCTTGCATTTTGATTTAAGTCATGTTGACTTATCTTGGATTTAATGTTAAGACTTTTGATGTTTTTATTATTGAATGTTCTGTGACTTCTGATATGCCACCATTGTTGTGATATCTTTACCCTTGTCGGGTTGGGGTGTTACAATTTATGGTATCAGAGCACAGGCATTCAAAGAAACCTTAGAGCTTAGGCTATCGACCTGTGAGGATTGGGTAGACATTAGGTTTCCTTTCGCGCACTCTTTTCCTGTTCTGCTCTGCCATGTTTTCTTTCCTGCTCTATCATCTTCTGTTTGATCTTTCTAATCTTTTGAAAATCCTGTAGATAGTTGTTACTCGTCATGGTGACTATTCTGATGGGGAGGAGCAAATCCCTAATCTGGAGGAGTTAGTGGCTAATGCTATAGCCAATCTGCTACCAGGGCTTAATGCCAACGAGGTGATCACTCGAATGATCAACGATTTTCCTAATGGAGCTGGTCCCTCTGGTGGTTCTGGTGGTGCTGGTGGTTCTGGTGGTGCCGGTGGTTCTGGTGGTACTGGTGGTGGGGGCCGACCCACTACCATTAATGGTTGGCTTGAGAGTTTCAATAAACTCAAACCGTTGTCTTTCAGTACTGTTTCTACTCCTCACGCTGCAGAGGACTGGATTACTCACATGGAGAAGCTGTTTGAGGTACTGGGTTGTGAAGACGAGTTTAAGACTCGTCTGGCTCCGTTTAAGCTTGAGGGTTATGCGCTTAACTGGTGGAAGGCACACAAGCAAGCTAAGGGAGGTGATACTTATGTTCTTGGTTGTACTTGGGCTGACTTTCGTACTACGTTCTATAATAGGTACTTCTCTGTGTCTGAGCAGCAGAGATTTATTCGGGAGTACAACACTATTGCCCAGCTAGATTATGAGAATGCAGGGGAATTTCTGGAGCGATTCCAGAGATTGGTTAGCTTTGTGGGTCCAGTTGCTGGAGATGCTGAGCATCAGGCTAAGCATTATAAGTGGGCACTGAAGAGTTGGGTTTTAGATCGTCTTCTTAATCAGGAGTTCGCTGATCCGTCAGCATGTTGCGACGCAGCTCGCAACATCGAGATTTTTCAAGAGAAGGTGGGTTACAAGCGAAACCGTGATGGCGACAGGATTCAGCAGCAGAGTCAGAATCGGGACAACAAGGGGTTTTCTGGTAAGGGCTTTGAACAGCGGGGCCAGTTAGATCGTGTTCATAATTATCAGGGTCAGCCAGGTAGGAGCTATGATCAGCGGAGACCAGATTCTAGGGATCAGGATTTTGGTTCGGTTTCTAGGCAGGGTGATGAGCGCCAGGGGCGCAATAATGGTCAGAAGCAGTGGAAGGATCAGCCTTCTAAGGGTTATCAGCAGCAGTCTCGTGGTTCTGGATCTAGTTCTCAGAAGGATTCATCTGGGAACTTACCTCCACCTCCTATCTGTACTACTTGTGGGAAGAGTCATCCCGGATCGAGTCGTAGGGCATCTGGTGCGTGTTTCCGATGTGGGTCTTCTGAACATCGGGTGAAGGACTGCCCAAAGCAGAATCCTGCATCTGCCGGGAACTATCTTCTTCCTCCTCCTCCTCCACCTCCGAATACTGGGCGTGTGTTTTCTACTACGCGGGATCAGGCGGCTAAGGCTACAGGTACCATTACCGGCTTTTTGTATATTGGTGATTTTACTGTTTTCGCGTTATTTGACACTGGGGCAACACATTCTATCATATCTATGAAATTGGCTAAGAAACTGAACATACCTTCAACACCACTAAATAACCCAATTGCTATATCTACCCCCATGAAAAACCATATTCTTATCAACCATGAATATTTGAACTGTCCGTTACGCTTCGATGATCGGATTCGTCCGGCAAATTTACTCCCTCTGGACATGATTGAATTTGATGTCATTCTGGGTATGGATTGGTTGGCTTCTCATCGAGCAACCATTGACTGCCACGCCAGAAATGTGATTTTCGGTGATCTGAATAATCCTAAATTCATTTACAATGAATCTCGACCTCTTAAAACTGTTAAAATCATTTCTGCTTTGAAAGCACGAACCTTGATGTCTCATGGTTGCCAAGGTTATCTAGCCTCGGTTAAGGATTCGTCTGTTGAGAGTCCGGATATTTCTAGTGTCCCCATTGTTCGGGATTTTGTTGATGTTTTCCCTGAAGTACTTCCTGGTCTTCCTCCGGCTAGAGAAGTGGAATTTTCTATTGATCTGATTCCCGGTGCCGAACCTATCTCTAAGGCTCCGTACCAGATGGCACCTGTTGAACTGAAAGAGTTGAAGGAGCAACTGGAAGAGTTGCTGGACTGTGGATTCATTCGACCTAGTGTTTCACCATGGGGTGCTCCTGTGCTTTTCGTGAAGAAGAAGGATGGGTCTATGCGTCTGTGTATTGATTATCGTGAGCTTAATCGCATTACCATTCGAAACCGTTATCCGCTTCCTCGCATTGATGACTTGTTTGATTAGTTGCAAGGAGCTAAAGTCTTCTCCAAAATCGACTTGCGATCTGGTTATCACCAATTGCGAGGTAAAGAGCAGGATGTATCTAAGACTGCTTTCCGCACCCGTTATGGACACTATGAGTTTCTGGTTATGCCTTTTGGCTTAACAAATGCTCCTGCTGTGTTTATGGATTTAATGAATCGGGTTTTCCATGAATTTCTTGATAAATTCGTCATCGTTTTCATCGATGATATCCTGGTATATTCTAAATCGTCCGAGGAGCACGAGCATCATTTGCGTATTGTTCTGAGTATCCTGAGGCAGTAGAAATTATTTACGAAATTTTCTAAGTGTGAGTTCTGGCTGAACCAAGTAGCTTTCCTTGGTCACATTGTGTCTACAGATGGTATCACCATGGATCCATCTAAAGTTGAGGCTATCACCAAGTGGCCGAGACCTACCAATGTGACTGAAGTCAGGAGTTTTCTGGGATTAGCTGGCTACTACAGGCGTTTTGTTGAAGGATTTTCTAAGTTGGCCTTACCTTTGACTCAATTGATGCGGAAGGGTGAAAAGTTTGTATGGACGGATGAACGTGAGCAAATTTTTGAAGAGTTGAAACGACGATTGGTGTCTGCACCTATTCTAATTTTACCATCGGGTTATGGAGGTTTCCAAATCTATAGTGATGCTTCTAAGAAGGGTTTGGGCTGTGTGCTTATGCAAAACGGAAAGGTGATTGCCTATGCTTTGAGGCAATTGAAACCCTATGAGGAAAATTATCCAACTCATGATCTGGAGTTAGCAGCTGTTGTTTTTGCGTTGAAAATCTTGAGACATTACTTGTATGGCGAATCATGTGATATCTTCACTGATCACAAGAGTCTCAAATACATCTTTACTCAGAAGGAGCTTAATATGAGACAGAGGCGATGGTTAGAGCTTCTTAAGGATTATGACACGAACATCTAGTATCATCCAGGCAAGGAAAATGTTGTTGCCGATGCCCTTAGTCGGAAATCTGGAATGATTGCTAGTTTGGAGATTGATCCCCATGTTCTCAGGGATTTGGAGCGTTTGGATGTCGAGTTATGTATTCGGCGTGATGTTGGTTACTGGGCTAGCTTAAAGATTGAGTCAAATCTGATGTTGCGTATTAAAGAGGCTCAGAAGGATGATGGTGAGCTTCGGGCCATTGTTCAGAATATTGAAGAGGGTAAGCAAACTGAGTTTAGAGTTGATGATGATGGAGTTGTCTGGTATGTGGATCGTTTATGCGTGCCTAATGATTCTGACTTGCCTGAGGCTGTGTTGACTGAGGCTCACAGTTCTCCTTTCTCTATTCATCTTGGTTCTACTAAGATGTATCGTGATCTTAAGCAACATTTTTGGTGGAACGGTATGAAGCAAGATGTGGCGTTATTTGTTGCTAGATGTATGACCTGCCAGCAAGTTAAGATTGAGCATCAGCGAGCTAGTGGTCTGTTACAACCTTTGGAGATTCCTACATGGAAATGGGATGAAAGAGACGCAGTCGGGTCGTCTCTCGAGTGGCAACATCAAGGTCTATGGAATCAACGATTTTGAGAAAGTCCTTGAGATGTTGATTAGGATCTTCGGAACGAAGTCCATGGAATGCGCATCCGCTTTACACCAACCGGATGGTGTCGGATCGCAAGGGAGTGACATTGGCTCCTTGAGTGTGCTCAATGGTGTTTCGATAGCCATGGTGGCTAGGACAGGAGTAGTCTCCTAAGGTACGGACTCTAGGAGGTGGGTGTTGTTGTGGTGGTAGGTTGTTGGGATCGAGGATATTACCACCTTCCATGATGTCGGATGGTAATGGTTACGAACAAAGAAACGAAGAAAAAAGATAGACTAAAGAAAACCTAGAAAAATAAAAATAAAATAAAAATCTCACTAGAAAGGAATCTAGTGAGTAGACCTAATAAAATAAAAATTCAACCTAAACATTAACTATTCCCCGGCAGCGGCGCCAAAAACTTGATGCGTGGTTTTGCGACCTTACAACAGGTTTTACCTCTCGAGGGATCTCAAGAGGCTTGCAATCCCCACCAGGCAGTGTACCTGACCGATGTAGTATAGTGTAGTGGCAAGTACCGGGGGATTGAACGTTCTCTAGGGGAATAGTGTCGTTAGGATTGAAAAACTACTCTAATAGGTCTAAGGGTGAGGGAAGATTCTTTTTGTATTTTTATATTTTTATGAAAGCAAGTAAAATCTCGGGTTTGAAGGAGTGGGCGGAATTAGTTGCTAGTCAACTAACCCAAATAACTACAAATGCAAATAAAATAAAATAACTGAAAATAAAAAGGTTGTGGAACTTATATGGAGAGAAATGTGTTTACTTAGATTTCCTTACTCCCTAACTATCTTTTACCGGTTGATTAGTGTGTATTAATTGCGTGGATGATGGGTGTATTCCTTAATACCAATCGTGGGGTGGCGTACGTACTTCCCCAACTCTATAAGCTCCTACTTCACTCCTATGTCGAGCCGGCTAAGAAGCTCCTAACATGGGATCACTAGAATTCGCTCATGCATTAAATACAACCATAAAAACCTTAGTACGCATTGGTTCATGTTTCTTAAGACGTTCAAGCAAGTTACCGTATAGGAGGTTAGCCAGTTTTCTTAAGCCTAACATCGATAAACAATCATCCAATACAATTAATAACACACCAACAACCAATAATCAATAGTTAGGTTTCATTAGATCTAAGCAAACACAAGATAAATCTAGCCTAGCATGTTAAATAAAAGACAAGAACAAGATATAATCAAACTACACATAGACATATTGAATGATTAATTGATTACTTATCTTCAATTGAACATGGGAGATCCAAGGGTATAAAAACCCTTAAAAATGGCAGAAAAATCGTCTTAGGGTTTCTCCTCACAAAGTTGCACACTAATGACTAAAAATTATGAGAATATATATAGGAAATCAGATCTGACGGCGTCACGTTATAGAGCTGACGCCGTCACCTCACCGCGGTTATGGTTTCTTGATGGCCTTCTTGACGCCGTCCCCCTTTAATCTTCCAAAATCCTCTCTGGCTTATCAAGGGTTGACGGCGTCACACTGGGGCTTGACGCCGTCACAGGTACTTTTCCAGCAGATTTTTGAGACTTTGTCGTTTTCTTCACTTTTATGCTCCAAAAACGTCCAAAATGATTCCTTTTCCAGATTTCTTCTCCAAAGTACCTAAAATGACAAAAGGAACGATTTAGGGCAATATTTGATAAAATAAATACGATTTAGGGCTTAAATGACCCCCTAAAAGCGGTACACTTTTTGCTTCATCAACTTCATAAAGCTTGGGGCGCTCGCCTTAAGTTTAGTACGGCATTTCATCCCCAAACTGATGGTCAGTCTGAGAGGACCATTCAGACTTTGGAAGGTATATTACGGGCGTGTGCATTGGAATGGACCGGTAGTTGGGATGAGTACTTGTGTTTGGTAGAGTTTGCGTATAATAACAGTTGGCATGCGAGTATTCGAATGGCTCCCTTCGAGATGTTGTATGGTAGGAAGTGTAGGGCTCCCGTTTGTTGGAATGAAGTAGGTGAACGTCTAATTGAGGGACCTGAGATGATCGAGATCACGAATGAAAAGGTAGTTGTTGCTAGGGAGAAATTAAAGGAAACACGTGCTTGTCAGAAGAGTTATGCTGATAAGAACCGTCGTGATCTAGAATTTAATGTAGGTGATCGGGTATTCCTGAAAGTATCTCCTTTCCATGGTGTCAAGCGTTTTGGAATAAAGGGCAAGTTGAGTCCCCGATTTATTGGACCGTTTGAAATTCTAGAGCGTATTGGGGAGGTTTCTTATCGTCTGGCTCTACCTCCTCAGCTATCTCATGTGCATAATGTTTTCCATGTATCTCTTCTGAGGGGATACAATTATCATCCATTACATGTGGTATCTTATCCGCTCGATCAGATCCGGCCTGATATGTCATTGTCTGAAGAACCGGAAGCGGTTCTGGACCGTCAGGAACGAGTCATGAGAAATAAAGTTATCCCGTTCGTAAAGATTCTTTGGAAGAACCACCCGGAGCGTGAGGCTACCTGGGAGACCGAGGAATCAATACGAGCTAGTTATCCGCACTTCTCGTTTTAATCTGGTATGTCTTGTTTTGTTTTCCGCTCTCTTTTCTTTCTGCATTTTGCAAATTTCGAGGACGAAATTTTTTTGTTATTGGGGAAGAAGTTGTATTACCTGAAATTCAGATAACCTGTAAAATGACCAAATTACCCTTGAAACCATAAAACATAATTAAATCACTTATAAAAAATTCTGAATTTATTCCAAACTTTTGAAAACGAACTATATATGAAGCAAACTAATTTCTGGGACAACATCATATTATTTTGAATGTCCAAAAAATTATTAATTCACATATACATTAATATACAATCCGAAAATAATAAATTAAATTAAATATATTTGTAAGATCATTTTAATAAGGATAAATACAAAACTAAATTAAGGAATTGTACACAAAATCAAATTATTATCTTGCGATAATTTTTGGCTGAAATTCTGGACCTAAATTTCCCCCTCATAGTCGGTTTGTTAAGAGTAAATACAAATCATATTTTCACAAAACCCTAAAATTGCCGAAAACCTAAAACCGCCTAAACAAAAATCGACCCAACCTCCATCCGATCTTCTGGACCTGATCAAGAAATTTTCTGGAGTTCTTCAAGGTATAATCTAGCTAGGAAAAATACGATTTGGGTTGTGGAAGGCTTCATTCGCTCGCGGTATACTTGTTTTGTTCGATTTGTTGCGTACGAGAGGTAATAATCCACACGACTGATCCTTGTGTTCTAAAATTAATCTAACATTTTTCTAATGATCCTTAGGTCGAATATAACTCAGGAAAAATGATAAACATGAATCGTACAAGCTTAATTAAGCGTACAAAAATTAAAGAGATAAAACACACTTAATTTTCAAATATTTCTATACGAATTTTATGGGTTGTAACCATAATTTTTACATGTTCTATGATGATAATATAAGCCTAGAAAAATATCCATGTGATTTTTAGAAGCTCGGAATAATTAATCATGAATTATTTTATAATCGGATTACATGAAAAATAAAGAAAAATTAGGAAGAAACCCTAGAACGAATTAGGGTTAGGGTTTATGTTGTTAAATCTGGTGCAATTAACGCTAACAATGATTGAATAATTATGGGATAATGATTTGGATGCATTAGGGCTTGGTTTTGCAAATTAAAAAGTATATACGATTGAGTTTTAAACTAGAAGGGTATGTTTTGCCAACTTTAAAACTTGTGGGTTATTTTTATAATCTTATTTAGGTCTGGGATAATGTGTAAAAATTATAACATGGGGTCCTTATGTGTAAAATTTGCAAGATATGGATTTAATTGTAAATATGGTGTTCGAATTGGAATTAATTAAAATAGAGGGACTAAAAGTGTAAATTCTGGAACATGATGGGTCTGATTCGTACCACATATAATTATGAGAGTATATTCTGTAAATTTGGAAAATAAAATGCTTGAGGTGTATATATAAACATGACAGGGATTTAATTTATGAATTATGTAAATGTAAGGGTTGTTTTGTAATTAATGAAACTAGAGGGGTATTACTTGTAAATTATGAAACCTAAGGGATTTAAAATGTCATTCTGAATAATATGAGTATTAAATCAGTAACTTGAAGTATTTTCCCTTTATACCTTTGAAATTGATGAAATTACAATTAAAACCCTAAACTATGTAAACTTGTCATAATTAACCCTAGACTTTTGTAACTTGATAAAATGTACATAAACTCCATAATAACCCTTAAATAAGAACTTAACCTAATCTGGGATAGTAACATCTTACTAAATCTGGAAAGTTACTTAAAATTGAAAGTTATTAAAATGAAAAGGTAAACTAAAAGTAATAATCTGAATTAGAATCCTTCGTAATTCCGTCTTCTACTTCTTTAGGTGTGAAGAAGGAGAAGCCCTGATTTCTACTTCGTGTTTGCTTTCTTGTCTTTCTGCTGTGCTAATAAGGGACAGATATTCTGCCCTTTTTCAGTAAGGGTTTTCATTCCCTTTTCTTTCAGCTTTTCATTTTCCTTATTAGGATTCCCTATACCATTGCTATGTTCCCTCCTGTTTGTGAACTTTTGATGTGATCCTGTTTGAATCTTTTGCCATGTACCCTTAAGAGATGACTTTTGATTATTTGATAGTACGCCTGACCTTTGATCTACAGTTTGATATCCGAGCCAATCACTAGGCATGAGGGTTTCATATCCATGTCATTGACGCACCTCTGACATGACTCTAGGGCAGGAGAGTGATGACCTGTTCCGTCCCTTATTTATTATCTGCTATGGCCATTATGATTATGATTATTGATTTGTTTGCGGGGGCGTATGGGTGCATCCTAGATTTGACCTGTTATCTGTATATGTCATATGTTTATGGTTATTATATCTGGTGACTGATTGTGTGTGCGATACACGTCTTTCACTTTGTCTGAGAGCTGATCACTCTACACAGGTTTGTTTTATTATATTGGTATGCTATGGTATTATCGGTCATCTGGGCTCGTGATGGATTACTGTGTTCCTATTTTCCTTAAATCTTATTCATTATTCATTTTCTTTTCTTTGTTCTTGTTCCATTTCTTATTCCATTCCTTTTTATTTTGTATCAGTATGATTTGTATTCCTGAATTGTTTTTTTTGTACTGCTACCTGCTACTGCTTTGTTTATTTATATATCTGTTCACTGAGCTTTTGAAGCTCAGCCGCATTTCTTTTCCTGCGGCAGGTACTTAAGCTAGGAGCTGGGTTTTTAGCTTTGGGATGAGAGCGATCTATTTTGGAGTTTGACCTTAGTCACTTAGCTTTATCATTTGAACTCCTATTTATTTTGTTATGCCATTGTTTAGGCATTTGAAGATTGGATTTTGTATTTCAGTTATTTTGTCTTGCATTTTGATTTAAGTCATGTTGACTTATCTTGGATTTAATGTTAAGACTTTTGATGTTTTTATTATTGAATGTTCTTTGACTTCTGATATGCCACCATTGTTTTGATATCTTTACCCTTGTCGGGTTGGGGTGTTACAATGATAGCGTAGAGCAATATGCTTGGACTTGGAATGTTGGACCGTGTTGCAGGAAATAGCGATGGCACTCTTGGAATCACAGTACATAGGAATCTTGTTGAAGACGTATCCATAGTCCATCAGCTGAGATCGCATCCAAATGACTTGAGCGCGGCATGCTGACACGGCAACGTATTCCGATTTTGTAGATGACAGTGATGTGCAGTCTTGCTTCTTTGATTGCCAAGAGACGAGCTTGTCACCCAAAAACTGTACTCCCCCTGATGTACTTTTGCATGTGTCTAAGCACCCTGCATGGTCAGCGTCTGAAAATGCAACAAGTTCAAATCCAGAATCCTTTGGATACCAGATCCCCAAGTTAATGGTTCCCTTTATGTATCTAAGGATTCTTTTAACAGCTAACAAATGCCGCTCAGTTGGTCTTGACTGATATCGGGAGCAAAGGTACGTGGCAAATACAACATCCGGTCTGCTAGTTGTGAGATACATGATTGACCCAATCATACTACGATATTTTGTAGGATCAATGGGTGTCCCATGTATGTCAACATCTAGCTTCGGGGATGAGGAAGACATAGGGGTGTTATAGGTGTCACAGCTGGTCATACCATGCTTTTTCAGGATTTCCTGAGCATACTTGGACTGACTAAGGAATATACCACGGGGTGATTGATAAACTTGCAGTCCTAACAAGAACTTCAGTTCACCCATCATGGGCATCTCAAAGTTAATTTTCATTAGTTTTGCGAAAGCATTTGAGTACTTTTTATGTGTTGATCCAAAAATGATATCGTCGACATAAATTTATACGATGAGAATGTCCTCCCCGTGTTTTTGTATAAACAAATTCGGGTCCACAGTTCCTTTAGTAAAATGGTTTGCAAGTAAGAAAGCAGATAACTTGTCGCACCAGGCCCTTGGGGCTTGTTTAAGGCCGTAAAGGGATTTCTTTAGCCGATATACGTGATTCGGATGTTCTTGGTCCACGAAGCCTTCTGGTTGGGAAACGTACACTTCTTCCCGGAGTTGGCCGTTGAGAAATGCAGTCTTCACATCCATTTGGTAAACAGTTATGTTCTTGTGAGCCGCGTAAGCCAGGAACATGCGAACAGCCTCAAGCCTTGCGACTGGAGCAAACGATTCTTCGAAGTCGATTCCCTCTTTTTGACTGAATCCTTTTGCGACTAGCTGGGACTTGTTACGAATGACAGTACCATCTTCATCTAACTTGTTTTTCCAGATCCATTTCAATCCAACGATATAAACCCCATCTGGTCTCTCTACTAGTTCCCAAACTTCTAACCGTTTGAATTGTTCCAATTCCTCTTACATGGATTCAATCCAGTTGTCATAAGTGAGGACTTCCTTGATGTTTTTGGGTTCGGCTTGACAAATGGTGAGTGCATAAATGCAGGTTTCACCGTCTGTATGGAGTCTTTGTCTTGTCATGACTGGGTTTTCTGGATTACCAATGATGTTTACTAAGGGATGGTCCTTTGTCCATTTATGAGTGGATGGTTAGTGTTGATAATTTTGGTGCAGGTTTGACGGCTCCAAGTTGCGTGTCGACGACTCTGCAATATCAGGAATGGTTGGTGCAGGTGCAAATGGATTAAAGAATGCATCTCCGTCATAACGTGTTGGTATGGCTACTTCTGCAGAATTGTGTGTGGAATCTTCAGCCGCGGGTGTAGAATTGGAAGGTGTTTGATCTACTGACGATGATGGTTCTGGTTGAGGTGCGTCGTCGGCAACTGCTGTGGAAGTAGTTGCTGGTGTATCCGGTGCTTGATTGTTTACGGTTTGAGAAGCGGAATTGGTGGATACGGAAGAGGCAAGATTAACTAGAGATTCATCGAACAGAGGAGCAAACAAGTCTTCTATATCCTTTCTGTTGAACGGTAATGGTTCAGCTAAAGATTCAGGAAAGTTTAGACGGTTGTGTGCGGGTTCTAAGCTGTTTTGCTCAGAAGCCATTTCTGTGAGCTCATCAAAATTAGCATAGATTGTCTCTTGAATTTCCCGAGTACGGCGATTCCAAATTCTGAATCCTTTTGAATTCTCACAATAGCCAACAAATACTCCTATGTCTGCTTTGGCTTTCAGTTTACCAAAATCATCACGATCATTCTTTGGATAACAGAGAGCTCTAAAGACATGAAAGTAATTGATATTTGGTTTTCGACCATGAATAAGCTCATATGGTGTTTTGTCATTGCGTTTGGTGATCATGCATCGGTTTTGGGTGTAACAAGCAGTCGAGACAGCTTCAGCCCATAGGTAGTCTGGTAATTGGGCATTAATCAACATAGTTCTTGCTGCCTCCACTAACGTACAGTTGCGTCTTTCGACTACGCCATTTTGTTCAGGGGAGCGAGCAATTGACATTTGATGAACAATACCATTTTTCTCAGTGAACTCCCGAAGAGTTTGATTTTTGAATTCAGTACCATTGTCTGTTCTGATGATTCTGACGGTGTTACGAACCTGAACTTGAATCTTCGTGAGAAAAGTAATGATCATCAAAGGGGCTTGGTATTTGGTACGAAGAAAGTAGACCCAAGTCCACCTCGAGAAATCATTTACTATTACCAAGATGTACCATTTCCCATTACTGGTTTGAACACGCATAGGACCACACAAATCCATATGAAGCAGTTGTAGGACATGATCTGTGCTGTGATCTGCTTTTGGAGGAAAGTGGGCACGATGACTCATTCCTTGTTCGCAAGCAGGACACAAGTAATCTTTGGCATATCTGAATTTAGGAAGACCGTCGACCAATTTTTTCTTAGCAAGATCGGTCATCGTCTTGAAGTTCAAATGTGACATCCGTTTGTGCCATAGCCATGCCTTTGTGGGATGTGCCTTTGAAAGTAAGCATATGGGAGAGGAAGCTGTCATGCCTTCGAAGGAAATTGTATATAAACTGGTGCCGCGTTTCCCTTTCATCAAATCATTTCATTGAAGATCCCGAATAAAACAAGTTTTCTCTGTGAATGCCACCTCCAAATCACCATCACAAAATTGTCCAACTGAGAAGAGATTGTGACCTAGGCCTTCAACGTAATAAACCCTGCTAATTTCGATGTTCCCATTTACGTAGTCTCCGTAACCCATAATAGCAGCGAAGTGATCATTCCCGAATCTTTGTTGAATCTAACACACCTGCTAGATCTTTGAGCCTATGTGGATCGATAGGATGCCTATGTAATCACAAGCACACTACAAGAGAATCTCTGAATATGAACAAGAAAAGAAAAGCACTAATGCAATGATCCTCTATGGATCGTATAATGAACTAAAAGATAATTTTATTGAAGATTGTTAACTTGTAAAGATGTAGTAAACTCATAGACGGGGTGTTTCTTTTATAATGATAAGAAACCCTAACCCTAACCCGTCATACAAGAAAACGAGTAAAGAGATAAACATGATCTCTTCTAAAAATAACTCTAACAAACATACTAAACATACGGATAACTAACAATAATATCCGCAGCAACAAACACTATCAGCAGAAACAAAATATCACTATCAGCAGCAATGAGCTTCAGCAGGAACTAACACTATCGGCAGGAACCAGCTTTCACTATCGGCAGCAACAAGAAATATCTTATTTCTGAAATTCCCAACAATCCTCTCCTAATCTTGAGGAAATAGCTTATTTCCGACAAGATTCCCTAAGCGTTCACTCTACTCTGAAAGTACTTTGAAGTTCATAGGGAGAGGATTAGACCAGCAGCAGCATCAGTAAGTAACCAGCAGCAACACTTGAAACTTCCAGCAGCAACTTCGATAGTTCAGCAGCAATAGGAAATTGTCTTCAAAAGAAAATTTAAGCTGGTCACCATGTCATTCTGGATCTTGACTGCTACTATGACAATATGTACATCAAATCACTTAAGTTTCAGACTATTCTCATCATATCCAGGTGTGTAAACTCCTGTGAGAGGTGAATCATTGAAAATTAATGGATTTGATGTCTCTTTAACAATAGCCATCACTACTGGAGTAGCCAACGTTTAGGTGTGTAAGACCATGGTACATTGATAACCATCTGATTTTGAGTAAACCAGCAACTATAAACGGATTTGAGTTGTCTTTACCTGTAGCCGTTTGCTCAGGACTAGCCAATTCTTGGGTTACAGCAAACCTTGGTGAATTGAATACCAAATATGGATACCAAATGTCTTTACCACAAACCATAGTTTTGTGGACTAGCCAATTCTTTGGATCCCATAAAGGGTTACATCCATGGTGAATTGAGAACCATTTCAACTCTCAGGAATGAACCATGGGTGAGTTGAAGTACCCTATAGCTTTGAGCAAGCTATTACAGCTATCAACGGATTTGATTATCACACCAGAGCCGTACCCTCATGGTGAGTCAACTCTTTCTTGTCTGTAAGACATGGTGAGCTGAATACCATTTGTTGTGTAGGTGTAAACACCAACACTGTACCTGCAAGGTGTTGCTCAAACCAACTTATTAGCACACAAAATATACAAGAATTTTTTTTTTTTTTGAACTAAAAGAAATCAGAAACAAACCAAAAGAAAAAGAAAGAAAATACGAAAAGAAAGAAAGATATACAACAACAAGAAGCCTCCCCTTAGGCTTAAACCTCCCCTTAATCTCAGCACCTAAGGATTGAGCATTCCAATATGAACCACCAGATAGTTGAACCTTGGACCATCAAATGCTTTAGTCAACAGGTCAGCCACATTCTCATCAGATTCGATCTTAAGCACCCGAATGAGATGCTTCTCATAAGCATCCCTTATGAAATGATGCCTAATCTCTATGTGCTTTGTTCTTTGATGAAACACTAGATTTTTAACAATATAGATGGTACTTTGGTTGTTAATGAAAATTTTAGTATTCATGAAGTTGAACCCATAATCTAACAATTGATTTTGCAACCAAATGACTTGTCCACAGCAACTAGCAGCAGCAACATACTCTGCCTCAGTAGAAGATGTAGCTACAATAGTCTGCTTCTTGCATTGCCAAGAAACCAACCTTCTTCCCAAAAACTAGCAACCCCCAGTAGTAGATTTTCTATCAAAGTTTGCTCCAGCATAGTCACTATCACTATAAGCTTCCAGCACAAAAGAAGAATCCTTTGGGTACCAAAGTCCCAGCTTAGGCTGTCCTTTTAAATACTTGAAGATTCTCTTGACAGCATTTAAATGAGATGTCAAAGGTGTCACCTGATGTCTAGCACAAGCACAGACTGCAAACATGATATCAGGCCTTGAAGCTGTCAAATACATCAAAGAACCTATCATAGACCTGTATAAGTGAACATTTACAGCATCATCGGGTTCATTATTGGATTTAGGCTTTGGAGCTTCAAAAGGTGTTGTAGCAGTCCTCACACTGTCCAAGTCAAACTTCTTAAGTATGTCATGAACATACTTTTCTTGGTTAATGAAGATACCATCTGATCTTTGTTGAACCTGTAAGCCCAAGAAGAATGTCATCTGCCCCATAACACTCATTTCAAATTCACTTTTCATTAATTCCTCAAAATCCTTACACCAGGCTTCATTAGTGAAACCAAAAATAATATCATCTACATACACTTGTACCAAGATGATATCTTTAAAATTCTTCCTAATGAAAAGTGTTTTATCTATTGTTCCTCTTCTGTAACCATGTTTAAGTAGAAAGGCAGACAACCTGGCATACCACGCTCTTGGTGCTTGATGAAGTCCATAGAGTGCTTTCACCACTTTATAAACTAAATCAGGATGTTGTGGATCCACAAATCCCTGTGGTTGAGTAACATACACTTCCTCTTCAATACTCCCATACAGAAATGCACTCTTCACATCCATTTGATAAACCACAAACCTCATAAATGAAGCAAAAGCCAAAAACAGTCGAATAGCTTCAACTCTTGCTACTGGTGCAAACAACTCATCATAGTCGATACCCTCCTCTTGTCTATGTCCTTGAGCTACCAACCTAGCTTTATTTCGAACCACAATTCCCCTAGCATCCCGTTTATTTTTTAGAATCCATTTAGTTCCAATTGCATGTTTTCCTTCAGGCAATGGTACTAATACCCATACTTTCTGATTCTTGAACTGCTGCATTTCCTCTTGCATAGCCTCAACCCAATCAGAATTATCAAGGGCTTGAGCTACACTACTTGGTTCAATTTGAGATAGAAAACAAGCATAGAGGCAATGAAGATAGTCAGTGTGATTGCTCCTTAACTGTTCCTGAATGTAACTGAGAAAAGCAGACTCTCCAAACTTGAATTGACTTAACCTGCTTCTTGTTTGAACAGGAGAATTGAGATCACCAAGAATCAAAGATTGAGAATGTACAGTGTTAATCCTCTTGGTAACAACATGATCTACTTCATAGGTTGTAGCTTGATTAGTAATAGAGGGATTTGCTTCACCATCATAAGAAGAGTGAGTGAAAATTCCAGATCTTGACTGATGATGAGGATCATTCAGCTTAGCTGCTGAAGAGAGTGAATTTCCAAGATCAGATGGACTTGGGAATCTAGCTGGAGGCTCACTGAATCCCAACAAATCAGCAGATGGAGTAGACAAAGAAGCAGCAGGATTGGTGACATCGACAGGAACAGCAGATGTATCAGCATTAACAGGTGTACTACCAGCAAAATTGACATCAGCAGGAACAGGAATACCACCATCAGAAGCCATTTCTCTTCTGACTTCAGCTTCAGCATTTCTCAATAGCTCCACTGTATCTTGTGAAAACCCAGAACCAAACCTTTCAGCAGCTCTCTTGGCTTGATATTCTTGTCTTTGAAGCCTAGCAAGGTCTTCTGCAAAACTTGAATTATCTTCAGCCTTATCAGAAGTATCTTTGAGTTCTGTACCTGAAAAGTGGTTAGAGGGAAAAGAAGGAACAACTATGGGTTGTTCATCACACTCTGAATCAGATTCATCATCTGAGGTACCTGCATTGTTAGATGGATAAACATGTGTACCTATAGATTGATTAGCTTTATATCTAGAATAACCCAATGAATCAGTCAGATAATCTAGGTCAAAATACCAGTCATGACCTGCACCCTGTAAATTAGGTTTGTCTTCTAGAAACCTTAAATTGAGTGTTTCTTCTACCCTCTTAGCAGACAAGTTATAAACCCTATAGGCCTTACTATGAGCAGAATATCCAACAATGAACCCCTCATCTGCCTTCTCTTCAAATTTACCTAGGTGATCACTAGTATTCAAGATAGTTACATGACATCCAAAAGGCTTAAGGTAACTTATGTTAGGAACCTTTCCAGACCAGAGCTCATAAGGAGTTTTGTTGTGGGGATTAGTAATAGATACCCTATTCAGTACATAGCAAGCAGTGCTTACTGCTTCAGTCCAAAACATGGTAGGCAACTTAGAGTCAGCTAGCATAGATCTAGCTGCTTCTATAAGGGTCCTCTTTTTCCTTTCTACAACCCTATTTTGTTGTGGGGTTCTGGCACTACTATAATCTCTTTTAATCCCCTTATTCCCACAAAATTTAATTAAATTAGAGTTTTTAAACTCACTTCCATTATCACACCTTATAGCCTTAACCTTTCTATTTAGCTGGTTTTCAATTAAGGTAATAAAATCCCTAATCACAGAATAGGTTTCATTTTTAGTACCTAAAAAAAAAGTCCAAGAAAACCTGCTAAACTTATCAGTAATCACCAGACAATAA
This sequence comes from Artemisia tridentata subsp. tridentata, assembly GCA_021014915.2. Lineage (NCBI taxonomy): Eukaryota > Viridiplantae > Streptophyta > Magnoliopsida > Asterales > Asteraceae > Artemisia > Artemisia tridentata. Next base: position 223,493,667 of record CP139507.1, read on the forward strand.
TACTTATGGTCTCTACTTCTGATAGAAGTTGGACCAAAAAGATCCATATGAAGCAGTTGCAGAGGCTAAGAGATGGTGCTCACAGCAGTAATGGCCTTGTATGATGCCCTGTGTTGCTTTCCTTTATTGCAGGCAACACAATTGTGTTCATTTGTGAAGGTCTTGAAAGGGAGTCCATGCACTAAGCCATTCTTTGCCAGCTTGTTGATAGTCTTGAAGTTCACATGTGCCATTTGTTTGCTTCATCCACAGAAGCCTTTGCCACCATACAAGCAAGATTATCCTCAGTGTTAACATCAATCAGATTGAAACAATACAGGTTGTGAGTCCTTGGAACTTTGAGCACTATCTCACTATCATCAGGCATCTTGAAGTCCTTGGAGAGCACAAGACAGTCAGTCTCAGTGAAGAGAACTCCATTCTTCTTATCACATATTTGTGAGACAGAGAACAAATTGAAGTTCTTGAGTTCCTTCACATAAAGAACATTCTCAAAGTCCAGTTTAGGAGTCTTAATGGTTCCTTTCCCTGTAATCTTTCCATCACCTCCTCCAAATGTCACAGTTCCTCCATAAAAGGGTACAAAGTTATGCAACCTTTCAAAATTTCCTGTCATACTCCTTGAACAACCACTGTCAACAATACCTACTTCTTTACTCTTAAAAGGAATGTCCTACAGAACAAAATTATATACAACAATGTTAGATACATAGGAGGCCCAAGTCATTACTGACTTGGGTCTGCCTTGTGGATCAATAAAAATTAAACCATGGAGATTGATGAGATCCACCATTGTTCTTGGACCCCATTCTCATATATTTGTTATTGTTTCTCCAAGAACAACCTGCTGAGGACTTAACAGCAGTTCCCCATCTTGCCCTTCCCATGTTTAAGGTGTCAAAATAAACAGGCCACATATCATTTTGAAAGTAAGTGCTGGTAGGTCTGTAGTAAGGTCTAGAAACATTGCTCCTCCAATCAGCAGGAATGGACTTATCAGCAGCAACTGGCTTACCAGCAGGAACTGGCTTGCCAGCAGCAACAGAAGCTCTATAAGAGTTTATTCTTGCTGCTTGTGGAATATATGGGGGAATTTCATTGACATTGTTCCACACAGACCTATTTTGACAAGCATATTTACCCATCTGTTTATCATAATAGTCACAATCTTTAATAAGATGATCATAACTATGACACACAAAGCAAGATTTCTTTCTAGGAGACTTTTTCTTAACATTATCTTTCTTATTGCAATCAAAAGAATTCAAACCAACACAATTAAAATTATCCTTAACAAAATTAAAATCATAACCAGAACTGTTTGAAACAAAACCAAGACTAGAAACATTATTTTTTTTAACATTATCAAAAGAAACATCTTCAACTCTTTGGGATTCATCAGTTGCCACTTTTGAAGATAGATCTTCTGATTTTATTGATGCAGACTTCTCACTTGATCCACATGTGGCATAGTCATCAGTCTTGATTTCTTCAGATTTGTCACTGTTAGAACAAGAGACAAACTCATTAGAGTCACAATCAAGATCAGGCAAGTTCTTTGCCTTTTTGCCATAAGTCATTTGTGAATCATCAAAGTCAAGGTCAAGGGCTGAGTGGATAGGAACAGGCTTAAAAACACCTCTTATAGGTGGAGGAACTGCATTCATCCCTCCTTCCTTAACAAACTTAACAGGCACTTGATAATCAACTTCCTTAGGGGTAGGGTCAAATATTCTAGGGTTATATTACCGAACATCGTATCGCAACCCTTTCTTACGCCAACCAGACTGATTACCATAGTTAACAAGATATTTTTCTGATTGTTGCCATGAATTAATCCTAGCCACTTCACTATCCAGTTTAGCCTTTATATCCTGATTTTCTAATTTCAACTTAGCATATTCTCTTTCAGAATGTTTTAGACAGTTATTGGAGTTCTCTAAATCTCTTTCCAAAACCCTTATCTTTTGTTCATATGCTAGCTGAATAGCTTCATGCCAAGCCTTTTGTTTTTCCACAGTTTTAAGTGCCTTTTTATAAGCTTGAATTTCTACAAACAATTTATTATATTCAGGCTCCATTTCATCAAATTCCCTTTTTAACTCAGTGTATTTATTTTCACTATCCTTTTGCAATTTAGTATATTTAATTTCACAATCAAAAGGACACTTGAGTACCTGAGTTGGATAGCCCATCATTCCAAATTCTCCAGCCACATGTGTCTCAGCTCCATTTCCAGCAATCATCCCATAAATCCGTGAAGCTCCAGTCTCCTCATGTTGTCCCCAATCCAGCATTGAATCCACAGACACTAGAGCTTTATCTTCCTCTGACTCCAATTCTTTCATTCTGAATGTCGAACACCTTGTTCTATCATCAACTTTCTTGTCTTGGCATTCTTTGGCAAAGTGACCTATCTGACCACATTTGAAACACTTCACCTTCCTTCTGTCAAACCTTGCACCTTCCCTTCCATTGAGATTGAGCTTCCTCCCAGACTGCTGCTCAAACCTGTTAACCTTTAATGACAGCATAGTTAGCTGCCACTTGATGTCCAGCTCCTCCAAATCAAATTGATCAATTTGATCAAAGTCATCATACATAAACTGCTGTTGTGGAGTACTTTCAACAACAAATGAATGAATAATTTCCTCAACAACATTGTCATTCCTTGATTGAGATCTTAGTGTTGCAGGAGAATAGGAAACAGATGAAGATGAGGGGTTTGGGCTATCACCATGAGAGACCTTGTTAGCACTGGAAGCACTAACAAATGCAGTATGAGTAGGTGTATGAGATGAATAAGTAGAAACCCCTTTGATGTCAATCTCTAGGGTCTTGAGCTTGTTGTACAGATCATCAAAGCTTAGGTAGTCCAATCCTCCTTTGGCTTTCAGAGTTATGGAAACTTGAGACCAGGATGAAGGTAAAGCCCTCAGAAACTTTGTGTTGCAGTCTTCATTTTCTAGTCGAGCTTGCAACTGATTAAGTTGGCTGAGGATCTTGTGAAATCGATCATACCCTTTGTGAATACCTTCTTCCTCAGAGATCTTAAACTCCTGAAATTCCTGCTTAAGCATTGATTTCCTCATCTTTTTGGACTCCGCATTCCCACCGAATCTAGCTTTTACAGCAAGCCAGTTTTCTCTAGCATCATCCAGGTGATGAAAATCACCCATGTGATCCTCTGGGAGAGCTTGAAGCAAGAGAGTTCTTGCTTTAGTTTCCCTTTGCACAGTCAGCTGCTCCTTAGCTGATGTAGGAGCGAGAATAATGATACCCCCATTCTTATCTCTTCCAATTCTCTTCTTGCTATTCCCAGTGAGGATAACATTCCAAAGATGATGATCACTGTTGGAGATCTAGTACTCCATCTTCATAGCCCAGACTTCATACTCTTCCTTCTTAAGATATGGGAACTTAGCATTACTGTTGGACACAGTGGTTGTAATAATTTGTTGTTGAACTTTTGTGGGTTCAGGTTCTTCATTGTTAATGGCAGCGAATTCAGGGTTTTCATCGCCCATTGTGAAAGGGTTTAGAGAGATTGTTTTGAGAACTTTTGCTTCTTGATCAGAGATCCTCACGAGGCTCTGATACCACTTGTTGAATCTAACACACCTGCTAGATCTTTGAGCCTATGTGGATCGGTAGGATGCCTATGTAATCACAAGCACACTACAAGAGAATCTCTGAATATGAACAAGAAAAGAAAAGCACTAATGCAATGATCCTCTATGGATCGTATAATGAACTAAAAGATAATTTTATTGAAGATTGTTAACTTGTAAAGATGTAGTAAACTCATAGACGGGGTGTTTCTTTTATAATGATAAGAAACCCTAACCCTAACCCGTCATACAAGAAAACGAGTAAAGAGATAAACATGATCTCTTCTAAAAATAACTCTAACAAACATACTAAACATACGGATAATGAAAAATAATATCCGCAGCAACAAACACTATCAGCAGAAACAAAATATCACTATCAGCAGCAATGAGCTTCAGCAGGAACTAACACTATCGGCAGGAACCAGCTTTCACTATTGGCAGCAACAAGAAATATCTTATTTTTGAAATTCCCAACAATCTGACCGTTCCAATGAACTTTGCAACAAAGTTTACAAGAAGCTTGAGATTGCCGGTCATATGTCGGGAACAACCGCTATCAATAATCCATAGAACAATTTGGATCACCTGCATCACCAGAAGTTGACACAGAGGCAAGTTTGGAAATGGTGGATCCCGTTTGGTTAGTAACACATGTGTTAAGCATTTTAGGTACCTATTTAAAGCTAGATGTGTTTTGCAACCAACGCTGCCACGTCCAACTAGTCTCAGCCTTTCTCCTAATAAATGCACTTGGTGTTTTGTTTGTCCTAGATGTATCTATGGGTTTGGGAACAAATTTTTCAGAAACTACTAGTGGTGGTTTTCCTAATTTGGATTTGGCAGCAGTAGTGGGCCTAGAGGAAATGCCACTAGATAATTTCTTTTTGCGATACAATAGAATTTTAGCAACACATTTCTCATGATTTCCAGATAATATACTAGTATGACAAAATACACAACTTGCATCAACCATAATATCATTCATAACATTCAATGATTTAGCATTCATTACATCATCTATAGAACTAGACTTAGACAAGTTTGATTCTACTTTTGACATATCATGCATTTTATTCAAACTGCTGACATTAACTACTACTTCTTCAGTCTTAGATAGTCCATTCTTAGGGCGCCAGATTCTAAACTTCCTTTGTCTCTTGGTGTTTCTTGATCTGTTAGCCTTAGATTTGTTTACTAGTCCTGTGGAAGTGGAAGTATTCACATTAGTGGTTTGATTTGATGCTTGCTTAGTTGGCTTGTCTAATATGTACATTCCTGGGGCAATCACAGCTTTCCCTTTTTCTAAAACTCTGAGTTTCTTTTTCAAATCAACAATGATGTGTTGGAGTTCTTGATTTTTTGAATCCAAAATTCTGTTTAACCGGACAGTGTCATTTCTGTTTTGAGAAACTTCATCTATGTCTTTCTCATATTCAAACAGTTGATGTCGCAAGACATCAATTTCATTTTTATTCTGACTTTCTGAAGCATGACTGTTTTGGACTGATAAAGACGTTTTTAGATTTTTGTACTTTAACTCAAACTCAACACTTTGATTTTGACACAATTCCAGTCTTTTGTTAAGTTTGAAAATTTCTTTTTCACACTTATTTTCCACATCAAAGTTGATCTGTCTAAGACTCTCATTCTCGTTTACCAAATTATCAATCTCAATTTGCAACATTCCAACATTCACAGCATGATCATCAACAAGCATTGCATGAAAAGATTCAAAAATAGAATTCATAATCACAGAAATCACATCATCACACAAAACACGTTCCAAGAGTCGATCAACCTCTTTTTCTAAAGCTTTCTTTTGACACTTTTGTTTTGCAATTTTGTCATCTTTAGCTTTAAAAATACTCATCATTGATCCAACTTCAGTCTGTAGTTCCTGTTCCCACATTGTTGCACAAAGTCTCAGGTGTTTAACATGTGGTAAGAATTGTTTCTGAAAAATTTCTCTCTTTTCTTTCTCAGCAGGAGAAAATAAAGAAGAGATTTTGATTTCAGAATTAAATTCTATCACTTGTTCCAAAAGTTTAATGTCATCCATAAATGTCTTAAAATATCGAAGAATTCGACATTGTTGAGGCATTTGTGGATCTACAGTATCGTTTGGACCATTGATTTGTGTAACAGGAGTGGTAACAGGAGCAACTTCAGAAGAGGGATTTGTTTCAGTTATTGACAGTGTTTGTTCTGGTTTGTCCTTAGGAGGAACAAAAGATTTACTGATGTGAGGTCTTGCTGAATAGTATCATCAAACAGAAGTTCTTCATCATTACTAACCACAACAACACGTTGAAAAGTATCATCAAAAAGAAGTTCTGCATTGTATAACTTAGGATTATTTTTGAGTGCTTTGTGTAAAAAACGTGGTTGGTCACTTCCAATTGCAAAACCAAATCCTTTAGGACTCGGTTTCACAGTTAGTCTTTGAATTTGTGTCACTGAATTACCCGTTTTATATACAACATTCTAAAATTCTTTGAGCTTGGATTCCAAGTCCACAATCTCCTCAAGATATGAGTCAACTCATTTCCTAGTGGCTTGCTTTTCTTCCAGAAGATCATTTTGAGATGTTGAAAGCTCTGTTTGAGTTTTTAACAGCTCAGAATTCAAGATGTCAATTTGTTTTTTGAATTCAAATTGCTCTTGTTCTTTTTGAGAAAGCAAATCAGCCTTGGAAACAGTTAGCTCACGAACTTGATGCTCTAAATCCTTGACCTGAACGTATGTTTTTTGGAATGCAACCTCAAAGCCTTTCTCACATTGTGCTTGTTTTTCATAACCTGAAAGTTGTATTTTATAGCATTCATTGTCCTTTGTTAACATTGCAATTTTAGCTTTTAAGTTCTGGTTAATCTCATTGCATTTGTCAATCTGTGACTTTTGTGCATTCAATTGTGATTGGGTGGTCAGCAATAAGGTCATAAGCTCTGGATCTTGATCAGGCATAAGATCATCTTGTCCAAGATGATCATGATTTTCATCATCAACAGGATCATCAAATGAAACATTGGTGTTATCATCATCGAATGAAACAACAGTGTTTATTTGATCATCTCCTTGAGACGAGAATGATGAATCATTTTGAACAAGATTTTCTTGTGAAGATGAAGATGCAGATGGTGAAGCAATCTCATGAATAAGGCATTCTGATTCAAGTACCTGAGATAAGCCATCGGTATCATATACCAGGCATGTCTCGTTCACATTCATCTCCTGCATGTTGGCCATTAGCATCACTACAGCATTGGCCTCCAAGTCTTCCATCTCATCATCGGAGTAAGCATTGGACATAAAGCATTACTCGTTCTGAGTCAACATTCCTTCAACTTTTTCATCCTTGAGAGCCATCAGAAGAGCTTCTTTATGAAATGCACTTCCCATTGTTCGAGGCTTAGGGCATGCATTAGCCATATGCCCATTTCCGCCACAATTGTAGCAAGTGATTGACGTGTTAGCAATGCCTCTTTTTCCAGTGCCAACATTCTGAATTCCCCTATGTGCATTCCCCATATTGTTTCTACTTCCCCTAGCTGTGTTAAACCTCTGTCCCCCTGATTTAAACCTTGTACCAGAATTTCCCATGTTTCCTGACCCAAATCTACCAGAAGATCAATTCTGAATCTCAACTCGTCCATCATTAACGACTGCTTGGTTCCTGGTGTTTGATGACGAATGAAGATGGTTGTTTGACTTGTTAGAGAATTTGTTGAATGCTCTTGCAATTAATGCAAATCCTTCATTGAGATAGTTGAACACATCATCTTCTTCATCATAATCAACAATGGAATAGAACGGGGAGTCGGTATTGTTGTATGGGACCGGTTGGTTATCAGAATATTGAGATGGTGCTTCATAAGGAACAATTTGATTATTTGGTTGTGGTTGGAAACTTGGTTGAGAAGGTTGTGGAACAAATTCTTGGTTTGATGGTGGAAAGTATGATTGAGCTATCAAAGCAAGAGAATTTAGATTTGGTGCCTGTGAATAACCTCCTCTTGCTGCAATGTCCTTGTCTACCTCAGTTTGATGTTGCTTGAGATAATCATACAAAAGCCCATTTGAAACTTGATTAATCTTTTTGGCTTGCCTCACAAATGTCACATACTTCTGCCAGTCTGGTCCAAGACATCCTAGAAATTTGGAGTTAATAGCAATCTTTGGTAGAGGTATGTTGTGACGTTCCAGATCATTGACAACATTGGTGAAGCGATGATAGTATGATTCTAAGGGTTCCACTGGTTCAATCATGAAGTTATTGTATTCCATGTAAAGCTTGGATTCCAAATCCTCTTGGTTCAATTATGTGCCTTCCATCAGAAGATGCACATGCTCCCACATGTCCTTGGCTGTTTTCTGAGCATCAATACTCCTGAAGATTGGGTTAGGAATTCCCTAGAATATGTAAGCCATGGCCATCTCATTAGCTTCTTGCTGTAAAGTTTGTTCATTGGTATATTGAGCTACTGGACGGGAGTTGTGGATTTCTTATCTTTTCACTGCATTAAGATGTGAAACTTTTGGTGGGACTTCATATCTTTCACAGGCACACACTGCAAACATAATGTAAGGTCTTGAGGCTATAAGATACATCAATGAACCAATCATTGATCTATATAAGTGTACATCAACTTCTTCACCATCTTCATTCTTAAGCAAAGGCTTGGAAGTTTCCATTGTTGTCTTTGCAGGCTTCACATCAGTAAACACAAAATTCATCAAAATTTCAGCCGCATACATATCTTGACTGATAAATATGCCATCCTCCTTTTGGTTGACTTGTAACCCTAAGAAGAATGTGTGTTCTCCCATAAGAACTCATCTGAAACCTTTCATGCATCAATGTCTCAAACTCAATGCATAACACCTTGTTTGTGAGTCCAAAGTTAATATTATCAACATAAACTTGAACTAGCAGAATATCGTCTTTGTGTCTTCTGATAAACAAGGTCTTTTCAATCTTCCCTCTACTAAAACCATTGTCCAACAGGTATGTTGACAATGTGTTATACCAAGTTATTGGAGCTTGATGTAAACCATAAAGTGCTTTTTCCACCTTGTATACCTTATTAGGAAAGTCAGGATCTTCAAATCCAGGTAGTTGAGAGACATATACTTCCTCTTTAATTGTCCTATAAAGAAAAGCACTTTTCACATCCATCTGATACACCACAAAATCTTTGTATGAAGCATAAGCCAAGAACAACCTTATAGTTTCAATTCTTGCAACTAGGGAAAAGACTTCATCATAGTCAATCCTTTCTTCTTGAGTGTATCCCTAAGCTACCAATCTTGCCTTATTTCTTATCACAATGCCTGTTTCATCCTTTTTGCAACTGAAAACCCATTTAGTACAAATAGCTCTCTTCCCATTTGGTAAATTTACCAGAGTCCAAACTTCTTGTAGCTTGAATTGTAGAAGCTGTTCCTACATAGCCTCCACCCAGCTTGGAACCTGTAATGCTTTAAGTGCATTCTTGGGTTATACTTATGATAGAAAACCAGTAAACAAACAGTTTTGAAGGTGTTTATGACTGTTTCTTTGATTAAGAGATCTAGAAAAGAAACCTTGTTCCTACAATTCTTTTTTCATTCTTCTTGTTTGAACAGCTAACTTCACATCTCCAATGATTTGTTCTTGAGGATGATGCGTGTGAATTCTGGTAGTTGCAATAGGACTGACAGCGATAGTATCATCCATGTTGTTTATGTCAGCCTCTGCACCAACTTCTTCATCATCAGTATCAGCATAGATATTTTCCAAAGGAGGCACGTTTGGATCAATTGGATATTCATCTTCATCAACAGCAATGCCTTCCTTGTCAGCAGTATTAAAAGTTTTATCATTGCTAGTGCTGTTACCATCACTAACAGCATTAACATCATTAGAACTGCTGACATTATCATCATGCACTTGTTCTTCAGTTTCTTTTATTGGAGGTTCATCATTCTGCTTTTCTTCCTCACTTTAAGATTTAACACCATCTTCTTTACCATCCTTTGGATCTTCATCTTGATCATCTTCTTGTGAACTCTTTGGATCTTAGGTTGAGATAAGTGGATCAGCAGTCCATATAGGTACCAAAATGTACTTTTCTGTAGATTCTGTCTCCTTTCTAGCTTGTGTACCTGCATCAGTATTAGCTTTTGTACCTGCAAGCTCATTAGACTGTGTAACTGCAACAACTGGCTCAACCTTAGGTGTAGACTCATTAGATTGTTTGTCTTTCAACATTAGGTGTAGACTCAATCTGATCCTTATCATCAGACACCCAATCTTTAATGATTGGTGCATCCGAATACTTCCTATTTACTTTAGGACTTTCCTCATTTTACATGGCATTACTACTCTCACCTACAGATTTATCAGCAGACTCATTTAAACAAGACATTTCTGGCAAAGGAGGTGCAAATTTTCCTGTAATGGGAGGGGGAACCTCATTATAGCCTATGCCACTACCTTTCCTCATAAGTTGGCACTCTATTATCTTGTTAACACCCTTAGATGCATGTTCAAGCCTATTCACTTTTAATTTTAATGCCCTCACTTTCTTGTTGAACTACATCCTTCTTTTTTAGTCTGTTCTAGCCTCTTAGTAAGCTCTTTAATTATGTTTTCTTTGACACTAACCTTCTCTACATACCCAGTCTCGTTCTGCTTAAAGAATTCAAGTCTTTGTTCAACAAACTTTAAACCTACTTTCTATTAATTTTTCATTCCTAGCCTTAAGGAACTAAAAGGTGTCTAAACAAGATTTATAAGAACAACCAGAATCATTAGATACCTCAGAGTTAGAATTTGATGAAGAAGAATAAGCCATGAGTGCAATGTTTGGTCCTTCTGTTACTTAGTCACTCCAATCATATCCACCCAAACCATTACAAGACACCAAAGCTGTGGAATTTGTAGGTTCCACATACACAATTTTCCTTGAGCATTCTCAATTCTTGTAGTCTTGGCTCCTTGGTGCCCTGCACTCTCTTGCAAAGTGTCCCTTTCTATAACAGCTGTAGCATTTTACATTTGACTTATCAATCCCCATGTCGTCATTCCCATTGACTTTGAGTTGCCTTCCTGTTCTCTTCAAAAATCTCCTTGCCCTCATTGTCATTATAGCCATCTGCCACTTCAAGTCCATCTCTTCAAGATCATCTGGATGAATCTGTTCTAAGTCCTCATGCACAATCTGAGAACTATTATGTAGAAAACTAGAAGGGGGTTTGAATAGTTTTTACCTATTTAAATTTAGTTTATCAAAACTTTTGGATTGAAAGTATGTGAAACCTTTGGATGTTGAGATACGGATAATGAAAGATACTAGTAGTTAAATAAATATGTAAAAGTAAAGATATAAAGGAAAGAAGTGTGACATAATTGTTTATAGTGGTTTGGCTACAAGGACACTTTCCTTGCCCTACTCCACTCCCCGAGTCACCCACTCGAGTGTTTGTAAACACTATGTCAACAAGCTCCGTCAACCGGTGGAGAAACCTTCACAACGTCGCTTACACTTTTTCCGGTACAAAGCTAAATACCGAGTCCTTAGCACGGCGGACCAAACCAACACAACAATACAACTAACACAACAACTTTGAGAATGCAAGAAGAAATATCAACAACAAGAAACAACTTGATGATCTTGAGGTGATGAGAGGTCCGAGCAACTTTGAGAAGAGAGATGGCTCGTATGCAAGAAGGTGTGAGCTCATCTTGTAACAAGAACCTAGAGAACACAAGAGAAAGAGAGCTACAAGAATGATACTTAGATCTGAGGTTAGAGAGTTTAGAATGTAGATAGAAGATATATTCAAGATGGGTGAGAAACAAGATAGAAATGGTTCACTATTTCTTGGCAAAACTAAGCACTATTCTCCCGGATTCGGCGGATCCCTTCTCAAAGGGATCCAACCAGTGTAATCCAAGGGATTCGGCTATCTGGTTGTACCAGTTTGGATTTTGGGTTACAATTCCGGGTTTTGGGTTATGGGTCAAGGTCCATGGGTCAAGTGATGTCATGAATGATATCAAGGACATCTTGGGTCAAGGGTCATGGACTTTGGGTTATGGATTATGGACTTTGGGTCATGGGTCATGGGTCATGGGTTTTACCCATTATGAATTCATGCATGATTTCATGCAATCGGTCATGGGTCAGGCTCCATGGGTTTATGGGTTATCCAACTCATTTTATGCATTTTATTTATTACAAGAAGTGCACTTTTAACTATAGCATGTAACTGGTAAATTGTAAATCTAAGGACATGTAATGTTTAGATTTATACTTTTACATAATGTTATGATTGTTATCGAGAAAACTTAAAGAGATCAATAAATATTAATAAACGTTTTTACGGTTTATTTGTATTAACAATCTCCCAATTTTTATTGATGACAAATCATAATATTATGATGAGTAAAAATTTAAAGATTAAATGCTTCAAGTTCTTAAAAAAAAACTTTAGAAATGAATTTTAAAGGTTTTACTCTCTTCTCCCCTTTTTTGTCAAAACATAAAGAGTGTCGAAGAGAAAGTATGACAAGATTGAATCCGAAAATGCATAAACTCCCCCTTGACGGTTGCTCCCCCTTGATGAGGATGTCAAGTGAGAAAATGGAGTTGAAAACCTACAAGATAAAATGTTAGTGACAATATCAATAAGTAGGAGAAGTAGATGTATGTCGATAGACGAGAAGTATGAGGAAGAAGAGACAAGGTATGTAGAACTAATCCTTGTACTAAAATGACCAAAATGTAGTGGTATATAAGCCACATACATTTGTAAAAATAAGAACAAGGAGTTGTTCTTTTTAAGAAAGAAGAAAAAATAATGAAGAAAAGAAAAATAAGAAAATATATTATTGGCCATTTGATGATTGCATATGGGCTTAGTGATTTCGGTGGGTCATAATGTCGATGCGTTCGAGAATATGGTTTAGAATGAAACGCATTTCGTTCCTAATTTCTATGGCTACTTGCCTAGAGCTTTGGCAATGTTCACAAAATTGATAGTGTGGAAGATCGGGTAGGGATTCATCCATCCAAGTTGGTTGGTTTGATTGCAGAAGAGATGGTGGAAAGTTTGGTTTAGTGAGATCAACTTCCATGATGTCGGGGATAGGTGGAGGTTGATTTGCTAAGTGTTCTAGGGAAGTGATAGATGGTATAGGAGGTAACTCTTCAAGGTCATTGAAAAGAGCATTTGGTGAGGTAGGAGGTGTGGAGAAAACTAGCTCTTTGGGATTGATGTTGGGTAGAATAGGAGGTGTGGATTTAGATGGTTAACTTGGAGCGGGTGGCGGAGTTGAAGTTGGTGGTGGAGTTGGTGTAGGTTTCTTAAGGAGGTCTTCTAATGAGGTGAAGAAGGGAAGGTTTTTTCTTTTGGAGAGCTTGATGAAGAGGGTGGTGCTTTTTGATAGTCGGTTAGAGGTGAAGAATTGTTATGAGGTGATGAGTTGTTGGATTGAGGTTTGACAAAGCAACATGGTTTTACACTTATATGTGCGATTTTTCTTGTTTCTGGTGGTGCAGGGATGTTGGAAGTTGGTAGAGGGAACTTGGTTTCTTTTATGTGATTTTCAAAGGTGTTGGTGATGTTTTGTAAGGTGTTGATTTCTTTGACTAGATCGTCATGGTTTTGAGAGCATTGTGGTCTTTTGGAGGCCATGGTTTCTGAGATTGAGAGATGAGAGGGAGGATGGTGAAGCAAGCATCTTAGGCCCTTATTTATGGATAGATATCAAGTATTGTAATGAATGCTAAAACCACAAAAGAATGCAAAATCAAATGATTAGATATGAATTGAATGCAAGTAATCAAAAGACCTTAACTACTAAAACTTAAACTCAGTAAACATAGAGTAGAAAATAGAAAATATAAGAGAATTGGAGTAGATTTTGTCAAATGATTGGCTAAACTGCCTTCTGTGCAACCGGATCCCACGGATCCTTCCCAAAAGGGATCCAGCCTGCGTAAATGCAGGGATCCGGGTATCTGATGTACACAGACTGCAGTTTTTGCGTAGAAAACATATTTGGACTAGTGTGTGCCTATATGTAAACTATGTGGAGTTGCGGTTGTATCGACTCTAGAGGAGAGAAGAAGATATTGATGTGTATATATATATATATATATATATATATATATATATATATATATATATATATATATATATATATAAGCATAAACCTCATTAGTTTGAATATTTATAATTTTTGCAAGAAAAAGAGATCCTAGACTATGAAGGGAGGATTAGAAATACATACCTTGTAATGAGAGGAGTTAGAAGGAAGATCAAGACGATTGTTCCATAAGGCCAAGGTCTAATCGAAGTAAGTTGATGGGTTCACGTTTCAATGGTTTGGTGAGAATGTCGGCAATGTTCTCTTCGGAAGAGACTTTTTCAATGGCGATTGTTGGGAACAAGTTTTGTAATGTTTCAAGTATTGGTCATTTGTCTAAATTAGGTTGCTCGTTAAATTGCTCGTTAAATTAGAAGCCCTGGGGCCGTGTGGTTTAGTCCATAGCTCCTAGAAGAATCAAGGCAAATGTTGCCCTAACATTTGCCAATAAATACTAGGCTTATGTATTCATTCTAATTGTTGGTTTATGTTCGTTTGTACCGAACCTTTGCTTATGAATCGTATGAATATTTATCAACCTTTTCTTCATCTCTTTCTCTTATTCTCTTATCGATTACTTGTTATATGTGTGTTTTATGTCTTGTGTTAAGCTAAATCTAGGACCTAACAAGTGGTATCATTCGCTAGAAGATAGTTGGATTGTGTGTTTTGAGTAGTTTAGATCATTATTTACTTTATATGTTTGGTTTTGTAGCTTTAACGTGACAAAAAGTCTCATTTCTCTCACTTTTCTTCACACTTGTAAAGTGTAAAGATCCTAATGGTGATTAGAAATCATATTTGAAGTCAAAAGTTTAGTTCTTGATCGATTTTTATTAGTTTTACACTAGATTTCATAAGTTGCGTTTTGTTGGAATTCATCAAATTACGTTTAAAAGATTAAGCATGTAGCTTTCTTATTATTTAAGGTTTATTAAACATTTTGAACCGAAAAAATCCAGTTAAAGCATCATTTTTGAGTCGTAAAAGTGATTTGTTAGATCTGGCATTTTATCGGATTTGGTGAAAAGAGGGTTTATCGGATTTTGTTTTGAGGGTTTGTCGGATTTGCTCGCTAGGGTTTTTTGGAATTCATCAAAAAGGGTTTATCGGATTTGCAGACTTAAGGGTTTATCGGAATTGGTGTTCAGTAGATTCCTTGCTTGTATAAGCTTGTGAAAATACTTCGACTTTGAGGCAAATCTCCTATCTTGTATAAGGTAGTGAGAAAATTATCGGAATTGAAATTTAGATAAGTTATCAAAATTACCAAGTTCTATCGCAATTCAGATAAACTATCGGAATTGTAAAATTCTGTCACAATTGCAAAGTCCATCGCAATTCCCAGGTTCATCGAAATTCACTAGTTCATCGGAATTTAGCCATTTTGTCGGAATTGGATAAATTCATCGGAATTGTAAGAGTTCATCGGAATTCAGAAATCTCATCGCAATTCAGCAACCTCATCACAATTGGCAACTGTGAACAGTGTTTCATCGGAATTGATAGTGAACAGTGATTTGTCGGAATTGAACAAGAAAAACATCTAAATTCACACTTAACCAAAACCAAACTTTGTAACTCATAACACACATCTCAATTGTCTAAAAGATCCACAAGAAAACAAGAATGTCTCAACCATCGAACTACAACTATTTCTATAATCAACAACAGCAGTATCATCAGCAACTTCAATATCATCAACAACCACAATATCCTCAACAACAACTCTTCATGTAAGAACATCAGTTTTTCCCTCAACAACAACAATATCCACAACAACCGATGCAGTCTTACCAACTTCCACCTAAACAACCTCACTGATTTGACCAAATGTGTGAATCAATTAGCAGTCAACAATCAAGACACGAGGCCAGATCCTTAGATACACCTCTTATGCTCACTCCGGGTAATTACGTGCAATGGGCAAGTCGATTTCTACGGTTTATTGAACCCAAGAAACCGCACGGAAAGTACTTGAAAAAAGGTAATTATTAAAGGACCATTTCCAGTACCTACCAGAACGGTTCCTGGCGATCCAAATGCCATTCCTCTAAGAGAAGCAACTGTGACTCCTGTTCCTGATGCTCAGCTTACAGCAGAACAAGTACTTCAGAAAGAAGCCAATGATCTAGCAATGTCTTACATCCTTCAAGGAATTCCCAATCCTATCTTCAGATGTATTGATGCACAAAAGACTGCTAAGGACATGTGGGAACATGTTCATCTTCTCATGGAAGGAACTGAGTTAAACCAAGAGGATATGGAATCAAAACTCTATCTGGAATACACCATGTTTATGATTGAAGCTGGAGAATCCTTAGAGTCTTATTACCATATGTTTACCAACATTATCAACGACTTGGACAGGCACAACATCATTCTACCCAGGATTGCAGTTAATACTAAGTTCCTAAGTTGTCTTGGACCTGACTGGCAGAAGTATGTTACTTTTGTACGAAAAGCTAAGAATCTACACAACGCCTCATATGGGTTGTTGTATGATTACTTGAAGCATCACCAGTCAGAGGTTGATAAAGATAGAGTTGCTCGTGGAGGTTATTCACCGTCAACAACTCCAAACTCACTAGCTTTGATTGCTCAGTCTCATTTTGCTCCACAATCAAATCAGGGTTTTTTCCAACCACAAGATCATTCTGCTTATCCCTCACAAACTTCATCAAGTCAACTTGTTCCATATGTTCCATATGACAACACCGATACTATGCTTTACTCCAACGTCAACATTGATGAAGACGATGCTTTCAATTCATTGAATGAAGGACTTGCTTTGATTGCTAGAGATTTTAGCAAGTTTTCCAAAAAATCCAACAAATGACTTCGTACCTCATCCAACACTCGTAATCAGGCAGTTTTCCACGATGGAAGAGTTGACATTCAGAACTGAGCTTTTGGGAGATATGGTTCGAGTAGTTATAAGGGAAACTCAGGTGGGCAGAGGTTTAATTCAGCTGGAAGCAGTAGTACCAGCACTGGTAATACACAAAGAAGGGCAGAGATTGTTGATACAGGGAATTCAGGGATTGCAAACACTATGGTAAAATGTTACAACTGTGGAGGGAAAGGTCACTTGGCTAATGCATGCCCTAAGCCAAGGACAAGAGGCAGTGCGTACCACAAGGAAGCTCTTCTTCTTGCTCTTAAAGATGAAGCTGGAGGCACCCTTACCGAGAAGGAGCACAACTTCATCGATAATGCTTACTCGGATGATGATATGGAAGATCTAGAAGCCAATGCAGCCGTGATGTTGATGGCCAATATGCAAGAGATGCACATGGGTGAAACAGGCCCTGTATATGATATAGATGGCTTGTCTCAGGTACCAGACTCAACATGTCTCATTCATGAAATAGTATCCCCCTTTGCATCTGTATCAACAGAAGACCAAGTTGGTCAAGATGACTCATTCGTATCTCCTCAAGTCGATGACCAAATAAACACCTTAATTACATTTGATGAAGATCAAATTAACCCGGTTGTTTCATTTGATGATCCTCTTGATGATGATAATAATGATCAACTTGAACATGATGATCTTTTGCTTGGTCCAGATCCAGAGCTCATGACCTTGCTCTTGACCACCCAAACTCAGTTAGACACACATAAATCACAAATTGATAGATGCAATGAAATAAATAGAAATTTAAAAGCAAAAGTTGCATTGTTGACTAAGGATCTTGAGTGCTATAAACTTCAATTTTCTAACTATGAAACAAAAGAAAAAGGGGAAAAAAGTTTTGAAGTTGCATTCCAACAATCTTATGTGAAAGAAAAAGAGTTAGAACATCAGATACGTGAATTATCTGTTTCCAAAAATGACTTGATTTTACAAATGGAAAAAGAAAGATTAGATTTTCAAAAGCAAGTTGACATCCTACACTCTGAACTTTCCAAAACAAAAACAGAGTTGTCAACTTGTCAAGATAATCTTTCTGAACACAAACAAGCATCAAGGAAACGGATTGATTCCAATCTCGAGGAAATTGTTGAGTTGGAATGTAAACTTAAAGAGTTTCAAAAAGTTGTGTATAAAACTGGTGAGTCAGTAACAACCATTCAGAAATTTTCTCTAAAGCAAAATCCCCAAGGATATGGCTTTGCTATTGGGGATGACAAACCATGTTTTTTACATAAAGTACTCAAGGAAAATTCGAAGTTATATAGTGCAGAACATCTGTTTGATGACTCTATCATGCGTGTTGTTGTTGATAATCATGAAGAGGAAATGGAACAGGACGAAGAGAGTCGATCTAAAATGAGTACTGTCAAATTTAATAGACCATATGATTACTCAATAGTACCTCATATTAGCGACACCTTCGTACCACAACAAGATAAATCAGAACAGTCATGGTTTTTAATAAATATGAATGAATCTTCTGAGGTTGCTCCTGTGAACACAGTAGCACAAGTCAATGGCCCTTTACCAACTCCAGGTGTAATTGCACCATTGCCAAAACAATGTCTTGACCTTAGATATTTTAATACCTTTATGGAAGACATACAATTTTTTGAGCAAGCAATTGAACAAAATTCAGAGATAAAAGTCTGTACTTTTCTTTCTCCCTATGAAAAAGAAAAGAGAGAAGTTTTTCAAAAACAATTTTTGCCACACGTTCAACACCTGCGACTTTGTGCTACACATTGGGAACTGGTACTTCAATCAGAGGTTGCATCCATGATGAACATTTTTGAAGCAATGAAAAAAACGATCTCAAAACAAAAATAAAAAACAAAGCTTTGCAAACAGAAGCAGATCAACTCTTGGAGAATGTTCTATGTTCTGATGTTATATCTGTGTTCATGAATTCCATTTATGTGTCTTGTAATGAAATGATTGTTGATGCTCATTCTGTTGATACTGAGATGTTGAGACTTGAGATTGATAATTTGAAAAAAGAAAATGAGAGACTTCGCAAAGTCAATGATGATGTGGAAAACAAATTTTCAAAAGAAATTTTCCAACTCAATCAAAAGTTGAAATGGTGTCAGACTCAGAGTCTTAACTTTGAGTTAAAATTACAAAGTCAAAAAGAATCATTGTCCTTTCAAAACAATCATGCTTCCAAAATTCAGAATATTGAAAAAGAAAATGCTGTTTTAAAACATCAAATTTTTTAATATTAAAAGGACATTGATGAAGTTTGCCAAAACAGGAATGACACAGTTCGATTAAACCGAGAATTGGATTCCAAAATTCAATAACAAAAACACATCATCATTGAGTTAAAAGAGAAAATCAAATTACTTGAAAAAGAGAAATTTGTTCATAAGAATGTGATTGCACCAGGCATGTATAAAGTAGTTGAGACACCTGAGAAAGCATCACCCAAGACCACTAATGTACATGCTTCAACATCTACAAGACTAGGCACCCCGCCTAGCGTTAGCAAATCCAAGACTAAAAAGAACAAAAAGAAGACTAGTATCTGGCTACGTAAGAGTGGCACACCTAAAGATCAAGAAGTCGAAGACCATATTAGGAATCTGAATAAAAATCATGTTATGTCTAATGTAGAATCAAATTTTAAAATGTGTAATTCTAATTGTGATGTAACAAATGCTAAGCCTATGAATGTTCTGAATGATGTTATTGTTGATGCTTATTATATGTTTTGTCGTACAAGTATATTTTCTGGTAATCATAAAAACTGTGTTGCAAAGACCTTTTTGTCTCGTAATCAGAAACGTGCATATGGCATTTCCTTTAGGTCCACTACTGCAGCTAAGTCAATATTAGGAAAAGTGCCAAATGTAGTTTCTAAGACTGCCATAGACAAAACCATAGTTGCTCCTTAAACAATCCAAACACCTAGTGCATTTACTAATAAGAGAGTAGAATCTAGTTGGACATGGAAACGTTGGCTACAACATAAACCTAGTTTTACTGGGTTACCTAAAATTCTTAAAAACTGTGCTACTAATCCAACGAGTTCCATCGTTACCGTCTCTCCATCTGCATTGTCTTCTTGTGATGCAGGTGATTCAGATCGTCCTTTGGATTGTTGATAGCGGATGTTCCCGACACATGACAGGCAACCTAAAACTTCTTGTAAACTTTGTTGCAAAGTTCATAGGAACTGACAGATTCGGGAATGACCACTTTGCCACTATTATTGGCTATGGGGACTATGTCAACGGAAACATCGAGATTAGTCGTGTATACTACGTTGAAGGCCTTGGACATAACCTTTCCTTAGTAGGGCAGTTTTAAGATGGTGATTTGGAAGATGCATTTAGGGAGAACACCTGCTTCGTTCGTGACCTACAAGGAAACGACCTTATGACAGGCAAACTCGGAACGAGTCTCTACACCATTTCCTTGTCAGACATGACCGCTTCTTATCCAATTTGTTTACTCTCCAAGGCACACTCTACAAAATCATGGCTGTGGCATAAACATTTGTCTCATTTGAATTTCAAGACAATGACAGATCTTGCTCGTCATAAATTAGTCGACGGTCTTCCAAGATTTCGATATGCTAAAGATCACCTTTGTCCAGCATGTGAACAAGGGAAGAGTACTCGTGCTTACTTTCCTCCTAAAACCAAGCACAGTACGGATCATGTTCTCCAACTTCTACATATGGATTTGTGTGGCCCGATGCGAGTTCAAACAATCAACGGGAAGCGTTACATATTGGTAATCATAGATGATTTTTCAAGATGGACTTGGGTCTACTTTCTACGTACCAACGATCAAGCTCCTTCGATGATCATCACCTTTCTCACTAAAATTCAGGTTCAGCTCCGCAATACAGTTAGAAAAGTCAGAACAAATAATGGAACATAATTTAAGAATCACACTCTTCGTGAATATTCTGAGAAAGTAGGGATTGAACACCAAACATCTATTGCACACAGCCTAGAACAGAATGGAGTGGTCAAAAGACGTAACAGAACATTAGTGGAAGCTGCAAGGACGATGTTAATAAACGCTTAATTACCTGATTACCTCTGGGCTGTAGCTGTCTCAACCACTTGCTACACCCAAAACCGTTGTATGATCAACAAAAGGCACCACAAAACCCCATATGAACTTGTTCACAAACGTAAACTAAACATAAATTACTTTCATGTATTTGGGGCCCTCTGTTACCCAATAATGATCGTGATGACCTTGGAAAGCTAAAAGCCAAAGTTGATATTGGAATCTTTGTTGGATACTGTGAAAATTCCAAAGGTTTTCGTATCTTGAAACGTCTAACTAGGGAAATTCAAGAGACAATACACGCTCATTTTGATGAACTCATCGATATGGCTTCTGAGCAAAACAGCTTAGGACCCGCTTCTAACCGTCTGAACTTCCCTGATCAATCAGCTGCACCACTCTCTCTCAACCACAAGGATTTGGATGACTTGTTTGCTTCGCTGTTCGATGATTCTCTTGTTAGTCGTGCTTCAGATGTATCCACCAGTTCCGCTGCACAACCTGTCCAAATTCAAGTACCTGATACACCAGTAACTACAACAATAGCAGTTGCTGCAGATGCACCTCCAACAGAAACATCATCAACAATAGAACAAACTCCTATCTCAAAAAGTACCCACACCCGCACATTATGACGGAAATGCTTTATTCAATCCATTTGCTCTAGCTCCAACCATTCCAGATATTGCAGGGTCATCAACGACCAACTTGGATCCGTCAAATATGCACAAGAATTTTCAACACTACCCTTCTACCAACAAATGGACGAAAGATCACCCTTTAGTGAACGTGATTAGTAATCCAGACAATCCAGTCATGACACAAAAAAGACTCCACACAGATGGTGAAACTTGCATTTATGCACTCACCGTTTGTCAAGCAGAACCCAAGAATATTAAAGAAGCCTTAACTTACGACAATTGGATTGGATCAATGCATGAAGAACTTGATCAATTCAAGCGTCTTGAAGTTTGGGAACTGGTAGAAAGACCCGATGGAGTATACGTTGTCGGACTGAAATGGATCTGGAAGAACAAATTGGATGTTGATGGAACAGTTATTCGTAACAAATCTAGGTTGGTGGCTAAAGGTTTCAGTCAAGAAGAAGGTATCAACTTTGAGGAATCCTTTGCACCAGTTGCAAGACTTGAAGCCGTTCGCATATTTCTGGCGTATGCTGCCCACAAGAACATCACCGTTTACCAAATGGATGTGAAGACTGCATTCCAGAATGGACAACTCCGTGAAGAAGTGTACGACACACAACCAGAGGGCTTCGTCGATCCAGAACATCCAAACCATGTGTAATGGCTCAAGAAAGCCCTCTATCACCTTAAACAAGCCCCGAGGGCATGGTACGATAAACTGTCTGTATTCCTAATTGCTAATCATTTCACCAAAGGATCTGTTGATCCTACGTTGTTTATACAAAAACACGGGGAGGAATAGTTTAAATTTATGTGGATGACATCATTTTTGGTTAAACCCATAAAAAGTACTCAAATGCTTTTGCTAAACTAATGAAACAAAACTTTGAGATTTCCATGATGGGTGAACTTACGTTCTTCTTAGGACTGCAAGTTCATCAATCTCCCCGTGGTAATTTTCTAAACCAGTCCAAATATGCTCTAGAAATTTTAAAGAAACATGGCATGACAAGTTGTGACACATATAATACCCCATTGTCTGCATCATCTCCAAAGCTGGATGCTGAGTTACATGGGATACCAATTGACCCTATCAAATACCGAAGTATGATTGGGTCACTCATGTATCTAACAGCCAGCAGACCAGATATTGTATTTGCAACATATCTTTGCTCCCGCTATCAGTCTAGACCTACAGAAAGACACCTCTATGAGGTTAAACGAATCCTTCAATACATAAAGGGAACCATTCATTTGGGGATCTGGTATCCGAAGGATTCTGGCTTTAAACTAATTGCGTTTCCAGATGCTGATCATGCAGGTTACTTAAATACTCGTAAAAGTACGTCTGGAGGAGTGCACTTCCTTGGAGACAAACTTTTCTCTTGGCAGTCAAAGAAGCAAGATTGTACATCCTTATCATCTACGGAATCTAAATATGTAGCCATGTCAGCATGTTGTGCTCAAATCATCTGGATGAGATCACAACTAATGGACTATGGTTATGTATTCAACAATATTCCAATGTATTGTGACTCCAAGAGTGCCATTGCCATCTCGTGCAACACCGTTCAACATTCGAAGTCCAAGCATATAGCACTTCGAAACCATTTCATAAAGGAGAATGTGGAACAGGGTACTATTGAACTTTATATTGTGGGTACAGAATACCAACTGGCAGACTTATTCACCAAAGGCTTGCCTCATGCAAGATTTGTGGAATTAGTTCACCAGATTGGTATGAGGTGTCACAACCCGTAATTTCAGGGCATTTTCCAAACCTCGACAATTTACTATTCATGAGTTACTATTCATCAATCACTATTCATCATTTTTGAAGTCAGTTTGAGACTTTGAGAAGTCATCAAAAAATTTACTATTCACGTGACACTATTTATTCCCGGAGGGAAATCACTATTCATGGGCATCATTCATCATGTTGTAAACCAGGTTTACGGATATTCAAATACGCGTAACCAGTTAGGTTTAGCTGCGTATCCATGCATCATCAGTAAAGGCATATCATACAGACTAGAGTAGTCTGCACATCATTAGTAACATCATTATCATTTCAGTTCATGCACGGGTTTGTGTGATTTTCATTAATGTATGCTTAATTGTTTAATTAACGTTACCACTCAGTCATTTCTACTGACATTATACCCAATACTCCCGACAATGATCCTAATACATTTTCTAGCTAATTATAATGATATAGAGATTATATTATTACTTTACCCGGTGTTTTTAAACCAATCGCTATATTTTTCGTTTGACGCTTATAACTCCGTCGGTTTACGAAAATTCAATCCGATAATCATTCTAACACCCGATTCTTGCAAGGAACATGATTTTACAATTTTTACAACTTCGTCGTATCTCATTTCACCTCGTCACGAGTTATTTCTAGTTAACTCGGTACCCGATAACACTCATTTTATACACTAAACTAGCTAACTCTTAAATAAATGGAGACACTTGCATTTAATTACATCAAATCCTTCCATCTTAGCTCCATGTGCCGCCCCCCTAAAACACCCCTAATTCTTCCATACACTTGATTACTAGTACAATGCAATTAATGAATTTCTAAGCCTTTTATTTCCATTCCACTAACAACATCTCATAACACAAGATCAAATAGCTAAAACAAGAACTTTTCTCTCTTCTTTTTCTCATTCCTTGCTCGACCCAACCAAGAATATCAAGAACAATCCATCACTTTTCCAAGTTCAAGTGTAAATCAAGCTCCATTTACCTTCCTAGTTATGGATTTGTGATCAAACCTCAAGTTTATTACTCATTTCTTATCAAAACTCATCAAATCATCAAGTAAGTTTCAAGAACATGTTTATATCATCTTATACTTTCATTTGATTTATATGTTCATGTATTTTCAAGTTATATTAGCTATCCATGCAAGTTAATTATGTTTTACATACCACTTTTGAACATAAACTATCTTAATCACTAGATCTATAAGTTTCACTAATGATCTCATGAAACCCACCAAGTTTCGTGATGTTTAGGACCCCATGACACCCTAAGAAGGTGTATGGTAGGATTTGCGAACTTATGGTGTTGATTGGAAGTAGTATAAACAAGTCTTGAACCTTAGAAATGAATGTTTACAAGTATAGATAAGGGTCTGTCCTTAAAAGTGAAAACTGGAAACATCAGTAAACATTGAGTTATTTTGGCTTTCATATTTAGAAATTTCTTTCAAAAAAGAAACCGTGGCCGCTTGAATCACTAAAAACCGACTTATAACGAAGGAGATATGATTTTTCAAAGTTAGGCGACGAAAAACTATTTTCTGAAAATAGCTTGCTGTTTTTCCGAACTTCAAGGGACAAAACGAGGCGTTAGACATGATCTAGACGAGCCGACCTATTGAAAATATGTTAGTTCATATTTGTACGAATCCTTGGATATAAAGAACGTAGAAAACGAGCTCATAACGACCGAGATATACGCGTTTAAAGCCCGACGAACATTAATCATTTTGACAGCCCTATTAGAAACTATTTTCTAAGTATAAAAGTTAGTATTTTTTCAAGTCATAACATTGATAGCCGGTTTTCTATCTAATCAAGACGCGTATGATCAAAAGTCAAATAACACGACATTTAGACATTGTTACAAGGTTTTCAAGAACGTCGAGTTTATTCACTAACACTTAACGTACAATATTTCACGACTAGTTTCACGAAGCCATTTTGGGCATATTTTCACAAGTTAAGGAAAATATTAATTTGCGACGAAAACATTATATTTGCCGATAGAACACCAAATGAGGATCGTGGAGTACCGTTTCAACATAATTACACGAAAAATAGTTTATAACATAACGAGACGTCAAAAGTGTATTTTTGGTCGATAAACGTTATTTTCAAAACCAATAAGTGGTATCGTTAACATACGTATTTGCATGTGTTGCGTTAATTCATTGCTTATATTAGATCATATCATCGTAATAGGTCGCGGTTAGAGACCGAGCCTCATTTCATCATTGTCATTGTTGCCATCATAGCAGGTGAGTTTTCATAGCCCCGTTTTAAATTGTTTATTGATTTCTAAACTCTCGGGGGAGAATACATTACACCATTTTTATATGCGGACCAAAGTATACAAACCCATTTACATTGCTTAAGTTACATCATTGCCAATTTAAAGTCCCCTTTTATTTATCATGGACCGTTAATTGTGAGCAAGCGAAGGTGAGTGGATAGATCTATTGCATTAACTGTGCAAAAGTTGGAAAGTTTAAAACTTTAACAAATCAAGGTCAAAATGCCTTAACTGCACATTCATTCACTGTCATAATTTTTCACCAACCATAATTAATATTTCACCAAATCCTATCCACGGTTCAAAATCAAACAACAAATCCGGTCAAGAAACTTCTAATCTGTGAGTACTAATACATTGTTTATATGATTATAGGAAATGGTTTTGAAGGATTTCAAGATCCAAAAATTAAATTTTTCATAATTGAGTCTTAAAGATTTAGGGTTTATGTTGAATCGGGTTTTATGATTTTGTGTGTTTGAGATGATAATCAATGGTGGGTTTTGGTCGGAATTGGGTCTTAAACATGTTATAAGTCTTTAATCGAACCCATAAACACGATTGGTGCATGATTCATAAATTAGGGTTTATACGTCGGAATTGGGGAAAGTGATTTAAGTATGTTGTGGCCTAATTAAAGCATTAAGATAGTGTTTATAGGTGTCAAATAACATGATTTAAACATTAAATCGAACCCAGAAACTCATTTGAAGTAATTTCGATGATTAGGGTTTTAGTAGAACTCGAACTAGTTCTATCTTTCGATTTTATGGCTAAAAAGTGTTAAGGTTTAGACCAAAGAACTCAGGAACATCATATGAAACTATTCGAATCAATCAAACAAACTTATAACAAGTTTTTGAGAATTCCGATAATTTGTTGAATAGGGTTTGTCGGATTTGTGATCTGTTGTGTTTTAATTTGATAAACAGGGTTTAATGTGCAAAATATAACTTGTGAATTTATTTAATTGAACAGGAAACCCAAATTTCGACAAAGAACCAAGAAAAATGTACGTCTACAGTGTTTGTCGCAATTTCTTGTATAAGAAATCCGTCGAAATTGGATAATTTTGTCGGAATTGCAAAATCTATCGAAATTGGATAAAATTGTCGCAATTGCTCAAAACTTGTCGAAATTCAACATTTTCATCGCAATTGGGGAAATTTATCGCAATTTCAGATTTCCATCACAATTGGACAAGACTTATCCCAATTCAGGTTTTTCCATCGGAATTGGTCATAAGTCGTCTAAATTCAAAATCATCGAAATTGGACCATAAATCTGTCGGAATTTGAAAAAATATCAGAATTGGTCAAAGTTGTCTTCTGTCGCAATTTAACTGTCAAAATTCAGTCAAATCGTTAGTTGTCGAAATTGGTCAAATGGACATTTAAAGGAATTCAACGTTAACAAACAATCAACATGATTTCCAAAGATGTTAATTGCTATGCTTAAACATGTAATATCAAATTAAGAAATTTAAAGGTCACATGAGGGATAACAAGATTAACAATTTGCTAACATTCATGTGTCCTGCAAATCTGTCTTTGATTGATGTTTCAGATATCTCAAATGGCTGCACAACAAAAACCACCACTCCCAATGCTCACCAAGGTTGATGTTCTTCTACAAGACTATGATGTAGAGATTGGCAAGAACAATGCAAGGGTGGAATTTCACAAGGTCAAGTGTGCTGAACCAACTTGTCAGATAGCTATAGAAGTTCTCAAGCTACACAAGTGCAGGAGTATGCTGGGTAAGTCAGGTAGTGTTCCAGAACTCTACATTCATCAAATGTGGAACACTCTACAACTTGACTTAAGAGAAGAATATTTCACATGCAAGATTGACCGAAAGGAAGCCACTGTTGACAGATACTACCTTCGCAAGGATTTGCTACTACCAGAAGCTCCTGAACCTGCCAAGGAATTCTATCAAACACCCTCTGAAGATGAAGTTCTCAACTTTCTTGTAGAGATAGGCTACGATGTACAACCAGACACATGATTGACCAAGATCTCAAGGGTTGAAGCCAAGCTCATCCCACAACCTTGGAGAACCATATGCTAAATCCTGGCCCGATCTGTCACTGGAAGGGAAAGTGGTCACGAGAACCCCCGCCTGTCTCATCTTCAAATCTTCTGGGGAATAGTTAATCAAAAACAGATTGACTATGCTCTATTTATCTGGGATGATATTGTCTAGCAAATCCAAAGTCACTACCAAAAACCTTTAACAAAAATCTCGTTTGTTCGTTACACCAAGCTTCTCATCGCTCATCTAATTGATGACAACGCTGACGTCTTTGCATGTATTGAAGACCGTGAAATGCATCAATTAAAAATGGACAAGGTCATCAGGTCAATCTACATCCCCAAAGGCAGCACACGTAAGCAAGGGATCAGACTACCTGAATCTCTGCTGACATAAAAGGTTAAGAAAACAAAAGCTTACAGAGATTATGATAGAGCTTTCAATGAGGGTCATGTAGGCTATTGTAAATATGATGATGAGCCTGCACCAGCTAGGACTCGATCGAAAGAAAGTAGCAAGTCAGGCAGTACTTCTAGTGTATCAAAGAAAATCAAACCATCTGCTCATAAAATCGTTAAAAGAAGAGTTCTGGTTACGATAGCTAAGCCCGAACCTAAAGAAGGAAAGATTGTTGAGGTAGAGACCGATGAAGAACCAATAATCTATAAGGAGGAAATAGCTACTCAGATTGCGCTAGAAGAGAGCCGAGAGTCCTACAAAGGTGAACTAAAAAGGCGAAAGTAGATGAGGCTAGAAGAACAAATGAGATTGGCCAAAGGATTTTGGTGAAGACCAGACCGATGACAATCCAGTTAATCGACCCAGTGGGTCTGGTGTCGTAAAAAAAGTAATTGCGCCTCACACTGATCCGGTTAATCAACCCGGTAGGTCTGAGGCTATTAAAGATGTTACTCCACCTCACCCTGTTCCGGTTAATCAACCCGGCGGGTCTGAGGTTGAGAAAGAAGTTATCCCACCTCAGTCAGATCTGGTTAATCAACCCGGTAATGATGAGGAAAAGAAAGAAGATGAATAGATGAAAGACTTCGATATGGATGAGGATGAAGAAACATAAAAGGTGTTAACCGATGAGGAAGAGATCAACAAAGCTACTGCAGAACTAGAACTGGAAACGAAGAGGAAAGAAGATGAAAGGACGGCTAAGGAAAGAGAAGCAGACAAATATATTCTAACTCCACCAACTGCTCCACCACATTCTCCACCAGGTGGTCATGAATAACCACCAGCATCTCTGCAAGTATCACTATCCAAGGTACAACCACCTACGAAATCAGTTGTTCATGAATCACCACCAGTGTCTCAGCATTCATCTCTACCCAAGGTTCAACCACCTCCAGAATCATCCACACACATGTCACCACCACCCACTGAAGCAAACAAAAATTGCAACAACAAAAATAAAAACAGTCAAGACAAGCAAGAAAACCAAGAAGATTACTAGGCTGAAAAGGGATGATGTAATCTCCCAGGCGTCTGAAAGGGTGAAAAAGGCCGCAAAGCTGGCACGTGCTAAGAAAGATAACCAGCTAAGTGACCAGGTCAAATCCTTAACCAATATGGTCAACGGCTTTGTCGGACAAGTAAAAGAGCTACAAGAAACCAAGACTCGTATGGATGAGTTCATGACCGACGATGTTGAAGAACGGATGTTCACAGCAGTCAAGGGCAATACTAAAGCGTACGTGAAGAAGTACTTGCCCAAGATTGCATCCCAGAAGGTAGAAGAGTATCTCGATCCCAACATCGGAGACATAGTCAAGAACATTGTGGCTACGGTTCCTCTTGTCTTCACATCCCAACCAACGCAGCCTAAGGAACTAACTCTTGAAGAACTCTAACTCCAGAAGAAATAGCCATCACTGAGGCTATTAAAGCCAATCTTAAGAAGGAGTCGTGCAAAGTTGAGACCGATAACGGTAAACGTCCAAGAGAGGACAAAGACCCAGATCCAAACACCCAAGCCGAGAAACATAAGGGTGTCGGCGGATCTGGTTCACAATTCAAAGAACCAGTCGGTCCCTCAGCAACAACAGCCATTCAACCACCCAAGGCTTCAGGATCAGGACCTCAAGAAATGGAGCATCAATATGAGCACACTACAACTGAGGAAATGGAATTTCAACAACACTACGATCAACCGGATTCACCTCCCAAGACCAAAGCGACATCATCTAAATCTGGCAAGAAGACTTCCAAAAGACCAACTATTGTCTCCTGGCTAGATGAAGATACGACACAGGGAAATGAATGGTTCGATTAGCTTGTAAGTGCTCAACCTCATATGGACGGAGATTCAATGATCGAGGGTAACACGCTTGATGTCACACAAATACTCAAACGTGACCAACGTATCAAGAAGAAGATCAAAGGAGAACTTCGTCGCATCAAGAATGATGCATTCAATTTACTCAAGGATAGGTCGTCCAGTGCAGCTGAGCTAGAATATCATCTGGAGAACATTGCCCAAGCAATGTCCAGTGAGTTAAGCTGGACCAATCCAGATGTGGTTATCGTTGGTAGCACTTCTAAAAACAACCAACCATACATCACGGATTGGACGAAGCCATTACCGGTGATTAGAGTCTCCGATCAAGCTGCTATTCCTTACCTGTTCTTCTTCAACAATGATCTTGAATTACTTGCACACGGTATAAAATGTCAACCAAAATATGCAACCTCCATAACTTTGATCCCTGCAGCAAGTTACACACAACCAGCCATTGAGGAAACTGCCACAAGACTCTTCATTTCAAAGAAAGTGTAGTATGACCAAGATGCGCAGCTAGGCATTTATCATTGGTTTGAGAAGAGGAAGACATGGTACAAGAGTAAACTCACAAAAAAATCTTCTTCTCCAGTGATGAGTGACCTTAGGATTCTTGCACTAGTCAGTCTAGAAGGAGAAAAGAGATATGACTAGACCTTCTTGACAGAAATCAAAGTTAGAAGACACGATCTGCAGATCTACACGTTCTCAGAAGCAGATTTCCCAGATTTGAACATCAATGACCTTGAAGACATGTATCTTATCAAGGTTCCAGGGAAAATGCAACACTTCTCGACTGATCTACAATACATGTTCAGCACTTCCATACTACACTTCTACAGAAGAAAGATCATCCAAGAACATGTAGAAGATCTGCAGCTTGGAGTCGAGAGCTACCAAAGGAAGTTGAATATAACTGAACCAGTTTTATCTTTTCCTGGAAGCAACAATGAACCCCAGTACACCATGAAGAAAGAACCAACCTATGGGATCGTTTACAAGAGCGATCTTACGATCAACTGCTTCATGGGGTACAAGGAAGTTCACAAGTTCTGCGACCACACGCTGAAGAAAGTTCGTGATGGGTGGGTGATACAGGTTCGAGATAGAAAGTTGTACAAGACAAGTAGGTGGACAGCTTCTCAGTTAAGAGAAGTTCGTCAGTTCATTCTAAAGATCGAGAGAAGGTTGTTTCACAGAGATCATATGAGGCGACTTAAGAGTTATGTTGGAGAGAGGCCATTATTTCCGATCAGGAACTTCCAGAGACCTGATCTAGTTCACACTGCATTCAGAAGTTCGAAATGATGTAAGAGTTGAATATATTCTTTGACTGATATATATATTGCTTGTATGATTGTTCAGAATGGCTTGTGCACATATAATAGTGCACAACCCGTTCTTGTAAAGAAAGGACCCTGAGGTACACTTCAGTGCCTCAATCCTATACTAAGGAGCGAAAGCTTCTTACTTTTGAGTAGAATTAACTAGAATTTTCAAAATTTTCTAAAATTCTGCTAAAAAGAAAAAGTATGCCCTTGTTAAGGGGGAGTACTTGAAACGAAAATCTTTGTTTAAACAAGAAAGTTCTTGTTGATATTTCTTCCCATAAACCTCAAAAAGCATATTTTAATCAAAATTTTTCAAAAACAACATGAATATGCTATTTTTGAGGGGTAGAATATGTAAGTGATTAAAATATGGTAATAAAAAGTTGACATCTCGCATGAGCTCGACTCAGAATGTACCCTCAAATTGACGATAATCATAAGTCATTAATCGAAAAGACTTGTCCGGGACGGGGAATAATTTCTAGCCAGTTTATCCGGTGATGTAAACGTATCTCGAAAAGGACTTGTCTGATTAGAGTGTAGCGATTTAGAGAGATTCTTCATTGAATATGACCTGGACGGGTAATAATTTCAAGCTAGTCTAACTAGTGATGTAAATGTGTCTCGCAACGGTCATATTCAATGAAAATCAATCGATTCAAAAAGTGCTGACTCCACCCGACATGTGCAAATTTAATTTAAACACTGATGGGCACATGCTAAGGGGGAGTATTTCTGAAAAATACAAAACTCGCAAACTGTAAACTATATAAGTTTTACACTCATAAACACTTTGAGAGATTTTTCAAATAATTGGTTTTATGGCAAACATAAGATAGTCATGGAGATATAAGGTGACTAAGGTTAAGAAATTTTCCTATGATCCACCAGAGCCGGAGGGATCTATCCAAGGACAACACCAATAGTTTAGAACTAGAAAGTCCTAGGTATGATGAAAATAAAGAGTAAAGAAATGAAAGGAGAAAGAAGGGGTTGAAGAATGAAAAAGAAAAGTAAAGAAAAGGGAGAAAAGAAATAGCCCTCAATATTTTCAACCTTAGGGCAGAAACCGGGTTCAACTCATATGCTACTGGTTGTTACTAAGGTGACACAGGTATTGAAGATTAAGCCATCATGGACCCAGTGACGCACTGCACTAAACATTCTTGCCACTCAGGTGTCTTTAAAAAGGCACTTGTTTCATTTCTCACAGAGAACCCTTCATTATCAATCGACCTCTCATTCCGAGATGTGTTGATATTAAAAAAGAGGCAATCTGATGCATGCCTTCGATGACTAAAAATCAATGAGCACTTAATCGAGTCTAGAGCCGCGAGATACATAAAAGATCTCATAGGAACACTTAACATTTCTACACTGGTTGTTCAACAAAAAGGAGCACCAGTTGTAAATTATAAGAGTCCTACGCAGATCTTAGCTATCTGCTGAGAACATTCACGAGGAAATTCATAAATTTTGATTCTCAGTGATTGAATGGAAATCCTGCCAGGGTCAACATCTAACAGCCCTGACATTAGGCCACTTTGGTAATCCCTTGTGGATTACGCTTAGTGTTCATGGTAACTCCAAACGGTCTACAGTCGTGAAGTGATACTTCGGTATGCTTTAGCGGCTCACCTGAATCGTTGATACACTTTGGTATGTCTGAGTTAGCTCTCTCGAGGGCATCCGGTTCAGGAAAGGCCTTGGCTAGGATTAGAGAAAGTCTTCACACTATGCTGTTGACGATCTCGAAGTCCGAATCTGTAAGTGCCGGATGATTTATTGCTTATTGTTTACATTGCAGGTAATCATAGAGACAAGGAGTTCCACCACCACCATTTCCATCATGCTCATATCCCGAAGAAAAGTTCCTACGAAGACTAAGAGATAACTAAAGTTCAAAGAACTCAAAGAAAAGTCAAAGATCAAGCATAAAAAACTTTCATAAGTCAAAGATTGAAGCTTATGAAGTGAGAACTACCTGATATATGAAGAACAAAAGTTAAAAGACATATGAGCATGGTGGAAAAGACGTAAAGACAACATGTGTAAAGAACGTCGGTGGAAGGCAGATCAAGACATTATCATATCACATCACATCAAGAACAAAGAAAAAAGATTCTAAATACGTCGAAGTCGAAGAAGCAATGATGACGTCAAGCAACCTTGATGATCAATCCTTAGGGGGAGATTGTTGGAACACATTTTGTAATGTTTCAAGTATTGGTCATTTGTCTAAATTAGGTGGCTCTTTAAATTGGGATTTAATGTAAGTTTGATCCACACGGCTCATTAGAAGCCCATGGGCCGTGTGGTTTAGTCCATAGCTTCTAAAAGAATCAAGGCAAATGTTGCCATAACCTTTGCCTATAAATACTAGGCTTATGTATTCATCATCCTTCTCTTCATATCTTTCTCTCATTCTCTTATTGATTACTTGTTATACATGTGTTTTATATCTTGTGTTAAGCTAAATCTAGGACCTAACAGCGATGTTTCATTTATGGACATTATCTCTAAGAAAATGATGGCGTATTTCAATGTGTTTGGTGCAGGAATGCAAAACAGGATTCTTGCTAAGGTCAACGGCGCCTTTGTTGTCATAGAGGATGACAATGTCACTTAGATGAACATCGTACTTGACAAGAGCTTGTTTTATCTATAGTGCTTGTTGGCATGATTTCCCTGCAGACACATATTTTGCTTTAGTGGTAGAAATAGCAAGCGCGGTTTGTTTCTTAGAAAACCATGATGTTAAACAACATCCCATGAATGCACAAATGCCACTTGTGCTTTTGCGATAAACATAATCACCTGCATGCTCAGAATCTGCATATACAATAGTTTTGACACCCGTACCTTTTGGATACAATAATCCCAATTGAGTTGTACCCTTTATGTACCAAAAAATTCTTTTGACCGCTTTGAGATGTGAATATTTAGGATCTTCTTGAAATCGAGCACACATACATACACTAAACATAATATCCTGCGACTAGCCGTAAGATATAGTAGATACCTATCATACCACGGAACTAGGTATCATCAACGGATTCACCGTCCTTGTCTTTGGTAAGTTTAGTGTCGGAAGATATTGGTATTTTCATTGGTTTCGCATCTTCTAATCCAAATTTCTTTAATATTTCTTTAATATATTTAGATTGATTAAAAAAGATACTATCTTCTAATTGTTTTATTTGTAGACCAAAAAGAAATTTAATTCTCCCATCATACTCATTTCAAACTAGTCATGCATGATTTTAGAAAAATCATCACACATTTCTTAACAAGTAGATCCGAATATAATATTGTCTACGTAAATTTGAACAATGATAATATGTGATTGGTTTTTCTTTGTAAACAATGTATTATGTACTAGACCCATTGTATATTTATTCTCTATAAGAAAGGTTTTATGTCTATCATACCAAGCTTTAGGAGCTTGTTTAAAACCGTACAGAGCTTTCTTGATTTTATATACATATTCTGGTTTTTCAAATTCAGCGAAACCCGGAGGTTGAGCTACGTATACTTCTTCATTTTTGAACCCGTTTAGAAAAGCACTTTTTACATCCATTTGAAAAAGCTTGATATTTTTAGCACAAGCATAAGCTAGAAGGATTCTTATAGATTCTAATCTAGCTACGGGAGCATAGGTCTCATCAAAATCTATTCCTTCTTGTTGATTATAACCTTGTGCAACAAGCCTAGCTTTGTTGCGGGACACAATCCCATTTTCTTCTAGTTTATTTTTGAAAACCCATTTTGTACCAATTATAGTTTGATTTTTAGGTGGTGGAACTAGTTTCCAAAAATCGTTTGAGATAAATTGATTTAATTCTTCTTGCATAGAGATTACCCAACTATCATCTTTAATAGCTTCTTTTACGTTTTTGGGTTCTATTGAGGAAACAAAACAAAATAAATTACTTTGGTTTTGAGCTTGAGAACGTAATGTTCTTTCATTAAATTTTCCTATAACTATTTCTAGTGGGTGATCTTTAGACTCTTTGACGTTAACTATTTCTTTATCTAATAGTTCATCTTCTTTGTCTTTTACCTTACTAGTTTGTTTTTCATGAATTTGACTTTCTAATAAGTCATCATCTACGAGAGGTTGAGATTTAGGAGGAGGACTTTCGTCAAACTTGACATTAAAAGATTCTTCCACATTCATAGTTTCTTTATTTAGAACTACATATGCTTTACTATTAGGTGAATATCCTAAGAAAATACCTTCGGTGGATTTAGGATCAAATTTGGTTAGATAATCTTTTATGTTTAAAATGAAGCATTTGCTTCCAAATACTTTAAAATAATCTAACGATGGCTTTTTACCTTTTAATAACTCATAAGGAGTTAATCCTAAAAATGGTCTAATCCGAATTATATTTAAGATATATGTTGATGTGTCGACGGCGTTGCACCAAAATTTTTGAGGTATTGATTGTTCGTTAAGCGTGGTTTGACTCATCTACTGTAGGGTTCTATTTTTACTTTCGACTACCCCGTTTGATTGTGGAGTACGTGGAGCCGATAAATTGTGAGTAATACCATTAGCATCACAAAAGCTCCAAATTGTACTTCGTTGTCAAACTCCCGACGATGGTCCGTACGAATAGATATTATTGGACAACCTAGTTGTTTTTGAATTTTCTTACTTAGGATTTCAAAGTGATCAAAGGCTTCAGTTTTATTTTTCAAAAATCTAGTCCATGTATACCTAGAGTAGTCATCGACAATTACTAAGGTATAGAAGTTACCTCCGTAACTTTGAAGAGCCGATGGACCAAATAGATCCATGTGCAAGAGTTCTAGACACTTAGTTGTAGAAACCATATTTTTAGCTTTATGACTAGCATGGACTTGTTTTCCTACATTACAAGCATCACAAAAATGATGCTCATATTTAAGTTTTGGTAGATGATAGCGATTGAATAAGTCGCATATTGGCGTGGCCCAATCTTCGATGCCAAAGGGTCGAAGTATAATCTAATGACTTTAGACAAAGTTTATCTTTAGAGTTTCTAATTTTTATTACAAAAATACCGTGTTTCCTAAACCCCATTCCTATGGTTATTCTGTCTTTTAGTATTTTACTGCTGGACTCACTAAATAAGACATCACACTTTTTATCAACTATTTGACTAATACTTAATAAGTTAAAACCTAGGTTATCTACGTGACACACATTATTGATGGTTAAAGAATTATGTGAGATCGTACCTTTACCGATGATCTTACTTTTCCCATTACCAAATACTACGTTACCTCCATCGCAAGCCTTGTAAGATGAAAATAGGCTTTTATTACCCGTCATGCGCCTTGTGCACCCACTGTCTTTAATCCATTCATTAGGTTCTAGATCAACCTTTAGACAAACCTCATTAGATTCATTAGCCAGGAGAAAAATCTCATCTTTCTCCTCTTCACTAGGATACCAAGAGCCGCTAACGAACGCCTTTTGCTCACCATTAGATTGTTTGGGACAATCACTTATAAAGTGATTTGGATCACCGCATCTAAAACAATTTCGGTCATCTTTAACTTTCTTTTCTTCCTTGAATTTTCAGAATCCTTTCTTGTCATCTTAAGGGTGTTTTACAAATCTTCCTCTTCTTTTAAAGAACTTCTTAAAGTCCCTTACAGCCATGGCATATTCTTCATCATCGTTATCCGAGGAAGAAGTGTCTTCATCACTAGACTCCTTTTTAGCTTTTAGAGCTAGTGACTTATACTTCTCCTTCTTTTCCTTTGAGGCCTCGAAGTCTTTAGCCAATACTACCTCATACACTTTCAGGTTCCCAATTAGCTCGTCGAGAGAAAGGATTGTTAAGTCCTTTGATTCTTCGATTGCCGTTACCTTCGGTCTCTATTTAGCAGGAAGAGCCCTTAAGGATTTCCTGACATGATTACGCTTGGAAAAAGATTCGTCAAGTGCTATTAGTGAGGTAATAATAGTATTAAATTGCTTCATAGGGTACAAAGAGAATCACAAGTTCTGTAACCACACGCTCAAGAAAGTTCGTGATGGGTTGGTAATTCGAGTAAGAGATCAGGGACTTTACAAGACAAGCAGGTGAACAGCTTCTCAACTAAGAGAAGTTCGTCAATTTATTCTGAAGATTGAGAAAAGGCTTGTTCATAGAGACCAGATGAGGAGACTTGAAAGCTATGTTGGAGGAAGTCCATCGTTTCCGATCAGAAATTTTCAAAGACCTAATCCAGTTTTCACTGTCTTCAGAAGCACGGAATGATGTAAGAGTTGGATTATTTTTTGATTCATAATACTTGCTTGTGTCATTTATTATGGTTTGTGTACACATAAAAGTGCACAACCTAATATAAGGAGCAAAAGCTTCTTATTTTTGAGTAGAATTAATCAAAATTTTGATAAGTTTTTCAAAATTCTGCTCAAAAGAAAAATTATTCCCTTGTTGAGGGGGAGTACTTGAAACAAATCTTTGTTTAAACACAAAAGTTCTTGTTGAAATTATTCCCGTAAACCTCAAAAAGCATATTTTAATCAAAAGTTTTCCAAAAACAACATGGATATGCTATTTCTGAGGGGGAGAATAAGTATGTGATTAAAATATGGTAACTAGAAGTATGAAATCTCGCTTAAGCTTGACTCAGATTTTACTCAAGAATTGACGAAAATTAATTGTCATTAATCAAAAAGACTTGTCCTGGACGGGTAATAATTTTAAGCTGGTTTATCCAGTGATGTAAACGTGTCTCGCAACGGACTTGTATGAGTAGAGTTTACGATTTTTGAGAGATTCTCTTTGAATATGACCTAGACGGGTAATAATTTCAAGCTAGTCTAACTAGTTATGTCAACATGTCTCGCAACGGTCATATTCACTGAAAATCAATCAATTGAAAACTGCTAACCCCACCCGACGTGTGCAAATTTATATTAAAAAACTTATGAGCACATGTGAAGGGGGAGTATTTCTGAAAAAGAAAAACTCTCAAAGTGTTAACAAAATATGTTTTTATAATCGTAAACATTTTGAGAGATTTTCTAATGATTGGTTTATGGCAACTTAGGATAGTCATGAAGTTATAAGGTGACTAAGGATAGGAAATACGTCCTATGATCCGCCAGAACCGGAGGGATCTACCCATGGACAATACCAATAGTTTAGAACTAGAAAGTCCTTAGGTACGATTGAAAAAAGGAGTAAGGAAATGAAAGGAGAAAGAAGGGGTTGGAGAATTAAAAAGAAAATTAAATGAAAGGGTGAAAAGAAATAGCCCTCCAAATGTTCAACCTTAGGGCAAGAAACCGGGTTAGGAATTAAGCTTAAGCAGTTAGTACGGCTGAATGAGGAAGTTAGTACTGCTAATGAGTTTTGAAGACAAGAACAGTTAGTACGGTTATATGAAGAAGTTAGTACTGTTTATGTTTTTGTAAAAGATAATTATAGAAAAGATATTGTGTATATCTTATACGATTAGGTGATAGTTATCTTGTAAAGGAATCCTTAGTCTATAAAAGGATCTCCTAGGTGAAGATTAAGAGATATCTAGTTTTTGTTAAGATTCAAGGTTGTAAACCCTAGTACTAATTAAGAGTACTCGTATTATTCATTAATAATATTTGTTAGGAATTAAGCTTAAGCATTTATTACGGCTTAATGTGGAAGTTAGTACAACTAATGAGTTTTGAAGACAAGAACAGTTAGTACGGTTATATGACGAAATTAGTACTATTTATATTTTTGTAAAAGATAATTATAGAAAAGATGTTGTGTATATCTTATACGAATAGGTGATAGTTATCTTGTAAAGGAATCCTTAGTCTATAAAAGGATCTCCTAGGTTTAAGGTTATATACGGATTTTAGAGAATTAAGAGAGATAGAGTTTTTTGTTAAGATTCAAGGTTGTAAAACCCTAGTGATAGGAGATCACTCGTATTATTCTTTAATAATATTGAATCGTTGAAGTTGAATTATTATTTCCATTGTTCATTCACTGTTACATACAAATCATACAAAACACAAACAAATAAATCTTCTAAGTGCTAGTGATGAGTGTCTAAATACTCATCATTTTTACCTAATCTGAGCTGCCAAAACATCCGAAAACACTCAGAAATGCATCATAATACTGAAATTATCCCAAAATTGTGTTTTATATGTTTCAGATGCAAAATGTTTAAAAACAGTTGAAAAACGAACAAAGTTTGCATAATTGGCAGTTTCAGTCCCTCAACTTTCAAAAGTTGTCAAAACTAGTCCCTGGCTATTCTAAAAACAAGAAAAGTCGTCAAAGGTCCTTTAAAAATCATAAAATTACATATATAGTCCTTTGGTGTGAAGTTTCATAAAATTACAAGTTTAGTCCCTGAACTTTGCAAAATGGACAAAAATGGTCCCTGGGATTTAAAAACTTTGAGAAAAATAAACTTTGGTCCTTTTGTTATTATTTTGTGGCAGGTTTAATCCCTTGAAGATAGTGTGGAAGTTTACAAACTCAGCCCCTCAACTTTCAGCAAATGGCAAGAATGGTCCTTGTGTTTATTCTATAAACCAAATCCGGATCCTTAATTAGTAAATAACCCAATCCACTCTTTTATTACCCAAGCCCAAATAACCTAAGCCCAATCCCTTTATTAAAACAACCCGACCCAACCCAAGCCTGGTATTTAAAAACCAGAGTTTGACTCTGGTCAAACTCTTCTTCCTCACAAAAACCCGCCAAAACCACCTTGCCCATTGTTTCTCTGCTATACCACCCCCCGTCCAATCCCACTCACCTAACAATGCCAAAAGCTTTAAAAGCTTCTTCTCCACCTCCTCCTAAAGCATTAAATGCTTAAACCTGCTCAATCCACTACTATCAATTTTGGCGCCAAAAGTGTAATCAAAGGCTCAGATCAATTGAGGATAATTCAAGGGTGCAGAAGAGCTCAGAGATGTCGACTAGGGTTTTCCCATCTCAATTTTGTATAAATAGATCAATGTAATAGGAATAATAGGAGTAGTAAAATTTTATTAAGTCGTCTTTTATTTATTTGTCTTTTCTTATTGTAATTTTCATTTCAGTCATCAATATAGTCACTTTACAGTCAATTTGATCTCATTTTAATTTACCTTGTCATTTAATTTCAGTCACTTTACAATTTCATGCTTCACTGTAATTCCTTTTAATTTAAATGTTGTTTGTAATAGCTTATTATCTGTCTAAATAAGCTCATATCAGCTTAATATAGCTTTTGGTGAGTTTATTTTAGTTCTACATGTTCTATATCAAGAAATCAAGAGGAAGTCAAAGAAAGTCAACTGGGAGGTCAAATAAGCAGTTCTGAGGTTTAGAAGCTAGGCTGGATGGTTTTCTGGTTTCTAGCTTGTTGACAACAAGCTAGGAGTAGTTTCTGATCTTTGGTTCTTGTTCTATAGGCTCTTTTAAGTTGTAAGCATATTTCAAGTTTTGCTTGATTTTCCATTTTACTGTTACAGTGCTTATTAGTAGCTTATTACTTATATTTCTTGCTTATTACTAGATTATAAGTGTATTTTATTAGTTGTTTCAGTATTTAATAGCTTGTGTCTTAGATTTACTTAAAAACTCTAAAAAAGTCAAAAACAGTCAACTCTAGCTTAGCTTATTCTATTGCTTAATTTTGTTTTGAAAGTTGCTTATGTTAGTTAATATAAGTTATTTAATCACTAAAAGTCAGTACTTATAAGTTAATTTACTTATTTCCTTTGAAAAAATCACAACAGGCAGTCACAAAAGGGTGTTTGGTTTAACACAGTCAAAGGGTCAAACCTTGGTTTACTGTGCATTTACCACTATCCCAACTTTGATTAAGCTTTTATAAGCCATTATAAGCTATTTCTCAGGTTTAATAAGTTCATTTCATTGTTTTAATAGTTTTGAGTCCTTTGTGGAATTTTTAGAAGTTAAAAAGCTCAAATAAGCCAAAAGGAGCTATAAGCTCTTTTGGTCCTTTTTCTTGGGTTCTCTGAGTCCTTTGTGGTCTATTTAGAGTAGAATCATCAAGTGGTTTGCAGCCCTAAGGCTTGTGCTTGTCTGCACAAACCTGCACATCAGCAACTCAGTATATACTGAGTTGCCTGAGCAGCTGATCTCACCCATATTGTAGCTTATCCACAGAAGCTCTTGCCTTGCTTTTTGTTTCTATGAATAGCCAGTAGTACTAGCTCAAGTTTGCCCCCATAATATTGCATCTCAGTGCTTATTTAGAGTGCTTAATCTGCCTTGTAAGTTGGCTTATTTCTGAATTCTCTGTTTGAGTTTTGCAACTGCTAATCTTTGCATCAGCTTAATTGCTTGTGCTTATTTGTATTTTCTTGTTGTTTTGTGCTTCTTATAGTGCATTAAGCCTGTCCTGAGCTTTTGGTTAAGTTTTGAGCTCATTAGCTTATTTCTAGCTTATTAGCTTATTGCTTATCTGCCCAAATCAGCTCTCCAGGCTTATTAGACTTTTGATTTTATTTTTCATAGCTTTTAAATATTAATTTTGACTTATCCTGAATTTTTCAGATTTTTCCTAAGTCATTTAGTATTTTTAATCCTTTTTATTAGTTTCTATTAGTAATAAAATCATAATAAATAGAAAAATAATCAGGAAAATATAAATCCAATTTTCATAATTTTCTTTTGTCATTTTTAATCTAGGAAAAATATAATCTTATTTTTAG
Organism: Artemisia tridentata subsp. tridentata; assembly: GCA_021014915.2. Classification (NCBI taxonomy): domain Eukaryota; kingdom Viridiplantae; phylum Streptophyta; class Magnoliopsida; order Asterales; family Asteraceae; genus Artemisia; species Artemisia tridentata. The sequence continues at coordinate 223,535,425 of CP139507.1, forward strand.
ACCTTAAGAAAAACCAAAAATAGAAATATAGTGATAGCTTCTATTTAATAGAATTTATCTTTTTAAATTTTAATTAAGTAATTTTCATTTTTATAATTTTCTTAGCTTTTTCTCATCTTATAATATTTTCAGAAAAAGTTTTAGAATTTTCTTTGTTCATTTAGTATTTTTTATAAATTTAAATAGTTTAATAAGTAATTAAATAAATAAATAATTAATAATAATTAAATAAAAAGTGTAAAAAAATATAATTTAAGTTTTAAAATAAGTTTTTAGTAATTTTACAATTTTAGGTTTTAATTTTCTAAAATTTTAGTTTTTGTCCCATTTTAGATTTTCCGTTGCGCGTTTTTAGGGTAATTAATTCGCGTTTAATTTTCCTGTGCATATCTGTTTTAATTTGTTATTTAGAATTGTTAAAAAGCAAAATCAAAAGCAATCTAAATCATCAATCACTCTAATCCACACTTTACACAGTTGCCCATTGACATCTCGTTGGGAAACGATCCGGGTGATCACTTGCCTGGTTTCACACTACACACGAGTATTCGTTCTGAGACTGTTTATATATATATATACGTTTTCAGACGGATCAAATTTTGGCGCCGCTGCCGGGGAGGTGTGCTGCGACTATTGTGCTAAGTTCAAGCGATTAGTGATTCGAGATCCTTCTTTCAAGAAGTTCCTATTTCCCAAAAACAATATAAAATACCTAAAATATTTTTCTTTTCTTTTCTATATATATTATTATTAATATTATCATATAAAAATTAAAAACCCAAAAATATTTTCCGTTTTCTTTAATAATAACAAATAAAATATTACCATCGAGAACCAAGACTGAGTACTACCTAACTGGGGGTACGGCCATAATAAGTTCCCAAACCTAAGATAAAAACTTGCCTTTGTATCACTTGCGAATATCGGCTCACCTTTGATTGATAAACAAACTCTAACGGAGGTTCTAGGATAGTCTGACATTAAATTGTCGGACTGAAAGAAGCGGGTTTTTAAGGAGCATTAAGTTGCCCACCTTTGCTTCTCCGCCACTCTGTGCGTTTATCTTTTAGAGAGCTACCGTACGCTTGTTGATTATTGGTTTAAGTTCACTTGTGTTTTTTCTCGATCTTGATTTTAATTGAAAATTTTTGCTAAGTGCATGCGCACTCGTTCTTCTAGGTCATCAAGCCCTTTTCGTGAGCTTGGAAACATACCTCGAAGACGTCGTAGAAGTTCTGCTCCGTCAGTCGTACCCGAGTTACGTACTGATCCCAAAACCCCTGATATCATGGCTGAAGACCGTCCTATGAATGAGCTTCTCCAAGCTCCCACCATTGGGTACGGAGATGCCATTGTTGTTCCAGCCATCGTGGCTGAGAATTTTGAGCTTAAGACTGGGTTAATAAACCTGGTAACCCAGAGGCAATTCTATGGTTTTGACAGGGACGATCCTCAAGATCACATTAGATGGTTCAATAAAATCACATCCACCATCAAATGCAAAAATGTCCCTGAGGAATCAATCAAACTTCTTCTTTTCCCATTTTCCATCGATGGGGCAGCCCGAATTTGGCTTGACAAACAACCCCCTCGATCAATAACAACATGGGAAGATCTGGATCAGAAATTCGTGAATGAATTCTTTCCTCCGTCTAAAACCACGTATCTCAAAAATGAAATCTTGAAATTCTCTCAAAGGTTTGATGAACCATTTGGAGAAGCATGGGAGCGTTTCAAAGAATTGCTCCGCAAATGTCCTCATCACGGTTTCACCGATTTGATGCAAATGGACACTTTCTACAATGGGTTAAACCCATCTGACCAAGATTCTCTTAATGCCTCAGCTGGAGGTAATTTTCTGAGCAAATCCACTAAGGAAGCCATTGCTCTTATTGAAAATAAGTCAAAGGTCCGCACTGCACGAGCCAGACCATATAATTCTCAGGCTAGTGCTGGTCCTTCTACTTCATTTCCCGTGAGTCAGTCTAGTACTGATACTCAGCTTGCTGAACTCACGAAGGTTATTCAAGCTTTGGTTTTCTCCACACAAAAGAAAGAGTCCGCTCCGCAAACTTCTCACACTGCTGAAATCAAAAAGGTAGAAGTTTGTGTTACTTGTGGTGGTCCTCACGCTTACTACAATTGTACTGCCACCGATGGCAATGCATTTGAAGTCAAAGCTTTAGCCGGATCTTCCAATCAAGGAGGTGGCCAATACCATCCGCAAGTGGAAACAAATTACCGTGCTAGCAATCAACATGGACCACCCGGCTTTCCTTCTCCTAATAATCCAAATAGGAATAATCCTAATCAGCAAAGAGGGAAAAACACGCAGAATCAATATCATGCCCCGAACAATCAATACCCACCCCAAAGGGGTAATCAAGGGTATTTTGCTCCTAATTCCCAAAGACCGATCTTGAATGAGCTTGATAGCTACATCAAGGTTAATGAGACCAATATGAAGGCAATGCAAAATCAAATCTCTAATTTGAAGAATGAATTTCAGTCCTCAATACACAAGCAAGGAACTGAGCTTTCAAACAAAATCGATCATTCTCAAAGCGAAGTTAAAAATATGTTTGCCAGTCTCATGGACCATCTTAATCCACCTTCTACCTCGGGAGGTCTTCCAAGTAACATTGTTGTCAACCCTAGGGGTGAACTCAAAGCTGTCACTACACATAGTGGTAAAGCTCATGAGGGACTCAAGGTAATAAAGGACCCGGTGCTTCCCACTAACAATGGAAGTGCTAATTACGTCCAACCTATTGTTGTCCAAAAATCTACACCCACACTTGCTCCTCAACCGTCAAGAATAGATCCAACTCTGTCACGATTTACGGTTAAAAGTTTGTCAACCAACCTTAGTGAGCAAAGAACAGCCAGATATTATTCCGAAATGCTCAATGCTGTTCCTGTCAGTGTGCTTGATGACAGTGATGATGACGGAGATACCACTTTCGTCAAAGCCATCACCACAAGGAGTGGTGCTGCTTATGAGGGGCCCGCTGGCCCTATTCCTCCTCCGTTGTTTGAAATGGAAAAAGAGACGGAGGATACTGTTAAGATTCCCGAAGTCCATCCTCCGGGTGTTCCTAAAAAGAAATCCAAACCAGGAGTTGTCTTTGAATCTGTTAAGACTCCTGAAGTGATTGTCCCTAAATCCAAACCTTACATTCCTTACCCATCGCGCTTAAATGAGCAAAAGCTCCGTGAAAAGGCTAGTCAACAAAATGATAAATTCTATCAAATCTTTAAAGAATTACATTTTGACATAAGCTTTGCGGATGCTACCATTCTGATGCCCAAGTTTGCATCAGCAATCAAACACTTGTTAAGCAACAAGGAAAAACTGATTGAAATGGCTAAAACTCCATTAAATGAGAACTGCTCAGCGGTTATCTTGAAAAAGCTTCCGGAGAAGCTTGGAGATCCTGGAAAGTTTCTACTACCTTGTATATTTCCAGGAATGGATGAATGCTATGCCTTAGCAGATCTAGGTTCAAGCATCAACCTGATGCCTCATTCAGTATGGAAGAAACTTTCTCTTCCGGCTCTTACTCCTACCTGCATGACTCTTGAGCTTGCAGATCGAACCATATCTCATCTATGCGGCATTGCCGAAGATGTGTTTGTGAAAATAGGAAAGTTCCATTTTCCAGCTGACTTTGTGGTTGTTGACTTCGACGCTGATCAAAAGGTTCCTCTCATTCTTAGACGAGGATTCCTAAAAACGGGCCATGCTCTTATTGATGTATTTAAGCATGAGATCACTTTGCGTGTGGATAAGGAAGCTGTTACCTTTAACCATGATCAAACTTCGAGGTACTCCTCAAATTATAATTCTGCATCGGTTAACCGAATAGATGTCATTGACATTGCTTCAGAGGAGTACTCTCAAGAAAGTGTTGGTTATTTTCATAATTCTGTGAGTGGTAATCCCACCACATCTTCTCAACCTATCATTTCCGACTCTATCCCTTCTTTCCTTCCGTTTGAGGGAAGTGATTCCAATTTGGAAGAGATCGAGGCTTTTCTCAAGTGCGATTCATTTCTAGAAGGAATTGATAACGCTGAGATTGATTTGGAGGGAGATATTCTTCTTCTTGAGAAATTGTTGAATCAGGACAATTCCCCTCCTCTCCCTCCCGTTGAACTTCATAAATTTTCGGAGATCAAGATTAAGGACTTGCCTCCTCCACTTGAAAATGCAATTCTTGAGGAGGAAGTTCTTATCTTAATTGCTGCTCAGATCTCTCTTCTTCCCTTCACCTACCCGGTGATTTCCCCTATCTTTCACTCATTCGGGAGTGAGGATATTACTTTTGACCCCGGCATTGTCCATTTAACAGTGGTTTAAATACCGGATTTATCTCACTTACTTCCCCATAGACTTTTAAATTGCTTTTTCTCCCGGGCTGTTCAGGAAACCTTTGTTACGGTTGACCGTTCACAAGCGGTTAGCTTGCGTGATAAACCTGACTGTTCGGGAGGAATCAACTCAATTCGGGGTCGAGTCAAGCTAGCGACTCGGTTATCAAAAAAAAAACAGTAGCAAAATATGGGTTTTCACCCATGTTTCACCTAAGTGTGGGGGCGATGCCCCACATATTGTAAATATGTACAGTCAAAAAAAAAAAAATGTGTGTGTGTGTATATAAAATAATGGCTATTAGTATTTCCCTTTCACGTTCTAAGTGTTGGTTTAACAACCGGTTCTTTGAATATTGAGGGCAATATTCAGTTCTAAGTGTGGGGGGGAATTCTTGCGAATTTGACCAAATGTACCATCTAGTACCCCCATTTTTAGCCAAAATTTTAAAATTTTTTCTCACTTAGAACGCAATAAATGGTTATCAGTCCGCCATGTCTAACCCACATAAGGATTGGCTAATCCGAGAGCAAACGACTCTTGGTAAAGATATATCAAATCCGTTTATGGCTTACAATTTGCCGAAAATTGTATGGTATTCGACTCACCATATCTTCATAAGCTAAGAGTTGGCTAGTCCAGAAGCAAACGGCTTTTGGTAAAGACAAATCAAAACCGTTGACAGCTTGTGGTTTGCTCAAAATCACATGGTTATCAGTGTACCATGGTTCTTACTTGAACTAAAACATTTGGCTTCTCCAGAAGTAATGGCTTTTGGTAAAGAGAAAAATCCATTAAAACTTCATAAAAGATTGCTAGGGACTAGCAATAGTTTAGTGTGGGGGATTGATGAGTGTCTAAATACTCATCATTTTTACCTAATCTGAGCTGCCAAAACATCCAAAAACACTCAGAAATGCATCATAATACTGAAATTATCCCAAAATTGTGTTTTATATGTTTCAGATGCAAAATGTTTAAAAATAGTTGAAAAACGAACAAAGTTTGCATAATTGGCAGTTTCAGTCCCTCAACTTTCAAAAGTTGTCAAAACTAGTCCCTGGCTATTCTAAAAACAAGAAAAGTCATCAAAGGTCCTTTAAAAATCATAAAATTACATATATAGTCCTTTGGTGTGAAGTTTCATAAAATTACAAGTTTAGTCCCTGAACTTTGCAAAATGGACAAAAATGGTCCCTGGGATTTAAAAACTTTGAGAAAAATAAACTTTGGTCCTTTTGTTATTATTTTGTGGCAGGTTTAATCCCTTGAAGATAGTGTGAAAGTTTACAAACTCAGCCCCTCAACTTTCAGCAAATGGCAAGAATGGTCCTTGTGTTTATTCTATAAACCAAATCCGGATCCTTAATTAGTAAATAACCCAATCCACTCTTTTATTACCCAAGCCCAAATGACCTAAGCCCAATCCCTTTATAAAAACAACCCGACCCAACCCAAGCCTGGTATTTAAAAACCAGAGTTTGACTCTGGTCAAACTCTTCTTCCTCACACAAACCCGCCAAAACCACCTTGCCCATTGTTTCTCTGCTATACCACCCCCCGTCCAATCCCACTCACCTAACAATGCCAAAAGCTTTAAAAGCTTCTTCTCCACCTCCTCCTAAAGCATTAAATGCTTAAACCTGCTCAATCCACTACTATCAATTTTGGCGCCAAAAGTGTAATCAAAGGCTTAGATCAATTGAGGATAATTCAAGGGTGCAGAAGAGCTAAGAGATGTCGACTAGGGTTTTCCCATCTCAATTTTGTATAAATAGATCAATGTAATAGGAATAATAGGAGTAGTAAAATTTTATTAAGTCGTCTTTTATTTATTTGTCTTTTCTTATTGTAATTTTCATTTCAGTCATCAATATAGTCACTTTACAGTCAATTTGATCTCATTTTAATTTACCTTGTCATTTAATTTCAGTCACTTTACAATTTCATGCTTCACTGTAATTCCTTTTAATTTAAATGTTGTTTGTAATAGCTTATTATCTGTCTAAATAAGCTCATATCAGCTTAATATAGCTTTTGGTGAGTTTATTTTAGTTCTACATGTTCTATATCAAGAAATCAAGAGGAAGTCAAAGAAAGTCAACTGGGAGGTCAAATAAGCAGTTCTGAGGTTTAGAAGCTAGGCTGGATGGTTTTCTGGTTTCTAGCTTGTTGACAACAAGCTAGGAGTAGTTTCTGATCTTTGGTTCTTGTTCTACAGGCTCTTTTAAGTTGTAAGCATATTTCAAGTTTTGCTTGATTTTCCATTTTACTGTTACAGTGCTTATTAGTAGCTTATTACTTATATTTCTTGCTTATTACTAGATTATAAGTGTATTTTATTAGTTGTTTCAGTATTTAATAGCTTGTGTCTTAGATTTACTTAAAAACTCTAAAAAAGTCAAAAACAGTCAACTCTAGCTTAGCTTATTCTATTGCTTAATTTTGTTTTGAAAGTTGCTTATCATAGTTAGTATAAGTTATTTAATCACTAAAAGTCAGTACTTATAAGTTAATTTACTTATTTCCTTTGAAAAAATCACAACAGGCAGTCACAAAAGGGTGTTTGGTTTAACACAGTCAAAGGGTCAAACCTTGGTTTACTGTGCATTTACCACTATCCCAACTTTGATTAAGCTTTTATAAGCCATTATAAGCTATTTCTCAGGTTTAATAAGTTCATTTCATTGTTTTAATAGTTTTGAGTCCTTTGTGGAATTTTTAGAAGTTAAAAAGCTCAAATAAGCCAAAAGGAGCTATAAGCTCTTTTGGTCCTTTTTCTTGGGTTCTCTGAGTCCTTTGTGGTCTATTTAGAGTAGAATCATCAAGTGGTTTGCAGCCCTAAGGCTTGTGCTTGTCTGCACAAACCTGCACATCAGCAACTCAGTATATACTGAGTTGCCTGAGCAGCTGATCTCACCCATATTGTAGCTTATCCACAGAAGCTCTTGCCTTGCTTTTTGTTTCTATGAATAGCCAGTAGTACTAGCTCAAGTTTGCCCCCATAATATTGCATCTCAGTGCTTATTTAGAGTGCTTAATCTGCCTTGTAAGTTGGCTTATTTCTGAATTCTCTGTTTGAGTTTTGCAACTGCTAATCTTTGCATCAGCTTAATTGCTTGTGCTTATTTGTATTTTCTTGTTGTTTTGTGCTTCTTATAGTGCATTAAGCCTGTCCTGAGCTTTTGGTTAAGTTTTGAGCTCATTAGCTTATTTCTAGCTTATTAGCTTATTGCTTATCTGCCCAAATCAGCTCTCCAGGCTTATTAGACTTTTGATTTTATTTTTCATAGATTTTAAATATTAATTTTGACTTATCCTGAATTTTTCAGATTTTTCCTAAGTCATTTAGTATTTTTAATCCTTTTTATTAGTTTCTATTAGTAATAAAATCATAATAAATAGAAAAATAATCAGAAAAATATAAATCCAATTTTCATAATTTTCTTTTGTCATTTTTAATCTAGGAAAAATATAATCTTATTTTTAGACCTTAAGAAAAACCAAAAATAGAAATATAGTGATAGCTTCTATTTAATAGAATTTATCTTTTTAAATTTTAATTAAGTAATTTTCATTTTTATAATTTTCTTAGCTTTGTCTCATCTTATATATATTTTCAGAAAAAGTTTTAGAATTTTCTTTGTTCATTTAGTATTTTTTATAAATTTAAATAGTTTAATAAGTAATTAAATAAATAAATAATTAATAATAATTAAATAAAAAGTGTAAAAAAATATATTTTAAGTTTTAAAATAAGTTTTTAGTAATTTTACAATTTTAGGTTTTAATTTTCTAAAATTTTAGTTTTTGTCCCATTTTAGATTTTCCGTTGCGCGTTTTTAGGGTAATTAATTCGCGTTTAATTTTCCTGTGCATATCTGTTTTAATTTGTTATTTAGAATTGTTAAAAAGCAAAATCAAAAGCAATCTAAATCATCAATCACTCTAATCCACACTTTACACAGTTGCCCATTCACATCTCGTTGGGAAACGATCCGGGTGATAACTTGCCTGGTTTCACACTACACACGAGTATTCGTTCTGAGACTGTTTATATATATATATATATATATATATATATATATATATATATATATACGTTTTCAGACGGACCAAATTTTGGCGCCGCTGCCGGGGAGGTGTGCTACGACAGTTGTGCTAAGTTCAAGCGATTAGTGATTCGAGATCCTTCTTTCAAGAAGTTCCTATTTCCCAAAAACAATATAAAATACCAAAAATATTTTTCTTTTCTTTTCTATATATATTATTATTAATATTATCATATAAAAATTAAAAACCCAAAAATATTTTCCGTTTTCTTTAATAATAACAAATAAAATATTACCATCGAGAACCAAGACTGAGTACTACCTAACTGGGGGTACGGCCATAATAAGTTCCCAAACCTAAGATAAAAACTTGCCTTTGTATCACTTGCGAATATCGGCTCACCTTTGATTGATAAACAAACTCTAACGGAGGTTCTAGGATAGTCTGACATTAAATTGTCGGACTGAAAGAAGCGGGTTTTTAAGGAGCATTAAGTTGCCCACCTTTGCTTCTCCGCCACTCTGTGTGTTTATCTTTTAGAGAGCTACCGTACGCCTTTTGATTATTGGTTTAAGTTCACTTGTGTTTTTTCTCGATCTTGATTTTAATTGAAAATTTTTGCTAAGTGCATGCGCACTCGTTCTTCTAGGTCATCAAGCCCTTTTCATGAGCTTGGAAACATACCTCGAAGACGTCGTAGACGTTCTGCTCCGTCAGTCGTACCCGAGTTACGTACTGATCCCAAAACCCCTGATATCATGGCTGAAGACCGTCCTATGAATGAGCTTCTCCAAGCTCCCACCATTGGGTACGGAGATGCCATTGTTGTTCCAGCCATCGTGGCTGAGAATTTTGAGCTTAAGACTGGGCTAATAAACCTGGTAACCCAGAGGCAATTCTATGGTTTTGACAGGGACGATCCTCAAGATCGCATTAGATGGTTCAATAAAATCACATCCACCATCAAATGCAAAAATGTCCCTGAGGAATCAATCAAACTTCTTCTTTTCCCATTTTCCATCGATGGGGCAGCCCGAATTTGGCTTGACAAACAACCCCCTCGATCAATAACAACATGGGAAGATCTGGTTCAGAAATTCGTGAATGAATTCTTTCCTCCGTCTAAAACCACGTATCTCAAAAATGAAATCATGAAATTCTCTCAAAGGTTTGATGAACCATTTGGAGAAGCATGGGAGCGTTTCAAAGAATTGCTCCGCAAATGTCCTCATCACGGTTTCACCGATTTGATGCAAATGGACACTTTCTACAATGGGTTAAACCCATCTGACCAAGATTCTCTTAATGCCTCAGCTGGAGGTAATTTTCTGAGCAAATCCACTAAGGAAGCCATTGCTCTTATTGAAAATAAGTCAAAGGTCCGCACTGCACGAGCCAGACCATATAATTCTCAGGCTAGTGCTGGTCCTTCTACTTCATTTCCCGTGAGTCAGTCTAGTACTGATACTCAGCTTGCTGAACTCACGAAGGTTATTCAAGCTTTGGTTTTCTCCACACAAAAGAAAGAGTCCGCTCCGCAAACTTCTCACACTGCTGAAATCAAAAAGGTAGAAGTTTGTGTTACTTGTGGTGGTCCTCACGCTTACTACAATTGTACTGCCACCGATGGCAATGCATTTGAAGTCAAAGCTTTAGCCGGATCTTCCAATCAAGGAGGTGGCCAATACCATCCTCAAGTGGAAACAAATTACCGTGCTAGCAATCAACATGGACCACCCGGCTTTCCTTCTCCTAATAATCCGAATAGGAATAATCCTAATCAGCAAAGAGGGCAAAACACGCAGAATCAATATCATGCCCCGAACAATCAATACCCACCCCAAAGGGGTAATCAAGGGTATTTTGCTCCTAATTCCCAAAGACCGATCTTGAATGAGCTTGATAGCTACATCAAGGTTAATGAGACCAATATGAAGGCAATGCAAAATCAAATCTCTAATTTGAAGAATGAATTTCAGTCCTCAATACACAAGCAAGGAACTGAGCTTTCAAACAAAATCGATCATTCTCAAAGCGAAGTTAAAAATATGTTTGCCAGTCTCATGGACCATCTTAATCCACCTTCTACCTCGGGAGGTCTTCCAAGTAACACTGTTGTCAACCCTAGGGGTGAACTCAAAGCTGTCACTACACATAGTGGTAAAGCTCATGAGGGACTCAAGGTAATAAAGGACCCGGTGCTTCCCACTAACAATGGAAGTGCTAATTACGTCCAACCTATTGTTGTCCAAAAATCTACACCCACACTTGCTCCTCAACCGTCAAGAATAGATCCAACTCTGTCACGATTTACGGTTAAAAGTTTGTCAACCAAACTTAGTGAGCAAAGAACAGCCAGATATTATTCCGAAATGCTCAATGCTGTTCCTGTCAGTGTGCTTGATGACAGTGATGATGACGGAGATACCACTTTCGTCAAAGCCATCACCACAAGGAGTGGTGCTGCTTATGAGGGGCCCGCTGGCCCTATTCCTCCTCCGTTGTTTGATATGGAAAAAGAGACGGAGGATACTATTAAGATTCCCGAAGTCCATCCTCCGTGTGTTCCTAAAAAGAAATCCAAACCAGGAGTTGTCTTTGAATCTGTTAAGACTCCTGAAGTGATTGTCCCTAAATCCAAACCTTACATTCCTTACCCATCGCGCTTAAATGAGCAAAAGCTCCGTGAGAAGGATAGTCAACAAAATGATAAATTCTATCAAATCTTTAAAGAATTACATTTTGACATAAGCTTTGCGGATGCTACCATTCTGATGCCCAAGTTTGCATCAGCAATCAAACACTTGTTAAGCAACAAGGAAAAACTGATTGAAATGGCTAAAACTCCATTAAATGAGAACTGCTCAGCGATTATCTTGAAAAAGCTTCCGGAGAAGCTTGGAGATCCTGGAAAGTTTCTACTACCTTGTATATTTCCAGGAATGGTTGAATGCTATGCCTTAGCAGATCTAGGTGCAAGCATCAACCTGATGCCTCATTCAGTATGGAAGAAACTTTCTCTTCCGGCTCTTACTCCTACCTGCATGACTCTTGAGCTTGCAAATCGAACCATATCTCATCCATGCGGCATTGCCGAAGATGTGTTTGTGAAAATAGGAAAGTTCCATTTTCCAGCTGACTTTGTGGTTGTTGACTTCGACGCTGATCAAAAGGTTCCTCTTATTCTTGGACGAAGATTCCTAAAAACGGGCCATGCTCTTATTGATGTATTTAAGCATGAGATCACTTTGCGTATGGATAAGGAAGCTGTTACCTTCAACCATGATCAAATTTCGAGGTACTCCTCAAATTATAATTCTGCATCGGTTAACCGAATAGATGTCATTGACATTGCTTCAGAGGAGTACTCTCAAGAAAGTGTTGGTTATTTTCATAATTCTGTGAGTGGTAATCCCACTACATCTTCTCAACCTATCATTTCCGACTCTACCCCTTCTTTCCCTCCATTTGAGGGAAGTGATTCCAATTTGGAAGAGATCGAGGCTTTTCTCAAGTGTGATTCATTTCTAGAAGGAATTGATAACGCTGAGATTGATTTGGAGGGAGATATTCTTCTTCTTGAGAAATTGTTAAATCAGGACAATTCCCCTCCTCTCCCTCCCGTTGAACTTCATAAATTTCCGGAGATCAAGATTAAGGACTTGCCTCCTCCACTTGAAAATGCAATTCTTGAGGAGGAAGTTCTTATCTTAATTGCTGCTCAGATCTCTCTTCTTCCCTTCACCTACCCGGTGATTTCCCCTATCTTTCACTCATTCGGGAGTGAGGATATTACTTTTGACCCCGGCATTGTCCATTTAACAGTGGTTTAAATACCGGATGGAGATGGTTTATCTCACTTACTTCCCCATAGACTTTTAAATTGCTTTTTCTCCCGGGCTGTTCAGGAACCCTTTGTTACGGTTGACCGTTCACAAGCGGTTAGCTTGCGTGATAAACCTGACTGTTCGGGAGGAATCAACTCAATTCGGGGTCGAGTCAAGCTAGCGACTCGGTTATCAAAAAAAAACAGTAGCAAAATATGGGTTTTCACCCATGTTTCACCTAAGTGTGGGGGAGATGCCCCACATATTGTAAATATGTACAGTCAAAAAAAAAAAAAAAAAAAAAAAAAAAAAAAAAAAAAAAAGTGTGTGTGTGTATATAAAATAATGGCTATTAGTATTTCCCTTTCACGTTCTAAGTGTTGGTTTAACAACCGGTTCTTTGAATATTGAGGGCAATATTCAGTTCTAAGTGTGGGGGGGAATTCTAGCGAATTTGATCAAATGTACCATCTAGTACCCCCATTTTAGCCAAAATTTTAAAATTTTTTCTCACTTAGAACGCAATAAATGGTTATCAGTCCGCCATGTCTAACCCACATAAGGATTGGCTAATCCGAGAGCAAACGGCTCTTGGTAAAGATATATCAAATCCGTTTATGGCTTACAATTTGCCGAAAATTGTATGGTATTCGACTCACCATATCTTCATAAGCTAAGAGTTGGCTAGTCCAGAAGCAAACGGCTTTTGGTAAAGACAAATCAAAACCGTTGACAGCTTGTGGTTTGCTCAAAATCACATGGTTATCAGTGTACCATGGTTCTTACTTGAACTAAAACATTTGGCTACTCCAGAAGTAATGGCTTTTGGTAAAGAGAAAAATCCATTAAAACTTCATAAAAGATTGCTAGGGACTAGCAATAGTTTAGTGTGGGGGATTGATGAGTGTCTAAATACTCATCATTTTTACCTAATCTGAGCTGCCAAAACATCCGAAAACACTCAGAAATGCATCATAATACTGAAATTATCCCAAAATTGTGTTTTATATGTTTCAGATGCAAAATGTTTAAAAACAGTTGAAAAACGAACAAAGTTTGCATAATTGGCAGTTTCAGTCCCTCAACTTTCAAAAGTTGTCAAAACTAGTCCCTGGCTATTCTAAAAACAAGAAAAGTCATCAAAGGTCCTTTAAAAATCATAAAATTACATATATAGTCCTTTGGTGTGAAGTTTCATAAAATTACAAGTTTAGTCCCTGAACTTTGCAAAATGGACAAAAATGGTCCCTGGGATTTAAAAACTTTGAGAAAAATAAACTTTGGTCCTTTTGTTATTATTTTGTGGCAGGTTTAATCCCTTGAAGATAGTGTGGAAGTTTACAAATTCAGCCCCTTAACTTTCAGCAAATGGCAAGAATGGTCCTTGTGTTTATTCTATAAACCAAATCCGGATCCTTAATTAGTAAATAACCCAATCCACTCTTTTATTACCCAAGCCCAAATAACCTAAGCCCAATCCCTTTATTAAAACAACCCGACCCAACCCAAGCCTGGTATTTAAAAACCAGAGTTTGACTCTGGTCAAACTCTTCTTCCTCACACAAACCCGCCAAAACCACCTTGCCCATTGTTTCTCTGCTATACCACCCCCCATCCAATCCCACTCACCTAACAATGCCAAAAGCTTTAAAATCTTCTTCTCCACCTCCTCCTAAAGCATTAAATGCTTAAACCTGCTCAATCCACTACTATCAATTTTGGCGCCAAAAGTGTAATCAAAGGCTCAGATCAATTGAGGATAATTCAAGGGTGCAGAAGAGCTCAGAGATGTCGACTAGGGTTTTCCCATCTCAATTTTGTATAAATAGATCAATGTAATAGGAACAATAGGAGTAGTAAAATTTTATTAAGTCGTCTTTTATTTATTTGTCTTTTCTTATTGTAATTTTCATTTCAGTCATCAATATAGTCACTTTACAGTCAATTTGATCTCATTTTAATTTACCTTGTCATTTAATTTCAGTCACTTTACAATTTCATGCTTCACTGTAATTCCTTTTAATTTAAATGTTGTTTGTAATAGCTTATTATCTGTCTAAATAAGCTCATATCAGCTAAATATAGCTTTTGGTGAGTTTATTTTAGTTCTACATGTTCTATATGAAGAAATCAAGAGGAAGTCAAAGAAAGTCAACTAGGAGGTCAAATAAGCAGTTCTGAGGTTTAGAAGCTAGGCTGGATGGTTTTCTGGTTTCTAGCTTGTTGACAACAAGCTAGGAGTAGTTTCTGATCTTTGGTTCTTGTTCTACAGGCTCTTTTAAGTTGTAAGCATATTTCAAGTTTTGCTTGGTTTTCCATTTTACTGTTACAGTGCTTATTAGTAGCTAATTACTTATATTTCTTGCTTATTACTAGATTATAAGTGTATTTTATTAGTTGTTTCAGTATTTAATAGCTTGTGTCTTAGATTTACTTAAAAACTCTAAAAAAGTCAAAAACAGTCAACTCTAGCTTAGCTTATTCTATTTCTTAATTTTGTTTTGAAAGTTGCTTATCATAGTTAGTATAAGTTATTTAATCACTAAAAGTAAGTACTTATAAGTTAATTTACTTATTTCCTTTGAAAAAATCACAACAGGCAGTCACAAAAGGGTGTTTGGTTTAACACAGTCAAAGGGTCAAACCTTGGTTTACTGTGCATTTACCACTATCCCAACTTTGATTAAGCTTTTATAAGCCATTATAAGCTATTTCTCAGGTTTAATAAGTTCATTTCATTGTTTTAATAGTTTTGAGTCCTTTGTGGAATTTTTAGAAGTTAAAAAGCTCAAATAAGCCAAAAGGAGCTGTAAGCTCTTTTGGTCCTTTTTCTTGGGTTCTCTGAGTCCTTTGTGGTCTATTTAGAGTAGAATCATCAAGTGGTTTGTAGCCCTAAGGCTTGTGCTTGTCTGCACAAACCTGCACATCAGCAACTCAGTATATACTGAGTTGCCTGAGCAGCTGATCTCACCCATATTGTAGCTTGTCCAAAGAAGCTCTTGCCTTTCTTTTTGTTTCTATGAATAGCCAGTAGTACTAGCTCAAGTTTGCCCCCATAATATTGCATCTCAGTGCTTATTTAGAGTGCTTAATCTGCCTTGAAAGTTGGCTTATTTCTGAATTCTCTGTTTGAGTTTTGCAACTGCTAATCTTTGCATCAGCTTAATTGCTTGTGCTTATTTGTATTTTCTTGTTGTTTTGTGCTTCTTATAGTGCATTAAGCCTGTCCTGAGCTTTTGGTTAAGTTTTGAGCTCATTAGCTTATTTCTAGCTTATTAGCTTATTGCTTATCTGCCCAAATCAGCTCTCCAGGCTTATTAGACTTTTGATTTTATTTTTCATAGCTTTTAAATATTAATTTTGACTTATCCTGAATTTTTCAGATTTTTCCTAAGTCATTTAGTATTTTTAATCCTTTTTATTAGTTTCTATTAGTAATAAAATCATAATAAATAGAAAAATAATCATAAAAATATAAATCCAATTTTCATAATTTTCTTTTGTCATTTTTAATCTAGGAAAAATATAATCTTATTTTTAGACCTTAAGAAAAACCAAAAATAGAAATATAGTGATAGCTTCTATTTAATAGAATTTATCTTTTTAAATTTTAATTAAGTAATTTTCATTTTTATAATTTTCTTAGCTTTTTCTCATCTTATAATATTTTCAGAAAAAGTTTTAGAATTTTCTTTGTTCATTTAGTATTTTTTATAAATTTAAATAGTTTAATAAGTAATTAAATAAATAAATAATTAATATTAATTAAATAAAAAGTGTAAAAAATATAATTTAAGTTTTAAAATAAGTTTTTAGTAATTTTACAATTTTTGGTTTTAATTTTCTAAAATTTTAGTTTTTGTCCCATTTTAGATTTTCCGTTGCGCGTTTTTAGGGTAATTAATTCGCGTTTAATTTTCCTGTGCATATCTGTTTTAATTTGTTATTTAGAATTGTTAAAAAGCAAAATCAAAAGCAATCTAAATCATCAATCACTCTAATCCACACTTTACACAGTTGCCCATTCACATCTCGTTGGGAAACGATCCGGGTGATCACTTGCCTGGTTTCACACTACACACGAGTATTCGTTCTGAGACTGTTTATATATATATATATATACGTTTTCAGACGGATCAGCTAGCAAGTAAATTCCGCGTGCTAGACAAGACATCATACAAAGTATCTATCTAACACAATGAGTGTGTATAGATCCGGTCAAGTGGTATCAGAGCCAGGTTGCTGATACCTTGTTTTAGAAGATCCAGACGAATTTGTTTAAGAAGAAGATGGACATGGAGACAACTACAAGTCAAACCAACATTGCTGCTAAGCTACCAATGCTTAAACCTAATGAGTTCGATATGTGGAGAATAAGAGTTGAACAATTCTTTCAAGTGCAGGATTATGCACTTTGGGAGATCATAGAAGATGGGAACTCGTTCAAACCTCCATCCACTTCCACTACAGTTGACGGTAAGACTGAGACAACTGTGCAGACCAAGCCAGTGGCTACTGAAGAGGAGGCTCAGCATAAGAATGATGTTAAAGCAAGGAGCATGCTGCTGATGTCAATCCCCAATGATCAATTACTAAACTTTAGTAAATACAAGTGTGCTAAAACTCTCTTTGAAGCCATTGTTGCAAGATATGGTGGGAATGATGCCACCAAGAAAACTCAGAAGACTCTTCTTAAGCAACAATTTGACAACTTTTCTGCTATAAGCAATGAGTCACTAGATCATATGTTTAATAGACTGCAGAGACTAGTGAGTCAGCTTGCTGTTCTAGGAATTGAGATGCCACAAGAAGATCTCAACTCAAAATTCCTAAGGAGTCTACCATCATAATGGGCCATGCATGTGGTTGTATGGAAGAATAAGCCAGATATTGATTCTATGGATCTGATGGACCTTTATAGCAACTTCAAAATAGTAGAACATGAAGTGAAAAAGTCTGCTGGATCAAGCTCAAGCTCAAGTTCTGGAAATTTGGCCTTTGTGTCAACTCCCAGTACATCATGTCAAGCAGATGAAGTGCAAGTTGCTGGAGCAGTTGGTACTGCTAACTCTAACTGTGGTACTGTTAGCAGTACTAAGGGACTTTTGGCTGAAGACACTTATTGTGCTTTCCTTACTACACAGCACAATGGTACTATGTTGACTCATGGAGATCTTCAAGAGATTGATGAAGATGACATTGAAGAGATGGATATCAAGTGGCAGCTCTCTCTTCTTAGCATGAGGGCTAAGAGATTTTTGAAGAAGACTAGCAAGAAGATTGTCATAAACAGCAATGATGTTGCAGGGTATGACAAGTCCAAGATTGAGTGCTTTAATTGTCACAAGAAAGGTCACTATTCAAGGGAGCGCAGACTACCAAGACAACAAGATGGAAAGAGTATAGGATATGGAAGCAAGTCAAGGGTTGTGTACTGTAGCTGTTCTTAAGAGAGATTTAATGTTTAGAGAAAATGAAATTAGTGTGTTAAAACATGAGCTAGATCAGGCTAAGAAAGCAAATCAGGACATTCAAATGACTGTTGACACACTAGAATTTGCAACTCAAGGTGTTATTAAAATTGTTGAGTGTCAGATCCTCAATAAAGCTAAGTCAAGCCTAGGTTATAAGTCAGTTACACCTCCCTATAGAGGAATTTCAACACCACCAGGCATAGACCTAGAACACACATGACTTCCTTAATTTCAACTACTTGAGCTTAAGTATGGTCCTCAACCTAAAGAGAATGTACTTGATAAACCTTTGTATGAGAGTGCAAGTGATGCCTCACTTTCTGAGGATAAGGTGTCCTCAGGTAAGGACTCAGAAGCTCCAACCATTGAGGACTGGACTTCTAATGATGAGGATGATCAGGCTGAAGTTAAGCCTATTAGTGTTAAGGTGGAGGAACCAAAAGTTCCAAAGATGGTTAAAACTGAGACTGTTAGGCCTAGATCAAATGCTAAACCTTTTAGACCAACAGTTAGGTATGCAGAAATGTATAGAACCACAAACAAGCCCTGAGTTAACCAAAGGAATTGGAATGACCTCAAATCTCACCAACTAGGTGATGATTTTGTCTGCTATAGGAAAGCTTGTTACTCTTGTGGTAGCTTTGACCATCTTGCAACCTTTTGTGATAAATGGGTAACCAGGTATTTAACCCCTAGGGTGAACTCAGTAAGACCTCCCTCTCACCCTAGAAATGCTTAGATGATACCAAGGTCAGTTCTTTTGAGGTCTGGACCAAGAGAAGTTCATACTGATAGACCAGCAGTTCAAACTGTCAGGCCTATTAGACCTGTTCACCCAAGGCCAACAGTTCAAGGTGCACAAATAGTTTTCAAACCAGCACAAAAGATTGGAAACAGAACCTTTTATCATAGAGAAGTAGTGAAAAACCAAGTTTGGAAACCCAAGGTAACAACTACCAAGCCAGCAGTTCCAACTGCTAGTAGAGTAATTGGTACTGGTGTTAATAAAAACACTGCTAAGGGAAATATGGGTACTGGAGTGAATGCATCAGCATGTTGGGTTTGGAGACCCATCAAACGCAATGGTGCTAAAACTGTTTTGAAAAGAATGAATTATGTTGATGCAATAAGAAAGCCTAAGTCTGTTTTGGCTTGGGTTCCACAAGGAAATTAATTTTTCTTTTTGAGTGCAATGTTAGTCATATACTTTTATATTGTGAGACAAGTTCTTTGTTGCTTGTTTCTTTGTTTTTGGACTAACACTTGCAGGATTTGGATGAAAAGCACAAAGGAGTTAATATGTTTTGGACTATATGGTGATTTGGAGCTCAGTTTGTTATCTGTGCACACAACAAATGGTAATTGGTTCACCATGTCTAACCCACATAAGAATCAACTAGTCCAGAGCAAACGGTATCTGGTAAAGACTTCTCAAATCCGTTGATGGTTGACAATTTACCAAAAATTGTATTGTTATCAGCTCACCATATCTAACTGTGAAGAGTTGGCTAGTCCAAAGCAAACGGCTATTTGTAAAGACATATCAAATCCGTTGATAGCTAATAGTTTGCTAAAAAATTTATTTGAGCCATGGTATTTTAAATCTTTTCAATAAGTTCATACGGCTCAATAAAATTTTTCCAGCAGTTTGTACTGTTCGTTAAAAGTTGGTACGGCTCAACTAGCCGTTGTAAAAATCTGTCAGTAATTAATTTCTAGCCGTTGGGGTAAAACCGTTATTTTGAAGCATACTTATAGGGATTTTTCTTGAGATAATTATCTTTTTACCATAAATTGATTTAATATATTTCCCAAGATAATTTATCTCGTCCCCAAAATTCTCAAAACCCTAACAGTATCTATAAAAACCCAATTGGCTGCATAAAACTTCAATTCCACTCTAAACGATCATCTTATTGCTATAATCTTTCACTCTTCATCAATACAAATGGCTAATTTGGAATTTGTTAAGCATCACAATCAGGTTGCGTTTCTAGAGAAAACAGAGGAAGGAGATGGACCAAAATTTTATGAGAATGTGGACTTTCTAAACGACTCTCACATGAGGTATGCTCTAACCGTTTCTCCTACTCTTTATTTCTCTCACATCACACAGTTCTGGCAGAATGCTACTATCTTGACTAGTGAAAATGGAGACTTAGAAATTCATTCTGAAGTAGATGGTGTATCTTTTGTTGTTACCGAGTCTATACTTAGGAGACATCTTAAATTAAAAGACTCAGATGGTATCAACACTACGCACAACACTGAAATATGGCAAGAACTTACCAAAATGGGGTATGATACATCCGAACACAAATTAACTTTTCAAAAAGGATGTGTAACACCCCAACCCGATAAGGGTAGAAGTATTACGTTATGGTGACATATCAAAGCAAACAAAAGCATATGACTAAATAATACAAAATGAATTTCAAAGGTTACAAAGATAAAATCTGAAACTACAAGGTTACAAATGAATTACAATAATTACTAAGTCTAAACATCGACTCTTCTAGTCATCTCAAATCCAGAATGGCTTCTAAGTCAAAGACACTCTCCACTCATACCCAGCTTCCTACTAAAACCTGCCGCAGGAAAAGAAATGCGGCTGAGCTTAAAAAGCTCAGTGAACCGATACATATACATAGCAATGATAATAAAACAGAACTGAAGTATAGTGCACTGGGAAATATCATAAGGTACAAACAAAGAGAATAATAGAAAGGAAGGATAGGATAGTCATCTACCACGAGCCCAAAACTCAAAGTCAAGTCTCAAAGTCAACATCTCAAAGTCATAGTCTCACAATCAGAGGGGATACCTCTCAGGCAACCAGATAATATGAGGGGTGTCCTCATGTATCATAATAGTGGAGTAGCTAGCTCCAGCTAAATGTGAAAGGCTTGTATTGCACACAAGAACCAGTCACCTCAAAGTCATACTCAAAGTCATAGTTAAATCCACTAAACAAAAAAATATAGGATTGCAATCCATACGCCCCAAAACTCAAAGTCAATCTCAAAGTCAAGAAGCCATGGCAGATAATATAAAAGGGACAGTGTGAGAAATCACTCCCCCACACGAGAGTCATGCCAGTGGTGCATCACAGACATGGCCAGGTTACCTTCCTGGCTAGGAAAATCACAAAATGGCTCGGGTATCAAACTAAGAGTCAGGTCTCAAAGTCGTCACAAAAGGTCATATATCAAAAGGTGCATCTCAAAGTCATATCAAAAGTAATATCAAAGGTTCACTCAAAGGGAACATAGCAATGGCTTGGGAAATCTTAACTGAATCATAACTCAAAATCAATGTATAGGATATAAGAACCCTTGCTGAAAAAGGGCAGAGTATCTGTACCTTACTCAAAGCAAACTACGCAAAAGAAAGCACACCGAAACAGGGGAAATTACTCCTTCTTGACCGTACCTATACCATTTAATAATCACGTATTACGAATAAGCTCATTTTATAAGTTTACCATTAAGGTTTCTCATTTATGGTTTCTTTCTATTTTTAGAAACATTCTATTTTTAGTAATTTGCTATATTTAGTAACGTTCTATTATTGGAAAGTCTCCCAAAATGGTAATTTAATACTTCAAGGTTACAATTGACAATTAATAGTATTTAAGGTTAAAATGATTATTATAATAGATTAAGGTTAATTATGCTAATTTAGTAAAGTTTAGAGTCAAAATGCAAATTATCAAAATTAAATATTAAAAATGTCAGATAAAATTATTTTAAAGTTTATGCTATAGTTTTATATTATCATGATAATATTAGACTCCGTCGTTCATAATTTATTTACGTATTATTCATTTTAATCTTAGACCGCGACGATCAACGATGTCCAAATACCCTTAATGCCCTACCACTCATTTGACCCATATTTTACACGCTAGTTTTCTTGCAACTTGACCCAGTTTTGAGACACTATTACACGACCTACTGTAACCAGTTTCCCAGCCTTTCCTTGTTCTCATTCGACCCCTTCACCATGCATACACACACACGCATACTACTTTTGTTTACTACTCCCGGCGACCCACCAAGTCTCATGTAAACACACTCATAATCACGCTATCCGACACACCAGACCTTGTTTCAGTCCCACGACACACACTCAAAGTCATCCCCAATACGCATTCGACACATCAACCAACAACCTATACTAGTACTCGAACAAACCCACTTTTACCCTATGGATTCAGCCCGTTTGTAACATCACTCCCGACACCAACACAACACACTCGACCAATTATTTGGCCATTTCTAACAGTCTAAACACCACACCTGATCACGTTTCAACTTCCCAGATCTTAAGTCTATATAATTACTGGTTCGAACAGCATACTTAAACAAAGTATCGACCTATATATGACATCATTTTATGTGACTATACTCCATCTTTTCATGCGTCATTTTCCAGGTTTTTACCTTGTATATTAGATCCAAAATAATAGTGCATGTATCTCATTCTGATAGCCATTAACAGCCCTATATGGATACATCTATATTTCATGATTTCATGTGTTCACATAACACTTCATTACACTTCATTTGGATTCTTTTTAGGTCAATCCATAGACTTGTTTTAGGTTATATTTATTAACACTTATATGTTTATGTCGAGGGAAACAAGATCAAAGAGTATGATATACCTGCTGGGCAACTGGAAGAACAAAACGAGGATAGGAGGAACCAAAAATTGAACCCTAAATAAAACCCTATTCGACACAGGATCAACCATCTTCTAACCCAGGAGATAACCACGATCAGCACCCTCTTCTTGACACCTTCTTTGAAACACCTTTTGCTCGAATGAAAGAAGGAGGAAATTCGCTGCCGCCACTCAAATTTATTTTAGGGTTTCTGTGTGTTTATGCATGCGATATTCTTGGTATAATATGAGAAAAAAAATATGGGAGAATGGCCTGGTGTATAAGCCAAGACGCATGGGAATAATTTCCTTTAGGCGTGCATATTATTAATTCAGCCCAAGACAACTTTTTAGGCATGAGCTAGAGTAGGGCTTTATAATATTGTTGCTCTTTGGAATGGAAATCTCGGTGGCATTATCCTTTAATAAAAAGAAGTAGAGGAAATTTTAAAATGGAAATGTTAGTATATTAAGTTGATTGATTTGGTAAATCAGGGAAAGCGTGTGAATGGCCACTTGTAAATGACATCTTGCATGAATTGTGGGTTTTGATTTGAGCCTTTAAATGGTCATATATTTTCTTAAAGTGATGTATGAAATTTTGGTTAGGACATTTCCATTAGGCGTAGGATTAATTAGATTAAATGTGTACATTTTGTTTTATTTGCTCAACTATTAAAGTTAATTACTTAAGGTATAACCGGAACTAGATGTCGTAAAATTTTAAACGTCATTTATGAATTTGAGATCAAAGGGTAATTTGGGTATTTTACATGTTCAAAAATTCTGGGTTTTACAACTCTTCCCCTCTAAAAATAAAATTTCGTCCGCGAAATTTGAAGTCGCAAAGTTAAACGAAGTCGTAGCAAGTCGCAAAAGATCATCACAAACATTTTCACGCCCGAGGAGGTTCTTCCAAAAGATCTTCAGACCAAATAGTTTCTCATGACACAAATCAAAACGAGGTGGGTTCAAATTTCTTAGAAGGAGCCAAATAATTTGATTCCATCCAAAAGGTCCATGCAACATAAAGTGGACGATGAGTGATTCTTCATGATCTCATTTGGAATTACGAACATGAGTTCAAATCAAATTGACTGTGTCAACAGAAAGGGCTTATAAGAATTTAAGATCTATAGATGAGGTCAACAGGATGCAAAACGGGATTCCAAACTCACCCAGATATCAAATGAACGAAAATAGGGTCCACGAATAGGTAGAATGAACCTAAGGTCTCACTAATCACGAATAATCCAACGGGATTTAATTTCTAAACTTCCTAGGTACTTCTAAAGATATCCTATGCCCACAGCTAGTGCACGTTATATGATGTAAGTATTATCATGTTGGCCAGACGTCATAATACTGGCATCATATAATTATGCCCTCATGATGGTCATACTTTATCTCAAGTCGTAATCAAAACCACCTATCTTAATCCACCTAGTACTTCTACAGTCTCAGAGGTCAACAAAATCAAATGCCATAGACAAGAGGGAAAACAAAACTATTCGCACGAGTATCAAAATCCCAGATATCCAAATTGAAGTGGGGTATGCCGTCACAAGCATCATATCTTCCACAATTCGTCAAAATCCCTCAAAACAAAGCCATCGCCGAACATACGAAAAATAAACACGAACTGAAATGCTTCTAGGGAACTCAAATCATTAGAGGGTCTTATTACTTCATCACGAAACTTAAGAGATTCAACGGAAATAAAATTTAATCGCCAAAACTTCTGCCTTCATAGAATCAATTCTTCCAAGTATAGAGGGTCTATTTCAAATATCCGCTCATTCAACACATCTAATCTCTTCAAGTCCGGTTAATCTACCTTCGTCTGTCCATCAATCGGGAAGTGAAACCAAAATTGGGAACTTGTGTCTGGTTCGTCGAGCCTCCTGCAGTTCTTCTTGGAATATGATGGAGTATTGTGGATTTCCGGCACGATCTTTAATCTTCTTCATCATCCAGTCTGCTTCCGCTCTCAATTCATCTTAGTACAACCAAGATGAATAGGGAAGTGAGACTGCATGTCTTCATCAGCTCCAGGTTCGCCATCTTGACTAGATCTTCAGCATCGCCAACACTTCTACCTTGTGAGGAATGACTTCACTCTTCAGGGTAGCCGCCGTTGTTGTCAACTCCAAGTCAGGCAGTGAAATAATTCTTCTGATATGTTTCTAGTTGTCCTGGTGCATACAAAAAACCTTCTGTGCTGTAAGGAAGTATCACCGAGTCTCTTTCTGATTTTTCCTAAAATTGTTCCGCCCGAGGGTATGTAAGCTAATTTCTATTTCAACTTTTCCAAAACTCCATTCTGAATCGAACTAAACTGTTTCTCTCTGTTCACGAAATTTCTCCATGGTATCATAAGTTGCAAACATCTTCCAGAATTCTTCTGCAAAGTTCAAAAGGTTTCAGTTCTCCATTCTGTTATCGGTCTTGACCACATGGTGATAGTTTTTCAAAACTTACAGAATTTAGAGAGGTATCCTCCATTAAGAACATCGTTGTCTCAACAAATATCAATCTCTCAGAATGTACAAATGACCGACGAAGTGAAAAGATGATTTTCATGCTCTTCCTCGTCTCCGAACGTACTTTTAAGTCATACAATGACCATTTGTCCAAGTACTCACGAGAAAACATCATTTATCAAATTCGCAAAGCAATCGGAGCTTTAGCTAATACTATTAGCGTCACTAATTGTCATGGCAGTCTTTTACGAATACTGAAGGCGATTCCAAGAATAAAATCAATTCCTCAGAAGGAAACTTCATGCTTTGAAATTAAACAAACACATAGTCGTTTCAGGGTGGAGGAATATTGGCTCCTAACGGTGTTACAGTTCAGCTTCCTGTGATCAATGCATATCTCCAGTCACCATCATTCTTTATCGCGAACGAAACTAAAACACGCCCAGAACATACACTTAAGTAGCTCACTTCCTGGTCTTTGGTTGCTGCTCTTCCCGGTCGCTCAATTCAACAGGTATGATTCCGGACACATCTGAAAGACACCTTCGCTTGGTGACTAGACAATCTCTCGGTTTCATGTCAAATCCAACTTCACGCTCCGATGGAAAAATATGTGGTTCAGCCAAGAATCATATTTAGAAAACTCAGGGTGCCAAATAACTCTCAAGGTAAGATTCATTCATTAGCGTACGAAATGGTTTCTAGGAAAACTTCATAACCGCGAAAGCAATACACGCGTCCCCAGAGTCATAGTGATAGCAAAGGGTTTGACAATTGGTAATCGTAGTAGGGAGTTCAAAATTGTTTCAAACGCCAAAGGTGAGGCATAGAAAGGTAGTTGTCAATATTTGAATGATCAATTAACCAATTCCTTGTCGGAATAAAATCGAAGTTAACTATCCAAGAAAGACAGATCAGCATAGCAAAATTTATCGTTCAAAAGTGAGAGGGAAACATTCTTATACTCGTGGTTAAACACCACAAGACTTCTCGTAGGGACAGAGATGGGTGGAACAAAATCAAATAGTGTCGGAAGATTCATAGCTACTTATCAAAAGCAAAAGACAATTAACAAAACATATCCAGTACGTCATAGCCATGGAGGTTCTCAAAGTGCCCGAAGAGACGTCAAACTGATTAACGAAAGGATCAAAGATCAGAGTCAAAATCTGAAGACAAGGATCAAATAGTGTCAGGAAATTATTATGAAATTCTCAATGCCTTCAAGATTTAATCAGGTTCAAATCTTAGGTGGTGCAAAGCATACGCTTTCACTTTCCAAACGTGGTATCAACAGGATCTAACCAAAAGCAAGGCACAGATCAGAGTGATGCGGAAGCAATGATATTTAAGCAAATGCCTTATCGTCTACCCATTCCTCACCGGTCAAAACTTAGGTTCCTAAAGGGAGATCGTAAAGCAAATTTTCAAAGGTTGTCTTAAGAGCGCCTACAGGGGAAAACTTAGTGGTCCTAACTTACACAGGCCAAGGGTAAATGTATTACGAGTCGCAGCCTGTCCCTCTAATACCATAATTTGTAACACCCCAACCCGATAAGGGTAGAAGTATTACGTTATGGTGACATATCAAAGCAAACAAAAGCATATGACTAAATAATACAAAATGAATTTCAAAGGTTACAAAGATAAAATCTAAAACTACAAGGTTACAAATGAATTACAATAATTACTAAGTCTAAACATCGACTCTTCTAGTCATCTCAAATCCGGAATGGCTTCTAAGTCAAAGACACTCTCCACTCATACCCAGCTTCCTACTAAAACCTCCCGCAGGAAAAGAAATGCGGCTGAGCTTATAAAGCTCAGTGAACAGATACGTATACATAGCAATGATAATAAAACAGAACTGAAGTATAGTGCACAGGGAAATATCATAAGGTACAAACAAAGAGAATAATAGAAAGGAAGGATAGGATAGTCATCTACCACGAGCCCAAAACTCAAAGTCAAGTCTCAAAGTCAACATCTCAAAGTCATAGTCTCACAATCAGAGGGGATACCTCTCAGGCAACCAGATAATATGAGGGGTGTCCTCATGTATCATAATAGTGGAGTAGCTAGCTCCAGATAAATGTGAAAGGCGTGTATTGCACACAAGCACCAGTCACCTCAAAGTCATACTCAAAGTCATAGTTAAATCCACTAAACAAACAAATCTAGGATTGCAATCCATACGCCCCAAAACTCAAAGTCAATCTCAAAGTCAAGAAGCCATGGCAGATAATATAAAAGGGACGGTGTGAGAAATCACTCCCCCACATGGGAGTCATGCCAGTGGTGCATCACATACATGGCCAGGTTACCTTCCTGGCTAGAAAAATCAAAAAATGGCTCGGGTATCAAACTAAGAGTCAGGTCTCAAAGTCGTCACAAAAGGTCATATATCAAAAGGTGCATCTCAAAGTCATATCAAAAGTAATATCAAAGGTTCACTCAAAGGGAACACAGCAATGGCTTGGGAAATCTTAACTGAATCATAACTCAAAATCAATGTATAGGATATAAGAACCCTTGCTGAAAAAGGGCAGAGTATCTGTACCTTACTCAAAGCAAACTACGCAAAAGAAAGCACACTGAAACAGGGGAAATTACTCCTTCTTGACCGTACCTATACCATTTAATAATCACGTATTACGAATAAGCTCATTTTATAAGTTTACCATTAAGGTTTCTCATTTATGGTTTCTTTCTATTTTTAGAAACATTCTATTTTTAGTAATTTGCTATATTTAGTAACGTTCTATTATTGGAAAGTCTCCCAAAATGGTAATTTAATACTTCAAGGTTACAATTGACAATTAATAGTATTTAGGGTTAAAATGATTATTATAATAGCTTAAGGTTAATTATGCTAATTTAGTAAAGTTTAGATTCAAAATGCAAATTATCAAAATTAAATATTAAAAATGTCAAATAAAATTATTTTAAAGTTTATGCTATAGTTTTATATTATCATGATAATATTAGACTCCGTTGTTCATAATTTATTTACGTATTATTCATTTTAATCTTAGACCGCGACGATCAACGATGTCCAAATACCCTTAATGCCCTACCACTAATTTGACCCATATTTTACACGCTAGTTTTCTTGCAACTTGACCCAGTTTTGAGACACTATTACACGACCTACTGTAACCAGTTTCCCAGCCTTTCCTTGTTCTCATTCGACCCCTTCACCATGCATACACACACACGCATACTACTTTTGTTTACTACTCCCAGCGACCCACCAAGTCTCATGTAAACACACTCATAATCACGCTATCCGACACACCAGACCTTGTTTCAGTCCCACGACACACACTCAAAGTCATCCCCAATACGCATTCGACACATCAACCAACAACCTATACTAGTACTCGAACAAACCCACTTTTACCCTATGGATTCAGCCCGTTTGTAACATCACTCCTGACACCAACACAACACACTTGACCAATTATTTGGCCATTTCTAACAGTCTAAACACCACACCCGATCACGTTTTAACTTCCCAGATCTTAAGTCTATATAATTACTGGTTCGAACAGCATACTTAAACAAAGTATCGACCTATATATGACATCATTTTATGTGACTATACTCCATCTTTTCATGCGTCATTTTCCAGGTTTTTACCTTGTATATTAGATCCAAAATAATAGTGCATGTATCTCATTCTGATAGCCATTAACAGCCCTATATGGATACATCTATATTTTATGATTTCATGTGTTCACATAACACTTCATTACACTTCATTTGGATTCTTTTTAGGTCGATCCATAGACTTGTTTTAGGTTATATTTATTAACACTTATATGTTTATGTCGAGGGAAACAAGATCAAAGAGTATGATATACCTGCTGGACAACTGGAAGAACAAAACGAGGATAGGAGGAACCAAAAATTGAACCCTAAATAAAACCCTATTCGACACAGGATCAACCATCTTCTAACCCAGGAGATAACGACGATCAGCACCCTCTTCTTGATACCTTCTTTGAAACACCTTTTGCTCGAATGAAAGAAGGAGGAAATTCGCTGCCGCCACTCAAATTTATTTTAGGGTTTCTGTGTGTTTATGCATGCGATATTCTTGGTATAATATCAGGAAAAAAAATTGGGAGAATGGCCTGGTGTATAAGCCGAGACGCATGGGAATAATTTCCTTTAGGCGTGCATATTATTAATTCAGCCCAAGACAACTTTTTAGGCATGAGCTAGAGTAGGGCTTTATAATATTGTAGCTCTTTGGAATGGAAATCTCGGTGGCATTATCCTTTAATAAAAAGAAGTAGAGGAAATTTTAAAATGGAAATGTTAGTATATTAAGTTGATTTATTTGGTAAATGTGGGAAAGCGTGTGAATGGCCACTCGTAAATGACATCTTGCATGAATTGTGGGTTTTGATTTGAGCCTTTAAATGGTCATATATTTTCTTAAAGTGATGTATGAAATTTTGGTTAGGACATTTCCATTAGGCGTAGGATTAATTAGATTAAATGTGTACATTTTGTTTTATTTGCTCAACTATTAAAGTTAATTACTTAAGGTATAACCGGAACTAGATGTCGTAATATTTTAAACGTCATTTATGAATTTGAGATCAAAGGGTAATTTGGGTATTTTAAATGTTCAAAAATTCTGGGTTTTACAGGATGTTTCTCACCTCAATGGAGATTTTTGATACATACCCTTTTACATTGTTTAAGTCCTAGAAAGTCTGCTTGGGAGCAGTTCAGTAGCAATATTGCTATTGCTCTCATTTGTCAGTCTACAAACAAGGTTTTTAACTTTTCAAAATTTATTTTTGAGGGTATGGCATCAAATGTAAACAGCAAAACCAAGTTTCAAATGTATCCAAGTTTTGTTCAAACTCTTTTGAATAAAAGGACATACATGCTTACAAAACCAACAGAAACTTTTGCTACTCCTAGCCTTCAATCAAAAGTTTTTCAAAACATGGCTATGGCTAGTAGGCTTTTTCAAGGAGTAGTAGTTCCATTGTTTCCTGAAATGCTTCAAACTAAAGTGGGTGAAGGTTCCGTACCACCAACTGATCCCCATCACACATCTACCTCAGCTCCTGAAAGGACCCAAAAATCTTAAATTCACATCACTTATAGGAGAAGGGAAACGCCCAGAGTGATTCCTAGAACCTTTCCTCATGATTCACCTCTCCTAGCAGGTAACACAGCTAGAAGTGATGAGGGTAGTACTTCACATACTGAATTGATGGAATTGTATACCAAACTAGTTGAGAAGGTAGAAACTTTGGAGGAAGAGCTAAAGAAGAACAATGAGGAACTCAAAGCTCACAAAAGGAATTTTGCCAAGGTCTACTCCAAATTGACTCTTAGGGTAAAGAAACTTGAAGAGCAGGTAAAGAAGAAAAAGGCAAAGGTAGTTTTTGATTCTTCGGATGATGATGACTTAGATGATTTTGATAGTGATGATGATGTTTCTCCCAAACAGGGGAGGAAATCAGATAAAGGCAAGGGAGATGAATCAGGTTCTCAGGGGAGGCAAAATGAAGAAGAAGAAGAAAATTTTGATATGGGTTATGGTAATTTTGATATGGAAGTAGAAGAACAGACACATGAAGCAGTTCAGACAGGTACTCAAGAAGCTGAAGAAGTTCCAACTGTTGAAGCGGTTCCAACTGCTGATACAGAGCATGAGACAGTTCCAACTGGTGATACTACGGCTGAAGAAGAATACGCTAGAAAAAGGGAAGATAAGGGTAAAAAGCCTATGACACTAGAAGAAGCTGCTCTAGAACAAGAAGCTGCTCAAGTATTAGAAAATCTCAAGAAAACAAAACCAAGAACTCAGGCTCAAATAGACTTTGATACAGAAGTAGCAAGAGAGATTCTAGACAAGGATTTAGCTGATGAACAATCTCAGATAACTCAAGATGCAGAATTAGCAAGGAAGATAGCTGCAGATGATGTAAGGGATATAGCTGAATTCATGGATAGAATAAGATCTGAAGAAGTTAATCAAGAGGAGTTCAATGAGCAACTAGAATACTTCTTGAATTCTGATTGGATTGTGAGAGCTCATGCTGTAATGATTCTTAAAGACAAGGAGTTAAGTGAAGAAGAAAAGTCAGAGAAACTCAAAGAGTTCATCTTGTCAAAGAATAAAGAAGTTACTTGGAACGACTTAGTGTAGAGAATTAGAGAAAGGGAAGAGTCAGGATACAAGACAAAGTTGCCTACCAAGAAAGAAAAAGTCAGTTTCATGAAACATTATTTGAAAAATCAAGCAAGTTACAAGATGAGTGACTTCACTGGAAGGTCAGATGCTGAGATTGAAAAGACTTTCTTTGAAACATATGCAAGATTGAATACATCAATCAAGGAGGATATCACAAGGAAAAAGAAAAGAGAACCACAAGTTCTGGAATCTGATGTTGCAAAGAAGTTGAAGTCTGGTGAAGAAAGATTGACCGATGAGCAAATCAAGAATATGATGGTGATAGTTACAGAGTCTACAAATATCAAACCATTAGAAGTCAAATATCCTATCATTGGCTGGGAAGTTTTCACTGATGGAAGGATGATGGGATGGAAGATCATAAGACTTGGAGGAATTACTGAGAGATACAAGCTGTTTGAAGATCCACTAAAAGGTTTTGATAGAGAAGATCTTAATAAGTTGTGGAGCTTAGTAAAAGAAAGATTCAGAGTTCAAGATCCACTTGAAGACAAAGATAAAGAGTTATGGGTACAACTAAAAAAGATTTATGAACCTGATAGAGGAGAATCAATGTGGAGATTTCAAGCACAAATCGAAGATGTCTCTTGGAAGTTATTTGAAACGTGTGGAGTGCACAGAGTTTCTACTAAGGATGGCATCGAGATCTATATGTTAGTGGAAAAGGATTATCCACTCAGAGCAAGTGTTTTATTGTCTATGTTTTATACAAAACTGAGGGTTGAAGAAGATTCTGAAATGGCAGATTTGTTGGTAACAAAGACTTTTAACCTTGTAGAACAAAGAAAGATCAGTAGTAAGAGACAGGTATGAAAGGTGTTTGGAAGAATCCCCCTCATATAGAAGATGAAGCTTAATTTGAAGAAAATTAATGATTTGGGAAGAAATCATAAGTTTAGGGGAGGATTGTTAGCAATTAAGCTTAAGCAGTTAGTACGGCTTAATGTGGAAGTTAGTACTGGTGATGAGTTTTGAAGACAAGAACAGTTAGTACGGTTATATGAAGAAGTTAGTACTGTTTATGTTTTTGTAAAAGATAATTATAGAAAAGATATTGTGTATATCTTATACGATTAGATGATAGTTATCTTGTAAAGGAATCCTTAGTCTATAAAAGGATCTCCTAGGTTTAAGGTTATATACGGATTTTAGAGAATTAAGAGAGATAGAGTTTTTTTGTTAAGATTCAAGGTTGTAAAACCCTAGTGATAGGAGATCACTCGTATTATTCTTTAATAATATTGAATCGTTGAAGTTGAATTATTGTTTTTATTGTTCCTTTACTGTTACATACAAATCATACAAAACAAAAAAAAAACAAATCTTCTAAGTGCTAGCTAGTAAATTCCGCGTGCTAGACTAGACATCATACAAAGTATTTATCTAACACAATGAGTGTGTGTAGATCCGGTCAATATTGAATCGTTGAAGTTGAATTATTGTTTTCATTGTTCATTAACTGTTACATACAAATCATACAAAACACAAACAAATAGATCTTCTAAGTGCTATCTAGTAAATTCCGCGTGCTAGACTAGACATCATTCAAAGTATCTATCTAACACAAGGAGTGTGTGTAGATCCGATCAAGTGGTATCGGAGCCAAGTTCCTGATACTTTGTTTTAGAAGATCTAGACATATTTTTTTAAGAAGAAGATGGACATGGAGACAACTACAAGTCAAACAAACATTGCTGCTAAGCTACCAATGCTTAAACCCAATGAGTTCGATATATGGAGACTAAGAGTTGAACAATTCTTTCAAGTGCAGGATTATGCACTTTGGGAGATCATAGAAGATGGGAACTCATTCAAACCTCCATCCACTACCACTATAGTTGAAGGTAAGACTGAGACAACTATGCAGACCAAGCCAGTGACTACTGAAGAGAAGGCTCAGCATAAGAATGATGTTAAAGCAAGGAGCATGCTACTGATGTCAATCGCCAATGATCAATTACTGAACTTCAGTAAATACAAGTGTGCTAAAACTCTCTTTGAAGCCATTGTTGCAAGATATGGTTGGAATGATGCCACCAAGAAAACTCAGAAGACTCTTCTTAAGCAACAATTTGAGAACTTTTCTGCTACAAGCAATGAGTCACTAGATCATATGTTTAATAGACTGTAGAAACTAGTAAGTAAGCTTGCTGTTCTAGGAATTGAGATGCCACAAGAAGATCTCAACTCAAAATTTCTAAGGAGTCTACCATCAGAGTGGGCTATGCATGTAGTAGTCTGGAAGAACAAGCCAGATATTGATTCTATGGATCTGATGGACCTTTATAGCAACTTCAAGATTGTTGAACATGAAGTGAAGAAGTCTGCTGGATCAAGCTCAAGCTCAAGTTCTGGAAATTTGGCCTTTGTGTCAACTCCCAGTATATCAAGTCAAGCAGATGAAGTGCAAGTCGCTAGAGCAGTTGGTACTGCTAACTCTAACAGTGGTACTGTTAGCAGTACTAATGGACTTGTGACTGAAGACACTTATTGTGCTTTCCTTACTACACAGCACAATGGTACTATGTTGACTCATGGAGATCTTTAAGAGATTGATGAAGATGACATTGAAGAGATGGATATCTAGTGGCAGCTCTCTCTTCTCAGCTTGAGAGCTAAAAGATTTTTGAAAAAGACTGGCAAGAAGATTGTCATAAACAGCAATGATGTTGCTGGGTATGACAAGTCCAAGATTGAGTACTTTAATTGTCACAAGAAAGGTCACTATTCAAGGAAGTGCAGACTGCCAAGACAACAAGATGGAAAGAGCAGAGGATATGGAAGCAAGTCAAGGGTTGTGGAGGTTACTGATTCAAGCTCAAAAGCCATGGTTGCCATTGATGGCTAAGGGTTTGACTGGAGTTACATTGCAGAGGAGGAAGCAGAAGAATCTACAAAGATTGCTCTCATGGCATTTTCAGACTCTGATGTACAAGTTTCTAAGTGTTCTAAATCTTGTGAAGCATTAAAAGATCTAGAAACCCTTAAGAATAGATATGATGCACAAAGAATAGAGCTAACCCAAACCAGTTTTAATTTAGCTAATCATAAGAGGGCTTTAGCTGTATTAGAAGAACATATAGTGCACTTTAAGGAAAATGAGTCTACCTTTAGTGATATTGTAGCTGTTCTTAAGAGAGATTTAATGTTTAGAGAAAATGAGATTAGTGTGTTAAAACATGAGCTGGATCAGGCTAAGAAAGCAAATCAGAACATTCAAATGACTGTTGACACACTAGAATTTGCAACTCAGGGTGTTAGTAAGATTGTTGAGTGTCAGATCCTCAATAAAGCTAAGTCAGGCCTAGGTTATAAGTCAGTTCCACCTCCCTATAGAGGAATTCCAACACCCCCAGGCATAGACCTAGAACACACAGGACTTCCTGAATTTCAAGTGATAAACCTGTGTATGAGAGTGCAAGTGATACCTCACTTTCTGAGGATAAGGTGTCCTCAGCTAAGGACTCAGATGCTCCAACCATTGAGGACTGGACTTCTGATGATGAGGATGATCAGGCTGAAGTTAAGCCTATTAGTGTTAAGGTGGAGGAACCAAAAGTTCCAAAGATGGTTAAAACTGAGACTGTTAGGCCTAGATCAAATGCTAAACCTTTTAGACCAACAGTTAGGTATGCAGAAATGTATAGAACCACAAACAAGCCCAGAGGTAACCAAAGGAATTGGAATGACCTCAAATCTCACCAACTAGGTGATGATTTTGTCTGCTATAGGAAAGCTTGTTACTCTTGTGGTAGCTTTGACCATCTTGCTGCCTTTTGTGATAAATGGGTAACCAGGTATTCAACCCCTAGGGTGGACACACTAAGACCTCCCTCTCACCCTACAAATGCTAAGATGATACCCAGGTCAGTTCTTTTGAGTTCTGGACCAAGAGAATTTAATACTGATAGAACAGCAGCTCAAACTGTCAGACCTATTAGACATGTTCACCCAAGGCCAACAGTTCAAGGTGCACAAATAGTTTTTAAACCAGCACAAAAGATTGGCAACAGAACCTTTTATCACAGAGAAGTAGTGAAAAACCATGTTTGGAAACCCAAGGTAACAACTACCAAGCCAGCAGTTCCAACTGCTAGCAGCGTAATTGGTACTGGTGTTAATAAGAACACTGCTAAGGGAAATATGGGTCTGGAGTGAATGCATCAGCATGTTGGGTTTGGAAACCCATCAAACCCAATTGTGCTAAAATTGTTTTGAAAAGAATGAATTATGTTGATGCAAAAGGAAAGCCTAAGTCTGTTTTGGCTTGGGTTCCACAAGAAAATTAATTTTTCTTTTTGAGTGCAATGTTATTCATATACTTTTATATTGTGAGACAAGTTCTTTTTGGCTTGTTTCTTTGTTTTTGGACTAACACTTGCAGGTTTTGGATGAAAAGCACCAAGGAGTTAATATGTTTCGGACTGTATGGTGATTTGGAGCTGAGTGTGTTATCTGTGCACACAACAAATGGTAATTGGTTCACCATGTCTAACCCACATAAGAACCAGCTAGTCCAAAGCAAACGGTATCTTGTAAAGACTTCTCAAATCCGTTGATGGTTGACAATTTACCAAAAATTGTATGCTTATCAGCTCACCATATCTAACTGTGAAGAGTTGGCTAGTCCAAAGCAAACGGCTATTGGTAAATACATATCAAATCCGTTGATAGCTGATAGTTTGCTAAAAACTATATTTGAGCCATGGTATTTTAAATCTTTTCAATAAGTTCATAAGGCTCTATAAAATTTTTCCAGCAGTTTGTACTGTTCGTTAAAAGTTGGTACGGCTCAACTAGCCGTTGTAAAAACCTGTCAGTAATTAATTTCTAGCCGTTGGGGTAAAACCGTTATTCTGAAGCATACTTATAGGGATTTTTCTTGAGATAATTATCTTTTTACCATAAATTGATTTAATATATTTCCCAAGATAATTTATCTCGTTCCCAAAATTCTCAAAACCCTAACAGTATCTATAAAAACCCAATTGGTTGCATAAAACTTCAATTCCACTCTAAACGATCATCTTATTGCTATAATCTTTCACTCTTCATCAATAAAAATGGCTAATTTGGAATTTGTTAAGCGTCACAATCAGGTTGCGTTTCTAGAGAAAACAGAGGAAGGAGATGGACCAAAATTTTAAGAGATTGTGGACTTTCTAAACCACTCTCACATAAGGTATGCTCTAACCATTTCTCCTACTCTTTATGTCTCTCACATGACACAGTTCTGGCAGAATGCTACTGTTTTGACAAGTGAAGATGGGGACTTAGAAATTCATTCTGAAGTTGATGGAGTATCTTTTGTTGTTACCGAGTCTATTCTTAAGAGACATCTTAAGTTAAAAGACTCAAATGGTAGCAACACTATTTACAACACTGAAATATGGCAAGAACTTACCAAGATGGGGTATGATACATCCGAACGCAAATTAACTTTTCAAAAAGGATGTTTCTCACCCCAATGGAGATTTTTGATACATACCCTTTTACATTGTTTAAGTCCTAAAACGACTGCTTGGGAGCAGTTCAGTAGCAATATTGATATTGCTCTCATTTGTTTGTCTACAAACAAGGTTTTTAACTTTTCAAAATTTATTTTTGAGGGTATGGCATCTAATGTAAACAGCAAAACCAAGTTTCTAATGTACCCAAGATTTCTTCAAACTCTTTTGAATAAAAAAGACATACATGCTTACAAAACCAACTGAAACTTTTGCTACTCCTAGCCTTCAATCAAAAGTTTTTCAAAACATGGCTATGGCTAGTAGGCTTTTTCAAGGAGTAGTAGTTCCATTGTTTCCTGAAATGCTTCAAACTGAAGTGGGTGAAGGTTCAATACCACCAACTGATCCCCATCACACATCTACTTCAGCTCCTGAAAGGACCCAAACATCCCAAATTCACATCACTTATAGGAGAAGGGAAACACCCAAAGTGATTCCTAGATCCTTTCCCCATGATTCACCTCTCCTAGCAGGTAACACAGCTAGAAGTGATGAGGGTAGTACTTCACATACTGAATTGATGGAATTGTGTACCAAACTAGTTGAGAAGGTAGAAACTTTGGAGGAAGAGCTAAAGAAGAAAAATGAGGAACTCAAAGCTCACAAAAGGAATTTTGCCAAGGTCTACTCCAAATTGACTCTTAGGGTGAAGAAACTTGAAGAGCAGTTACAGAAGAAAAAGGAAAAGGTAGTTTTGGATTCTTCTGATAATGATGACTCAGATGATTTTGATGGTGATGATGGTGATTCTCCCAAACAGGGGAGGAAATCAGATAAAGGCAAGGGAGATGGATCAGGTTCTCAGGGGAGGCAAAATGAAGAAGAAGTAGAAAAATTTGATATGGGTTCTGGTAATGTTGATATGGAAATAGAAGAAACTATTGAGACACATGAAGCAGTTCAGACTGGTACTTAAGAAGCTGAAGAAGTTCCAACTGTTGAAGCAGTTCCAACTGCTGATACAGAGCATGAGACAGTTCCAACTGGTGATACTACGGTTGAAGAAGAATATGCTAGAAAAAGGGAAGATAAGGGTAAAAAGCCTATGACACTAGAAGAAGCTGCTCAAGAACAAGAAGCTGCTCAAGTATTAGAAAAGCTCAAGAAAACAAAACCAAGAACTCAGGCTCAATAGACTTTGATGCAGAAGTAGCAAGAGAGATTCTAGACAAGGATTTAGCTGATGAACAAGCTCAGATAGCTCAAGATGCAGAGTTACCAAGAAAGATAGCTGCAGATGATGTAAGGGATATAGCTGAATTCATGGAAAGAATAAGATCTGAAGAAGTTAATCAAGAGGAGTTCAATGAGCAACTACAATACTTGTTGGATTCTGATTGGATTGTAAGAGCTCATGCTGTAATGATTCTTAAAGACAAGGAGTTAAGTGAAGAAGAAAAGTCAGAGAAACTCAAAGAGTTCATCTTGTCAAAGAACAAAGAAGTTACTTGGAATGACTTAGTGTAGAGAATTAGAGAAAGGCAAGAGTCAGGATACAAGACAAAGTTGCCTACCAAGAAAGAAAAAGTCAGTTTCATGAAACATTATTTGAAGAATCAAGCAAGTTACAAGATGAGTGATTTCATTGGAAAGTCAGATGCTGAGATTGAAAAGACTTTCTTGGAAACATATGCAAGACTGAATACTTCAATCAAGGAGGATATAACAAAGAAAAAGAAAAGAGAACCACAAGTTCTGGAATCGGATATTGCAAAGAAGTTGAAGTCTGGTGAAGAAGGATTGACAAATGAGCAAATCAAGAATATGATAGTGATAGTTCCAGAGTCTACAAATATCAAACCATTAGAAGTCAAATATCCTATCATTAGCTGGGAAGTTTTCACTGATTGAAGGATGATGGGATGGAAGATCATAAGACTTGGAGGTATTACTGAGAGATACAAGCTGTTTGAAGATCTACTAAAAGGTTTTGATAGAGAAGATCTTAATCAGTTGTGGAGCTTAGTAAAAGAAAGATTCAGAGTTCAAGATCCACTTGAAGACAAAGATAAAGAGTTATGGGTGCAGCTGAAAAGGATTTATGAACCTGATAGAGGAGAATCAATGTGGAGATTTCAAGCACAAATCGAAGATGTCTCTTGGAAGTTATTTGATACGTGTGGAGTGCACAGAGTTTCTACTAAGGATGACATAGAAATCTATATGTTAGTGGAAAAGGATTATCCACTCAGATCAAGTGTTTTGATGTCTATGTTGTATACAAAACTGAGGGTTGCAGAACAAAGAAAGATTAGTAGTAAGAGACAGTTATGAAAGGTGTTTGGAAGAATCCCCCTCATATAGGAGATGAA
The DNA here is from genome assembly GCA_021014915.2 of Artemisia tridentata subsp. tridentata. Lineage (NCBI taxonomy): Eukaryota > Viridiplantae > Streptophyta > Magnoliopsida > Asterales > Asteraceae > Artemisia > Artemisia tridentata. The sequence goes on from CP139507.1 coordinate 223,574,356, forward strand.
GCTTAATTTGAAGAAACTTAGTGATTTGGGAAGAAATCATAAGTTTAGGGGAGGATTGTTAGGAATTAAGCTTAAGCAGTTAGTACGGCTGAATGTGGAAGTTAGTACTGCTAATGAGTTTTGAAGACAAGAACAGTTAGTACGGTTATATGAAGAAGTTAGTACTGTTTATGTTTTTGTAAAAGATAATTATAGAAAAGATATTGTGTATATCTTATACGATTCGGTGATAGTTATCTTGTAAAGGAATCCTTAGTCTATAAAAGGATCTCCACAGTTAGTACGGTTATATGAAGAAGTTAGTACTGTTTATGTTTTCGTAAAAGATAATTATAGAAAAGATATTGTGTATATCTTATACGATTAGGTGATAGTTATCTTGTAAAGGAATCCTTAGTCTATAAAAGGATCTCCTAGGTGAAGATTAAGAGATATCGAGTTTTTGTTAAGATTCAAGGTTGTAAAACCTAGTACTAATTAAGAGTACTCGTATTATTCATTAATAATATTGAATCGTTGAAGTTGAATTATTGTTTTCATTGTTCATTCACTGTTACATACAAATCATACAAAACACAAACAAATAGATCTTCTAAGTGCTAGCTAGTAAATTCCGCGTGCTAGACTAGACATCATTCAAAGTATCTATCTAACACAAGGAGTGTGTGTAGATCCGGTCAAACCGGGTTCAATTCATATGCTGCTGGTTGTTACTACGGTGCCACCGGTATTAAAGACTATGCCGTCATGGACCCAGTGACACACTGCACTAAACCTTCTAGCCACTCAAGTGTCTCTGAAAAGATACTTGTTTCATTTCTCACAGAGAAACTTCATTATCTATCGACCTCTTATTCCGAGATGAGTTGGTATTGAAAAAGAGGCACTCTACTCAATGCCTCCGACGACTAAAACCAAAAGGCACTAAATCGAGTGTAGAGACAAGAGATACATCAAAAGATCTCTTAGGAACACTTAATATTTCTACACTGGTTGTTCAACATTATGGACACCAGTTGTAAATTACAAGAGTCCTATGCAGATCTTAGAAATCTGCCAAGAACATTCATGAGGGAACTCACAATTGTGATTCTCAGTGATTGAGTGGAAATTTCTGCCAAAGTCAACATCAAACAGCACTGACAGCAGGTCACTTCGATAATCCCTTGTGGATTACGCTTACTGTTCGAGGTGGTTCCAAACGGTCTACAGTCGTGGAGTGATTCTTCGGTATACTTCAGCGGCTCACCTGAATCATTGATACACTTTGGTGTATCTGATTTAGCTCTCTCGAGGGCATCCAATTCAGGAATGGGCATGGCAAGGATTAGAGAAAGTTTTCACACTACGCTTTTGACGATCTTGAAGTCCGAACCTGTAACTGCCGGGTGAATTATTGCTAACTGTTTAAATGCTGGTATTCATGGAGACCAGGAGTTACACCACCACTATTTCCATCATGCTCATGCTAATATCAAGAATAAAGTTCTCACAAAGACCAAGGCAAAACAAACATTCAAAAGTCAAAGATTGAAGCTAAAGAAGTGAGAACTACTTGAAGTATAAAAATCAAAGTTAAAAGAAGGATGAGCATGGTGTAAAAGACGTAAAGACACCAGGATGAAAGAACGTTGGTGGAAGGCAGATCATTACATTACCATATCACTCACAACAAGAACAAAGAACAAAGATACAAAAGACGTCGAAGCCTAAGAAGCAAAGAAGACGTCAAGCAACCTTGATGACCAATCCTTAGAGGGAGATTGTTGGGAACACATTTAATATGTATCAAGCATTGGTCAATATTTGTACAAGGTTGCTTAGTTTATAAGGGCTTTATGCTGGTATCAATGTCACGGCCCTATTAAAAGCCCTCTAGGTCGTGACTTAGTGTTAGTGTTGGGAATTATATTTACATAGATTTGATGATCACGGAACAAGAAGAATGAAACATGAAGAATACTGAAATGATAAGCAAAATACGCTAAGTAGATTCTGCTGCTAGGCATAAATCATACTGCTGCTAGTGTATTTTATACTACTGCTGGTACAGAGCATTCTGCTGCTAGTGCAAATGATACTACTGCTAGTGCAAACATACTGCTGCTAGTACAATTGAAGCTGCTGCTGATCAGTGAGTCATACTGCTGCTGGATAGATAAGGATGAAGAAGATATTTTGTATATGAGTCAATTATATACGGTAGATAATATCTAGATATTTGATCAGTCAACAAAGTTGTAAACAAAGATACAAGTTGTATCTTAATGACTGACATACACAAGCAAGTAGTAGATAAAGACGTATCAACTTTGTAATGATATCCTTTGTACTATAAAAAGGAGATCATACCCTTAGATAAAAAGTGTGTCTTTGTGCTTCACCATGTGTTATCTGTGAAGACACCAGAATGTTTTACAAGTGTTTAGTATGCTTAGAATTTAAACACTAAATGTGTTAAAATGTAAAACATCAACTAATGAGTGTGTGTGGGAACATCAGACACGGGGTCTGATATTGTAATGTTTATTTAGCCTCAAGGATCTTTGATCCCTGATTAGATTGTAATCGTGCTATAATTGATCACATAGCATTGGGGCTAGTTGGAATAACAAACGATGAAGTTGGAAAAACTTTGTTGTGATAATATTGTTTCTTTTATTTGAATATTCCGTCAATATTATCATCATGCTTGTCATAAGTTAATCCTAAATCAAAGTTAAACCTTGTTGTGTAAAATAAGTTTTCACAGTTGGTATCAGAGCGGGGGGCTCTGAATCTAGGAAAAGAAAAGGTTTTAGCTAAAGAAAGAAGAAAAATTTCGGATCTGGATCGGGCTGAAACTCTTACTGGAGGTTCTTGGTATATCAAGGTAGATTCTCACCGGAGGGATCTTCAATCTGAGCCTTAGGTTGCAAGATATGCATCGTTGAAAACTGCTGCAGAAACAGTTGAGGTGTGGCCGAATTTTTGGTTTTTCTTTCTTGGTTTACACACACAAAGGGGAAGAACACTCACAAAGTGGAAGAAACAGTTTTTGTGATAATATTGTTTCTTTCATTTGAATATTCCGTCAATATTATCATCATGCTTGTCATAAGTTAATCCTAGATCAAAGGCTTAACAACCTAGAGTCCATAAACGATCACAAAACTTATTGTTAGTAACCTTTAAAATAAGTTTTCACAGTTGGTATCAGAGCGGGGGGCTCTGGATCTAGGAAAAGAAAAGGTTTTAGCTAAAGAAAGAAGAAAAATTTCGGATCTGGTTCGTATTTTCGTAACTCACTGCAGGGCTGTTTTTAAAAGGAGATAACTCCTTCGTTAACCGTTGGATCGGGCTGAAAGTTTTACTGGAGGTTCTTGGTATATGAAGGTAGATTCTCACAGGAGGGATCTTCAATCTGAGCCTTAGGTTGCAAGATATGCATCGTTGAAAACTGCTACAGAAATAGTTGAGGTATGGCCGAATTTTTGGTTTTACTTTCTTGGTTTACACACACAAAGGGGAAGAACACTCACTTAGAGGGAAGAGAGTTGGGTTATGTTCTTAAAAGATTAAAGGCTTGTTTATCAATTTGTTATTGTTGAAAAAGATTATTTGTTGCTTATTTGATGTTGAAGTAGAATTTTTCAAGGTTGTGTTCTTATTATATCTTAAGGTGATTACTACACTTTAAAGATAACTTGTTCATTTGTTCAAGTGACTATGAATTGACAAACACTTAAAGGAGTTACATTGTAGTGCTCAGTGTCTTATTGGAGATGAGTTTATTGTCAAGAGACTGAGGTCTCCCTATACACGGGTATACGTTCGAAGTCAGTTTTAGTACAAGACATAAGACCCAAGATTGGTTTATAATGTTTCAGTATCAAGTCAGTAATGGTTGGTTTTTCTTCATTAATCATAAAAGCCTACAGGTTTGAAGAATCAAGAAATGGTTAACATATGGGTTTCAGGGGAAGCTTAAATGTTTAGATGTATAACCATTTATTATGTTTGTGCATCACCATAGGGGAAGTTATTGATTCTTACTACTGTTGATTAGTATTACTACTGATAGTTTATATTTTTACTGTCTCACGTTCATTTTTAGTGCGGAAAACTTAATGGAGGGTAATTTGAGACTTTGGAAGGATGAATTGGATGTGTAGTATTAGTTCGTAGTTGTAAAGATAATATTTATACATTCTCTATTTGTTGATAACAAAAAGGGGAAGAGATGTGGTGGATAGCATAAATTAAGGGGAAGACAATATGGTTACATTCATGGTGAGATTTAGTTATCTCAATTTCTCTACTTCGTCTAGGGAAATTCGTACAAGAATGTTTTTGTTTTGTAATCATCAAATAGGGGAGGATTATTGGGAATTATATTCTCATAGATTTGATGATCACAGAACAACAAGAATGAAACATGAAGAATACTGAAATGATAAGCAAAATACGCTAAGTAGATTCTGCAGCTAGGCATAAATCATACTGCTGCTAGTGTATTTTATACTACTGCTGGTACAGAGCATTTTGTTGCTAGTGCAAATGATACTACGGCTAGTGCAAACATACTGCTGCTAGTACAAATGAAGCTACTGCTGATCAGTGAGTCATACTGCTGCTGGATAGATAAGGATGAAGAAGATATTTTGTATATGAGTCAATTATATACGGTAGATAATATCTAGATATTTGATCAGTCAACAAGGTTGTAAACAAAGATACAAGTTGTATCTTAATGACTGACATACACAAGCAAGTAGTAGATAAAGACTTATCAACTTTGTAATGATCTCCTTTGTACTATAAAAAGGAGATCATACCCTTAGATAAAAAGTGTGTCTTTGTGCTTCACCATGTGTTATCTGTGAAGACAACAGAATGTTTTACAAGTGTTTAGTATGCTTAGAATTTAAACACTAAATGTGTTAAAATGTAAAACATCAAATAATGAGTGTGTGTGGGAACATCAGACATGGGGTCTGATGTTGTTATGTTTGTTTAGCCTCAAGGATCTTTGATCCCTGATTAGATTGTAATCGTGCTTTACTTGATCACATAGCATTGGGGCTAGTTGGAATAACAAACGATGAAGTTGGAAAAACCTTGTTGTGATAATATTGTTTCTTTCATTTGAATATTGCGTCAATATTATCATCATGCCTGTCATAAGTTAATCCTAGATCAAAGGCTTAACAACCTAGAGTCTATAAACGATCACAAAACTTATTGTTAGTAACCTTTAAAATAAGTTTTCACAGTTGGTATCAGAGCGGGGGGCTCTAGATCTAGGAAAAGAAAAGGTTTTAGCTAAAGAATGAAGAAAAATTTCGGATCTGGTTCGTATTTTCGTAACTCACTGCAGGGCTGTTTTCAAAAGGCGATAACTCCTTCGTTAACCGTTGGATCGGGCTGAAATTTTTACTGGAGGTTCTTGGTATATCAAGGTAGATTCTCACCGGAGGGATCTTCAATCTGAGCCTTAGGTTGCAAGATATGCATCGTTGAAAACTGCTGCAGAAACAGTTGAGGTATGGCCGAATTTTTGGTTTTTCTTTCTTGGTTTTCACACACAAAGGGGAAGAAAACTCACTCAGAGGGAAGAGAGTTGGGTTATATTCTTAAAAGATTAAAGGCTTGTTTATCAATTTATTATTGGTGAAAGAGATTATTTGTTGCTTATTTGAAGTTGAAGTAGAATTTTTCAAGGTTGTGTTCTTATTATATCTTAAGGTGATTACTACACTTTAAAGATAACTTGTTCCTTCGTTCAAGTGACTATGAACTGACAAACACTTAAAGGAGTTACATTGTAGTGCTCAGTGTCTCATTGGAGATGAGTTTATTGTCAAAAGACTGAGGTCTCCCTATACATGGGTATACGTTCGAAGTCAGTTTTAGTACAAGACATATGACACAAGATTGGTTTATAATGTTTCAGTATCAAGTCAGTAATGGTTGGTTTTTCTTCATCAATCATAAAAGCCTACAGGTTTGAAGAATCAAGAAATGGTTAACATATGGGTTTCAGGGGAAGCTTAAATGTTTAGATGTATAACCATTTATTATGTTTGTGCATCACCACAGGGGAAGTTATTGATTCTTACTACTGTTGATTAGTACTACTGATGGTTTAGATTTTTACTATCTCATGTTCATTTTTAGTGCGGAAAACTTAATGGAGGTTAATTTGAGACTTTGGAAGGATGAATTGGATGTGTAGTATTAGTTCGTAGTTGTAAAGATCATATTTATACATTCCCTATTTGTTGATAACAAAAAGGGGGAAGAGATGTGGTGGATAGCATAAATTAAGGGGAAGACAATATGGTTTCATTCATGGTAAGATTTAGTTATCTCAATTTCTCTACTTCGTCTAGGGAAATTCGTACAAGAATGTTTTTGTTTTGTAATCATCAAATAGGGGAGGATTATTGGGAATTATATTCTCATAGATTTGATGGTCACAGAACAAGAAGAATGAAACATGAAGAATACTGAAATTATTAGCAAAATACGCAAAGTAGATTCTACTGCTAGTCATAAATCATACTACTGCTAGTGTATTTTATACTACTGCTGGTACAGAGCATTCTGCTGCTAGTGCAAATGATACTACTGCTAGTGCAAACATACTGCTGCTAGTACAAATGAAGCTGCTGCTGATCAGTGAGTCATACTGCTGCTGGATAGATAAGGATGAAGAAGATATTTTGTATATGAGTCAATTATATACGGTAGATAATATCTAGATATTTGATCAGTCAACAAAGTTGTAAACAAAGATACAAGTTGTATCTTAATGACTGACATACACAAGCAAGTAGTAGATAAAGACTTATCTACTTTGTAATGATCTCCTTTGTACTATAAAAAGGAGATCATACCCTTAGATAAAAAGTGTGTCTTTGTGCTTCACCATGTGTTATCTGTGAAGACACCAGAATGTTTTATGTAGTGCTTTAGTGTGCTTAGAATTTAAACACTACATGTGTTAAAATGTAAAACATCAAATAATGACTGTGTGTGGGAACATTAGACATGGGGTCTGATGTTGTTATGTTTTTTTAGCCTCAAAGATCTTTGATCCCTGATTAGATTGTAATCGTGCTATACTTGATCACATAGCATTGGGGCTAGTTGGAATAACAAACGATGAAGTTGGAAAAACCTTGTTGTGATAATATTGTTTCTTTTATTTGAATATTCCGTCAATATTATCATCATGCTTGTCATAAGTTAATCCTAGATCAAAGTTAAACCTTGTTGTGTAAAATAAGTTTTCACAGTTGGTATCAGAGCGGGGGGCTCTGAATCTAGGAAAAGAAAAGGTTTTAGCTAAAGAAAGAAGAAAAATTTCGGATCTGGATTGGGCTGAAACTCTTACTGGAGGTTCTTGGTATATCAAGGTAGATTCTCACAGGAGGGATCTTCAATCTGAGCCTTAGGTTGCAAGATATGCATCGTTGAAAACTGCTGCAGAAACAGTTGAGGTATGGCCGAATTTTTGGTTTTTCTTTCTTGGTTTACACACACAAAGGGGAAGAACACTCACTCAGAGGGAAGAGAGTTGGGTTATGTTCTTAAAAGATTAAAGGCTTGTTTATCAATTTATTATTGGTGAAAAAGATTATTTGTTGCTTATTTGAAGTTGAAGTAGAATTTTTCAAGGTTGTGTTCTTATTATATCTTAAGGTGATTACTACACTTTAAAGATAACTTGTTCGTTCGTTCAAGTGACGATGAATTGACAAACACTTAAAGGAGTTACATTGTAGTGCTCAGTGTCTCATTGGAGATGAGTATATTATCAAGAGACTGAGGTCTCCCTATACATGGGTATACGTTCGAATTCAGTTTTAGTACAAGACATAAGACACAAGATTGGTTTATTCTGTTTCAGTATCAAGTCAGTAATGGTTGGTTTTTCTTCATCAATCATAAAAGCCTACAGGTTTGAAGAATCAAGAAATGGTTAACATATGGGTTTCACGGGAAGCTTAAATGTTTAGATGTATAACCATTTATTATGTTTGTGCATCACCACAGGGGAAGCTATTGATTATTACTACTGTCGATTAGTATTACTACTGATGGTCTAGATTTTTACTGTCTCAAATTCATTTTTAGTGCGGAAAACTTAATGGAGGGTAATTTGAGACTTTGGAAGGATGGATTGGATGTAGTATTAGTTCGTAGTTGTAAAGATAATATTTATACATTCTCTATTTGTTGATAACAAAAAGGGGAAGAGATGTGGTGGATAGCATAAATTAAGGGGAAGACAGTATGGTTTCATTCATGGTGAGATTTAGTTATCTCAATTTCTCTACTTCATCTATGGAAATTCGTACAAGAATGTTTTTGTTTTGTAATCATCGAATAGGGGAAGATTGTTGGGAATTATATTTTCATAGATTTGATGATCACAGAACAAGAAGAATGAAACATGAAGAATACTGAAATGATAGGCAAAATACGCTAAGTAGATTTTGCTGCTAGGCATAAATCATACTGCTGCTAGTGTATTTTATATTATTGCTGGTACAGTGCATTCTACTGCTAGTGCAAATGATACTACTGCTAGTGCAAACATACTTCTGCTAGTACAAATGAAGCTGCTGCTGATCAGTGACTCATACTGCTGCTGGATAGATAAGGATGAAGAAGATATTTTGTATATGAGTCAATTATATATGGTAGATAATATCTAGATAATTGATCAGTCAACAAAGTTGTAAATAAAGATACAAATTTTATCTTAATGACTGACATACACAAGCAAGTAGTAGATAAAGACTTATCAACTTTGTAATGATCTCCTTTGTACTATAAAAAGGAGATCATACCCTTAGATAAAAAGTGTGTCTTTATGCTTCACCATGTGTTATCTGTGAAGACACCAGAATGTTTTATGTAGTGCTTTAGTGTGCTTAGAATTTAAACACTAAAGGGTGTCAATATGTAAAACATCAAAAGAGTGTGTGTGGGAACATCAAACAAGGGGTCTCATGTTGTTAAATTTGTTAAGCCTCAAGGTAATCAAGGTTTTCCTTGATTCCTGTTATTGTTGTAGAGTAACCGTGCTATATTTGATCACATAGCATTGGGGCTGAGTTTAATAACAAAGAGAAAGTTTGGCAAAAACCTTGTTGTGATAGTATTGTTTCTTTCCTTGAATATTCCGTCAATATTATCATTATGCTTATCATTGTTCAACCTAGATCAAAGATTTAACAGTATAGAGCCCATAAACGATCAAGAAAACTTATAAGTGGATATTGTTCATAAGCTCTATTAAAGTTTTCAACAGTTAGTATTCTAGAAGCATTAGGAAATGTGTTGCCCTAATGCTTGCCTATAAAAAGTCATGTAATGCTACCCTTATATTTGTTGGTTTTATTCACTATGCTAAGCAAACCTTTGTTATTCATTCATGTGAATTGAATCCAACCACATTCTCTTTCTCTTCTCTCATCTCATACGTGTTAGTATACTTGTGTTATGATTATTATAGTGACCTAACAAATACTCTCTAAATAGTAAAGCCTTTAGAGTATTCAATAGTAGAACAAGTATAGTGGAAGAGAACTTTCATATTAGGTTTAGTGAATGTACACATAATCTTGTAGGTAGTGGACCAGATTGGCAATTTGATATTGATACACTAACAAGAACAATGAATTATGAGCCAGTTGTTGTAGGTACACAGTATAATGGTTTTGTAGGTACAAAAGCAACTAATAATGTAGATCAAGCTATAAAGGAGACAGAACCCATCAAAGATTACATTTTACTATAATTATGGACTGCTAATCCACCATTCTACCAAGATCCAAAGAGTTCTCAAGAAAATTGATTCAAACCTTCAAGTAATGATGAAAATAAGATTAATGAAGATCTAAGAACAAAAAGTGAATGTGATGATCAAAAGAATGAAGATAATGTGAATAGCACTAATAATGTTAATACTGCTGTGATGGAAACAGCACCAACAATGTTAATACTGCTAGGTATAGAAGTTAATGTTGTTGGTGGAAAATTAAGCATTGAACTTCCATTTGCTCCACAAATGCCTGCTTTAGAAGATACTAGCGTATTTGACTGCTCAAGTGGTGATGAAGATGATAGTGAAGTGGCTGACATGAACAATTTGGATACAACAATCCAAGTCAGTCCTACTCCAACTACAAGAATTCGTAAAGATCATCCTCTTGATAAAGTGATTAGAGATTTGTAATTAGCTACGCAAACAAGAATTTTGTCAAAGAATTTGAAGGAACATGGGTGTGTTAGTACTCTTCAACAAAGAACAAATCATAAAGACCTTCAAAACTACTTGTTTGCTTGCTTTTTATCACAAGAAGAACCCAAAAAGGTAATTTAAACATTGAAGGATTCAAGCTGGATAGAGGCTATGCAGGAAGAGCTTCTATAATTCAAGTTACAAGGAGTTTAGAATTTGGTGGAGTTACCTAATTAATGGAAAAAGGGCTATAGGAACTAAATGGGTTTTCAGGAATAAAAAGGATGAAAGGGGAATTGTAATAAGAAATAAAGTACGATTGGTTGCTCAAGGGTACACATAAGAAGAAGGGATTGACTATGATGAAGTCTTTGCCCCTATTGCAAGAATTGAAGCAATTAGGCTATTTTTAGCTTATGCCTCCCTAAAAGATTTTGCAGTATAAGAAATGGATGTAAAAAGTGCTTTTCTCTATGGGAAGATTGAAGAAAAGGTGTATGTATGTCAACCACCAGGATTTGAAGATCCAAACTTTTCAAATAGAGTATACATGGTTGAAAAAGCACTGTATGGACTACATCAAGCTCCTAGAGCTTGGTATGAAACCTTGTCAACATATCTTTTGGACAATGGGTTTTAAAGAGGAAAAATTTACAAGACCTTATTCATCTAAAGGCACAAAGATGATATTTTACTGGTCCAAGTGTATGTGGATGATATCATCTTTGGTTCAACAAAGAAGGAGCTATGCAATGCATTTGAGATGTTGATGCATGAGAAATTTTAGATGAGTTCTATGGGAGAACTTACATTCTTCTTGGGATTACAAGTGAAGCAGAAGAAGGATGGCATATTTATTAGTAATTATAAATATATTGAAATTTTAATGAAATTTAGGTTTACAAAAGTCAAGACTACAAGCACACCAATGGAAACACAAAAGCCTCTGCTCAAAGATGAAGATGGTGAAGAAGTGGATGTTCGTATGTGTAGGTTAATGATTGGTTCATTAGTCTACCATACATCTTCAAGACGTGATATCATGTTCGTAGTGTGTGCCTGTCCTCGATATCATGTCAATCCAAAGGCTTCACATCTTCATGCTGTGAAAAAGGATTTTTAGGAACTTAAAAGGTCAACCAAATTAGGACTTGGTATCCAAAAGATTCTCCTTTTGATTTGGTAGCATACACTGATAGTGATTATGCTAGAACAAGCTTGAATTCGTAGTCTAGAATAGGAGGTTGTCAATTCCTTGGATGTAGATTAATGTCATGGCAGTGCAAGAAACAGACAGTGGTTGCAAATTCCAAAACAGAAGCTGAATATGTGGCTGCTTCTGATGTGGACAAGTACTTTGGATTCAGAATCAACTACTTGATTATGGGTACAATTTTATGCATAAAAAGATCTTTATGGACAATAACAGTACTATTTACATAACTAAAAATCCTGATTTTCATTTCAAAAACAAAGCATATAGAGATCAAACATCATTTCATTAGAGATTGCAATGAAAAGAAATTGATTCAAATGGTTAAAATCCATGCTGACAAGAATGTGGCAGATTTGCTTACAAAAGCTTTTGATGTAAGCAGATTTCAATATTTGATTGATAGTATTGGAATAATAAATCTTTAAATTCTTTTATCTCGTTATGTTTTTGTAGAGTTTTGTATGAATTAGTACTGTTATTCAAGTCATTAAGAGTTTCTACTATTGGTTATACTTACTACTGTTAGGTATAATTAATATTGTGATCATTGTGAAAATTGTTATGGCTTGTGTTTTCTTGGTGTCTAGACTAACAGTTTAATTGTTTAAATCATTCAAACAATCAGTTAATTGATTTTATTCTTCAATATACTCTCTAATTACAAACCTTAAATCAATTTTATTATCCAATCTCATAACCCAACACAAATGGCGCATCTAAAGTTTGCTGATTCACACAATATTGTTGCATTCTTGTCCAAACCCATAGAATGTGATGGATTTGAACAGATAGTGAATTTTCTGAATGCACATCCTATAAGGTTTGTGTTAACTATCAATCACACTATATATGTTTCCTGTGTTGAACAGTTCTGGTCTACTGCTGTGGCTAAAACTATCAATGAGGAAGTCCAATTACATGTCGTAGTAGATGGCAAGGCAATAATTGTCACTGAATTATCTGTTAGAAGATATCTTCGACTAGCAGATGAGGAAGGTGTTGATTATTTCACAAATTCTGCTTTTTTTGAAAATCTTGCATTGATGGGGTATGAGAAAATTTCTGACAAACTAACTTTTTATAAATCATTCTTCTCCCCTTAATGGAAATTTCTAATTCATACTATTTTGCAGAGTCTAATTCCAAAGACTACTGCATGGAATGAGTATAGCATTACTATGGCATCTGCCATTATCTGGTTAGCTACAAATCAGAAGTTTAATTTTTCAAAATTAATTTTTGATAGTATGGTTACACACTTGGATAATTCGTCTGGAAAATTTTTAATGTATCCAAGGTTTTTACAAGTATTTTTGGAAAAACATTTTACTGAAAAGCCAACTCAAAAGAGAATATATATTACACCCTATCACAGTAAAAAGATTTTTGGTAATATGAGGAGAATTGGTGAAGGTTTTTCTGGTAAAGTAACACCTTTGTTTCCAACAATGGTGGTACAAAACCAACCACAAATGGGTGAAGGTTCAGCCATTCACACTGATCCCCAATACACACCCACCATTTTACAACCATCAACATCTCAACCTAAAAAGAGTCAAAAACCTAGGAATCCTACGAGAAAGTACACTGAGATACCTCAATCTAGTGCTCGTACAGAAATTGTTGTAGATGGTGCTATCCATAATGAGTTGTGTGACAGTTTGGTGAGGGCAACCACTACTGCTTCTAGCTTAGATGCAGAGCAAGATAGTGGTAACATCAATAAGACCCAATCCAAGGCAACACCTAATGAACCTAGTTCCCTAGGAGCTAGTTCAGGTGGTGGTCCCTGGTGCCAAGAAACCATAGGGGTTAGAATTGCTCAAACTAGGTTTGAGAATATATATAAACAATCCAATGATTCACTGCTCGCATGAGGTAACACACTTCGAAGTGATGAGGATATGATGAAACTCAATGAATTGATGGATTTATGTGCCAATTTACAGAAGGAGGTTCTTGACTTGAAGAAGACCACTTCCTCTCAGCACAATGAGATCACAAGTTTAAAGAATAAGGTCAAGAAACTTGAACAAAAGAAGAGGTCAAGAACTCTTGGGCTAAAGAGGTTATATAAGGTTGATAGGACTGCTAGGGTAGAATCCTCTGATGATGAAGAGATTTTGGATGAGGATGCATCCAAACAGGGGAGGATTGATGCTATTGATGCAGATGAGGAAATTACCCTGGTAAATGATGAAGTTTGTGTTGTTGAAGAAGAAGTTGATATCGTTAATACTGATAAGCTAATTATTGATGTTGCTCAAGTTAGTGTTGCCGGTGATAAAGGTAGTGCTGCTAGTGCTGCAACAACTATTAGTGCTTCTACAACAACTACTGTTGATGATATTAGTATGGCTCAAGCACTTGAAGATTTTAAAGAGCACAAAACCCAAGGAGAAAGGGGTTGTTTTCAAAGAGCTGGGAAATCTACAACAACAATATCTTCACAACAATCACAGGACAAAGGTAAAGGAATATTGATAGAACCTGTGAAGAAGAAAGATCAAATCAAGCTTGATGATGAAGTTGTTCTTAAATTACAAGCTGAATTTGATGAAGAAGAAAAAAGACTTGCAAGAGAGAAAGTTGAAAAAGAAGAAGAAGCCAATATTGCCTTGATGGGATGATGTACAGGCAAAGATTGATTCTGGTTATTAATTGGCTAAAAGACTGCAAGCATAAGAAAAAGAAGTGTTGTCTGATGTTGAAAAGGCTAAATTGTTTTTACAACTCTTAGAAAAAAAAAAAAAGCACTTTGCAGCCAATAGAGCAGAAGAGAAGAGGAATAAACCACCAACAAAAACATCGAAGGATGGAAGCTTAAAGATTTGACACATTTTAAGTTTGAGAATTCCAAGAGATGTTTGACAAATCAATGAAAAGGGTAAACACATTTGTTGACTTAAGAACAGAGCTGGTGGAAGGTAGTGAAAAGAGAGTAGGGACAGAGCTGGAACAAGAGGTCATAAAGAAGCAAAAGGTGGATGATGATCAAGAAACAACTGACCTTAAATAGCTAATGGAAATTATTCCAGATGAAGAAGAAGTAGCAATTAATGTTATTCCTTTGCAAAGTAAGCATCCACGGATTGTTGACTAGAAGATATTTAAAGAAGGAAAGAAAAGCTACTACGAAACTATAAGAGCTGATGGAAAATCTCAGATGTATACGATCTTCAGTCATATGCTAAAGAGTTTTGACAGAGAAGATTTTGAAGATCTGTGGAGATTGCTAAAAGCTTAGTATGGGTCAACAAGGCCATTGGAAGACTATGACTTGCTGTTATGGGGTGATCTGAAAACCATGTTTGAACCACATGTAGAGGATGAAATATGGAAGGCTCAGCAAGGATATAAAGTATTGAACTGGAAGTTATATGACTCATGTGGAGTTCATTCCTTGATGATGCAGTCTATGCAGGTCTACATGTTGGTGGAGAAGAAGTAACCCCTTACACGACCTACACTTTCAATGATGTTGGAAACGAAGCTTCAACTTGAATATGACAGTGAAATGGCTAATCAGCTTCTTTGGTTCAGCCTAAAACAACTTAAGGAGTAAAGAAGTGTTTTGAAGCATCCTCCTAGTGTTTATTAAGCATTGACTGAAGAAACTTGATGATTTTGAAGAAGAATATCAAGTTTAAGGGAGGATTGTTGGGATTAAAAGCCTTCTTGATGTTGTTTGATCAACGGCTGCTCATATTGGTGTTACTGCTGCTAAATGAAGTTAGTGCCGCTGAGGAACTTCAATGAATATATGCTAAGTGAAGTTACAATAGCCAGTGCAAAGTTAAGACTGCTAGTACAAACTTAGTGTTGTTCAAAGTTAAGACTGCCAGTGCAAAGTTAGTGTTGTTAGTGTAAGTTAGTACTGTTATGCATTTTGTTAGTACTGCTTATGAGATATGTATTAGATGTTTATAGAAAATATTTGATATACTTAGGAAAGTATTGTAAGCCGAGTAGGACTCCTTGGTGTATAAAAGGAGGTCTTAGGGCATAGAGTTAGATGCATCAAAAACATATAATTCGTAGCTTCATGGTCTTTGTAACCCTAATACTTTGAGAGTATTCGTATTATTATCATTAATAATATTGGAGCTTATTCATTGAATTGTGTGTTCATAGCTTTACTGTCACAACTCGTAATTTCAGGTCATTTTCCGAACCTCGACAATTTACTATTCATGAGTTACTATTCATCATTCATTATTCACTGATCACTATTCATCATTTCACTATTCATCATTTTTGAAGTCAGTTTGAGAATTTGAGAAGTCGTCAAAATTTTTACTATTCATGTGACACTATTCATTCCCGGAGGGAAATTACTATTCATAGGCATCATTCATCATGTCGTAAACTTGGTTTACGGGTACTCAGATGCGCGTAACCAGTTAGGTTTAGCTGCGTATTCATGCATCATCAGATAAGGCACATTATACAGACTAGAGTAGTCTGCATATCATCAGTTACATCATTATCATATCAGTTCATGCATGTGTTTGTGTGATTTTCATTAACGTATGCTTAATTGTTTAATTAACGTTACCACTCAGTCATTTCTACTAACATTATACCCAATACTCCCGACTATGATCCTAACACATTTTCAAACTAATTTTAATGATATAGAGATTATATTATTACTTTACCCGGTGTTTCTAAACCAATTGCTATATTTTACGTTAGGAGCTTATAACTCCGTCAGTTTGCGATATTTCAACCCGATTATCATTCTAACACCCGATTCATGCAAGGAATAACATTTTACAATTTTTACAACTTCGTCGTACTTTATTTCACCTCGTCAAGATTTATTTCTAGTTAACTCAGTACCCGATAACACCTAATGTATACACTAAACTAACTAACACATACAATAACTAGACAAGAGTTTTAATTAGACATCAAATCCATCCTTTTTCTCCACCATGTGCCGCCCCCCATGAGCCACCCTAAACAATAAGGTCACTTGATTACAAGTACTCTTCATTCTACAATTCACTAGCAAAATACACTACATATTCACTCTTTTCTCTTCTCTTTGGATCGGCCAACCAAGAACACCAACACCAATCCATCATTTTTTGAAGATCAAGTGCATATCAAGTCTCATTTTCATCCCTAGTTAGGATTTTGAAATAAAAATCCCTAGGTTTCTTGCACATTTTCATCCAAATTATCTCAAATCGTCAAGTAAGTTTCAAGAACACATTTTGATCATCCTATATTTTCATTGGATTCATATGTTTATATATTTTCAAGTTATACTAGTTATTCATGCAACATATTTATGTTTTAGATACTAGTTTGCACATAAACTATCTTTAACACTAGATCTATAAGATTCACTAGTGATCTCATGAAATCCACCAAGTTTGGTTATTTTTAGGACCCCATGACACCCTAAGAAGGTGTATGGTAGGATTTGCGAACTTGTGGAGTTGATTTGAAGTGGTATGATCAAGTTTAGAACCAAGAAAATGAGTTTTAACAAGTATAGATAAGGTTCTGTCCAAAAACGTGTAAACTGGAAAACTCAGAAACTTTTGAACTATTTTGGCCTTCATATTCAGAAAGTTCTTTCAAAAACAAAACCGTGGCCGCAAGAATCACTAAAAACCGACTTATAACGAAGGAGATATGATTTTTCAAAGTTAGACGACGAAAACTAATTTTCTGAAAATTTAGTTGCTGATCGCCGAGATTCAAAGGACAAAACGAGGCATTAGACTTGATCCAGACTACCCGACCTACTGAGATTATGTTAGTTCATGTTTATACGAAGCCGTGGATGTAAAGAACGTAGAAAACAAGCTTATAACGACCGAGATATACACGTTTGAAGCCCGACGTACCATGTTTATTTTGACAGCCACTAATAGAATGTGTTTTAAGTATAAAAACTAGTGTTTTTGCGAGACATAACATTGATAGCCGATTTTCTAATTGATCGAGGCGTGTACAATCGAAAGTTAAATGAAACGACATTAACACATTGTTACAAGGTTTTCAAAAACGTCGAGTTTGACCACTAACACTTAACGTGCAATATTTCACGACTAGTTTTACGAAGCCATTTTGGACATATTTTCACAAGTTAAGGAAAATGTTAAATTGCGATGAAAACATTATATTTTGCCGATAGAACACCAAACGAGGATCGTAGAGTACAGTTTCAACATATTTATACGAAAAGTAGTTTATAACTTAACGAGACGTCAAAAGTGTATTTTTCGTCGATAAACGTTATTTTCAAAACTAACAAGTGGTATCGTTAACATACGTATTTGCATGTGTTGCATTGTATCATTGCTTACATTGGATCATATCATTCATAATAGGTCGCGTTTAGAGACCGAGATTTATTTCATCACATCCATCATTGTCATTGTTGCTATATCATATCAGGTGAGTTTTCATTGGCCCGTTTTAAATTGTTTATTGATTTCTAAACTCTCGGGGGAGAATACATTGCACCATTTTTATATGCGGTCCAAAGTATCCAAACTCATTACATTGCTTAAGTTACATCATTACCCAGATTTAAAGTCCCCTTTATTATCATGAACCGTTAATTGTTAGCAAGTGATAGTGAGTGAATAGATCTATTGAGGGTGACTCCTCCGTTCGGGTTGGTAGCGCCAACTTGTCAAACGAACGCATTTCATTTCTGTCATATTAGAGTGATTGGCAAACACTCAGTTGGGGCATTTCATTCAGTCTAACTTCGGGGTCATGAGCTTAAGAGCTAATGTATCATTTTTATTTGGCATGGTTTTGTCATACACTTTATACTTGTGGTATCCGTACAAAATTTCATTTAAATAAACCTATGCTCTCACCAACATTTTTGTTGACCATTTTTAGCAATGTATTTTCAGGTAATTAAGGTATCGCATGTTGGTTTGCATAAGGACATATCATGGAGTCGCGGAGTCGACGCGTCTCACTTTATATTTTATGCACTTATCCATCGTTTGAATTGTATGAACTTGTTTTCTGAAAACTTGTTTCACCTTTTGGGACCTAGCTTTGTAACTCTGAATGTTTTAATTAATCAAACGATGTAATTTCTAAACGACACTTTAGGTCGTTCAATATAACTGCAACTTTGGTGCTATGACCAGTCATGCCCTCGAATGCTTCATTCCGCTGCAAGTCATGAAATTTGGGGGTGTGACATTTACTCTTTCATTAACAATTCTTGTTAATATTAAAGATTAGATTCCGCCTAATGTTTAATACATTCAAACACAGTTTCTACTATAGCTGTGTTAGATTTATCTAATATAACTAAACCTTTTTACAAGCTAAGGAATTCGATCTAATTAAACTGGGATCAACAGGACTTAAGAATGCCACTAGTCTCATCCTTGGTAGCTAGAAAGAAAACCCATGTAAACATATTGAAATCATCTGTGACAACTAGGCAATACATTTTTTTCATTAGGCTTTTTACAAATGTTGGACCAAACAAGTCCATATGCAACAAATGTGTTGGGTTTTATAATATGTTGATAAGTACAAAACATAGAAGAATGAAGCAATACGAAACTACAAGGGCTTAAATGATTATGATTAAAGTTAGTAGTCTTTGTAAACCCTAGGTGTCTCTATTATATAAAGAGATACAGGGTCTTAGGTTTTAGTGTGCACAGAAAATGTAGTCGACTAATAAAGTGTGTGTGTGTCTAGGTGTATGTTTCTGTAGGAAATGCCTAGGGTTTGTCTTTTGTTTAGCCTCAAGGTAATCAAGGTTTTCTTTGATCCGTGTTATTGTTAAGTAACCGTACTACAATTGATCAAGTAGTATTATGGCTTATTGTGTTTGTAATTGTATTGTTATAGTGAAGATGATGATGAAGAAAACATTGTTTCAATAACAATTGTTGTTTGATTAATTCCGCTGCATATTGTTGTCTTTGTAATTGTTATCCCTAGATGAGATCTAGCAAATCTCGAGTTCTATACGATTCTACAGGTGGTATCCATAGACCAATTTTTGGGAATTAATGTCTTCAAAGTTAGTACTGCCAAGCCAAGACTTAAGACTGTTCAAGGTTAACACTGCCAGTACTAACCAGTTAGTACTGCCAGAGTACTAACTTAAGACTGCTGAAGTACTTACTACTACTGAAGGAAGATACTTCTGCTAAGAAGATAAAGACGTGTGAAGTGATATGTATAAAGTTATTCTGTGTATATTCTATTTAGATAGAAAGATACGTACATGATTAATAGTTTAGAAGATTTGTAGTAATCTTGTAAAGGACTCTTTGTGTATGAAAGGAGGTCCTAGGTTAAGGTGATATGTACGTCTTTTTTATATAGTTTCAAGGTTGTAAACCCTAGTACTACATAGATTACTCATATTATTGATATAATAATATTGGAGATTTTTGGTAATATCATTGTTCATACAAAGTTTACTGTTTCATTAATATTGTTAAAATTCTTTGAAGTATTAAAGAGTAGATTCCGCATACTCTTTAGTATTCACAAGGTTTCTAATACAAGCTCATGTGTTTAGGATCGACAAGTGGTATCAGAGCTTAGGTTCTAAAACTTTGATCTAGAAGAAACAAACAAGAAGAAACAAGGAAGAGATGGATCTAGAAACTACTCAAACCTCTACTAGTGCATAATTGCCCATTCTCAAACAGGGTGATTATGATATGTGGAGGCTCATGATTGAGCAATACTTTCAGGTACAAGACTATGCTTTATGGGATGTCATAGAGAATGGAAACTCATTCAAACCAGTACCTAAAGAAACAATAGTCGAAGGTGTCATAACTACTGTAATACCAGGTCCTGTAACTGCTAAAGAAAGGACTCAAAAGAAGAATGATGTGAAGGAAAGAAGTATGCTACTAATGGCACTTCCCAATGAACATCTGATGACCTTCAATCAGTACAAGGATGCTAAGACCTTGTTTGCTGCTATAGCAGCAAGATTTGGAGGCAATGAAGCTACAAAGAAGACTCAACAGACTCTTCTAAAACATATGTATGAGAACTTTGGTGCTCTAAGCACAGAGTATCTTGATTCTATCTTTAACATACTTTAGAAGATTGTAAGTCAACTGGCTATCTTAGGAGAAAGTATTTCACAAGAAGATCCCAATTTGAAGGTTTTGAGAAGTCTGCCTTCTGAGTGGAATACTCATTTTGTGGTATGAAGGAATAAACCTGATCTAGAAACAATGAGCTTTGATGATCTTTACAACAATTTCAAGACTGGTGAACAAGAAGTTAAGAGAATTGCAAGATCAAGTTCAATCACAAGCTCTCAAAACATGGCGTTTGTGTCATCTCCTAGCACTAGCAGTACTGATGAAGTTAATACTACTTATGGGGTTAGTACTGCTAGCACTCAAGTTAGTACTGCTGGCACTCAAGCTACTACTACTATTGTATATGCATTTTTGATCAATCAAACAAATGGGTCTCAGCTTGTACATGAAGACCTTGAACAAAACCATGAAGATGACTTAGAAGAAATGGATTTGAAGTGGCAATTAGCATTGTTGAGTATGAGCGAAAAAATGTTTTTCCAGAAGACTGGTAAAAAGATCACTATCAATGGGAGTGACACAGCTGGACATGACAAGTCCAAGGTAGAGTGTTACAACTGTCACAAGTTGGGACACTTTGCAAGGGAGTGCAGAGGAACTAGGAATCTAGATAGCCGAAACAGGAATCAAGAAAGCAAAGGATCTAGGAACCAAAAAGGCAATAGAAGGAATGTGAATATAGAAGAAACTTCTTCCAAAGCTATGGTGGCTATTGATGGGCTTGGTTTTGACTGGAGCTATATTGCAGAAGATGAGGTCCCTCCAAACATGGCTCTTATGGCTCTTTCAGACTATGAGGTATACACTAACAAAACTTGTTCAAAAACTTGTTTAAAAACTTTGAAACTCTTAAAACTCAGTATGATGATTTAAGAATAGAGTTTAAACAATCTGAGTTTAATTTAGCTAATTAAAAAAGAGGGTTAGCAATTGTAGAAGAGCAAACTGTCTTAAAAATGAGTTAGAAAAGCTTAAGCTAGAAAAAGAAAGTATTCAAGTTGATATAGAGAGATTTGAACATTCATTTAAAAGTGTAGAAAGGATCATACAAAGTCAAGTTATTGACAAACTCAAGAAAGGTGTAGGATATAATGTTGTTTCACCTCCCTATACAGGGTTATTTGCACCCCCAAAACTTGATTTGCCTGAGATTGAAAGCTATGGACCTAAGACTAGTCAGAGTGTTAGTGAAGTTAATTCTAATGAGGTTAGGGGATCTTCTGATACCTCGATGGTGTCAGATGATAAGTTAGAGAAGAAAACTGCTTTTCCTGATATTGCTAAGATAGAAGTTGTTAGACCAATACAACAAGAAAAACTAGTTAGGAAACCAGTTAAGTATGCTGAAATATACAGGTCACAAGGCCCTAGGGGAAACCAAAGAAACTGGAATAATCAAAGGTCCTAATAGCTAGGAAGTGATTTTGTGATGTACAATAAAGCTTGTATCGTTTGTGGACGTTTTGACCATGTGCAGGCTGGCTGCAATTAACATCAAAGGGAAAGGATGGTATCTGGGAATACAAGGGTATCTGGGAATACTTATACAAGGGTGAATTACAATTATTTTGCTAAAAAGACTTACCCTAGTGCTCACAGACACATGGCTCCAAGAGCAGTTTTAAAGAAAATTAGCCTAAGACCACTTAATACTGTTAGGCCTGTTAATACTGCTCATCCCAAAACTATAGTTTATTGTGCTAGACCAATGTCACATTTTTATAAATCAGCACAACCAACTGTAAAGAGGCCCTTTCAAAACAATACATCATTAACTAACAAAATCTTCAGTAAAAAAGTTAATACTGCTAGGCCAGTAGTTAAAACTTCTTGGCAAAATTCAGTAGTAGTAAATGCTGTTAGGGCTAATGGGAATGATGTTGTTAAGGCCTCAGCATGTTGGGTTTGGAGACCTACCAAACTTGATAGTGCATCAATTAATTTGAAGAAACATAATTATATTGCTGCACGAGGCAGATCCAAGTCAGTAATGACTTGGATCCCCACAGGAAACTAATTTCCTTATTTTTATGTGCAGGGTCATTCACAACAAGAAGATCAGGGATATGTTAATAGTGGATGTTCCAGGCACATGACAGGGAACATGTCCTATCTCTCAGATTTTAAGGAATTTGATAGAGGATATGTTGCCTTTGGGGGAGGTGTCAGAGGAGGAAGAATTACTGTTAAAGAAATGATTTATTCGTTCAAAACCCTAAGTGCTATCTATATAATCTCAATTGGTTTTTCCAAACATGTATACTCTCATAAACGCACATAACCCGACACTCTAATCAAACTTTTATTTATCTTAATGGCCAATTTGGAATTTTGTGATAAACACAACACGGTCTCCTACTTGTAGACCAGAGGGAAGTCAAGGCTTTCATTAGATAGTAGATTTTCTCAATGCTAGTCACATAATGTATGCACTTACAGAGAATCCTACTATCTATGTTTCTCTACTCAAACAGTTTTGGCAGACTGCTACTGTAACACCCCCAACTCGATATATGGTAGCGGACTGAGTTCGGGGTGCTACGTGAGGGGTAAGTCAGTCATAATCACAGAAAACGATCTCATAACAAGATTTTTTTACAAAACATATCATTTGAATACAAAACTTAATGTTTAGAGTCTAAAAGACTAATATCACAAGTAGCAGCGAAAAATAAAGATAGCTTGCAGCGGAATAGTAAAGATAGTTTGCGGCAGAATAAAAGACACAGTTTTAAAAGACTATTCGAATGATAAAGATAGTAAGGGTAAAAGTAAATCCCAATGATATCCATCTTCAACCTTCAGCCACTCTTGGTGCTCAGATCATGCATCAATTACCTGAGATAAACATGCTAAAAAGTCAACACAAAGGTTGAGTGTAATCCATAGGTTTAGTAAACAATAGTTGGGCACAAGATTTTTAGTCTGGAAGATATAAGTAACAAATACAAATATCGGGTAAGCGTCACATAATCATTCATTCTCTTTACTTTCTAAGCTCATGACACACAAAGCGTTAACCAGCACCAGTAACCCTGGTGTAAGTCGACAGTAACCAAGGAATTTCATAATACAATAGTTGCCCCCAAAGCTAGGTATTTTTCCAGATACCTAGTTAACTCAATTGTAGTACATCACATGCTGACCGACCTTAGTCAACATGGCGGGATGGTCAAATCCTATAGGCCTATAAACTACAATCTCGCTCACTCGCAAGTGATTAATGGTTCATGATCGAGGGACTTGCTTTTGGCAAGGAAGGTACTTAGCATTATCGCATCAGTCATGAATAGCATACCAATAAACAATTGTGCTCATAAAAATATGTAAGTAGCATGTATCTCCCTCATGGGTTTATAAATAATTTAGAAATAAAAGTGGGGTTATGAATCACACCTTAGTAGTAGTGAAATGAGATATGACAATATGATCAAATGGGGTAGCACGACAAGTGAAACTCAGCACAACCTAATATATGAATAATATGTCTCAACAATAACCTTAAAGTGATTTTATAAAACAATACTCATATTTGAAATGAAAATGTTTTATTTCAATGGCGTTTGAGTTAAATAAAGTTTAAGACTCGTGTGGATACGAGATGTTAGAATAATAAAGTCGGCAAACACAAACGGATACGAAGAAAGAATAATGAAGAGAAAAGATGAATTAAAATTAAGAAAAGAATAATAAAGAAAAACAAACAGAAAACATCAATTGATTGTTTCGGTGTTTTACCCTTTTCCCCAAAATAATGGATGAATTATCAAAATTTTGGAAGAAATTATATAAGTATCGAAAAGGTTTTTAAGATATTTGACTAATCGTAAATGATTAAATTATAAAAGGTTTTTCTCAAAATTTGGGCATGATGCGCCCGTTTATAAAACATTTCCAAGTCGTTACGATTTTTGAATACAAGTTTTATTACCTCATTTTACAAATTAAATATATACAATTGGACACTATCATTCACGTATATATTAGTTATTAAGTTTATCGACTATTTTTTTTATGTTCGGGTCCAAATATGTTAAGCTCTTATGAGTCTAACATACTCTTATGTCTCATTTACCAAAATCGTCCATAAGCTCATTGGCTAATATCGTAAATCCAATAACGTCCAATTTTATTCAAGCATAGGAAATATTAGGTAACCATGTCCAATGTCCAAATTATATTTCATGTTTTCCAATTTAAATAACCGAAACACCATATTGAATAATGAATAATAAATAAATGATAAAATAAATAAATAAAAGATATAATGGCCCAAGTGTATTGGGCTTTGTCGCAATACTCAACTCACACTTTTAGGCTTTCCTTGGGCTTTCGGGCCCAAGTTATTAACACTAACCCGAGGTTTTCAAACCTCAAGTCTTACATGGTCGAGAGTCACTTGAGTCTCGACTAACTCATTCCAACTAGTCGTGGCCCTTTTGGGTCAAGACTTATACCATTTGACCTAATCAACAAATAAACCTTGGTCGTGAGTCATTGAGTCACGACTCGAGTTTATTCGAGCCAAAGGCTCTTGGTTTTAGCAATAAAACCAAGCCACATCCAAACATCAACATAACATAATCATCAAGGCTAAGTCGTGACTCATTTGAGTCACGGATCGAATCTTTCCTGAGCCAAAGGCTCTCGGATATCACATAACACAAATCAAAATCAAACATCTCAACAGAATACGACCACCAAGGCTATGCCGTAACTCATTTGAGTCACGGCTCAAGCCAACTCGAGCCAATAGGCTCTAGGATCACTCAACAGTACAATCTAAATCCAAACCAACTCCGAATCTCAACACGGCACAACCATGTGGCCACACCGTGACTCATTTGAGTCACGGTTCGAACCCTAATCGAGATATAGGCTCCTGTTATCGCAGTTACAACACAACCAATATACAAATCAAATCCAAAACCGAGCACAACAAATCCAAATCAAAATTCAACAAATCTAGATCTTATCAAATACAACCAAATCGAATCAAATATAACTAAAACTAAAACTGTCTAAATCCTAACCCAAATCCTAACACACGCTGTGACTCATTGAGTCACAGTTAAAGCTTCATACGAGCAACGGGGCTCTTCGGCTTCAACCACCTGGACCAAATCGAGACAAAAGAATCCAATCCAGGCTACAACAAATAGATAATAAATTAGAAACGAAAGAAATAATAAAGAAAAACGACTCACCCTGAGTCAACGCGAGTTGACTCAGTGAGTCACCCCAATTCGGAAAGAGTTAAGGGTTTTCACGGCAAAACAAGTTAGATCCACACGGTTTAGGTTAAATTTAAAAGGTTTTAACACGTTTTATTTAATAAAAATGATATATAAAAATTAGGGTTAGAATAAAAGTGATGAAAAGGAATGATCTAGGGCGTGTAGGTTACCTATTCGTAGAGAGGAGGTGGTGGGGAAGCCTCGGCGAGTTGGTGGTGGCTGGCAGTCACGGCAGTGGTGCTAAATGGGCTCGGATCGAGCTCAAACTTTCTAGATCAGATGTAGGCCTCGAGATCTATCGATTGTTGTAGGTTTGGGTTTCGCCGGAAAATTTTCCAACGACGGTGGTTGCCAGTGGCGGAGGTGGATGCCGAAATTATGGCCGAAAGGGGGTCGGAGTGAGAGAGAGAATATGTGAGAGTGTGTGTGTTGTAAATGAATAAAATAAAAATAAAAATTCGGCCTTTTATACCTAAGCAGGGGTTAAACCTGGTCAAATCAAAGTGTAGGGGGCGCGGGGTAAATTTTTGGGCGGGGGTATAAACTGTCAAGTTGGTAATACTTTTGCCATAATCACTGTGGGACCCATTTGACGTACCAAACGGACTCAAAAAATTATGAAACTTGAGCCATTGTTCCCGAAATAATTTTTCTGATAAAAACGAGTATAAATATGCATAACTTTCCCGAAATCAATTTATTTGGCAAATTCGATTCGTTTTGTGTTTTCTAATTTGTGCTGATGTAATAAGGGACTAAGGTTCACCTTTCTCAAGATATCTCACGTTTTTCAAGTTTAGAAAAAGTTCAACTGCTAAGGTGATGCAAAAATAAATATTTGGCTAGTAAAAATTGTTTGGAAAATTACCGGGTGTTACAGCACATACATCATATTGGTAAATCCGTCTTGGATTTCAGTTTAACTTATCAGTTCTGGTGTCAAAGAGGTGAGGGTACTTGCTCTTGAACTCGTCCTCTCGTTCCCAAGTGAATTCGGGTCCTCTCTTGGAATTCTAGCGAACTTTCACAATGGAAATTTGGCTCCTATTTAGTCGTTTGATCTCACGCTCCATATTCTCTACGGGCTCCTCAATAAAGTTCAGTTGCTCATCAACTTGAATCTCATCAAGTGGGATTACAACTGTCTCATCGGATAAATATTTCTTCAAATTTGGCACGTGAAAGGTGGGGTGTACTCTACTAAGCTCAGGAGGCAATTCCAGCCTGTAGGCAGCAGGGCCAACCCTGTTCAGAATCTTGAACGATCCAATGTACTTCGGGTTCAGCTTTCCTCGTTTGCCAAACCATATCAAGCCTTTCCACGGTGAGACTTTCAGCATAACTTTCTCTCCAACTTGAATCTCTAGCAATTTACGTCACACATCCGTGTAACTATTCTGACGATCTCTCGCGATTTTCAATCAGTTATTAATTTGCACAATCTTTTCTGTAGTCTCACGAACGATCTCTAGCCCAATGAGCTGAGCTTCTCCTACCTCAGCCCAACAAATGGGTGACCGGCATTTTCGACCATACAATGCCTCAAACGGTGCAGCCTTAATGCTTGCATTATAACTGTGTTGTTGTACGAAAACTCAGTCAAAGGCAAATAGGTATCCCACCCATTTCCAAAATCAATCACGCAGGCTTGGAGCATATCTTCCAAAGTCTGAATCTTCCTTTCACTCTGGCCATCTGTTTACGGGTGATAGGCAGTACTCATGTCGAGGTTCGTGCCAAAGGCATCTTGAAGCGATTGCCAAAAGTTTGAAGTGAACCTGCTGTCTCTATCAGAGATGATAGATATTGGGGCTCCATGCCTCGATACTATTTCTGATGAAGCGAAAAGTGTACCGCTTTTAGGGTGTCATTTAAGCCCTAAATCATATTTATTTGATCAAATATTGCCCTAAATCGTTCCTTTTGTCATTTTAGGTACTTTGGAGAAGAAATCTGGAAAAGGAAGCATTTTGGACGTTTTTGGAGCATAAAAGTGAAGAAAACGACAAAGTCTCTAAATCTGCTGGAATAGTACCTGTGACGGCGTCAAGCCCCAGTGTGACGCCGTCAATCCTTGATAAGCCAGAGAGGATTTTGGAAGATTAAAGGGGGACGGCGTCAAAAAGGCCATCAAGAAACCCTAACCGCGGCGAAGTGACGGCGTCAGGACTCAACCTGACGATGTCAGAAGCCATTGAGTGATGACGTCAGAATGACAACTTGCACAAGAAGAAACCCTAGTAAAACCGTCACATGCTGATCAAGACAATCACAACTTACGCGCGGAGTAGCTGTCACTATTTTGGCCATAAAATATTCATACGAACTCGGATTTGGGTGATTCAAAAGGCCACGCGAAGAGGACGAAAAGATCTACAATTTGGTGAAAATGGGAAGTTGACGCCGTCACTTGTACGAGCTGACGCCGTCAAGCCTTGTCGACAGAAATATTGCCTATAAATATAACATCATAACTTCACTTTTTGTAAGCCCTAAACCCTAAGTCCGATTCTAGGGTTTAGGTAGGTGTTTTTCCAGCAACTTAGAAGGTCTTAATCACTCCATAAACATCTTGTAATGGTGTGTTGATTCTATCTTAATTATGTCTTCCATTATTATTGTTGCTTGTTCTTCATTGATTATGTTTTACTAAATCACCTAGTGTTTACCTATGATTGTGTGAAACTTGTGTATAACTAATTAGATCTTATAGATTTCTTGTTGATGTGTGTGTCCATCTCCATCAATTAGGGCGTGACAACTTCAATAGATCTAGTTGGTTTAGTTTATAATTCTTGCTTCCTATTGTTTCTTGTTTTGATTGGGTGATATCGATTTTAGGCTTAAGAAAACTGGCTAACCTCCTATACGGTAACTTGCTTGAACGTCTTAAGAAACATGAACCAATGCGTACTAAGGTTTTTATGGTTGTATTTAATGCATGAGCGAATTCTAGTGATCCCATGTTAGGAGCTTCTTAGCCGGCTCGACATAGGAGTGAAGTAGGAGCTTATAGAGTTTGGGAAGTACGTACGCTACCCCACGATTGGTATTAAGGAATACAACCCGTCAATTAAAACAAGGTGTGACAATTCAATAGGTAGAATTGGATAGCTAGCAAGGAGTAACATATCATAGGTAGACATGCTTCACTTCCCTTGTAAGAACCCTAGTTTACTTTCCTGCACATTAGTTTAATTAGTAGCTTTTGGGTTAGTTAATTAGCAACTAATTCCGCCCACTCCTTCAAACCAGAGATTTTACTTGCTTTTCATAAAATATAAAAATACAAAAAGAATCATCCGTCACCTCTAGACCTAGTAGATAAATTTCAATCCTAACGAACACTATTCTTTGAGTTGAACGATCAATCCCCCGGTACTTGCCACTTCACTATACTACATCGGTCAGGTATACTGCCTGGTGGGGATTGCAAACTTCTCAAGATCCCTTGAGAGGTAAAACCTGTTGTAAGGTCGCAAAACCACGCATCAATTTCCTTCACGTAAAGTCTCGTCAACTTATCTTTATTGTAGTTCTCTTTAATGGGTAGAAAATGTGTTGATTTCGTTAATCGATCGACTATAACCCAGATAGCGTCGAAGCCAATTGTAGTCATTGGAAGTTTGGTGACAAAGTCCATAGTAATCCTCTCCCATTTCCATTCAGGAATCTCAGGCTGTTGTAGAAGACCAGACGGTTTTTGATGTTCGGCCTTAACTTTCGCACACGTCAAACATCTGCGAACATAATTGTCGACTTCGGCCTTCATGTTTAGCCACCAATATAACTCATTGAGATCGTGATACATTTTGTTACATCCTGGGTGTATATAGTACTTTGACTTATGAGACTCATGCATGATTAAGTTTTGCAGTCCTCCATAACGCGGCACCTAACTTCTTCCTTTAAAATACATGGTTCCATCTGAACGATTCTCAAACTTCTTCTGTATCATTCCATAAAGATTCTCACTCTGGAAATCCTCTTGTTTCACGCCTTCTTCTTGAGCATGGAGAATTTGAGCGGGAAAGTTCAAATTGATGGTCATAACTAAAGCTCGAACTCATAGCGGCTTCAACTGTTCCTTACGGCTCAAGGCATCGGCTACGGCGTTCGCCTTTCCCGGATGGTATCTGATTTCACAGTCATAGTTACTTAGAGTTCCCAACCATCGTCATTGCCTCATAGTCAGCTCATTCTGTTCTAAAATATGCTGAAGACTCTTGTGATCAGTGAAGACAACACACTTTGTTCCGTATAGGTAGTGCCTCCATATCTTGAGTGCAAAAACTACTGCTCCTAACACCAAATCATGTCTGGTATAATTCTCTTCATGAGTCTTATGTTTTCGGGAAGCATAAGGTATGACCTTCCCTTGGTGCATCAAAACTGTTCCTAACCCGTGATATGATGCATCACAATAAACCATAAAATCTTCCACTCCATCTGGCAATGCCAAAATCGGTGCACTGCACAATTTTTGCTTCTGGGTTTGAAATGCTTCTTCTCCATCCTTTCCCCATTCATACTTCTTATCCTTCTGAGTCAATGTAGTCAATGGCTTAGCTATTTTGGAGAATCCCTCGATGAATCTCCGGTAATACCCGGCCAATCCAAGAAATTGTCAAATTTCTGTAGCATTAGAAGGCTTTGGCCAATTCTAAATAGCTTCAATCTTTGCGGGATCCATACACAACCCTTTGTTGTCAATCACATGACCAAGAAATTGTACTTTGCGAATCCAAAATTTACACTTAGAGAATTTTGTGTACAATTGCTCTTCCTTGAGCAACTTAAGAATCATCGTCAGGTGTTGCTTGTGCTCTTCTTCACTCTTGGAGTAGATCAAGATGTTGTCGATGAAGACTATGAAAAACTTGTCCAAATATGGTTTAAACAATCGGTTCATGAGGTCCATGAATACAGCCGGTGCGTTTGTCAAACCAAAGGGCATCACTCGAAACTGATAGTGGCCATAGCGAGTCCGGAACACCATCTTGGGAATATCCTCTTTCCGGACTCCAAGTTTTTGATAACCTGACCGCAAATATATTTTAGAGTAGTAATCTGATCCTTGCAGCTAGTCGAACAAATCGTCAATCCTAGGTAACGGGTAGCGATTCTTCACCGTTAGCTTGTTCAACTGACGGTAGTCAATGCACATTCTAAATGATCCGTCCTTCTTCTTCACAAATAACACAGGTGCTGCCCAAGGTGATGAACTAGGTCGAATAAACCCGTTATCCAACAACTCCTGTAACTGTTTAGACAGTTCTTGCATTTCTGTCGGAGCAAGTCGATACGGTGCACGTGCCACAGGTGCAGCTCCCGGAACTAGGTCAATCAGAAATTTCACTTATCGAACTGGTGGAAGGCCAGGCAGATCTTCAGAAATACCTCAGGAAAATCACGCACAATCAGGACATCCTCGAGTCGCTTCTCTCCAGACAATTTCTTGGACACATGTGCTAGGAATGCATGACAGCCTTTCTCGATATACTTTAGGGTCTTAATGCAGGAGATAATACTCAAACAGGTTTCGCTACGGTCACCGCGAACAACCAAGGTTTTGTCATCGAGAGGGATATGAACAACTCCTTCGCTGCAAATAATACTGGCTTGATGTTTGGACAACCAATCCATACCCACCACTACGTCAAAGCTTTCGAGTTCGTTGGGCATAAGGTCGATGCTAAACGGGTGATCTAGAAGGTTTAGATTACAATCTCGGATTGCAGTGCCGGTGTTAACAAAGTTGCCATTAGCTAGTTCAATACTATAGCTGGTGTATAGGGAGTTAGGGGTGAGGTTAAGTAGTGGCGAAATTGTAGAAGATACAAAACTCATATTGTCACTAGAATCGAATAAGACTTTAACACGAAGGTTGTTGAGTAGGAACCTGTTGTTGCTCTCCATTGCCCATCACATATTTTCTTCCATGAGCGCCTTCAGTTCTTCGTCCAGTGTTCTTTAGGCAATTACTCTTGTAGTGTCCACGCTCCCCACATCCAAAATAGGTTACAACTGGCTGTGCATTACTCCCAGTAGCCACAGCTTTTCCCTTACAATTCTTAGCAACATGCCCAACCTTGTAGCATTTTTGACACTTAACAGTGCATGGTCCAGGGTGATGTTGGTTACACTTATCACAGAACGGGTGATTCCCAGCTATCCTCTAGCTTGTGCTGGTGCAGCCACGTATGCCCTGACAGCCTCTTATCGTCTGTTCTGCTGGTAGTGATGATTGTTGTTACGGTACTGGTTGTTGTTGTTGTTGTGGTGATGGTTATGGGGAGGGTGATTGTTGTAGTTGCGGTTGTTGTAGTTGTTGTAGTTGTAGCTCCTCCTGTTGTCCTCCCACTTCCTTTTGTGATCATAGTTGTTACCTTTATGAACAGTGCCATTCTTAACCACCTGATCCATCAGTCGTTCAGATATACGTATTGCATCATCCAAAGTCTGAGATTTGTAAGATGTCACGTGCCCTTCAATACTGGCTGGTAGACCACCAATGAACTTTTCCACCAACTTCTCATTATCTGGCACCATGTGAGCACAGAAGACCTTCAACTCTTGAAATCATCGAACATAAGTGGCAAGATCAACGCCTTTCACAGCTAAATAGTAGAATTCAGTATCCAACTTCCTCATGTCACTACGGGAGCAATACTTCTTCACCATTTCCTTTTTAAAATCTTCCCGTGAAACATTATAAGCTCTCTCTAACCCAGCGTCCTTAGTATATGCATTCCACCAAGATAATGCATGCTCTATCAAGGTTCCCGCAGCATACTTCACTTTGCAGTCTTCAGAGCAGTTACTTCTTAGAAACACTGATTCCATCTTCTCAAACCACTGGGTTAGACCGACGGCTCCTTCAGTTCCTTTGAAGGTAGTAGGTTTGCAGTACATGAACTCCTTGTAAGTGCAGAAACGGTTTTCATAGACAGGTTGCACTCCTGCCTGTCCAACATTCTTGTTGCCAGCACCTGCTTGCCCTACAAGCGCCCTAGCTATGCCTTCCTCAATCGGTTTCTGGATCGCAGCTGGGGTCATCTTCTAAGGCAGCATAATTCTATCAATCATTACAAATGTACAACACTGTAAGTATTTTGATTAACATAACAGAATCATAACACAAAGTAAACAACACAATGATACATCATAATATAGCGTCCATTCAACATCATAAATAGTACATTACCAAAATACATCATAGATTCGATACTCGTCATAAGTCTTACAAGATATGCAAAACAACTACAAGTTTCTTATCAAAATCTACTAACTGAAACTAGTCAGTTTAGTACATACAAGGTAAACTACTACTATAATACCAAACTACTATAATAAAGATGATCACTAATCCCTATTGACGGTCTCCTCCGTATTCAGCCAAAACATCAATACTATTATCAAAGCGAAAACGCGCCATCCTGTCATAATACGCATGCCATTGCATGGCATGGATCTCATCTCACAACTCCTGAATGCTCTCCTGGTAGTGACGACTATCTATATCAGTGAACACAGCTCCAAGATCCATCCTCTCCACAATCTTCTAAACCTCTGTCATCCTCTGCTCTAACGACACTAAACGCCCCCTAATCTGTGCATCAGCTGTCTCTAAAGATCTCAATCTTGCTGCCTGCTCATACAACTCCACATATAAATCATCGGTCACTCTCCTGTTACCCTTAATCTCCTTCTTCGACTCTAAGACCTCATACTGTTGAGTACACAATCATCTGGACATAGATATGTAACGACCCTGGCACTAGGAGATGTCCTGCCTCAAGCGACTCAGCTCGGCTCTGAGCTCGGCAGGGGAAACTTGCTGTGCAGCTGAAGACTCACCCATCTCAAATGTACATGTCACCTCTATAGCTAAAGCATGACCTAAGGCATCTAAAGTATCATACTAGTAGGTGATGTCTGACACTGCTGGTGAGGGCGGCATGGGGAGAGCCTCTTGCTCCTTATCCATCAGCTCCTCGTCATCATAATCATCATCATCATCATCATCGTTGTCATCATCATGATCATCATCCATCTCATCCTCATCATCATCATCATCATCCATCTCCTCATCATTCTGGTGAGGTACATCAATAGGGTGTGGGTCCATCTCTGGACTCGGTGGATCTGGTAACTGACTGGTAGGGACTGATGTAGCCATAATACTGTACATGAAGTATCGGGACAAGTATAAAATTTCTATCCAAATTTTTATAAAATAATTTCATATGAAATGAAATAGTAGTGGAAAAATCCAAACATATGATAGTGCAAAGCATGCATACATAAAAGTTTAAGTAAAGCATTCATGAGCGAAGTGGCATGGAGGGCTGATGGTTATCGATTTTGAAAAATGTTTTGACACACACGAAAAATGTTTATAGTTGAGTATGATCTCTTTCTCTATAAACGGTGGCTCTGATACCATTCTGTAACACCCCCAACTCGATATATGGCAGCGGACTAAGCTTGGGGTGCTACGTGAGGGGTAAGACAGTCAGAATCCCAGAAAACGATCTTATAATGAGACGTTTTTACAAAACATAACATTCAAATACAAAACTTAATGTTTATAGTCTAAAAGACTCATATCACAAGTAGCAGCGGAAAATAAAGATAGTTTGCAGCGGAATAGTAAAGATAGTTTGCAGCGGAATAAAAGACACGGTTTTAAAAGACCTTTCGAATGATAAAGATTGTAAGGGTAAAAGTAAAGCCTAATGATATCCATGTTCAACCTTCAGCCACTCCTGGTGCTTACATCATGCATCAATTACCTGAGATAAACATGCTAAAAAGTCAACACAAAGGTCGAGTGTAATCCATAAGGTTTAGTAAATAATAGTTGAGCAAAAGATTTTTAGTCTGGAAGATATAAGTAACAAATACAAATATCGGGTAAGCGTCACATAATCATTTATTCTCTTTACTTGCTAAGCTCATGACATACAAAGCGTTAACCAGCACCAGTAACCCTGGCGTAAGTCGACAGTAACCGCGGAATTTCATAATTCAATAGTTGCCCCCAAAGCTAGGTATTTTGCCAGATACCTAGTTAACTCAATTGTAGTACATCACATGCTGACCGACCTTAGTCAACATGGCGGGATGGTCAAATCCTATAGGCCTATAAACTACAATCGCGCTCACTCGCAAGTGATTAATGGTTCATGATCGAGGGACTTGCTTTTGGCAAGGAAGGTACTTAGCATTATCGCATCAGTCAGGAATAGCATACCAATAAACAATTGTGCTCATAAAAATAAGTAAGTAGCATGTATCTCCCCCATAGGTTTATAAAAAATTTAGAAATAAAAGTGGGGCTCTGAATCACACCTTAGTGAATAATATGTCTCAGCAATAACCTTAAAGTGATTTTATAAAACAATACTCGTATTTGAAATGAAAATGTTTTATTTCAATGGCGTTTGAGTTAAATAAAGTTTAAGACTCGTGTGGATACGAGATGTTAAAATAATAAAGTCGGCAAACACGAACGGATACGAAGAAAGAATAACGAAGAGAAAAGAGGAATTAAAATTAAGAAAAGAATAATAAAGAAAAACAAACAGAAAACATCAATTGATTGTTTCGGTGTTTTACACTTTTCCTCAAATAATTGATGAATTATCGATGTGACAAATCGTAATTTCAGGTCATTTTTCCGAACTTCGAAATTTATTATTCATGGGTTACTATTCATCATTTTTGAAGCCAGTTTGCGACTTTGAGATTTTTTAAAAAATTTCACTATTTACAAAACACTATTCATTCTTGGATGGAAATAACTATTCATAGTCATTATTCATTAGTACGTAAACTAGGTTTACGGGTATTAAAAATTCGCGTAACCATTAGGGTTTAGCTGCGAATTCATGAAACATCATTAAGGACACGTCATATAGACTAGAATAGTCTACATATCATCAGTAACATCATCTGCATATTAGGTCATGCACGGGTTTGCATAATTTCAATTTACGTATGTTTATTTACTAAATACGCGATATCACTCAGTCAGTACTGCGAATAATATACCTGACGCTCCAGACTATGGTCCTAATATAATTTTACACTCATTATAATGTTATAACAATTACATTATTAATTTACCCGGTGTTTTGAAACCTGTAAGATATGCATACTTGGATTTGATTGTTAGATGTTAGATGAATTCTAGAGAAAGAGAGTGATAAGAGATTGGGAGATCTAGAGAGAGAGAGTGAAAGAAATATGGTTGAATGATTAAGAATCTCCAACCCTCTCCCTAAGTGGAGAGGGGTATTTATACATACTAACATAGGTGCCACTAGTGGGCTGTAGAGTGAGCTGACAGTGGGTAAAGACCCGACCCACTCCACAAATACTATAATAACTAAACTAATATTACGTTAACTAAACTAATACTATTAAGCCTACGAGCTACATAAATGATAAATAGATGCTCGGGGTGACCTAGTCTTCACATGAATATTTACATTCCTAACAATCTCCCCCTAAGGGAGGTCACCCCGGAAATAATATTTTGAATTCTAGCATTCTATTACATGACTGTAACTTCCTAGCTTGTAGTCTTTGATTCTTTAAATTCATTACTCTTTGTACATTCAGCAGTGATCTTTTGATGACCGTTATTTTGTCTTGGATGATCTTTGAAGATTCTTCGATGATATCATCCAACATATGTCTTCTATTCATCTTGTTTCAGCATCGTCTCTGTGTGAAGTTGTGATCTTTGAGCATTCTTTGAGATCATCAGTCATCGTAAATCTCCAAGCTCATCCGTTGTAATATTGCCTTCATATGATATGTTGTGACCGTTGAACTCGCATGCTCACACTTTTCTGGATCATGATAATTATCATCAGGGTTGTGGAAGCTGTGTTGTAGGTCTTTTTGCTATCATTATGTTTTTGATAATGAATTGGAAGTGTGAGCATGGAGTGTAGATTGACACGTCTCTGCTGGAATCAGGAATCACCATCGCCTTCTTTATATGAATCTGAAATAAAACAGTTAGCAATAAAGTTGGAGAACGAATATGGCTTTGTCATTCGTTCGATGTGGTGGTTGGATTTAACCTTCGGTTTTGTGAAGACCGACCTGTGATCAGGTAGAGTCCCTTTTAAAGAAGATTCTCCTTGACAGGAATTTTCAGCTTGTAGTAATGAGTCTTCCAACAAATTAATGTCAGAATCATCATACTAAGCATGTTCTCATACCGGAACGTATCAAAGTAGACAGCACGGTAGAGTTAATAAGTGAATTAAATACCCACTGATTGACTAGAAATTGATTAGAAAAAATCACTTGCGTGTCACTGGATAAACATTTTGTGCAACACGACAAGGGTTTTATAAATTGAATCACATTTTTGTCAAAAACACTTTTGTTTGAAAATTTTCAAAATCAATGTGCTCGAAATTCAGTTGGTGAGCACATTGAAAGGTTTTCCAAAAGCGTCCGTCAATCCATTTCCTGGAACAAGTTTGATTCAAATGAGAATCGCCCCATCGTTTCTTTCCAGTTGTCACAAGTTTGATCCATGAAGGATCTCACATGTCACCCACCAAGAGCTTGTTTGATGTTGGCTCTAGAAGGATTTCCATCTTTATTGTGAATACTTAACGTATCACTCGGATGTTCTTGCAATACCACAAGGATAATGCGTAGGACTCTTCATACATATTTTCTTGCTTTTCACGGTGTATGAAACAGCA
This sequence comes from Artemisia tridentata subsp. tridentata, assembly GCA_021014915.2. Lineage (NCBI taxonomy): Eukaryota > Viridiplantae > Streptophyta > Magnoliopsida > Asterales > Asteraceae > Artemisia > Artemisia tridentata. Next base: position 223,611,879 of record CP139507.1, read on the forward strand.
AGCATATTGGAAATGTGTCCTAATGAGATTTATTGATGATCTCTTGGCTCTAGACTCAATTGTGCATTTTGATTTAGTGATCGGAGGCTGGAGAGGACTGCCACCTTTTCAATATCATCTAACTCGGAGTGAGATAGATGATAGCCATGTATTGATCTCCGTGACAAATGAAACAAGAATCCTTTGAGGGACCTTGAGTGGCTAGGGAGGGTTGTGCAGCGTATCACTGGGTCCATGATACTTTGCCTTCAATTCCAACAATCAACTAAGTGATTCTGACTGCATATGTATTGACCCGGTTTCTGTCTAAAGTGTAAGGAGGGCTTCTTTCTTTTCAACCTTTATCTTTACATTTCTTTTTCATTCTTCAACCCCTTCAGCGCTTACCGAGACTTCATTACTAGCACCTTGTTGGGTTTGCTCCAGTACGAGCTCCATCTTAGTCGGCACTTTCCCCTTATTCACTATTCTCCTTTTTAATCATTCCTAAGGACTTCTATTCTAACTAGAGGATTGTCCCTGGGAAGATTCCTCTGGTTCTGGCTGGATCATGGGAACTGATACCTAACCTTAGCATCCTTATAACTCCAGTACATTAAGTAACATGGTCGGTCTTTGGTATTCTTCCACAATTGCCATCACAAATCATTCGCTCCCCCTCAATATGTGTATCGATATACGAAAAGGTTTAGCCCATATGGGAGAGCCTACACTTGAGTTCCAAAAGATCACATTTTTTATCAGAATTTCATATTTAAATCACATTCTCTCCCCCGATCAAAAATTTCAAACCAATTGAGATTTGCGATCCCAATTGATTTAAATGAGTTAGAAATTATGGGAGAAAATGTGGTCAGGTTAGATACATTCTGATTATGGAGCATACTATGCTCCCCCTTAAACCACGAGAGAGTGTCACTGCTGATGTTTCACAATGCTTAAAAAGGTGTGAGAAATTTGAACAAATACTCTCCCCCTCAATTAATGACCCGTTTTTTATTTAAAGAGCTGTAGTCATTCAATTGAGAGACAAGTATTTGTGAAATATTTAAGTCCAGTTACCACCTTGTGAAACACCAAAACTCTCCTGAAGAATCATAGAACGGAAAGAGTTTATGATGTTAAGAAGACTTCTCTTCTTATACAAGAAATGATGCACTAAATCGTACATCAGATCTAAGAAACATGGATATAAAGTAATCCATGCCCGGGTGAACTTCACCCGGTGGGAGGAACAGCCATCTTTTTGGCGACGTGCTTTCCCCATTTTGAAAAGCGGGTTGCTATCTGAAGTAATAGCAAGCCATTTAGGCATGTTTTGAAAAACTTTTTGAACTTCTGCTCGAACTCCATTTAAAGACCCGTGTCATTATTGAATGAAATTTCTGGGACCGTAAATGTTATCGATACCAGAAGACATGCCTTGAAAAACTATTTTTGGTATTTTTGATTTTTTTGATTTTTTTTGGTTTTTCTTGATTTTATATTTTTCTATTTACATTTTTGTTTTATATTTTTGATTTACATTTTGGTATAAGATATGTACAAAGTATATTATTCAGTTTAAGAAGATGTTGACATGAATACCAAAATAAGGATATCATTCTTGTACTTTGTAGAAGTCAGTAGTCAACATTACTTAAACTTTCACCACCAAAGCTTTCGAGGCTCCTAAAAAATCGTCTCAACATGAGCCTTCTCAATTGTGAAGTTTTGATAGCCTCCCCCCAAACCGACAATCTTCTTTTTGAGCAGTTTCAAAGCTCTCTTCCAAGCTTACATTCGTTAAGTCCACAGCGGAATCCGTAGCAAACCACATCAAATATTGTTGCTCCTTTTAAGAATAATCATCGTGATTCTCTGTTCGGGGGATCATCAAATAGATCAGCAGTGAATCATCTCACACTTGAATAATTCGTCTCACATTACTTCCTGCTGAAGACTGAAGGAATGCATACCGAAAGTATCCAGAGACCACTTCCCCCAAGTAGTTGAAGTGATGCAATCAGTCTCATTGTATGAAGCCCAAAAACCCGAAGTACACACTCAATCCCAATAATGAAGTCGAAAAAGTAACATCAAGATCAATTAAGACCCGGAAATCTATTTTTCTCCCTTCAGGAAATTGCAGATGAGAATTGTTACACCAAAGTCAACTAAATCCCGAGTGTAAGCAACTTATCCCGTATGTAGTCGAAATGATAACAATTGAGCACCGGATGTAAACATTTCTTTTAGTAGGATACCGACTAACTGATGCGTGGTTTTGCAACCTTACAACAGGTTTTACCTCTCGAGGGATCTCAAGAGGCTTACAACCCCACCAGGCAGTGTACCTGACCGATGTAGTATAGTGTAGTGGTAAGTACGGGGGATTGATCGTTCTCCACAGGGAATAGTGTTCGTTAGGTATGAAAAACTACTCTAATAGGTCTAAGGGTGAGAGAAGATTCTTTTTTATGTTTTTATAATTTTATGAAAGCAAGTAAAATCTCGGGTTTGAAAGAGTGGGCGGAATTAGTTGCTAGTCAACTAACCCAAATAGCTACGAATGCAAATAAAATAAAACAACTGAAAATGAAAAGGTGGTGAAAACTTATGTGGAGAGAAATGTGTTTACTTAGATTTCCTTACTCCCTAACTATCTTTTACCAGTTAATTAGTGTGCATTAATCACGTGGATGACGGGTGTATTCCTTAATACCAATCGTGGGGTGGCGTACGTACTTCCCTAACTCTACAAGCTCCTACTTCACTCCTATGTCGAGCCGGCTAGGAAGCTCCTAACATGGGATCACTAGAATTCGCTTGTGCATTAAATACAACCATAAAAACCTTAGTACGCATTGGTTCATGCTTCTTAAGACGTTCAAGCAAGTTACCGAATAGGAAGTTAGCCAGTTTTCTTAAGCCTAACATAGATGAACAATCATCCAATACAACTAATAACACACTAATAACCAATAATCAATAGCTAGGTTTCATTAGATCTAAGCAAACACAAGATAAATCTAGCCCAGCATGTTAAACAAAAGACAAGAACAAGATAGAATCAAACAACACATAGACATATTGAATGATTAATTGATAACTTATCTTCAATGTAACATGGAAGATCTCAAGGCAAAAAGCCTTGAAAAAGCTGCTAAAATCGTCTAGGGTTCGTACACACAAAGTTCCCCAATAAGTTCCACACTAATGACAAAAAATTAGAAAACTATATATAGACTTTCATATCTGACGGCGTCACGTTATGGAGTGTGACGCCGTCACCTCGCCGCTTTTAGGGTTCCCGGATGACCTTCTTGACGCCGTCCCTCTTTAGCTCTCCAAAATCCGTTCTGGCTTATCAAGGCTTGACGCCGTCAGACTTAGGGGTGACGCCGTCCCACTTTAAATTAAGCCGTGACGACCTTGATCACATTAAAGCGTGACGCCGTCAGAATTCCATGCAAATTTCTCTGGCTTATCATGAGTAATTTTCACATCCACCTTTTCTTGCCAAGCCATGACGCCGTCCAGGGTTAATCCTGACGCCGTCAAGGGTAATTTTCAGCCGATTTTGAGACTTTGTCGTTTTCTTCACTTTTATGCTCCAAAAACGTCCAAAATGCCTCCTTTTCCAGATTTCTCCTCAAAAGTACCTAAAATGACAAAAGGAACGATTTAGGGCATTATTTGATCAAATAAATACGATTTAGGGCTTAAATGACCCCTTAAAAGCGGTACACTTTTCGCTTCATCAAATACCCTTACACTTGAGATTTGCTTGTCCTCAAGCAAATGCGCTTTTATTCTTATCAAAATACAAGTTAGGGGTCATTTAATGCTAACATAAAATTAATTACAACAAATATTCGTTCCACTTTAATCATAATAAGCACGGAGATTACAAACTAGCACCTCACAAGTAGTGTTTAGATACTCACATCTCTCAAGTGTCATCAAAATAAATCTCATAAATGAAAACGGATAATATCTCTCACTACCTGTCATAGCAAATAGATTACCATAGGCTTGGGAAAGGATCGAAAACCTCCTCCACTAGGCGTAAGCACCTAAGATAAACTATCAAAGAGGGCTTTTAAATGGGTTATAACGTTAGGTGTAGGGAAAAGGAAAACACGGTTTTGTTGGAATAAGGATATTTTACTGGTGGCGAGTTAAAGATCTTGATTAATCACATGTACTATACAATGTTGCTAAGCCAAGACTCGACTCAATCTCAAGCTAAAAACAAAATAATAAAAACATAAAATAAACATAAAATAAAACGGGATGGTAGTCCGTATGTTTTTTTCTACTTTTCTTTTTCTTATTTTTTTGTATTTTTCTTGATTTTTCGATTTTTTTTTTTTTTTTTTTTTTTTTTTTTTGCATACACTTTTGCCCTACCATCCAAAATAATACATCATAGGGGCGTTGCATTCCCCTTACACTTGAACTTTTACATAACTTTACAAATTACTATTCTAATGACTCGAATTAAGATAATCAAAACACTTGGAGTACTTTTAAAATATTTAGCACATATGGGGGTAATAAATGATGTTCTTCCCCATTACTCCATTACACTAGTACTTTACCCATGAGTCCCAATCGTCCCAAAACAATATGTACAAGGATATGACTCGACTTAGCAATCATGTAATCAATTAGATAATTAACTAAGGGTTTAAACAAATGTTGTCACAATAATGCACTAAAAATGAGTGCATACAAGGTGGGCTAAGGCGATTTGGGTGTACATTTAAGTGGGGTGTAACAAATTCTTCCTTTAAGTAAAATGCTTAAAGGTCGAAACGAAAAGATAGGCTCTGAGGGGTGTACTAGGGGTATCGTGTACTAAAAATGAGTACAACGCAAAGGGTGTGGGAGAATTACTTGACCAATGTAGCCAACGTAATTATAACAAAAACACAGGTGTAAAACAATGGTTTAATCCTAATGCCTCTTATCATGCAGTAAATCTAACTACACGAATGTAGTCTCACTTGTGGCCTCGGAATGGTCCTAACGCAAGTTCTAGAATCTAAGTGCTACCGGTACACACATCATAGCATAAATGCTTTTCCTACCAATTCTAAGGGCGAACCTCACATATTTGGGGGTGGAAAATTTTTTAGTGGTACGGTTTTTGTGCTAGTCATATAACTCCTATCCGTGAGACGCTCATTAAGATCAAAGTTTCACTCCTATATGTTGTAAAAAATTTTAAATTTGGCACTAAAATTACCCTAACAGGTATTTATCTCAGTTTTATTACACATCTACCATTAAACAAACAAAAATCAAGCGTAAAAGCATTCTCTAATCGTACTTTTACCCCCCCCCCCTTACACTTAAGATGAACATTGTCCCCAATGTTCAAATAATAAGATGTAAAAGCATAAAGTAAAAGAAGGAAATCAAATACTCCCCTGATTCGCTCGGTGGATAATGAAGTAACACGGTTAGATCTTCTTCCAAAGAGAATGTAGAAGCTCCAAGACTAAAGCATCGCCAAAAGCTTGATTCCACATACATTTCCTTGTCCAAAATAACCTGTTAAACCTGAGAAAACAAACATGAAAACCTGCATAACATCGGCGGGATAAAATCTATATATAAGGATATAATGCTTGTGAAATGATAATTTTGCAGATTCCTGGAGATTATAAGTTAGAGATTTAATAAAAACTTTTTATGAAAACAAAACTTTCAAAAATTTCCAGAAAATTAAATCTGACGCCGTCAGGTTGTAACTCCTGACGCCGTCGAAAACAATCTGACAGAATTCTCATGTTACGTTTCCGGAAAATTTTTGGAAAAACCTATACCTTACTTCCTGGAATTCCTGCAAAACATCATTATGACTCGATACAAGCATTTGACTCAAACAAATACTAATATGTATGTTCATTTATTATTATTATGATTCATGTTTATTGGTGTTCTAATAAACCGATTTAGATTTCCCTTACACTTAACTTTCGCAAAATACCTTTATATGTAGTTAAGACGAAGTTAAAAACAAGATAAAGCATTTTCACAAATTAATTTTGAACATGAATCAATAGTAATAAAACTTAAACACACATACGGAAACAAATAAAATCAAACAAACAAATAAATAAATAAACAAACAACTAAGGCTTGTATGCAATAAAGAAAATCAATGTCGCAAATGTTTAAAGGCCAACAGAGGCCTTATCCTAAATTATTACAGACCCAATTGTTCTAAATCATACAACCATAAATTAAATTGTTCAAATATCATAACATCAAAACAAATCATCACTGGGGTGGGGGACCTTGGCGATAGTCGTAGCCAGGAGGGAGGTGCCCGTAGTACCCGTATGGTGGGTAATCCTGCTCACGTCCCGGGAAAGGGTCAATCTGCAGGTGTGGGTCCAACTGATCACGTGTGGATAGATGCTGCATCTGACGAACAGTGTGATCATACATCCAGTCAAACCTCTCGTCCACCCGGGTCCTCCAAGTATCAACCTGGCCCATCCATGCCCCCTGATGAGCCTGCCAATCCCCCCTGCTCATGTGCTGGTAATAATCTGCCGTACCAGCCTCATAACCCCCGTGCTGCTGCTGCTGATGCTGCTGCTGCTCCTCCTCATCATCCTCATCATCATCATCCTCAGCTTCGTCTGGATGATACCACATAAAGGTCCCATCATGCATCTCCATAACCACCTCCATCTGCTTCAAGGACCTCACCTTCACTGTCCTGCACGCATCACCACTCAAATACCTCATGACCTCGGGCCTGAGGACTCCATAAGATCGGGCCAGCCAGGTGATAAACATCCCACCATAAATCCTGTCTCCTTCCCTTTCCCCAACTCCACCATGCAGAAAGCTAGCAACCCAAAATAGGATGTTGCAGTAAACCTCATTTGAGCAAATGGTGTACAAGTAGAAGAGGTCTGAAGCAGTGATACGGTGGTGAGAGCTGTGGCGCCCTGTCAAGCTGTAGGTGAGACACCTATGGGTCAACCTAATCCTAGGCTCCCTGATCTGAGATGCCACAGTAGTCGAGGTGTACACCCCATCCCCAATAGTAGGCCAAAACATGGAACATCTAAAATCATTCCTCATCGACTCCCCATGCAACAACCTATTCATGAACCCCACCTGAGTGGTTTCATGCTGACTATACAACCCAAGTCTCCACCCAAACTCAGTAACCGAGCACGTCCTAAGCTCTCCCCCCAGCCTGAAATAGATGGTGGTCCTGCCCACATCGGTCCTTGCCTCAGCCATGTCAAAGTGAAAAGTGGCAAAGAATTCACGTACCAACTCTTCATATACCGGCTCTTGAATCCTAAACAGTCTTTCCCACTGAGGGCCGATAAATTCATCCGTCTGAAAGCTTTGGAGAAAGGTTTGCTCAAGACCTTCTGATGAACTCAAATAAGTACATTTTATTACTATCATTTATCCTATTAATTTGACTTGTTTTACTATATTATGTATGAGGATTGATACTTAATTGTTTACTTTTGTAATTCTCAGGTAAAAACAAGCATTTGGTGAAACTTAGCTATTTTAGACTAATTAAGGAGCAAAACGTGCATAAAGTGAAAGTCTACTGACATGGACAAGATCAAGTCAATTCTGCTCCAGATGCGCCGCATCTCACTCTCAACATGCGCCGCATCTCTATCAAGATATCACCAGATACGATCCAAGATACAAGAGGACATGCGCCGCATCTAATAAAGAGTAACGCCGCATCTTCTGGCGGTGTACGAATATTCCTGAATATTATAATCTTGGACCCCACGCGAAGTTAAGTACATGCGCCGCATCTACTTAGTAGATGCGCCGCATCTTCCCTCAGACAGAAACTATAAATACCCCGTAGACCAGACGAATTAAAAAGTTCCAAAACCCTAACACCGAAGACCGAACAGTAGGAACAAAGGACGAATTCAGTCAAGGAGGCAGCACAAGACACACCCAAATCAAAGATACAAGAGCTGTAAGAAGGTGCTGCATATGTTTAATTCATTAAGTAGTTTTGTTTTATTGTGTTAGCAAACTTTAATTCATCAAGATTGGTGGCTTGTGTAATGTGGCAATGGAAAGATTGCACTCCCTTAAAACTGCTTTCTCATTAATTAAAGTTTATATGTTGATGTCTTTGGTTACTACTTATTAGTGCATTGATAACCTCTGTGTTTATTAGTGGCTTGCGGGCATTTGACTGCGGGACATAATGTGGCTCCCACGGTTGTTTCTAAATTGATCACTTAGGAATAACTTTTAGACATAAGTAATCATTATTGGTTTACTCGCCGATAAGAATAGGACCAACGAGAAAGGATTAACTACATACACTTCATATAAAGCTATCAATAAAACAAGTGACAATCTACTTAATTATAAGGACAGCCCTCTTATTGTCTCGAGTATCTATCTGTGTACGTGTGTGCTACTTGCTGATTCGTGCCTATTGGTTTATTTTATTATTTTAATTGCAACAAACCGTGCCAGTCTCTAAGGCTGAAACCCCCTTGCGTTAGGATATTAAAATACTGATTAGAATAACGAGATAATACGTTCCACTCTTAGTGATCGACACTCTACTTACCATTATCTTCATACTGACCGGGTACACTGCTCGTTAAGTGTGTGTGTTATTGATAAGTCGGCTAAATATAAATTTAAAACTTGAGTAGGCATTAAAACTGCTAAACCGCAACGACACATCACGCCCATCAAGTTTTTGGCGCCGTTGCCGGGGAGTGAATTGTTATTATCTGTTAATTTGATTAGTATTTTAATTAGGTTTTTCTTTATTAGATTAATTGCATCATTGTACTATTTTGCATATTTGTTGTATTGTGTGTTAATTGTTTTCTTTTATTTTTGTGTGTTTTATTTTTGTTTGTGTGTTTAATTTTTGTTTTTAATTTTCGTATTTTTCTGTTCTGCTATCGTTGTACTGTGCTAAATCAAACGATACGGCGCATCTGATCTCTCAGATACGGCGTATTGCGTTTAATTTTTTTTTAAATACAACGCGTTTAATTAATTCGATACGACGCATCTTTTCCCCAAGATACGGCGTATCTGTTTTTAACAAGAAAATTTTTCTAAGCGATAAAGTAATACGATGCATCTGCTTTAGCAGATACGGCGTATTTGTTTTTGATAAAAAAAATTTCTAAACGTTAACGCCATACGACGCATCTGCTTTAGCAGATACGGCGTATCTATTATTTTAATTAAAAACAGTTTGCGAATTATTAAACAGATACGACGTATCGATCTCTGTCGATACGGCGCATCTTCTGAATCAAAAATCTTGTATTTTTAAACGTAACGAAAATACGGCGCATTAACTTCCGTTAATACGACGCATTTAATTTTAAATAAATACCGATTTTTGATAATTAAAATTGATACGGCGCATTCGAATTTCTAAGCTGCGTATCTATTTTTTGAATAAAAGTCTGATTTAATTTTAACGATTATAAGATACGGCGTATCCAACTTTTTGGATACGGCGCATCGTCAGCAGATATCAGAAGCCTTTATTTTACTTTGATCATTTCACCCTTCTTTTGCACGAGTAAGTTTTATTTCAGGAAGATGGACGATCCGGATATTACAATGGAAGAATATATCAGACTTGGAAAGGAAAGAGCCTTGAGCAATAATGGGATCTACGATTGGGAAAGAGCAAGATATGGTGCACAAGTCATTGATACGAAAGAAATCACTATGGAAGAATACTTGATTCTTGGACGAGAAAAGTCAAGGAAAGAAAGAAACAAATTGCCATTTCAACACACCTGGTGTATGCCAAGTGATGATGAAGAAGATTCATACACCGTGAAACCAATTCCGGCAATTGTTATTGATAGTACTTTTTCTCTGGAGATTGCACAAGATGATGATGTGTATACGGAACCTTACGTTGAAGAATATTCTGCAATCGTATTACCACCATTAGACAATCCAACGGATGAAGATGAAAAGTATTCTAATTTTGATTTCGAACCATTTGACGCCATAGTTTATGATGACATACCTCAACCAGATTTTGACCCAACGAGGGATTTTGAAGAAATCTGGGATTACTTATTTAAGGATGAAATTCGGGACGATGCTGAAATTGCAAGACCACTAGTTGAAGATGGAGATTCACAAGATAAATTGGAGTCACTTACAACACAAAGTGGTACAAATTTATTTAATATAACTAATCCCGTTACTTATAATCTTGCTAGTTTTCCTAAACAGGTTGCGAAACAAAAAGATGATGAAGTGAAATTTATTACACTACCTATTGAAGCACCTGTGATCAACCCGTATTTGGTGGAGCTCGAAGAAGAGTTTGGTGATGAGCTCTTAAACATTGCTATGATTGATGAAGATGATGATTTAGACCCCATGAAGGTTGTAGAGGAACTCGAACTTTTACTTGCCAAAGACCCTTTCTCATCTTCCGCGGAAGTCAAGGGACGCCTTACTACCAAAGAGACTAACCAAGAAGAAAGGAGACTCATTTTTCCTCAACATACTACTCTTTCTGATGGAATGGTCAAGTCATCCAATTTATCAACCAAACCGGGTAAGATTAGGGAAGATGTACATATATTGCCAAGGTATGATCTTTATTTATTTCTTCCATCTTTACTAGCAAATTTGCACTCTTTTCGTGTTTATTTCTACTATCACCCGCACTTGATCCCAAGTGGGGGGAACAACACCCTATTACACAGTAAATAAGGGTGGAGTCAGGCTCGTGACTCGAACAAAAACAAGCGCTTCGTGGGAGGCAACCCATGCTTATCTTTTATTTTATTTTTATTTTCTGATTTTGTATCGAGTCAGTCCAGGCCGCAAGAGGATACGGCGCATCTCAACTCTGAGATGCGACGCATCTCCTGCAATGGTCATATCTTATTTTATTTTTCTGCATTTTTATTTTCGACTTTAAAACTATTTATCAGTTTATTTTAATGCGGCGCATCCCTGGTTAAGGATGCGGCGCATCTTTATTCTGATCCGTATTTATTCCAGGCTCGATACGGCGTATCTTCTTCAATAAGATACGGTGCATCGACTGACCTGATGATTTTCAGTTTTAATTTTTAAGTTTTATTTTTCCTAACTACTAATGTATTATGCAAGTTTGAACCTTTCTTATCTTAGGTGTGTTTTAAAGTGTTGGTGGTATTATAGTTTCCTGGATTTCCTGTGGATACATCAAGTATGAAGCTTTAACGTTCTAATCCACAAGAAAGATGATTTTTGCTTTTATACTAATGGAGGATCATACCGAGCAAATCTCAGGGGAGTTTTTCCGTTCTAATTCTTTTATTTTCCAGTTTTTAACCTTTTATACAAACAACGAGGACGTTGTTTAACTTAAGTGGGGGGATTGGAGAATTAGAACACTTAACACTTACTTATCCTAAACTTTTTCAAAAATTATGCTTAAAATGTGCTTAATATATCAAACTTAAAATTTTTTAGCATGTTTTTGTTTAAGATCTAAGTTACATAACTGCACACATGACGTTATTTTCAAAAATTGTGATTTTTCAAAATTCACAAATCTATGAGTGTGCCGGTGACTTGTAAACTTTAGAACTTGGCTTGTATACTATTCGAGACCACCATAATGAGTATTATTTATATAATTGGAATGACTTGTCTAAATTGGTAAAATTCTAGGATTACACCAAATAGCCTTTATATGTTATGTGTTATTAGCTAACTACACTGGTTAGTTAACCCCCGTATAAACCCTTTTGTTACTCTCATTTTTAGAGTAAGATACCCCTAGAAAAACACTCAGAGCCATTCCTTTCGTTTCTTACACCTATGTTTAAAATGTTTCGTTACACCCTTACACCTTAGCCTACCCTGTAGATTAGAATCCGTGGTTGGTTAATTGCTATAGGCAGAGTGTGTTTCCTTACATTACCTGTGTTCGTGTGCGTAATTCATTATCTATGGTTAGGTCGGGAAATTGCACAATGCAAATTGGAGTGAAAGTAAATATTGTATATCTTTGAGTTTATTTTTCGTGTGTTTACTACTTTCACTATTACCATTATTTCTGAAGTATGAAAAGTATGAATAAAAATTATCCGGAAAGAAAGTTGTAGTGATGTGGTGAAATTTTACACATCTATGTTTATGTTTAAAGTTTAAAAAAAAAAAAAAAAAAAAAAAAAAAAAAAAAAAAAAAAAAAAAAAAAAAATCGAAAAAATAAGAAAAGAAAAAGAAAAAGAAAGAAAAGTTGGATGTTTATTTTAACCAACTTATGTAAAGTTATGTAACTGGTCGATATCACCACTATTTGTTGTATTATATCTATGGATTGAATGGGAATTGGCAGTTATGGGAACGCCAGTTAAGGTTTATTCTTTGATTAAGATTTTGTTGAGTATAATTCGTGTCTACCTAAAGCGTGTGTTTCAAGTGTTAAAGCGTGAGTTATTCAATGATATAAGTCTTATTCATGGGATGGTTGGGATAGTGATTAACCACACTTAGGATTTTAATTTATTTGTTTTGTTTATTTTTCATTTTACACCAATTTATATCCCAAATGTTATCCATGCCCTTTATTATTCTTTATCCAACCAAACCTTTGATTTATTGAGATTAGGGATTTGAGCAATCTTAAGTATCGTAGTCGTGGATTCGGCTATGTATTTATGATTTTGTCGCCCTTTTTGATATATTATTATTGGTGAAGTTTGGACCTATCTTTAGCCTATTCGAGTTAAGGATTTGAGCAATTGCAAGTATCGTGTTCGTGGATTCGATCATGTATTTGTGATTTTGTCGCCTTTTCTGGAATTTGAGATCGATAGTGATTAAGAATAATTAACCCCTAAGCCTAAAAACCCTTTTTACCGCTTTAGACTTGTTATTCCTTAGCTTTAGTGGTGGAGATGTGTATACTTGCCAAGCTTATGATAGAATATTCGTCGCGACTGGACAGTTAAATGATTAGATTTGCTTTTATCGACTTATTTTATTTTACCTCTAATTCGTTAAGTGTTTAGTTGTGTGATTATGAAATGAACGAATACATGCTTAAATATAAAAATAAATCCTAACATCTTTTAGGATACATTTTCATAAATGAAATTCTAAGGTTTACTTGGGGACAAGTAAAGTTCAAGTGGGGGGATATTTGATGAACTCAAATAAGTACATTTTATTACTATCATTTATCCTATTAATTTGACTTGTTTTACTATATTATGTATGAGGATTGATACTTAATTGTTTACTTTTGTAATTCTCAGGTAAAAACAAGCATTTGGTGAAACTTAGCTATTTTGGACTAATTAAGGAGCAAAACGTGCATAAAGTGAAAGTCTACTGACATGGACAAGATCAAGTCAATTCTGCTCCAGATGCGCCGCATCTCACTCTCAACATGCGCCGCATCTCTATCAAGATATCACCAGATACGATCCAAGATACAAGAGGACATGCGCCGCATCTAATAAAGAGTTACGCCGCATCTTTTGGCGGTGTACGAATATTCCTGAATATTATAATCTTGGACCCCACGCGAAGTTAAGTACATGCGCAGCATCTACTTAGTAGATGCGCCGCATCTTCCCTCAGACAGAAACTATAAATACCCCATAGACCAGACGAATTAAAAAGTTCCAAAACCCTAACACCGAAGACCGAACAGTAGGAACAAAGGACGAATTCAGTCAAGGAGGCAGCACAAGACACACCCAAATCAAAGATACAAGAGCTGTAAGAAGGTGCTGCATATGTTTAATTCATTAAGTAGTTTTGTTTTATTGTGTTAGCAAACTTTAATTCATCAAGATTGGTGGCTTGTGTAATGTGGCAACGGAAAGATTGCACTCCCTTAAAACTGCTTTCTCATTAATTAAAGTTTATATGTTGATGTCTTTGGTTACTACTTATTAGTGCATTGATAACCTCTGTGTTTATTAGTGGCTTGCGGGCATTTGACTGCGGGACATAATGTGGCTCCCACGGTTGTTTCTAAATTGATCACTTAGGAATAACTTTTAGACATAAGTAATCATTAAGGGTTTACTCGCCGATAAGAATAGGACCAACGAGAAAGGATTAACTACATACACTTCATATAAAGCTATCAATAAAACAAGTGACAATCTACTTAATTATAAGGACAGCCCTCTTATTGTCTCGAGTATCTATCTGTGTACGTGTGTGCTACTTGCTGATTCGTGCCTATTGGTTTATTTTATTATTTTAATTGCAACAAACCGTGCCAGTCTCTCAGGCTGAAACCCCCTTGCGTTAGGATATTAAAATACTGATTAGAATAACGAGATAATACGTTCCACTCTTAGTGATCGACACTCTACTTACCATTATCTTCATACTGACCGGGTACACTGCTCGTTAAGTGTGTGTGTTATTGATAAGTCGGCTAAATATAAATTTAAAACTTGAGTAGGCATTAAAACTGCTAAACCGCAACGACACATCACGCGCATTGGAGAAAGGTTTGCTCAACACCTTCCCTCCTCAGAAAGCTCCAATCTACAATAGCTCCATTTTCAACTTTATGCTGCAGCAACTGGGTGTATTTAGTTGTGGCGGCATCATTATCAAAGACACCCCAACTGAGGACCGTGTCCCCAAAGTTCTCTTGTTGAGATCTGGAAGAACTCCCTCGGCTAGGTCTTTGATGCTTACTCATTATCTGGAACAAAGCAGGGAGGAACAAAAGTGTTAATATGTGAATTAAAGATTTGGTGGAGCATCAGACAAGTCTGACGCCGTCACCCTTTGCTAGGTGACGCCGTCAGGTTCGACCAAATTTAAATCCGAAATTACGAGGGAAAAATCAATATCCAAACTTTAAGCTTAAACCAAACGCCCCTTTTTACAGCAAAATGGGTGATTGGATCATAGGTTATGGTTCAAATTCGTGGCCTCCCCATTAGTGAATAGACCCAATTGATTGCAAATTATCAAATGCTTTAATTATTGTTAACTAACACTAATTAAAGGACATTATGAGTTCTAAGCATGAATCAATCCTAGGGTTTCATGAGTTGGGGATTTTCGAAATTTACGAATCCTATGAGTAATTAAAGCGAAAAGAATGAATAAGAATTATTTACCACGTGGAGATTGATAGCGAAAGTCGGCGAATTTGATCTTGAAAATTCGTGGGTGGGGTTGGACTGGATATGGTTTGTGGGGTTTGTGATGAAAGTGATGGAATTAAAGTTGTTATTGCTGTGCAGACGGGGTGACGGCGTCACGTTCAAATCCTGACGCCGTCAGTACAGCGTATTTTACTACTTTGTGCCAGTTTACAAAAGAGCCCCTTGTACTTTAAGGGAGCAGCTAGTCAGGGTCAATAACCCTGATAGCTAGTCTCGTTAACAAGTTCCTCCAGGGTCAAATGTTTTGTTACTGTCACGGGATGTAGTAAAATGTTGGAAAGGGTCGGTTGACGTCTCATTCAGGTTCCAATTTCCATCACGGCAGGTATTCAGGGAGTGAGAGGAACTTTTCCAGGAGGTTTTCGAAATGAGGGTGTGTTTTAATTGAGCACTTCTCACACCTGGCTTAAAGCCAAAAGATCGTTTCCTAGCTTCATGAAAGTTAGGGAGCGTTGCAACCATACTTCCCACGAAAATGCCATGATCTTGAGAATTCTCTTTCCCGCGAGGGGGTCTAAATGGATAAGAGGGTTTTAAAGGTGAAGGCTTTGGGAGAGGGGTTTCATCATCCCATTCGTTGTATGGTTCATTAGGGACCGGGAGTTCAAAGATCTTATCGATCTTTTTGTGCGAAGCTTTTTCCCCAATTTTCTCCTTTATTCTCGAGATGAATTTTTCTGCTAGTTCCATGAACATATCTTGGGTGTTTTTCAAGTGAGTTTCTAATTCCTGGATCCGTCTCTCTTGGTTGTTCACGAAAGTTAGCATTATCCCTTCAAATTCATCTTGTCGTGAGAATTGATGAGACGTATGTATACCAATTGTGTTCACACATTCATCGGGATTTTCCTCAGCCGTAGGTATCTCGGCTTTCATCAATTTCTCAACCTGCCTTGTTATGTTTTCGAACAGCTGTTCTTGGGTTGCACTTATGGAATTTAAAGTCCCTACTTCCGAGAACGTTGAGTCATTCCATTCTTCTTCTTCGTACTGTGCTAAGTCCTTGATGACTTCCCAGCACTTATCGACACTGAGCCTACTCAGCCTCCCATTGGCAGCGTAATTAAGGGTTCTTCTAGTTTGATGGTTTACGCCGTCATAAAATCGTTGGATTTGTAGCCAAGGATCCATGCCATGGTGAGGGACTTTTCGGAGTAAGTCCTTGAATCGAGTCCATGCCTCGTAGAGGGTTTCGCCTTGACGTTGTTGGAACATCAAGATATCATTCCTTAGCTTGGTAGTTCTTCCTGGTGGGAAAAACTGAGCAAGGAAACGAGTGGTGAGATCATCCCAAGAGGTGATGGATCTTGCGGGTTGACGCTCTAGCCATTGACTAGCTTGGTCCCGCAAAGAGAATTGAAAGAGA
Source organism: Artemisia tridentata subsp. tridentata (assembly GCA_021014915.2). Classification (NCBI taxonomy): domain Eukaryota; kingdom Viridiplantae; phylum Streptophyta; class Magnoliopsida; order Asterales; family Asteraceae; genus Artemisia; species Artemisia tridentata. Next base: position 223,628,419 of record CP139507.1, read on the forward strand.
CGCAGTCGGGTCGTCTCTCGAGTGGCAACATCAAGGTCTATAGAATCAACGATTTTGAGAAAGTCCTTGAGATGTTGATTAGGATCTTCAGAACGAAGTCCATGGAATGCGCATCCGCTTTGCACCAACCGGATGGTGTCGGATCGCAAGGGAGTGACATTGGCTCCTTGAGTGAGCAAAATGGTGTTTCGATAGCCATGGTGGCTAGGACGGGAGTACTCTCCTAAAGTACGGGCTCTAGGAGGTGGTGGTGGTTGTTGTGGTGGTGGGTTGTTGCGATCAAGGATATTACCATCTTCCATGATGTCGAATGGTAATGGTTACGAAAAAAGAAACGAAGAAAATAGATAGACTAAAGAAAACCTAGAAAAATAAAATAAAAATCTCACTAGAAAGGATTCTAGTGAGTAGACCTATAAAATAAAAATTCAACCTAAACAATAACTATTCCCCGGCAACGGCGCCAAAAACTTGATACGTGGTTTTGCAACCTTACAACAGGTTTTACCTCTCGAGGGATCTCAAGAGGCTTACAACCCCACCAGGCAGTGTACCTGACCGATGTAGTATAGTGTAGTGGTAAGTACGGGGGATTGATCGTTCTCCACAGGGAATAGTGTTCGTTAGGTATGAAAAACTACTCTAATAGGTCTAAGGGTGAGAGAAGATTCTTTTTTATGTTTTTATAATTTTATGAAAGCAAGTAAAATCTCGGGTTTGAAAGAGTGGGCGGAATTAGTTGCTAGTCAACTAACCCAAATAGCTACGAATGCAAATAAAATAAAATAACTGAAAATGAAAAGGTGGTGAAAACTTATGTGGAGAGAAATGTGTTTACTTAGATTTCCTTACTCCCTAACTATCTTTTACCGGTTAATTAGTGTGCATTAATCGCGTGGATGACGGGTGTATTCCTTAATACCAATCGCGGGGTGGCGTACGTACTTCCCCAACTCTACAAGCTCCTACTTCACTCCTATGTCGAGCCGGCTAGGAAGCTCCTAACATGGGATCACTAGAATTCGCTTGTGCATTAAATACAACCATAAAAACCTTATTACGCATTGGTTCATGCTTCTTAAGACGTTCAAGCAAGTTACCGAATAGGAAGTTAGCCAGTTTTCTTAAGCCTAACATAGATGAACAATCATCCAATACAACTAATAACACACTAATAACCAATAATCAATAGCTAGGTTTCATTAGATCTAAGCAAACACAAGATAAATCTAGCCTAGCAAGCTAAACAAAAGACAAGAACAAGATAGAATCAAACAACACATAGACATATTGAATGATTAATTGATAACTTATCTTCAATGTAACATGGAAGATCTCAAGGCAAAAAGCCTTGAAAAAGCTGCTAAAATCGTCTAGGGTTCGTACACACAAAGTTCCCTAATAAGTTCCACACTAATGACAAAAAATTAGAAAACTATATATAGACTTTCAGATCTGACGGCGTCACGTTATGGAGTGTGACGCCATCACCTCGCCGCTTTTAGGGTTCCCGGATGACCTTCTTGACGCCGTCCCTCTTTAGCTCTCCAAAATCCGTTCTGGCTTATCAAGGCTTGACGTCGTCAGACTTAGGGGTGACGCCGTCCCACTTTAAATTAAGGCGTGACGACCTTGATCACATTAAAGCGTGACGCCGTCAGAATTCCATGCAAATTTCTCTGTCTTATCATGAGTAATTTTCACATCCACCTTTTCTTGCCAAGCCATGACGCCGTCCAGGGTTAATCCTGACGCCGTCAAGGGTAATTTTCAGCCGATTTTGAGACTTTGTCGTTTTCTTCACTTTTATGCTCCAAAAACGTCCAAAATGCCTCCTTTTCCAGATTTCTCCACAAAAGTACCAAAAATGACAAAAGGAACGATTTAGGGCATTATTTGATCAAATAAATACGATTTAGGGCTTAAATGACCCCTTAAAAGCGGTACACTTTTCGCTTCATCACTAACCATATGAATCATCATACAATTGTGTAACTCTTTAATCATTAGAAACTATTTCATACATCTCTTCCCCCACGTAGTTGGAATGATACACCATAAGGAACGAGTTAAACCATTGATTTTCTCTGCGGTTATGACATTTGTCTTCCCAGAATAACCCCAACTCAGAAGAGGTATAAAGTTCATCACGTGTACTCGTTGTGCGTTCAGATGTATGTCTCCTTCCCCCTTGCTGGTTTTGATACCTCAGAATCAGCAACACATTTTATGCACAAATACTTGAAATCTTGTGAGAAGAACAAAATTAGCTCAAATGTATCAAGTGAGAATCAACCGCTACCGAAACTCTTCCTGACTATCTTTGCCAACCCTTAATTAGGCTATTTGAAGTGATGATAGATGGAGCAAACCCGATATAACAAACATGACACTAAAGTAGAATTTCCCGTTCTCGCGACTTAAACTTGCACTATGTAACAATTCGAATTTCAGGTTAACTTCTATTCCCGAAATTTTTACTATTCATTTTACTATTCACTGGCACTATTCATTTCCGAAATTATTTCATATCAAAAATTTTATTTCATATTCTCGAGAGATAAATTATTTCTATGACAAAATAAAAGTTTGACGCTTTTCGGGTCATTTTCGCAAAAATTATTAAGAAATTATACGTTTGGTTTAAACGTCGTTTAAACATCTTGCGCATAACGAAAACCAACTGCGCCAATTTTTCTCGCATCATTTAATGTTTAGAACACTCACAATCAATTAGGGAATTTTGGTAATTAATTCAAAATGTTACCAAATAGACCATGTGTCTTGCAGAACTAAACTTGCGTTTTAAGCACTTTCACTTATCCGCAACCTTAGCCTTCAGCTGCACCATATTTTCTAAGGCATTTAGAAGCTTTTATATCGTTGAAAAAGTCAACATATTTTCCCTCCTCCATTGACCATTAAATCGTTCTTTGAGTTTATAAATCATTCCTTGATTTTTAGGCTTACGGTTTTAGGTCTAAAAGACGTTTAACACCAACCAACACTAGAATGAGCCCAGTCTAGACATTATAGGCCATTTTAACCCATTATCGTCATTTAGAAAAGTTACATTTTACTTTTCTCAATTTTACGCAACTTTCGTACGTTTTACGTATTACGCGTTTTAGACCCGCGTTTCCAGTTTTAACAGGGTTTAAGCAACCCGATTGAACTTACCACTCATTTATATTTTATTATGGAGTATATTGACAAGTTTAATCATTCTTTCAAGTTTCGTATTTTTACGATACCCGGTTTTACGTTTCGTGGCCTAATAACTTACGGTTAGCGATTAACAGAGCCAAAACTCACTCCGTAAACAGGATAACACCAAAAATTGACCAGGTCATCCTCCCTAGCCATTGCAAACTGCCATATAGAGGGGGAGTCATCCCTTGGTGGCTTGATCCTAGCCTTTGATTCATTAGATCATGTGTAATAATGCATTTACAAAACTACCCTAAATGCTTCCTATAAATACTAACCTAAACCTTCATTAAAACTTGCACCCTCCTTTCTTATAACCTAAAGTCCTAAACCCTAAAGGCACTTCTTATAGATTTTGAAATAAAAATCTTGTGTTCTTGAAAGAAAACTAGGTTTTGATCCTCTTTTCTTCAAAGTTTTCAAGTGAAGTCGTTTTAATCTTCGAATAGCTTCAGGTTTCCAACAAGACGTCATTATAATCTTCGAATAAATTCGTGTTTCTAAAAAGACGTCGTTATAATCTTAATTGGGTTTCGGGTTTTTAAGGATTCCGAAGAAGGAATTGTTCTAGTTCTTGTTCTTAAATCCTTGATTTCCTTTCTTAAGTGAAAGCCAAAAGTTGTAAGAACACTAACACCCACTCTTGCTCAATATCATTTATATGTTTTTTTACCTTTATTTCATGCTATATATGGTCCTTATATTATGTTCATGATTTAAATACTTATGGACTTTGTTAAGTTTATTTATTGTATTTATAAACTCTTAATGTGTCATATAATCAAATAAGCAAAATATATTTTCTATCAAATACTACAACACTAGGGAGCTTTATGTGAGGGGTTTCATTTGGGTAAAAGGATCGACGAGTTGCTGGATTTATGAATTAAAGTGTCCTAGCTCCTCGAACGTTTGCAACATGACCTCTAGATCATGATGGCCCGAACGGTAGTACGAGATATAATGACTAAACATGTTTCATAAACCATCTTTATACAACAACCTACCTGACACACTAAGTACTACATCATGAACAAAATGCAAGGCATATATAGGCTCATCTTTGTATTCTTAGACATTACTCCAAACCTAAGTCGCAACGTTCTATTGTAGGTTGCACTTAAAGAATTCCCGACTTATCCATCGAACTCATTTAAGCACCATAACACAATCCAACTCACGGTGAGTTCATAGCCCCACTTTCTATTACTTAATTGTTTTACAAACCCTTGGGGGGAATACATGCTATTTTAACCTAACACAATGCTTTGAAATTGTAAGATATCTGATTGTTTTATTATCACTAAGTACCATCATTGCCACTCAAAGTCCCCATATCATGAACCATTTAATCACTAGGATAGTAAGCGCGAATATTAGTGAATAGGCCTATTGGGATTGACGAATCCCGTTTGTATTGACTGGGTCTGGTAATCAAAATGCACTATATTGAGTCTTGGGTATGTTGGCAAAGTACCTACCGGGGCAATCAGCCGATCGATATCGGCACACGTTAACGTATTGGTTACATGAGATTAGTGGATAATAATAACTGTTTTGTTTTTGAACCATGAGTGTGAATTTATAACTTACACTACCAACATATTGTGTTCAACTCTATAACAAACTCTATGAATATCACTCAACCTTTGTGTTGACAGTTATAAGCATGTATTTCAGGTGCATAAGTGATCAAGGATGGCACGGAGGGGCACGGACTAAATCAAAAAGGCTATAACTTATTTTATCATTCAAAACGACATCAAATGACTTTATATTGATGTATTTTGTAAACATGGAACCTTTTGGGACCTATCTTGTAAACTCTGATATATTATTTGAATGATAAATCCTTTTTAAAACGACTCAGTTAGAGATCGTTTTCTATTATTGTGACTGTTGTGCCGTCGAGTAACACCCAGTTTGAATTTCGCTGCATCATTGAATTGGGGGTGTTACAGATTGGTATCAGAGCTATGGTTGTAGAGAAACGGGTCTAAGTGAGACTTAAACTATAACCACTTTTACAAGCAAAAACATTTTATAGCCTTCCGCTCTTCGTGCCTTCCATCCTTCAAACGAACATGTTAGCATATTGATATATGTACCCTTGGCACATTTGAGCATTTCACGTAAGCATGTTATGCTACGCAAACATATTAACATATTGATACATACACACTTGTCATATTTGAACATTTCTCGTAAGCTTTAGATTTATTCTAACATCATAATCCTTATTGTAGACATCATGTCTGTACCACCATCACCCGAACACATTCCCGCTATGCCCGATCACTTGCCATTTCTTCCCGGACTCAATGATCCCTATCTCGAAGCACTTGATTATGACAATGAGGAAGAACCTTATGAGGATTTAATCAGTGACGAAGAGGAAGAAATGGAAGAAGATCCGGAAGAAGATCCCGAAATGGACATAGACGAGGAAGAAGATTAGGAACTACAAGTGGTACGACCATTATCACCATTAACCTCACCACCTCCTATCTCCGTATCCTCCTCCGAATCAAATCATAATACTCCCACTCGAGGTCCAAAATCCACATATGAAATCGGTGGATCATCCAAACTCAAACCTACATTCATAAATTCTGCCCTGTACGATGTGTACTGCTTAAAACAAGGCCTTGACCTAGCTCCACATAAACTTCACAACATGACACGCCAAATGGATGACTATGAACCCAAGGTTAATGCAGCCAAAATGGAAGCCGTTAATGCACGGCAACGCCTCGATATGTATATCCTTGATTCGAGCTATGTAAAGGAAGACTTAACTCTTGTTGGGGATATGGTCTTGGATCCTTTAAACGGCTTGGATGACATTAATAATAGACTTATGCTAGTAGAAAACGCTCAAGCCCAAGACGCGGCCCAAATTCACGTGCTACAACACCACCTAACGGCAGCACAGATCCGACTGGATGTTGCCAACTTTGACCGATACCAACTCAAGAACGAGTTGTATGCCGTGCAACAAAGGTTACGTCAAAGGGAAGTCGACGAGATCCGCCTGAATGATAGTGTCGATGCGCAAAACACTTATGGAAGCACTAATCAATCTGAGTCCTCCAACTAGCACTAGACTAGTAATGTAGTTATCTTTTGTACTACTAAACTGAATAGATTCAGTTAGTAAACTCTGTAAAATCCATGTAATAGCTAGCAGTAGTAAAACGTTGTAATTACTAAACTGAAAGTATCAGTTGGTAAATTTTGAAGAAGCTTGTAATAGGTTTCGATTTTTGTAATCAATCAACGTTATATGAATAAAACTCTTGCTTTGTATTAGCATGTGCTATAATCTAAACCTCCAACATTATTATTCTATCATTTCCATCAAAAATCATGCTTATTCTAGCAACTCTATACTTATGTCATACCTTTTATATGATAGCACCATGGCGCCAAAGAAGAGTACACCACCAACAATGACTCAAGCGGCCATCAACAAACTAATTAACGATAGCGTGAAAGCCGCACTCGAAGCTAAACGTGCAGCCGTAGCTGCAGCAGCTGCTGAAGCTGCCCTGAATAACACATCTAACCCTAACAATGAAGGACCAAACCCATATGTGAATTCGGTACCTAAGGCTTGCACATTCAACGACTATTTGAACTGCAGACCCACTAATTTCAAGGGTACTGAAGGAGCCGTAGGTTTGACCCGCTGGTTTGAAAAATACGTGTCAGTTTTTTCAATCAGCAAATGTGTTGGGGAGGATAAGGTTAAATTTACCACCAGTACACTAATGGATGGGGCATTATCATGGTGGAACTCGGTATCTCAACCAATAGGCATTGAAACTGCTTATAAGATTTCTTAGGATAATTTGAAGAACATGATGATCAAAGAATACTGCCCCCGCAGTGAAATTCAGAAGTTAGAAGTGGAATTCTGGAATCTTGTTGTTAAAGGGAATGACATCCTAAGTTACAACCGTCGATTCCAAGAGTTAAGAATACTATGTCCAACAATGGTTTCAACAACTAAGAAACTATTGGAAAGGTATATCTGGGGACTCCCACCAAGCACACAAGGGAACGTGACTACATCCACTCCCAAGGCACTTGATGAAGCTATGCGATTGGCTCGCAATCTCACGGATCAAGTGGTGCGATCGGGAGCTACCCAAAAGCAAAACCTCAACAACAACACCACTACCACTAACAACTCCAACTACCACAATAACAATAGAAACAACAGCAACAAGCGACCATGGGATGGAAACCGTGGAGGAAACAACAACCATCCTAACCACCAAAATAAAAGACAAGAAGCCGCAACGGCTTATGTTGCTGCACCAACCGGAGGTGGATATGCTGGGACCCAACAACAGTGCACTAAGTGCAACTATCATCATGTAGGTCCCTGCCCCACCAAGTGAAACAAGTGCCAAAAGCTGGGACATCTTGCCAAGGATTGTAAAAGCAGGGCCACTTTAGCTAACACTCAGCCAATAGTTACATGTTATGGATGCGGAGAAAAAGGACACTTCGGGAACAAATGTCCTCAAAACCAGGGTCAACAAGGCGGAGGTGCTCGTGGTAGAGCCTACATCATGGGCAACGGTGAACCACAACAGGACCCGAATGTGGTTACTGGTACGTTCTCACTCAATAACATTCCTGTTAAAGTATTATTCGATTCTTGTGCTGATATGAGCTTTTTATCTACTAGAATTACGCCTTTACTTGGTATCCCACCAATCACTCTAAACACACACTACATTATTGAACTAGCTAACGGTAACTTAGTAAATACTAAAACCGTGATCCCAGACTGTACCCTTAATCTCCTAGACCACCCATTTAACATCAACCTTATGCCAATCGAACTTGGAAATTTTGATGTAGTCATCTGTAAAACCCAAAATTTACCAGAATCTGAAATGACCAAAATACCCTCTAATTTTGGAAATTTTAAGAACTTATATAATACGCTATAAATTAAAACTTGAGTTATATAACATGTTATGACTAGAAACCATACAATATGAACACATAACCTAAAGTATTATATGAAATTATATACGAACCTTATAATTTAAAATATGGCACGTTTATATGTCACTTGTAGGCCGAAAATTTATTTAAAATTTGTACACAACATTTTGGGAGATAAGTATAAGATATATGGCAAAATTGGAAGGTTGAAAATCAACCCAATCACCCTTATTACCTTCCATATTTTCGGCCCAAATTCCCTCCCCTAATTTTCTCAAACCATGTATATCCTTATACACTCCAAGAAGACCTAAAATTTCCCTCTCTACCCCACATTTCCGGCACCAAAAGGAAACAAACCAAAAACCCTAAACAATCTTGTGTTAATTCGGCATCAAGAAGAGGAGAAGTTTAGATCATTGTTTTCATTCATATCACAAGGTAATCGAATATACACCATGTTAATCCATTCGAATTTGTTCATAGATAATAACCTAATCGATCCATGTTGATTCTTTTTCTTTTCTTTCATTCGATCATCACAAAGAGGAGATGATAGTCTTGGTGACTTGTTCGACCTTAAGATCCTTGTGTTCTCATCCCTATTCAAATTATACAAGAGGTAACATTTAAACTTCAATATAAAATAATATTTTCGGGTCAACATGTATCAATATGTGCCAATACAATTAATTGTGTTCTTGAAATCGGACATATATGAACAAAATAATCGATCAGAAATTTTGTGCTACATAATCGAATTGTTAGCCAATGATATATACATTAATTTTGGTGGTTCTTTGGTCTAAAACTTAATTCAGTTAAATAGGGTTCGAAATAAATTTATTTGGTGATTTTTAGAGGTCGGGAAGACACCCGTTTGATTTTTACAAATTCATGTGTCAAAACTGTATTTCGTGGTACGAAAATTCAGGTGTGGTCCACGATTTTTAATTTAATATATTTAACGAATTAAGATCTGAAATTTTGGCAGAATGATATTTGGTATATGAGTTAAGTTTTGGAATTTTTGTATATTTTTCTGAGGTGTTTAACCTGGGTAAATAATTATATATTTTCGGGGTGTTCCAGCAGATCCGATTTGAGAACATGTTTTGAATATCGATTTTTAGTCTATACTTTTACTACTTAATAAAATCTAGAAAAATTATGTAAAATACTTAAGACATGTATGTACATCCGGGTAAAATTATAGAATTTTATAAGCTCGTGAAGTTATTTTTAAAAAATAGCAAAAGTCGGATCTGTTTTTGGTGTTAACGCTGAATTTAAGAAGTCACTTATTTAAAACACTTATAAGCTTATTTGCCTCACCTTTGGAACCTAAATAAGCTAATGGTCATCTTAAAAGTATTTAACTTATGTTTTGATCAATTATCATATTAACCTTAAACTTTGGCATAATTGCAATAATAACCCTAATCTTTGAATAGTGATAATACGAAAACCAAATCATATGAATTAAACCCTAAAACTGCTAATTCGGGATATATAACTTAATTATGACCTAATTGAATGTATGAAACCCTAATTGGAGTTTAATTACTTTAAATGACCAATTAAAACGACATGTGTAATTAGAAACCCTAATCTCACATTTACGTAATTTGGAAACCCTAATTTGGCTTGTAAAACCCTAAATTGTGAAATGACATCATTTTATAAGTATATTAATATATGAAACTCAATTTTGACATTAATAACTATTTAAACCTTTTTAAATACCATTTACTATTTTTAGAAACCCTAAATTGCTTTTAAACCTAAATATAGAAACTTACTATTTTTGGAAAGTTACTAAATATAGAAAGTTACTATTTTTAGAAAGTTACTATTTTATTGAAAGTTGCTAAATATGGAAAGTTACCCAAAATGGAAAGAAAACTAAAATGAAACCTTTGTGACTATGAAACTATGAGACTATGAAACTTATAAATAAACTTATGATTAATGTAGATCGGGTGAAGAAGGAGTGATCATTTGCTTCCATTCATCGTAGTGCTTTGATTTGTGTGCTTTGATAAGGTACATATATTCTTTCCCTACTCAGTAGGGATATTTTCCATCGATCCTATGCCTGCTATGTTTCCCTTAGTTGAATCAGGACATTCATTGTATGATTGTCATTCCTATGATCCATTCTGACATTTATATAAATGTCTCTGCCATGCTATGCTTATGTTTGCCATGCTTATTTGAGTTACTATCTTGTTTCTCTTGCCATGCTATTTTGTTATTATGTATGCTATGATAGATCCGTGCCTGAGCTTAACTAGTTGTGGAGGTACCATGACCATGTCTAGGATGGCACCTTAGGTATGACACTCCCGTAGAGGTGTGATAGATCTATGACGTTCCCCCCTATGTTATGATTTATTTTGCATGCACTATTGGCCAACCTTACATGTGTGCTTAGTCTAGTACTGACATACATACTTTTGTTAGGGAGCGTATGGATGCATCCTAGGTTTTATGTTTAGTATGATTATGGTGACAAGGTGGTGTGTGCCTTGCACTCCTTCTCACACTTTTATTTTAATATTACTTAGAGGTCTCCCCTTGATGGAGCGTTATGTGTCGTTGCGGTTTAGCAGTATTAATGCCTACTCAAGTTTTAAATTTATATTTAGCCGACTTATCAATAACACACACACTTAACGAGCAGTGTACCCGGTCAATATGAATATAATGGTAAGTAGAGTGTCGATCACTAAGAGTGGAACGTATTATCTAGTTATTCTAATCAGTATTTTAATATCCTAAGTTAGCTATACAACCTAATCTAACGCAAGGGGGTTCAGCCTGAGAGACTGGCACGATTTGGTTATAATTAAGTAGAAAACTAAACTAATGAGCACGAATCAACGATTAGCACACACGTACACAGATAGATACTCGAGACAATAAGAATACATGTCCTGATAATTAAGTAGCTTATCACTTGTTTTATTGCTAGTTTTATATGAAGTGTATATAATCAACCCTTTCTCGTTGGCTCTAATCTTATCGGCGAGTAAACCCTTAATGATTACTTATGTCTATCCTACTTATTCAAGAGACGCTAGAATAAATAGGCGAGGAAGGGGCATGGCGACCCAAGCAAGACTCAGCTAGACACAGAGGTTATCAATGCACTAATAAAAGTCACCAAAGACATCAACATATAAACTTTAATTAATGGGAAAGCAATATTAAGGGGAGTGCATGATCTTCCGTAGTCACATGACACAAGCCCATCAATCCTGATGAATTAAAGCGTACTAAAACAATAAAACAAAACTACTTAATGAATTGAATACATGCAGGACCTTCTTACAGCTCTTGTATCTGTGTTTGAGGTGTGTCTTGTGCTGCTTGGTTGTATGCGGCGCATGTACTTTAGCTGTCTTGGATTGTAACTGGTGAAATCTTGATAGTGATACGCCGTATGTTAGAAGTATATTGCGGCGTATCTGGAGTAGAACGAGCTTGATCTTCTTCTTTGACCAAAGTTTCATATGCGGCGCATGACAGAATTGCATGCGGCGCATTCTTCAAAGTCAGGCAATGGTCTTCGAATTCATCTAAGTATGATATTGCGTCGTATTTGTTGAGTGAGATACGGCGCATCTTCTGGATTTCAGTAGACTTTTGACATCTCGCTTGTTTTGCTCCATAATTAGTCCAAAATCGCCAAGTTTCACATAATGCTTGTTTTTACCTGAGAATTACTAAAGTAAACATTAATGTATCGATTCTCATAGATAATATAATAAAACAAGTCAAATAAATAGGATAAATTATGATAATAAAATGTACTTATTTGAGTTCATCAAATATCCCCCCACTTGAACTTTAATTGTTCCCAAGTAAACCTTAGAATTAATCATATGAAAATGCATCCTAAAAGATATTAGGATTTATTTTTATATTTAAGCACGTATTCGTTTTGTCATAATTACACAACCAAACACTTAACGAAGTAGAAACCAAAATAATTTTTAATGTAAAACAATTCTAAATCGTTTAGTTGCTTAGTCGTGACGAATATTCTACCATAGGCTTGGCAAGTATATGCATCTCCCCCACTAAAGCCAAAGAGTAACAAGTCTAAAGCGGTAAAAAGGGTTTGTTGGTTAAGGGTTGGTCATCCTTTTTAATCTCTATCGATCTCATATTCCAGAAAAAGCGACAAAATTACAAATACATGATCGAATCCACGACCACGATACTTGCAATTGCTCAAATCCTTAACTCGAATAGGCTAAAGATAGGACCAAGTAATCTTCACCAATAATATTATATCAAAAAGGGCGACAAAATCATAAATACATAGCCGAATCCATGACTACGATACTTAAGATTGCTCAAATCCCTAATCTCAATAAATCAAAGGTTTGGATGAAGAATGATATAGGGTATGGATAATATTTGGGATACAAATTGGTGTAAAATAAAAAATAAACAATACAGATAAATTAAAATCCTAAGTGTGGTTAATCACTTTCCAAACCATCCCATGAATAAGACTCATATCATTGAATAACTCACGCTTTAACACTTGAAACACACGCTTTAGGTAGACACGAATTCTACTCAACAAAATCTCAATCACAGAATAACCTTAGTTGGCGTTCCCATAACGGCCAACTCCCATTCAATCCATAAATATAATATACAACAACAAATAGTGGTGATATCTCCCACTTAATACAAAACTTTACATAAGTTGGTTAAAACAAACTTCCAACTTTCCTTTTTCTTTTTCTTTTCTATTTTTTTCGATTTTTTTATTTTATTTTTTTTTTATTTTTTTTTCTTTGACGTCAACATATATGTGTAAAATTTCACAACTTTTCTATCACTATTTTTCCGGATAATTTTTCCATACTCTTCATACTTTCAGAAATAACTGTAATAGCGAAAGTAGCAAACACACGAAAAATAAACTAAAAGTTATACAATATTTACTTTCATACCAATTGCATTGTGCAATTTCCCGACCTAACCAAAGATAATGAATTATGCACGCGAACACAGGTAATGTAAGGAAACACACTTTTCCTAAAGCAATTAACCACGGATTTTAATCTACAGGGTAGGCTAAGGTGTAAGGGTGTATCGAAACATTATAACAAAGGTGTAAGAAATGAAAGGAATGGCTCTGAGGGTTTTTTCTAGGGTATCATACTCTAAAAGTGAGAGTAAACAAATGGTTTATATGGGGGTTAACTAACCAGTGTAGTTAGTTAATATTACATAACGTATAAAGGCTATTTGGGTGTAATACTAGAAATTTACCAATTTAGACAAGTCACTCCAATTATATAGATAATACTTATTATGGTGGTCTCGAATAGTATACAAGCCAAGTTCTAAAGTTTACAGGTCACCGGCACACTAAAGTTTTAATATTTTTGAAAGAATAGAGTTATGTGTGCGGTTATCTAATTTAGACTTTAAACAAAAACATGCTAAAAAAATTTTAAATTTTGATATATTAAGTGCATTTTAAGCATATTTTGAAAAAGTTTAGGACTAGTAAGTGTTCTAATTCTCCATCCCCCCCACTTAAGTTAAACAACGTCCTCGTTGTTTGTGTCAAAGATTAAAAACTGGAAATTAAAAGAATTAGAACAGAAAAACTCCCCTGATATTTGCTCGGTATGATCCTCCATTATTCGTATAAGAGCAAAAATCAACTTTCTTGTGGATGAGAACGTTTAAGCTTCATATTTGATGTATCCACAAAAATGCAGGAATCTATAATACCATTTAGACTTTAACACACCTGCGTTAAGAAGGTTCAAGCTTGCATAATACATTAGTAGTTAGTAAAAATAAAACCTAAAAAATTAAACTGTAAATCATCAGGTCAGTCGATACGCCGTATCTTATGGAAGAAGATACGCCGTATCGAGCCTGGAATAAATATGAATCAGAATAAAAGATGCGTCGCATCCTTAACCAGGGATGCGCCGCATTAAATAAACTGACAGAAAGTTTTAAAGTCAAAAATAAAAATGCATAAAATAGAATAAGATATGACCAGTGAAAGTGATGTGTCGCATCTTATGATGGAGATGCGCCGCATCTTATGCAGGTCTGACAGACTCGACACAGAACAGAAAAGTAAAAATTTTTCCTCCGGGTTGTCTCCCGGTCAGCACTTGTCTTTATTCCAGAGTCTTCAAGTTAGACTCACGTTCAGCTCCTTGTTTTGTTCTTGTTACGTGCCATCCTTCTTCTTTCATCCGAAAGATGTTACCGTATAGCTCCGCAACATTTTCTTCCGTTTGACTTAATCTAATATATTCTTTGGTCTTAGTCGCAACATATTCCTCATATGGTCCCAAAGAGTATTTGATGACTTCAAATTTTTCAGAAATCATCATGGGTGGGTTATTATAAGTGATCCCAAGTAGTCGACATTTTCTCTTGATGAATTCTTCTTCGTCTTTATCAACAAACTTGAAATAAGGATCCTTATTCAAATAGTCATCAAGTTCATCAATTAATGACTCATCGTTATTATCATAGGGATAATAATTAACCAAGTTAATGGATTGATAATAATCTTGAGTCTCGTCCCACTTTCTTTTCAATTCCCATTGTAAGCGTCGATTAAGCCTTGTGTAATCATCACATTTTTATGCACCCATTCCCAGAAAGTAGTATTCGATGCTCCCTTTAGTTCTTTTAAGTATTTGATTCTACCTTTTTCTTGCAAAGCCTCTGCTCTACGTGGGGAGTCTTCAACTTTTTCATACCAATCATAGTCTTCAAAGTATACATTGTTTCCAACTCGTTTCATTCCAATTATACTTCCCCCATTGCAGGTTCCATCTTTCTTCCAATCACAGGTTGGCCATTCACTACTTCCATCCTTGAAACGGAAAGGTTTACAAGTGTGATTAATATGCCCAAATTCCCATGGTTTATCCCAAACCCATGGTATCTGCTCATTCCATTCGTAGTACCAGGTGTTTTTGAACTCATCATAAGTTTTGAATCCTGGTAGATCTCCAGTTAGCACATCAGCGTCGATTTGAAGGAGGTAATTAAATTCTTTGAATTGTTTGCACAAGGGTGTCTCATAATTGAACACATTTATGTCTATGCTGAACAATTCTTCAATGCCTTCCTTGATCGTTGAATAGTCATGTGATGATCAATTGTTGCTTACTACTTCCTCATCTTCCCCTCTCATCCAATATACCCATAACACATCTTTAGTAGCTCGGTCCATGATCTTATGGTTATTGAACTTACTAGCTAACCAATCTGAAAAATCAACATTGTTAGGATCGTAGTTAACGTCAAAGCTAGTATTACCAATCATTTTCCTCCTTATCTCCATGAACTCATTTAATTGTTCTTTAAAACTTCGTGTCAACCATGAGGTCACAATCTGTTTGACTTCATTCGTAGGAGCAAATTTGGGATCACCGTATTTAAGTTCAAGCCATTCTTCTAAAGAGATATCCATCAACCTTACTAACTTTTTATGAAATAGTATCTCCTATTCAGCATAAATTCTTTCATCGTCCAGATTGCTTTTATCTAATCCCCAATACTGTTTGGAATAAGGCATATAAGAAGTTTGTATAGGTTGGATATTTCCTCTACCATAGCTTTTGTTGTTCGATTTGTTGACCGCATTTGCTGAGTTCACGTATTCAATTTGGAATTTCCCATATTTTTCTTCGATAGTCGTCCAAGTTAATCCTTTAGATTCAATGATAGGCCATAAGAGTAACAATTCATCTTCAGTGTAGCTCATTAGTAAATCATAAGAGAATATCCCATCTTCAATATTGCATAAGCGTTTGAATTCCATATAAGTAGCTTCAAGAGGAGTTTCCCAAGAAAATAAATCGGCATCAATCGTGAGTACATTGAAGTTGACATCTTCATAAACTTCCACTGAGTAGAAATGCATGTTGGTTTGAGATACGGATTTGAGTAAAGCATCGATCGTAGGTAAGTTGCTAGTAATAGCATCGAAATTTTTGAATGAATCTGAAAGCAAGAGTTCCTTTTCCAATTCTGAGCTATTAGTAATGCTTAATGTTGGGAACTTGCTCAAGCTAACTTCATAGTTATCACACTCGTCATCACTTTCCAGAATTAACGGCTTTTTGGTGCGGGACTTTTCATTGTGCTTATCTTTCATAAGTTCCTTAGCAAGATATCCGTTCATTGACATATCTTCCATAGCTAAACCTGTAATCATAGGTAAAATCGTCAGTAGGATCTGTTCGCTAGAAGAGAAATTAATGAATTTAGAAACGAATATAAAGAATAAAAATGGCTGATATCTGCGGACGATGCGCCGTATCCAGAAAGTTGGATACACCGTATCTTATTACGTTAAAATTTAATCAGACTTTTATTCAGAAAACAGATACACCGCTTATGAATTAGAATGCGCCGTATCCAGTTTAAATGATCAAAAATCGATTATATTTATTAAAATCAAATGCATCGTATTAACAAAAGCTAATGCGCCGTATTTTCGTTACGTTTCAAAATACAAGATTTTTGATTTAGTAGATGCGCCGTATCGATAAAGATCGATGCGTCGCTTCTGTTTAAGAATTCGAAAAACTGTTTTCAATTTAAATAGAAAATACGCCGTATCTGTTAAAACAGATGCGTCGTATGGCGTTAGGGTTTAGAAAAATTTCTTATTAAAAACAGAATACGCCGTATCTTGGGGAAAGATGCGTCGTACTCGAATTTATTAAACTTGTTGTATTTTATAAAAATTAAACGCAATACGCCGTATCTGTGAAAACAGATGCGCCGTATCGTTTGTATCAGCACAATACAACGACAGCAGAATGCAGAAAAATAGAAAAAAAAATAAAAACAAAAATAAAAACAAACAAAAAAAAAAAAAATTACAGAAAAAAAAACACACAAAAACAGTAAATATGCAAATTATACAATGAATGCAATCTATCTAATATACAACAGGGTTAGTGGTTAGATACTAAAAATAAAAACCTAATTAAAATACTAATCAAATTAACAGATAATAACAATTCACTCCCCGGCAGCGGCGCCAAAAACTTGATGGAGCGTTATGTGTCGTTGCGGTTTAGCAGTATTAATGCCTACTCAAGTTTTAAATTTATATTTAGCCGACTTATCAATAACACACACACTTAACGAGCAGTGTACCCGGTCAGTATGAATATAATGGTAAGTAGAGTGTCGATCACTAAGAGTGGAACGTATTATCTAGTTATTCTAATCAGTATTTTAATATCCTAAGTTAGCTATACAACCTAATTTAACGCAAGGGGGTTTCAGCCTGAGAGACTGGCACGATTTGGTCATAATTAAGTAGAAAACTAAACTAATGAGCACGAATCAGCGATTAGCACACACGTACACAGATAGATACTCGAGACAATAAGAAGGCCTGTCCTGATAATTAAGTAGCTTGTCACTTGTTTTATTGCTAGTTTTATATGAAGTGTATATAATTAACCCTTTCTCGTTGGCTCTAATCTTATCGGCGAGTAAACCCTTAATGATTACTTATGTCTATCCTACTTATTCAAGAGACGCTAGAATAAATAGGCGAGGAAGGGGCATGGCGACCCAAGCAAGACTCAGCTAGACACAGAGGTTATCAATGCACTAATAAAAGTCACCAAAGACATCAACATATAAACTTTAATTAATGGGAAAGCAATATTAAGGGGAGTGCATGATCTTCCGTAGTCACATGACACAAGCCCATCAATCCTGATGAATTAAAGCGTACTAAAACAATAAAACAAAACTACTTAATGAATTGAATACATGCAGGACCTTCTTACAGCTCTTGTATCTTTATTTGAGGTGTGTCTTGTGCTGCTTGGTCGTCTGAATTCGGCTCTAGGGTTATATCTCTCTTCCGGTCTAAAAATCTAAGCTCTCTGAAATTCGTCTGGCCTTGGGGTATTTATAGTTTCTGCCTGAGGGATCGATGCGGCGCATTGAGTTGATAGATGCGGCGCATTGACTTAACTTCGCGTGGGGTCCAAGATTAATATATTCTGGAATATTCGTACACCGTCTTCAGAGTCGGCGTAACTTGATCTTTGTATGCGGCGCATGTACTTTAGCTGTTTTGGATTGTAACTGGTGAAATCTTGATAGTGATACGCCGTATGTTATAAGTATGTTGTGGCGTATCTGGAGTAGAACGAGCTTGATCTTCTTCTTTGACCAAAGTTTCATATGCGGCGCATGACATAATTGCATGCGGCGCATTCTTCAAAGTCAGGCAATGGTCTTCGAATTCATCTAAGTATTATATTGCGTCGTATCTATTGAGTGAGGTACGGCGCATCTCCTGGATTTCAGTAGACTTTTGACATCTCGCTTGTTTTGCTCCATAATTAGTCCAAAATCGCCAAGTTTCACATAATGCTTATTTTTACCTGAGAATTACTAAAGTAAACATTAATGTATCGATTCTCATAGATAATATAATAAAACAAGTCAAATAAATAGGATAAATGATTATAATAAAATGTACTTATTTGAGTTCACTATTACTTAGAGGTCTCCCCTCTTCGTATACTTGCATGAATTATGATATGATATGCTATGTGTTTGATATGATATGGAGTTCTTATGGCACATCCTTACATGAACCTTTTTCTTGTTTTCATTTCATTCTTGTTTTCATTTTCTAATCAGTTCTCATGCACTCTTGATTCTTAGTTCTTCTTCATGATTATGCTTTTCGTTTCGTATTCTTATTCCTTCGTTGCTTATGCTTATTTACCGTTATGTTATGTTATGTGTATATCTGTTCACTGGGATTTTTAATCTCAGCCGCAATTCTTTTCCTGTGGCAGGTTTTAGTTGGAAGCTGGGTTATGGGTGGAGAGTACTTTGGACTTAGAAGACTATACCTTGATAGCTATTCTGGATTAGAGATGACTAGATGTGATTATACTTCTTAGACTTAGTATTTATTGTAATTCTCATTGTAACCTTGTATTGCAGATTTTTCCTTTGTGACCCTTGAATTTTTTTTGTATTAATTAAGTCATATGCTTGTGTTTGCTTTGATATGTCACCATAACGTAATACTTCTACCCTTATCGGGTTCGGGTGTTACATCATCGGCATGGATTGGCTATCTAAACATCAAGCTAACATCATCAGTGGTCAAAGGGTTGTTCACATTCCTTGTGACAAAGAAACTTTGGTCATCCGTGGTGATCAAAGTGGAACCCGATTAAATATCGTCTGATGTATCAAAACCTTGAAATACATTGAGAGAGGATGTTATGCCTTCCTAGCACACGTAACCGAAAAGAAATCCGAAGAAAGACATCTTGAAGATGTTCCCATCGCACGTGAATTTCCCGAAGTCTTTCCCGAAGACTTACCCGGACTTCCACCAAATCGTCAAATAGAATTCCAAATTGATTTAGTACCAGGAGCGGCGCCAGTAGCCTGCGCACCTTACAGGCTAGCACCGTCATAGATACAAGAGCTATCAAATCAATTACAAGAACTTTCGGACAAGGGATTTATTCAACCTAGTTCCTCACCTTGGGGAGCTCCCGTATTGTTCGTAAAGAAGAAAGATGGATCATTACGAATGTGCATTGATTATCGTGAACTAAACAAGTTAACAATAAAGAACCGATACCCATTACCAAGAATTGACGATTTATTCGATCAGTTACAAGGTTCAACCTATTACTCTAAAATTGACCTACGATCAGGTTACCATCAAGTTAAGGTTTATGAGGAAGATATTCCAAAAACAGCCTTTAGGACACGATATGGTCACCACGAATTCCAAGTAATGTCATTCGGGTTGACTAACGCACCAGCAGTATTCATTGATCTCATGAATCGAGTGTGTAAGCTATACCTAGACAAATTCGTGATAGTATTCATCGACGATATTCTTATCTACTCCAAAAATGAAGAAGAACACAAACAACATCTAAGAACAATTTTAGGGTTACTCAAGGAAGAGAAATTGTATGCGAAATTTTCAAAATGTGAATTTTGGATTCGTTCGGTACAATTCCTTGGGCATGTGATTGACAACACTGGTTTACACGTCGATCCCGCTAAAATTAAAGCTATCAAAGATTGGCCAACACCTACCACACCTACATAAATTCGTCAATTTCTAGGACTAGCTGGGTATTACCGAAGGTTTATCGAAGGATTTTCCTCAATAGCAAAACCTTTGACCCAGCTAACCCAGAAAAACAAGAAGTACATTTGGAACGAAGATGAAGAAGAAGCCTTCCAAATTCTCAAACAAAAACTTTGTAGTGCCCCTATTCTAGCATTGCCAGATGGGATCGAAGATTTTGTATTCTACTGTGATGCATCGCACCAAGGTTTGGGTGCCGTGTTGATGCAACGTGAGAAAGTCATGGCTTATGCTTCACGACAACTCAAGAAACATGAGGAAAACTACACCACTCATGACTTAGAGTTAGGAACTGTAGTCTTTGCACTAAAAATCTGGAGACACTATCTATACGGTACTAGATGTACTGTGTTCACCGGTCACAAAAGTCTTCAACACATCTTGAACCAGAAAGAACTAATCACGAGGCAACGTCGATGGTTGGAATTATTAAGTGATTATGACTGCGACATTCGCTACCATCCAGGAAAGGCAAACGTAGTAGCCGACGCCCTGAGCCGAAAGGAACAGGTTAAACCATTACGAGTCCGAGCCTTAGTCTTAACTATAAACTATAATTTTCCCGCTTAAATTCTTCACGCTCAAGCTGAAGCGGTGAAATAAGAAGACATCAAAATGGAAAAGTTAGATGGCATGATACGGAAGAAATTTGAAACCCGTTCAGACGGAACTCTATGCTTCGAAGGTCGAAGTTGGTTACCACTTTATGGTGGCCTACGAGACTTGATCATGCACGAATCCCATAAATCTAAATATTCCGTACATCCAGGATCTAATAAGATGTATCAGGATCTTAAACAACTCTATTGGTGGCCAAACATGAAAGCCGATATTGCAACATACGTTGGCAAATGGCTTACATGCTCCAAAGTAAAAGCCGAACATCAAAAATCATCCGGTCCATTACAACAACCCGAGATTCCTATGTGGAAATGGGAACGAATTAAAATGGAATTCATTACCAATTTTCCAAAGACATCAAGCAGTTATGACTAGGGCTGTAAACGAACTGAACGTTCAGTGAACATTTCATGAACCGCTCGGTAAAAAGTTCGTTTATGTTCATTTATTTATTAAATGAACGAACATGAACCATATTTTACGTTCGTTTAGTTAAATGAACGAACATGAACAAAAGTCGCGTCCGTTCATATATGTTCGTGAACGTCCGATTATGCGTTCATTTATGTTCATTTATTTATTTATGTTCGTATATCATATCTTTTAATTCTATAATTTTAAAATTGGTTTGTTTAAACAAAATAACACTTATAAAACAATATATTGTTCATAATTTAATAAAGTTTATATTTGTTTGTCTATGTTCATTCATGTTCGATCATTTATGTTCGTTTAACGTTCGTTTAGAATCTTAATGAACGAACATGAACAACTCATTTTCTTAATAAATGAACATGAACAAGAAAATCCGTCCGTTTAAGTGTTCGTGTCCGTTTATTTGTCCGGTTAAAATTAAACGAACGAACATGAACAAGGCTCCATTCGTGTTCGTCCGGTTCGTTTACAGCCCTAGTTATGACTCCATCTGGGTCATAGTTGATAGTCTCACAAAGTCCGCGCACTTTTTTCCAATTAAAAAGACATACAAAATGGATTAGTTAAGCAGACTATACATTAAAGAAGTAGTCTCGAGACATGGTGCACCAATATCTATCATATCTGACCGGGACGGTAGATTCATCTCAAACTTCTGGCAGTCACTCCAAGACGCATTTTGAACAAAGCTAGACATGAGTACAACGTATCACCCTCAGACCGATGGTCAGAGTAAACGAACCATTCAAACGCTGGAGGACATGCTTCGAGCTTGTATAATCGACTTTTGAAAAGGATGGGATACTCACTTGCCATTAGTCGAATTCTCCTACAACAACAGTTATCATGCAAGTATCAAGGCAGCACCATTTGAGGCGCTTTACGGCCGAAAGTGTCGTTCACCTGCCTGTTGGACCGAAGTGGGAGATGTTTAACTCACTGGTCCAGAACTCATTCGTGAAACAACTGAGAAGATTGTACAAATCAGGAATCGACTTCAAGCCGCAAGAGATTGACAGAAAAGTTATGCCGACACGCGACGCAGATCCCTAGAATTCCAAGTCGGAGATAGGGTTATGCTAAAAGTATCTCCTTGGAAAGGCTTAATACGATTCGGTAAACGAGGAAAACTAAACCCAAGATACATCGGACCATTCAAAATCCTAGCCAGGGTTGGTCCAGTGGCGTATAGACTTGAGCATCCATCCGAACTCAGTAGTGTACACCCCACTTTTCATGTATCTAATCTGAAGAAATGTTTATCAGACGAATCACTCGTCATACCACTCGATGAAATCCAACACAATGACGATCTTCAATTCATCGAGGAACCAGTAGAAATCATGGACCGAGAGGTCAAACAACTTAAACAAAGCCGAATTCCAATTGTCAAGGTTCGTTGGAACTCACGACGTGGTCCAGAATATACATGGGAAAGAGAGGACCAGATACGTCAAAAATACCCACTTCATTTTACCAACAATGCTTCTACACCTAAAGCAAAGTGATCTCCGGGACGGAGCTCTCTTAAGGGGTGGAGACTGTAACAATTCGCATTTCAGGTTAACTTCTATTCCCGAAATTTTTACTATTCATTTTTACTATTCACTGGCACTATTCATTTCAGAAATTATTTCATATCGAAATTTTTATTTAATATTCTCATGAGATAAATTATTTCTATGACAAAATAAAAGTTTGACGCTTGTCGGATCATTTTCAGAAAAATTATTAAGAAATTATACGTTTGGTTTAAACGTCGTTTAAACATCCTGCGCATAACGAAACCAGCTGCGCCAATTTTCCTCGCATTAGATTAATGTTTAGAACACTCACAATCAATTAGGGAATTTTTGATAATTAATTCAAAATGTTACCAAATAGACCCTGTGTCTTGCAGAACTAAACTTGCGTTTTAAGCACTTTCACTTATCCGCAACCTTAGCCTTCACCTGCACCATATTTTCTAAGGCATTTAGATGCTTTTATATTGTTGAAAAAGTCAACATTTTTTCCCTCCTCCATTGACCATTAAATCGTTCTTTGAGTTTATAAATCATTCCTTGATTTTTAGGCTTACGGTTTTAGGTCTAAAAGACGTTTAACACCAACCAAAACTAGACTGAGCCCAGTCTAGACATTATAGGCCATTTTAACCCATTATCGTCATATTAGAAAAGTTACATTTTACTTTTCTCAATTTTACGCAACTTTCGTACGTTTTACGTATTACGCGTTTTAGACCCGCGTTTCCAGTTTTAACAGGGTTTAAACAACCCGATTGAATTTACCACTCATTTTATATTTTATTATGGAGTATATTGACAAGTTTAATCATTCTTTCAAGTTTCGTATTTTTACGATACCCGTTTTTACGTTTCGTGGCCTAATAACTTACGGTTAGCGATTAACGGAGCCAAAACTCACTCCGTAAACAGGATAACACCAAAAATTGACCAAGTCATCCTCCCTAGCCATTGAAAACCGCCATATAGAGGGGGGAGTCATCCCTTGGTGGCTTGATCATAGCCTTTGATTCATTAGATCATGTGTAATAATGTATTTACAAAACTACCCTAAATGCTTTCTATAAATACTAACCTAAACCTTCATTAAAACTTGCACCCTCCTTTCTTATAACCTAAAGTCCTAAACCCTAAAGGCACTTCTTATAGATTTTGAAATAAAAATCTTGTGTTCTTGAAAGAAAACTAGGTTTTGATCCTCTTTTCTTCAAAGTTTTCAAGTGAAGTTGTTATAATCTTCGAATAGCTTCAGGTTTCCAACAAGACGTCGTTATAATCTTCGAATAACTTCGGGTTTCCAAAAAGACGTCGTTATAATCTTAATTTGGTTTCGGGTTTTTAAGGATTCCGAGGGAGGAATTGTTCTAGTTCTTGTTCTTAAATCCTTGATTCCCTTTCTTAAGTGAAAGCCAAAAGTTGTAAGAACACTAACACCCACTCTTGCTCAATATCATTTATATGTTTCTTTCCTTTATTTCATGCTATATATGGTCCTTATATTATGTTCATGATTTAAATACTTATGGACTTTGTTAAGTTTATTTATTGTATTTATAAACTCTTAATGTGTCATATAATCAAATAAGCAAAATATATTTTCTATCAAATACTACAACACTAGGGAGCTTTATGTGAGGGGTTTCATTTGGGTAAACGGATCGACGAGTTGCTGGATTTACGAATTAAAGTGTCCTAGCTCCTCGAACGTTTGCTACATGACCTCTGAATCATGATGGCCCGAACGGTAGTACGAGATATACAAACTAAACATGTTTCATAAACCATCTTTATACAACAACCTACCTGACACACTAAGTACTACATCATGAACAAAATGCAAGGCATATATAGGCTCATCTTTGTATTCTTAGACATTACTCCAAACCTAAGTCGCAACGTTCTATTGTAGGTTGCACTTAAAGAATTCCCGACTTATCCATCGAACTCATTTAAGCACCATAACACAATCCAACTCACGGTGAGTTCATAGCCCCACTTTCTATTACTTAATTGTTTTACAAACCCTTGGGGGGAATACATGCTATTTTAACCGAACACAATGCTTTGAAATTGTATGCTATCTGATTGTTTTATTATCACTAAGTACCATCATTGCCACTCAAAGTCCCCATATCATGAACCATTTAATCACTAGGATAGTGAGCGCGAATATTAGTGAATAGGCCTATTGGGATTGACGAATCCCGTTTGTATTGACTGGGTCCAGTAATCAAAACGCACTATATTTGAGTCTTAGGTATGTTGGCAAAGTACCTACCGGGGCAATCAGCCGATCGATATTGGCACACGTTAACGTATTGGTTACATGAGATTAGTGGATAATAATAATTGTTTTGTTTTCCAACCATGAGTGTGAATTTATAACCCACACTACCAACATATTGTGTTTAACTCTATAACAAACACTATGAATATCACTCAACCTTTGTGTTGACAGTTTTAAGCATGTATTTCAGGTGCATAAGTGATCAAGGATGGCACGGAGGGGTACGGACTAAATCAAAAAGGCTATAACTTATTTTATCATTCAAAACGACATCAAATGACTTTATATTGATGTATTTTTTAAACATCGAACCTTTTGGGACCTATCTTGTAAACTCTGATATATTATTTGAATGATAAATCCTTTTTAAAACGACTCAGTTAGAGATCGTTTTCTATTATTATGATTGTTGTGCCGTCAAGTAACACCCAGTTTGAATTCCGCTGCATCATTGAATTGGGGGTGTTACACACTAATGTTAGAAGAACGATGTAGAGAATTAATGCTCCAAGCAAATCTGTACGTACTCAATACCCAACCAAAGTATGAGACATTAACACCTCTTGCGATTATCCACAACGTCATCGGCGTGTAACACTGAGTACTACAACGTAACTCCTTTAAGTGATAGTTAACCAGGTCGTCAAACATTTACCTCGACTGCTGGTAACTAGATAAACTAAGTCTTTAACTTAAATCTTAAGCACGAGCAAGTTATCATTGAAAGTCATGCATCCAACCAACCCCGACTTCAAGATAGAATAAGATCACGCCTTTGAGAAGGTCAACTTCAACCTCAAATAAGTGATACCTGATCAACTCCATAGTCACTATTAGATGGCCAACAAGTGAGTAAACAACCAATAAAATGTACGTCAATCCACTTGTTCACACTTCTCCCCCTCAAAAATTGCATATAAGAATGCCATTTTTGATTGAACAAGTGTATATGAGGTTGATCCACTGTTCACACTTCTCCCCCTCAAAAATTGCATTTGAAGTTGCCATTTTTGATCGAGTGAATAAACGTCCAATCTAGTGAAAGTAGATCCACTTGATGACTGAACGAGCATGGAGCAAGTATGAAGCTTGTTGATGAGAATAGTCAGAAACAAGAAGATTTCTCTTCTTTCGAAGATAAAGCGCACTCAAGCGTACGCCTTTCTATTCTTTAAGGAACGGGCGCTGAAGAGTTGTCAGCAGACGCCATAATGTAGACATTGAGACCCGAGGCTTGAACTGCAGCATTCAAACGTCATTGTCGATGATGTTCATCAAGCTTTAATTGGTTGAACCCCTACTTCATGAGATATCAATCTTTTCAGCACCCAAACCCTGAGTCTTTCCTTACTATGAGTGAACGACGTACCTGCACTTAAGTAAAGACTACCTGCACTGACATTAAGAGTTTGTTTGCATTTATGTGGGTTAGTGATATCAGCATTTAGACCATGTGGGGTTTCACTGTCAACCTTGGTTTCGCACTTAGTGAACATCTTTCGAATAGGTATCCATCTAAGACCAACAGTCTTAAAAATTCTACCTGTCGGTATCCACCTAAGGCAAGATCTAGGAGTGTTTGGTTTCTCATGTACAGTGGAAGACTTGTTTAGAGAATACCTTTGTCCTACAGCAATCTGCCTACCAGGTTTCTGAGTATAACTCTTTGGTTCTACGGGTTTGTTGTTGTTTCTAGTCTTAGAGGATTGAACCTTATTATGAGCATGTACTTCCTTAAGGAATTTTGTTATACAATCATCATGGTTTGCATTAAACACACATTTCTGACAAGTTGAACACGCATAGTGTTTGGAGTCAGAAAAAGATCTAGAATTCTTAGAGTGGTCTGCTACAGGAATTGCTTTAAATGATACGCAACTACTCTTAGAAACAGGCAAAGTCCTAGTCTTTTCATGTGTGTTTTTCTTAGTATCCTCTTGGTTGTGATTCTGAACACCGTTTTTATGTCTAACATGTTCCTTTGGTGTCATAAGTGACACAAGCTTTGAACTACTCCTAGAAGAACTAGATGCACTCATATGATGAGGTTTTGCAAGCGTATATTCCTTTTCCTTAGGTCTAGTCTGTGAAGTGACTGGTTTTGACAAAACTTGTTTCGAATCAACTTGGGAGGCAAACCATAGTTTTGATGACTTTGGTCGTTCAGATCTAAACGCAGTCGGTTGTCTAACAACTGATTGGTTTCTAAGTGGTGGTTTCCCCAAGATTGATGGTTTTGCAAACTTAGTGTTCACACCATTTTCTGTCAACTTTCTTAACTCGTTTTTCAACGATGCAATTGCAAAACCCTTTTCCTGAAGTTGAGCTTTGAATTCCTCGAGGTTGTTTGCTCTACAGTCTTAGTTTTCATTTCTTTGATTGTATCACACAGTTCTTTGCAATGAATTTTCAAAGTCTCATTTTCTTTAAACAATTCAGTCACTTTATGTTCTAATTCTGCATTTTTTGTTGCAATAACATCATTGTCATGTTTAGCCTTAACTTCATTAAACATATCACATCTCTCAGCAATAAGTTTTTTCAGGTTGTTGATCGTTAGGTTTTTGGCTTCTAGCTGAGCTTTCAAATCATTTATTATAAAGAATTCACGGAATTCAGGGAGTTCAGGATTTTTACATGGTAGTTTAGTTTGAAAACTTTCTTCCTTTTGTTGCATTTCAATTTCTAGAGAAATACAATGTTTTTCAAGCCGTAAAAATCTTTTTGAAAGTTCATTATAAGCATCCTTTTCAACCATATCATTTGATTTGGAAAACTCAGCCGTAGGCAAAGAACTTGACTCATCATCAAGTTCAGCATCCTGATCAATCTCTCCCCCCTTATGACTCATATTTGATGAATCAGAGGTGATATTGCTATCAGTCTTTTCCATCAGATATGTGTCATAAGTAGGTTTAATTTGATTAGTATGTTGTTGTTCATTAGAAAGAACATTATGTTGATCAGACAGATGTACCTCAGCAGATAGTTTGAGATCTGCATCCACATTAAGCGTGATATCAGTTCCTGAGCTGTTGTTATCACCCTGTTTATCTGACTCTATCCCGTTTCCCTTATGTAGTGCTCTTTCATTAATGAACCCCTTAACATTACTCATAAGTTGGAGTAATGTAACTCTGAACATGTCAACCTCGATTCCAGTGTAATTAGAAAAACACTTTTTCGCCATTTGACTGTCATCATCATAATCCTCAGTGTATTGCGAATCAGTGAACACTTGGAGTTGGTTGTTAATCACACCCAAAGCAGCCATGGATCTATCTTCAGAAAATTCTCCTTTGTCAAGTTGTTGTTCAAGTTGATCAAAATATAGAATCATTTTGACTGTGAAAGTCTGAACATCTTGACCAAAGAGTGATGCGAAAGCACGCCTGTATCCTCCCAAGTATCTAGGCTGTTCAAAGAGAACCTTGAGATGTGAATGAAGTAATCGAAAACATTCATTGCAACTTTCCTTTGCATTAGGCAACATTAGTGACTGAATCACCTCTCTCTCTTGTGAATTTTAGCACGAAGATTCCACATTCGTATTATCATAATCACACACGTTTATTTGTTGTCCAGAGTTGGTAATCTTTTGTTCATCATACGTGTCGTACAACTTGAGTACCTCAGATATGAAAGAATCTGAAGTAGTAGACATGATGTAAACGTGCACGGGATTTTACAATTCTATGATTTAAACCGAGAAATAGATTCTTTCGCGGGATTTTACAAAAATCAAGAATGAACCGTGAGATGATAATGATAATGTGAACTGTTGTTTGATTTTGGTTGAAAGGGTTTGAGTGAATTCAAATAACCACTGTAGTTTTATCCAATACACTTGAAAATATCTAATAATTAGCACGGTAGTTATATTCAATGAACCCGAAAAATTTCACCCAAAATTAATTCACAATCTCGAGTTAATGGAAGCACGATCGAAATCGTTGACCAAAGTTATACCGCAACAATTTATCACAAACAATAAACTCGTCCTTGTGAACAATTGGCCCAACACTATTTAGTCCAAACAAAACAAAAGAAAAATCGTCCTTGTGCTAACTATCCACAGCCAATGAAATTAAAACACACCACGTAATTGTCTCTTGTAGAAATTAAGAGCACAAGACAAAACAAGAAAAAAACTCGTCCTAGTGATTGATCAGCCCAACGAAGCAGGCTCAATTTCCGCCCAAAGATAGATCAGGATCAAGCCCACACCTAATCTGATTTATCCACACTATAAACTACCTCTTAATCCCACTCTTACCTCAAATGATTTGGAACCCTAACCCTAAAAAAAACGCAGCCACCAAATCTTATCTTCTCCCTCACCACAATCGATACCCAGAAAAGCACGAGAATAGATCTTCTTCTTCTTCTTGAGATAGCCGAACACAATAATACCTTCCTTTGATTATCCTTTGGTCAACCGAGCATAAAGATCTAAGGTAGGTTTGACTTGATGATTTCTTTGTACATATGTATTTAACGAATATGAAAGAAGATGACACGTTTGGGAGATTTTCTCACGATCAATTAATTCAGCAGTGTATTAAAAGGTGAGTTATACGAGAGGGGTGAAGTAAGATAGCGTTGGGTTTGTGTTAATTAACAGTGATTGTAATTGGATTAGTTTTCGTGTAATAAAAAAAATGAATTTGTTGTATTTCTTGAAGCATTTGATTTGTTGTTGTAATTAAGTTTCTCTTTTGAAAGGATTAGGAACAGTGGATTTGTTGTATTGTTTGTGGTTAATTGATGTTGTTGTAAAATGTCTCTGTTTTCTGTTGTTGCTTCTTCTTGTTCTTTCCTTTTGATGTTAGTTGTTGTTGATTTGCGTGGATTAGACACAAGATTATCATAAACTGAGACAAACCGCTAGATTGATTAAACCACAACTGCTTCAAACCGCTAAGTAGCAATTGAGGTCGCAAACCGCTATTCAGAAAATGAGTAAACCGCCGGTCACTTTCACAAAAAAATGTACTTTTTGCCTTTTTCAGATACAAGGCAAACCGCTATTCCAGTTTTTTGCCAAACCGCTATTCCAGTTTAAGTTAAAAACAAAAGTCGTACACTAATAATCGCAAACCGCAATTTCTTTGTTTTCCTTTTGAGTACAAACCGCTAGCAAGAACTTTTCACAAAGAGAGTGTTCGAACCCAAAGAAAACAATAGAAAGCACAGCAGTTTACAACCAATAGCCAAGAAATACACAAAACTCAACACAGAACAATCTTTATAACATGTACTTTTAACCACAATTGAGCCAAAACCACTTTGAGATACCCAGATTTTGAGCTAAAAGAGAAAACAAAGAGAAAAAAAACAAGAGCTAAAAGAGAAAGCCAAAACCACTTTGTTGAAGAAATAGTTACGTTAGTGAGTTCGCAACCTAAGTCCTTAAACTATTCACGCACACCTTAAACAGTTAAGGCCCAATTAACGCACACCTTAAATAGTTAAGGCCCAATTAAAACAGGTTCTTTGTATTTCAAATCAAAACAGATGACAAGTATTACTTGAGCAACTGTTCGAACCAAAAGCAAACAAAAACAAAAAAAAATGTAAAAAAATACAGTTCGAACCAAATAAAAAAATAGAAACTACAAATCCAAGAACACCCGATCAATCGAACCTAACCTTGGCTCTTGATACCAATTGTAAGATATGCATACTTGGATTGGATTGTTAGATGTTAGATGAATTCTAGAGAGAGAGAGTGATAAGAGATTGGGAGATCTAGAGAGAGAGAGTGAAAGAAATATGGTTAAATGATTAAGAATCTCCAACCCTCTCCCTAGGTGCCCCTAGTGGGCTGTAGAGTGAGCTGACAGTGGGTAAAGACCCGACCCACTCCACAAATACTATAATAACTAAACTAATATTTCATTAACTAAACTAATACTAATAAGCCTACGAGCTACACAAATGCTAAATAGATGCTCGGGGTGACCGAGTTTTCACATGAGTATTTATATTCCTAACAAAACCATTTGCTATATTTTTCGTTAAACGCCTATAACTACGTCGGTTCACGATATCTCAACACGAAAATTATTTTAACACCCGATTCTTATCAGAAATGTGATTTCATAATTTTTACAACGTCGTCATATTTTATTTTGTACCGTTAAAATTCATTTCTAGCTAACTCAGTACCCGGTATCATCTAAAACTTAAAATATCTAATTTATCATACACTAAAGTCTTAGATATTTACACAAGCTTCATCCCCTCCATATTTGCCGCCCCCCCCCCCCCCCCCCCCCTCCTCCATAGGAATCATCCTACACTTTGAAAAATTTGTCACTATCTTCATTAATGAGTTGTACCCTTTTTATCCATAAAAACTTCCATCCATTTTAATATATACCAAAATTTCAAGAAACCAATTTAGCTACCAAGAAAATATTTTCTCTCATCCTCACTCATTGAGATTCAGCCAAGTCAAGAAACACAAGAAAACTTCACCAAAAATTCAAGATCAAGTATTATCCAAGCTACATTAGTGTTACTAGTTAAGGTTTTGAGATAAAAACCTCAAAGTAACTTAAGTATTTTGCTTCAAAACTCATCAAATCTTCAAGTAAGTATCTACATAAATTTTCTAATCTTTTATACTCTCATTTAATCTATTTTCAAGTTCTAGTAACTAATCATGCAATTATACATATGTTAGATACCACTTAATGTTTATTTTTCTCTATAAAAATAGATCTAAGGATTTTATTAGTAATCTCATGAGATCCACCATTTTTGGTGAAGATTAGGAACCCATGACACCCTAAGAAGGTGTATGGTAGGCTTAGACTAGTTGTGGTGTTGATTGGAAGTGTTAAATGCAAGCCTTGAACTAGAAAAGTTAATTTTTACAAGATATAAAAGAGGGTCTGTCCGTTTTTGTGAAATCTGGAAAACTCAGTAGGTCTTGAGTCATTTTGGCTTATATTTTTAGAAAATAAGCTTAAAAACGAAACCGTGGGAGGTGGAATGAGCAAAAACGAGCTTACGACGAGAAAGATACGTTAATTCTATGTTTGACGACGAAAACTATTTTTCTGAAAATATACGTGCTGTTACACGAAATTCAATGGGTAAAACGAGGTGTTGGACGTGATCTAGAAGAGCCGACCTACTAAAAATATATTAGTTCACATTAATACGAAACCGTGGATGTTAGGAATTAAGCTTAAGCAGTTAAGACTGTTGGAGGTAACAGTTAGGACTGTTGAAGATTGAAGTTAAGACTGCTGAAGAGTGTTGAAGACATGAGCAGTTAAGACTGCTGAGTGAAGAAGTTAATACTGTTTATGATTTATGTAAAGTAGATAATTATGGAAAATATATTGTGTATATCGTATAAGAATAGATTGATAGTTATCTTGTACAGGAATCCTTAGTCTATAAAAGGATTGCCTAGGTTAACATACAGAGGTGTGAGTTCATACGTATTAGAAAGATTCAAGGTTGTAAACCCTAGTGATAGGAAGATCACTCGTATTATTTGCTAATAATATTGAATCGTTGGAAGTTATTATTCTGTGTTTCTTTGTTTCATTCTAATCTTACAAAACACATAAGATCTTCTAAGTGCTAGCTAGTAAATTCCGCGTGCTAGACTTAGTATAATTCTTCGTATCACATCTAACACAAGGAGTGTGTGTAGATCCGGTCAAGTGGTGTCAGAGAAAGGTTGCTGATACATAGATTTAGAAGATCCGAGAAGAACAAAGATGGACATGGAAACAACACCATCCACAACCAACATTGCTGCTAAGCTTCCTATGCTTAAACCTAATGAGTTCGACATGTGGAGACTTCGTATTGAGCAGTTTTTCCAAGTGCAAGAATATGCACTATGGGAGATCATTGAAGATGGAAACTCGTTTACCCCTGTTGAAACAACAACTGTTGTTGAAGGTAAATCTGAGACTACAGTACAGACAAAGCCGACTACTAATGAAGAGAAGGCAAGATACAAGAATGATATTAAGGCTAGAAGTTTGCTTCTGATGACTATTCCCAATGATCAGTTGCTGAATTTTAGTAAGTTCAAGTGTTCTAAATCTCTTTTCGAAGCTATTGTTACAAGATATGGTGGGAATGAAGCCACCAAGAAAACTCAGAAGACTCTTCTCAAGCATCAGTTTGAGAACTTTACTGCAACAAGTAATGAGTCGTTGGATCATATGTTCAATAGGCTTCAAAAGTTGGTGAGTCAACTGGCTGTTTTAGGGATTGAGATGCCTCAGGAAGATCTCAACTCAAAGTTTCTGAGAAGTCTACCTTCTGAATGGGCTATGCATGTGGTAGTATGGAAAAACAAGCCTGATATAGATTCCATGAGCTTAATGGATCTATATAGCAACATCAAGATAATTGAACATGAGATTAAGTCTGCTGGATCAAGTTCAAGCTCAAGCTCAGGGAATTTGGCCTTTGTATCAACTCCCAGTTCCTCAAATCCAGATGAAGAAGTGCAAGTTGCTGGAGTAGTTGGAACTGCTAGTGCAAATCTTGGTACTGCTAGCACCTCGAGCAGTACTAGTGGACTTTTGAATGATGATACTTATTGTGCTTTTCTGACTACTCAGCACAATGGAAGTATGTTGACTCATTCAGATCTTCAAGAGATTGATGAAGATGATATTGAAGAGATGGATATTAAGTGGCAGCTCTCTCTTCTCAGTTTGAGAGCTAGAAGATTCTTGAAGAAGACTGGCAAGAAGATTGTCATAGACAGTAATGATGTTGCAGGGTATGACAAGTCCAAGATTGAGTGCTACAACTGCCACAAGAAAGGTCATTACTTAAGGGAGTGCAGATTGCCTAGTCAACAAGATGGAAAGAGCAGAGCATATGGAAACAAGTCAAGAGTTATGGAGGTTACTGATTCAAGCTCGAAAGCCATGGCTGCTATTGATGGCTTAGGATTTGACTGGAGCTATATTGCAGAGGAGGAAGCAGAAGCATCTACAGAGGTTGCTCTCATGGCATTTTCTGATTCTGAGGTACAAGTTTCAAAATGTTCTAAATCTTGTGAATCTTTAAAAGAATTAGAAACACTTAAAACAAGATATGAGAGTCAGTGGAAAGAATTAAAAGAAACTGCTTTTAGCTTAGCAAATCATAAGAGAGCTTTAGCTGTGTTAGAAGAGAAAATTGTTCATTATCAAAACAATGAGTCTAAGTTTTCTGATGATATGATTATTGTTAAGAGGGACTTAATGTTTAGAGAGAATGAGATTACTGTTTTAAAACATGAGCTAGAACTGGTTAAGAAAGCTAATCAGAATATACAAATGAGTGTAGATACACTTGAATACACATCACAAGGTGTTAAAAAGATAATTGAGAGTCAGATTCAGAATAAAGCTAAGTCAGGCCTAGGATATAAGTCAGTTCCACCTCCTTATAGAGGAATTCCATCACCCAAAGGTATAGACTTAGAACACACAGGACTCCCTGAATTTCAATTACCTGAACTTAACTATGGTCCTCAACCTAAAAAGGATGTAGTTGATAAACCTGTGTTTGTTAGTGGAAGTGATAAATCACTATCTGAGGACAAGGTGTCTTCTGATAGGTCCTCACCTAAGGACTCAGATGCTCCAACAATTGAGGAATGGACTTCTGATGATGAGGATGATCAGGAAGTGGTTAAGCCTATTAGTGATAAAGTGGAGGAACCAAAAGTTCCAACGATGGTTAAACATGAGACTGTTAGGCCTAGTTCTAATGCCAAACCTTTTAGACCAACAGTTAGGTATGCTGAGATGTATAGAACCACAAACAAGCCAAGAGGTAACCAGAGGAATTGGAATGACCTCAAATCCCACCAATTAGGAAAGGATTTTGTTTGATATAGGAAAGCTTGTTACTCTTATGGTAGTTTTGATCATCTTGCAGATTATTGTGATAAATGGGTATTTGGATATACAAATCATAGGTTAAGCATTGCAAGACCTAAAACTCCTCCTAGGAATGACATGATGATACCCAGATCAGTTCTTTTGAGGTCTGGACCTAGAGCAGTTCCAACTGCTAGACCAGCAGTTCCAACTGTCAGACCTATGAGACAGATTCACCCAAGGCCACCAGTTCAAAATCAAATAAATGTTTTTAAACCATCTTACAAAACTGGTAAAAGAACTTTTTATGAGAAAGCAGTGGTGAAAAACCAAGTTTGGAAGCCAAAGGTAACAACTGCCAAGCCAGCAGTTCCAACTGCTAGCAAGGTAATTGGTACTGGTGTGAATAAAAACACTGCTAAGGGAAACATGGGTAATGGGGTGAATGCTTCAGCATGTTGGGTATGGAGACCAATTCAACCTAATGGTGCTAAGACTGTTTTGAAAAGAATGAATTATGTTGATGCTAGAGGAAAGCCTAAGTATGTTTTGGCTTGGGTTCGACAAGAAAACTAATTTTTCTTGTTATATGCATTGTTAGTCATTTGCTTGTATCTGGTTTCTTTGTTTTTGGACTAACAATTGCAGGATTGGAGAGAAAACACCAAGGGATTATGAATGCTTGATGTTTTGGACTAAATGGTGTTCTGGAGATTAGTATGTGATTCTTGCATACAACAAATGGTAATTGGTTCACCATGTCTTATCCACATAAGAACCAACTAGTCCAGAGCAAACAGTTTCTGGTAAAGACAAATCAAATCCGTTTATGGTTGATAATTTACCAAAAATTGTATGGTTATCAGCTCACCATATCTAAATGTGAAGAGTTGGCTAGTCCAATGCAAACGGCTATTGGTAAAGACATATCAAATCCGTTTATAGCTGATAGTTTGCTAAAAATTATGTTTGAGCCATGTTATTTTAAAATTCTTACTTCAAAAAGTTGGGACGGCTCAATAAAATTTTTCAACAGTTGAGACGGTTAGTACAAAATATTGGTACGGTTCAACTAGCCGTTATGACTGACGTGTCGGTAATTAATTTTGGAGTAAAAACTAGCCGTTGGCGGTTTGTTGCAATTTTTACTGGATGAATTACGGATTTCGAGGGATCCTCTTATAGATATTTTAACTTTTATTTTATTATATTCTTATACTAAAATAAATAGTTACCATATTCTTTAAGTCGGTCAACTTAAAACCCTAACTCTCTCCATAAACTCTCAATTTTACTTTCATCTTCTATCTTTTCACCCACCATTATTACTATTCACGGCTGTTAACTAACATTTTCTACTAAGAATGGCAAGATTGGATTTTGCTAAGCGTCACAACCAGGTTGCGTTTTTAGAGAAAACAAAGCAAGGAGATGGGCCAAAATTTTATGAGATTGTGGACTTTCTCAACCACTCTCACATAAGGTATGCTCTAACTGTTTCTCCTACTCTTTATGTTTTGCACATCACACAGTTCTGGCAGAATTCATCTATCTTGACACGTGGTGATGGAAACTTAGAAATTCATACTAAAGTAAATGGCATTAAATTTGTTGTTACCGAGTCTATACTTAGGAGACATCTTAAACTAAATGACTCAGATGGTATCGACACTATGCTAAATACTGAAATTTGGGAAGAACTTGAAAAAATGGGGTATGATACATCTAAGCATAAGTTAACTTTTCAAAAAGCATGTTTTTCACCCCAATGGAGATTTTTGATACATACTCTTCTATTATGTTTAAGTAATAAAAAGACTGCTTGGGAACAATTCAGTAGCAATATTGCTATTGCTCTCATTTGCTTGTCTACAAATAGAGTTTTTAACTGGTCAAAATATATTTTTGAGGGTATGGCATCAAATGTTGATAGTAAAACAAAGTTTTTAATGTATCCCAGGTTTGTTCAAACAATTTTGAATAAAAAGAAAAACCTGCTTACAGAACCAACTGAAATTTTTCCTACGCCTAGTCTACAATCAAAGGTTTTTCAAAATATGACTATGGCTAGTAAACTTTTTCAAGGGGAACCAGTTCCATTATTTCCTCAAATGATTCAAACTGAGTTGGGTGAAGGTTCAGCAGTTCCAACTGATCCCCATCACACATCCACTCAAGTATTTGAAACAACCCAACAACCACCTATCACTTATAGGAGAAGGTCTAAACCTAGTCTAACTAGGGTTGTGACTGAATCCTTGCCCAAAGATTCACCTCTCATAGCAGGTAATACAGCTAGAAGTGATGAGGGTAGTTCTTCACAAACTGAATTGACGGCTTTATGTACCAAGTTAGTAGCCAAGGTTGACACTTTGGAGAAGGAGCTAAAGCAAACCAAGGAGGAATTTAAAGCTCACAAGGAGACTTTTGCCAAAGTCTATACAAAGCTAACAAAAAGGGTGAAGCAACTTGAAGAACAGTTGAAGAAGAAAAGGGCAAGAGTGGTACTGGATAAAGATTCTGATGATGATGATTCAGATGGCTCTGAAGGGGATGATGAAAATTCTTCCAAACAGGGGAGGAAATCTGGTAAAGAGAGGAAATTTGATGATAAAGATAGATCAGCATCTCAGGGGAGGTATGAAGAAGATTCTGAACAAGAAGGTTTTGATATTGGTTCAGGTTCTGGTAATGTTCATGAAGAAACAGCTGAGACACATCAAGCAGTTGTAAATGAAGAAGCAGTTCAAACTGCTGAGCCAGAGCAAGAGACAGAGCAAGTAACAGTTCAAACTGCTGAGTCAGAACAACAAGCAGTTCAAACTGAAGAAACTTCTGATGAACAAGTTTATGAAAGGAGAAGAGCAGATAAAGGAAAGAATCCTATGACATCTGAAGAAGTGGCTGCTGTTCAAGAACTTGAAAGGCTTAAAAGGTTGAAACCAAAAACTAAAGAACAGATAGATCATGATGCAGAGGTTGCAAGATAAATGTTATAAGAAGATTTGGCTGTTAAGGAAGCTGAAAAGGAAGCTAAACAAGCCCAGATGGATC
This sequence comes from Artemisia tridentata subsp. tridentata, assembly GCA_021014915.2. Classification (NCBI taxonomy): domain Eukaryota; kingdom Viridiplantae; phylum Streptophyta; class Magnoliopsida; order Asterales; family Asteraceae; genus Artemisia; species Artemisia tridentata. The sequence continues at coordinate 223,666,579 of CP139507.1, forward strand.
ATGATGAAGAATTTCAAGGAAATTAGCTGCTGATGATATAAGGAATATAGCTGAATTCATGGGAAGGAAAAGATCAAATGAAGTAGATGAAGAAGAATTCAATGATCAGTTGTAATATTTTCTAGATTCTGATGTGATGGTAAGAGCACAAGCTTCTATGGTTCTTAGAGATCAAGAGTTAAATGAAGATGAGAAGACAGAGGAGCTTAAGGAATTTATACTCAAGAAGAATGGAGTTACAAAATGGGATGATCTGATTCATAGAATAAGTGAAAGTCAGAAGTCAGGGTACAAGACTAAGTTACCAACAAAGAGGGAACTTGTTGAGGATATGAAGCATTATTTGAAGAACTCAGAAAATTACTCAATGAAAGATTTCAAGGGAAAGTCTTATGCAATTATTGAAAAAGAATTCTGTGAAACTTATGCTATTTTGAATTCTCCAAAAAGATGTGTCAAAACAGGTAAGAAGAGGGAAGCAGAATCTATGGAATCAGAAGTTGCTAAGAAACAAAAGTCTGATGAAGAAGGATTAACTGATGAGAAGATTAAAAGCATGATGGTGATTATTCCAGAGTATTCTCACATTAAACCTTTGCAGGTCAAACATCCAATTATTGACTGGGAAGTGTTTACTGATGGTAGAATGAAGGGTTGAAAGATTATCAGGTTAGGAGATATTTCTGAAAGATATAAGTTGTTTGAAGATTTGCTTAAAGGCTTTGACAGAGAAGATCTAAATCAACTTTGGAGTTTAGTGAAAGAGAAGTTCAGAGATATTGATCCAGTTGAAGATAAAGACAAAGAACTATGGGTTCAATTGAAGAGACTGTATGAACCAGATGGTGGAGAATCGATTTGGAGATTTCAAGCTCAAGTCAAGGATATCTCTTGGAAGTTATTTGGTACATGTGGAGTACACAGAGTATCTACAAAGGAAGGATTAGAGATATATATGCTGGTTGAAAAGAATTATCCACTCAGACCAGGTGTTTTGACTATGCTGGTATTTACTAAACTAGAAGCTAATGAAGAGTCTGAGATTGCTAATATGCTGGTAACGAAGATATTCAACCTTGCACAAGAAGTAAAAGCTAGATCGAAGAGATTTGCTTGATGGGTATTTGAAAGAATTTTCAGCATTAAGAAGAAGAAGCTTAATTTGAAGAAACTTAATGATTGGGAAGAAATCATAAGTTTAGGGGAGGATTGTTAGGAATTATGCTTAAGCAGTTAAGACTGTTAGAGGTAACAGTTAGGACTGTTGAAGATTGAAGTTAAGACTGCTGAAGAGTGTTGAAGACATGAGCAGTTAAGACTGCTGAGTGAAGAAGTTAAGACTGTTTATGATTTATGTAAAGTAGAAATGGAATATATGGTATAGTAAAAATGTGTTATCGATAAGAATAGATGATAGTTATCTTGTACAGGAATCCTTAGTCTATAAAAGGATTGCCTAGGTTAACATACAGAGGTGTGAGTTCATACGTATTAGAAAGATTCAAGGTTGTAAACCCTAGTGATAGGAAGATCACTCCTATTATTTGCTAATAATATTGAATCGTTGGATGTTATTCTGTGTTTCTTTGTTTCATTCTAATCTTACAAAACATATAAGATCTTCTAAGTGCTAGCTAGTAAATTCCACGTGCTAAACTTAGTATAATTCTTCGTATCACATCTAACACAAGGAGTGTGTGTAGATCCGGTCACCATGGATATAAAGAACGTAGAAAACGAGCTTGTAACGACCGAGATACAAGCTTTTGAAAACCGACGATTCATTAAACATTTTGACAGCTTTTAATAGAAATATATTTCTAAGTATAAAAACAGTTTTTGCATGTAATCAAGTTGAGAGGCGTTTTTCTCATGAATCGAGATGCGTATGGACAAAATGACAAAGATACGACTACAAGATATTGTTAAAAGATTTCTGAAAACGTTGAGCTTATTTACTAACTCTTAACAAACACCGTTTTATGACTAGTTTTGCGAGGCCATTTGGTCATATTTTCAAGTTATGAAAAATGCTATAATTACGACGAAAACACAATATTCATCGATAGGTCACCCAACGATGATCGTGGGGTATCGTTGCAACGTATTTCCACGAAAATTGTTTACTAATTTAACAAGACGTCAAAAATATATTTCCAACGATAAACGTTATTTTCAAAATTCACGAGTGGTATTGATAACATATGTATTTGCATGTGTAGCGTCATTTCATGACTTACATTAGATCATATCATTCACATTAGGTTGCGGCTAGGGATGACGCCTCATTTCATCGTATTCACTATTGTCATTGATGCTATTGCACCAGGTGAGTTTTCATAGTCCCGTTTTCAATTTACAATTTAAGTTCTAAACTCTTGGGGAGAATACATTGCATATCATTTTATTTTAAGTTCAAGTAAATTAAATTCATTTACATTACTTAAGTTACTACATTGCCAAATTAAAGTCTCCTTTTATTTATCATGGACCGTTAATTGACATTAAGCTAGAGTGAGTGAATAGATCTATTGAGGGTGACTCCTCCGTTCGGGGTTGGTAGCGCCAACTAGTCTACGAACGCATTTCATTTGAATTATAATAGAGTGTCTGGCAAAACACTCAGTTGGGGCGTACATTATTAGTCTAGCTTCGGGGTCATGAGCTTATAACAAATGTATTATTTTAATTATATGACGACATTGTCATGGCGACATTGTCATATTCAACATTAAATCTTGTGTTCCATATATTACTCTTGTTTACCTAAACCAAAACTTATTTGGCAGTGGGTTGTAAACACACAGGTTGCAAGTCTTGTATGGGCGGGACTTGGGACTGAGTGGATTTACAATGCCTTTGCTGGAAATTCTTATTTCAAATGCTTTACATTTTACACTAAACTCTATGAACTCACCAACCTCGTGTTGACCCATTTTAGCCATGTATTTTCAGGTAATTAAGACATTCACATCATGACATGCATGAAGACTTATCATAGAGTCGCGATGACGACGCGTCTCACTCGAATGTTTATGCACTTAAACTATCGTTTGATCTTTGACAAACATATTTCCGTAACATGAATTATCTTTTGGGACCTATCTTTTGTAAACTCTGACTAGTTTTATTGAATCAAACGATGTGCTTTTTAAAACGACACTTTAGGTCGTTCAATGTAACTGTAACGGTGATGCTATGGCAGTCACGCCCTAGGTATTCCATTCTGCAGCAAATCAGGTATTTTGGGGGTGTGACAGATTGGCATCAGAGTGAAGGTTATAGCGAACTAGGTTGTATCATGGACCCTAGACTATAACCACATCATCACAGCATCACATCATTTCATCATAAGTGCATATTCACTATACATGCGGTTTCATGCACACACTATGCGAGTTATTTATACTTATACTTATATATATTTATATTGACCTGGTTCACAGCGATATCTCTTCACCCAACAATCCTATTATCATTTCGGCAGACTCGGATATCAAGGATGCTTTTTCATCCACTAATACACCTACACCACCACTCTCAGCTTCCTATACCTCGACATTCCCATATCACTCACCATTGTTAGATGATAACTCCCACCCGTTTGAGATGTTAGCACCACCTGAACCAGACTTAGAAGAGACTACCAGATATGACACTGAGACCCTTGAGATTCAGGAGACTGCCCCTGCCTTCCCACTACCACCATTGTCATTCCCCTTTTCCATTCGCACATATCAGAAACTAGATGACACCTTGTGGATAGTACCAAGATCACCGACTCAACAGGAACATCAGCAGATTCCCCAAGAATGGTTTGAGATCTATGCTATCTCGGATATGATCGATGCACAACTCCAGACCCCACATCAGGACTCATCACAATCCCAAGATGCCGCAAACCAGGATCCAATCAGAGGAGCACCAGGGAGCCCCTAGACTAGACTTATATCTTTACTAGCTTTTACTATTATCCTAGCCACGGGAGGTGTGAATTAGTTCAAAGAAACTTGTAGTATTTTGGTTGTTGTACAACGAACTTACCAAGTGTTGACTCTACTATATGGATATGGTTGTGCTATCTACGATATCGGTCCATGTAGGAAAAAATTTTCATGTATTATATTCATGTGTGTTGGGATTATACTTATGATATTTCGTGGTTGTTTCTTATGGTGATTATATATAATTGTATCATTTCTATTGTGAGATTCTCATTATCGTTATCTTTGTGATTATGAAGAGTTATCCCGCCCAAGATATCTACATCAGCGATGACACCAGCTGATATCAGAAAGCTTGTTGCCGACAGTATAGCGGTAGCACTAGTAGCTGAAAGAAAGGCCGTAGCTGCACGGGCTGCAGAAGCCGCTGCTGAAGCCGCTTCTCGAGCAGAAACAACAGAAGCTGCAGGGCTAGCTGCTAATGGTACAAATGGTAGTAAATGTACATACAAGGACTTTAAGAGTGGAGATCCCACAAAGTTTAAGGGAACTGAAGGAGCCACTGCTATGATCCATTGGTTTGAGAAGATGGAGTCTGTATTTCTTCTATGCAATTGTCCAGATGACTGCAAGGTAAATTCGCTACCAGTACACTCATTGAGGAAGCAATGTCATGGTGGAATTCTTATGCAAAGCCTATGGGTATGGAAAACGCTTACAAGCTCACGTGGGAAGAATTCAAGAAGTTGCTGACTAAGAAGTTTTGTCCACGCACTGAAGTGAAGAAGTTAGAAATGGAATTTTATGAGTTGGTGACCACAGGTAATGAGATTGAAGTGTACATCAGGATATTTCAAGAATTGGCCACGCTATGTCCGACTATGGTTCCAGATAACGAGAAGTTGTTGGAAAACTTCATTGATGGGCTACCACACAGCATCTGTGGGGATGTAACTTCTTTTGAGCCACAAACATTGGATGAAGCAATCAGGATGTCTCAGAAGCTTATGGCTGAGGTGGTAAAGAAAGGAACTACTGCCAACAACAACAACTCCAATAACTACCGAAACAACAAAAACTATAACAACCACCGAAACAATACCAACCATAATAACTACTACAACAAAAAAAGAAAGTGGGACAACAACCAAAGTGGCAATGCTACTCAACAACCACCAAAGAGACAAGAAGTTGCTAAGGCCTATGCTGCAGGCCCAACTGAAAAGAAAGGTTACAAAGGTACCCTACCCAAATGCAACAAGTGTCAAAGTCATCATAACCCTGGGCATTATCTTAATCCTTGTGGTAACTGTAAGAAGATTGGTCATTCGACTAGAGAATGCAAGTTTCCAATCATTGCCGGAAATTAGAAACCTCCAGTGACATGTTTTGGCTGTGGAGAAATAGGACACTACAAGAATGAATGTCCAAAACAAGGAAATCAAGGGAACAGGAACTAAGGTGGAGTAGCACATGGAAGGGCTTACATCATCGGAGGAAGGGATTGCCAGCACATCAACAATGTTTAAAACAGAGAACTTCTGCTATAATAATGAACCTTAGGAGGAGCCCTTTAGGGTCGTATTTCTTTAAGTAGTTTATCTCATGTACTTTCTTGTAACCTCGTTGTATCATGTACTTTTCTATCTAATGTAATCTCTATCTTTTATTGTCTCCATGATAAACACGACCTCCGTTTATCTCATTTCCTATTCCAATTGCCCAATTTTCAATCATTCTGCAGCAACATACCATTATCCTAGAAGTGATTAGGCAAATTTCGTCTTGACTACAGACTAGTACTATTCTATAAGATTCTCCCATACGCCCTGTAACCCATTCAACATATTTTATCCCAACTATTTCAATACCGCTTTATAAAACTGTTCCACATAACTTAACCTCAATCTATTTTCTACCACCTTAGGGAATTATTTCACAGGATTTTTAAAACACGTTATATTACCATCACCTCATAAATTGATTTACTAGCGTTCTACCAACTATTTACTCCCATGCGAACCACTTTTTCTTGTTAAAACAAAAATTGAGACTACCATTTTACCAAACAACACGTTGAACACCATCTAAAACTTTTGAGAAACATAACGTTACTTTGACTAAACCGAGCATCGCATCATTAGTCCTCAATTATACATAGCCTGATCACCTATGTATAATTCAGGAAGGATTATGCCATGAAGAAAATAATCACGTTTTCAAGAATTATTAATAACAATCTTCATTTAAAAGCTTTGTAATCAAATGAAATCTTTCATAAACATCTCTTTTGACAAACCCTCTCTAGATACCTACACCACTTGTCACTCACTCAGCCATTAAGTTGGTTTTTACCATATACCTATCTAGGAGAGACTTTCCAACTACGAGGAGTATTCCATGACATAAGAAAATGATGAAAGGATTACGAAACCACAAACAAGGACTAGAAGTGTACAGTAAATTGATTCGTATCGCAACGGAAAACATAAGATCTCACGAGGCAACCCAAACCACTATCATTGGCATAGTCACCCAATCCTATCATTCCAGAAGTACTAGTTAGACTAAGCACCGTAGGCGAAGGAAGACTCATATCGTAACATTTGTTAGAACAAGACACACGGAATCAAAACTGTTACCATAGCTTTATCCTTCCGATATCACATTTCACGTTTCAAATCTCAAGAAAAGTGTTTCAGATGAATCACTCGTAATTCTGTTAGAAGAAATTCAACTCGACAATAAGCTAATTTTGTGGACGAACCAGCAGAAATCATGGACCGTGAGCTCAAACGGTTGAAACAGAGTCGAATTCCTTTCGTAAAAGTTCGCTGGAATTCTCGAAGAGGTCCCGAGTTTACTTGGGAGCGGGAAGACCAGATGCGACTCAAGTATTTACATCTTTTCACCGAGTCCACTCCAGAGACCAACACCAATTGAATTCAGGGACTGAATTCCTTTTAGGGTGGACGATTGTGACAAATCGTAATTTCAGGTCATTTTTCCGAACTTCGAAATTTACTATTCATCATTCACTATTCATCATTTTTGAAGCCAGTTTGCGACTTTGAGATATTTTCAAAAATTTCACTATTCACGAAACACTATTCATTCCCGGAGGGAAATCACTATTCATAGTCATTATTCATCAGTACGCAAACTAGGTTTACGGGTATTAAAAATTCGCTTAACCGTTAGGGTTTAGCTGCGAATTCATGAAACATCATTAAGGACACGTCATATAGACTAGAATAGTTTACATATCATCAGTAACATCATCTGCATATTAGGTAATGCACGTGTTTGCATAATTTCAATTTACGTATGTTTATTTACTAAATACGCGATATCACTCAGTCAGTACTGCGAATAATATACCCGACGCTCCAGACTATGGTCCTAATATAATTTTACACTCATTATAATGTTATAAAAATTACATTATTAATTTACCCGGTGTTTTGAAACCATTTGCTATATTTTCCGTTAAACGCCTATAACTACGTCAGTTCACGATATCTCAACACGACAATTATTTTAACACCCGATTCTTATCAGAAATGTGATTTCATAATTTTTACAACGTCATCAGATTTTATTTTGTGCCGTTAAAATTAATTTATAGCTAACTCGGTACCCGATATCATCTAAAACTCAAAACATCTAATTTAATCATACACTAAATTCTTAGATACTTACACAAGCTTCCTCCCCTCCATACTTGCCCCCCCCCCCCTACATACCAATCATCCTACACATTGAAAAATTTGCCACTAGCTTCATTAATGAGGTGTACCCTTTTTATCCATAAAAACTTCCATCCATTTTAATATATACCAACATTTCAAGAAACCAATTTAGCTACCAAGAAAATATTTTCTCTCATCCTCACTCATTGAGATTCGGCCAAGTCAAGAAACACAAGAAAACTTCACCAAAAATTCAAGATCAAGTATTATACAAGCTCTATTAGTGTTACTAGTTAAGGTTTTGAGATAAAAACCTCAAAGTAACTTAAGTATTTTGCTTCAAAACTCATCAAATCTTCAAATAAGTATCTACATAAATTTTCTAATCTTTTATACTCTAATTTAATCTATTTTCAAGTTCTACTAACTAATCATGCAATTATACATATGTTAGATACCACTTAATGTTTATTTTTCTCTCTAAAAATAGATCTAAGGATTTTATTAGTAATCTCATGAGATCCACCATTTTTGGTGAAGATTAGGAACCCATGAAACCCTAAGAAGGTTAATGGTAGGCTTAGACTAGTTGTGTTATTGATTGGAAGTGTTAAATGTTAGCCTTGAACTAGAAAAGTTAATTTTTACAAGATATAAAAGAGGGTCTGTCCGTTTTTGTGAAATCTGGAAAACTCAGTAGGTCTTGAGTCATTTTGAATTATATTTTTAGAAAATACACTTAAAAATGAAACCGTGGGCGTTGAGCTTACGAAGAGAAAGATACGTTAATTCTAATTTGATGACGAAAACTATTTTTCTGAAAATATACGTGTTGTTACACGAAATTCAACGGGTAAAATGAGGCATTGGACGTGATCTAGAAGAGCTGACATACTGAAAATATGTTAGTTCACGTTAATACGAAACCGTGGATATAAAGAAGGTAGAAAACGAGATTGTAACGACCGAGATACAAGCTTTTGAAAACCGACGATTCATTAAACATTTTGACAGCTTTTAATAGAAATATATTTCTAAGTATAAAAACAGTTTTTGCAAGTAATCAAGTTGAGAGGCGTTTTCCTCGTGAATCGAGATGTGTATGGACAAAATGACAAAGATACGACTTCAAGATATTGTTACAAGATTTCTAGAAACGTCGAGCTTAATTACTAACTCTTAACGAACACCGTTTTATGACTAGTTTTGCGAGGCCATTTGGTCATATTTTCAAGTTATGAAAAATGCTATAATTACGACGAAAACACAATATTCATCGATAGATCACCCAACGACGATCGTGGGGTATCGTTGCAACGTATTTAAACGAAAAGTGTTTACTAATTTAACGAGACGTCAAAAATATATTTCCAACGACAAACGTTATTTTCAAAATTCACGAGTGGTATCGATAACATACGTACTTACATTAGATCATATCATTCACATTAGGTTGCGGCTAGGGATCGCGCCTCATTTCAGCATATTCACTATTATCATTATTGCTATTGCACCAGGTGAGTTTTCATAGCCCCGTTTGCAATTTACAATTTAATTTCTAAACTCTCGGAGGAGAATACATTGCATATCATTTTATTTCAAGTTCAAGTAAAATAAATTCATTTACATTGCTTAAGTTACTACATTGCCAAATTAAAGTCCCCTTTTATTTATCATGGACCGTTAATTGACATTAAGCTAGAGTGAGTGAATAGATCTATTGAGGGTGACTCCTCCGTTCGGGGTTGGTAGCGCCAACTAGTCTACGAACGCATTTCATTTGAATTATAATAGAGTGTCTGGCAAAACACTCAGTTGGGGCGTACATTATTAGTCTAGCTTCGGCGTCATGAGCTTATATCAAATGTATTATTTTAATTATATGACGACATTGTCATGGCGACATTGTCATATTCAACATTAAATCTTGTGTTCCATATATTACTCTTGTTTACCTAAACCAAAACTTATTTTGCAGTGGGTTGTAAACACACAGGTTGCAAGTCTTGTATGGGCGGGACTTGGGACTGAGTGGATTTACAATGCCTTTGCTGGAAATTCTTATTTCAAATGCTTTACATTTTACACTAAACTCTATGAACTCACCAACCTCGTGTTGACCCATTTTAGCCATGTATTTTCAGGTAATTAAGACATTCGCATCATGACATGCATGAAGACTTATCATAGAGTCGCGATGACAACGCGTCTCACTCGGATTTTTATGCACTTAAACTCTCGTTTGATCTTTGACAAACATATTTCCGTAACATGAATTATCTTTTGGGACCTATCTTTTGTAAAGTCTGACTTGTTTTATTGAACCAAACGATGTGCTTTTTAAAACGACATTTAGGTCATTCAATGTAACTGTAACTGTGATGCTATGGCGGTCACGCCCCAGGTATTCCTTTCCGCTGCAAATCAGGTATTTTGGGGGTGTGACAATCGAGATTTTGGAAGAAATTTTATAAGTATCGAAAAGGTTTTTAAGATATCTGAGTAATCGTAAATGATTAAATTATAAAGTGTTTTATCGAAATTTGGGCATGATGCGCCCGTTTATAAAACATTTACAAGTCGTTACAATTTTTGAATACAAGTTTTATTACCTCATTTTAAAAATTAAATATATAAAATTGGACACTATCATTCGCGTATATATTAGTTATTAAGTTTATCGACTATCTTTTTTATGTTCGGGTCCAAATATCTTAAGCTCTTATGAGTCTAACATACTCTTTCCTCTCATTTACCAAAATCATCCATAAGCTCATTGGCTAATACCGTAAATCCAATAACGTCCAATTTTATTCAAGCATAGGAAATATTAAGTAACCATGTCCAATGTCCAATTTATATTTCATGTTTTCCAATTTATATAACCGAAACACCATATTGAATAATGAATAATAAATAAATGATAAAATAAAAAAAAATAAAAGATAGAATGGCCCAAGTATATTGGGCTTTGGCCCAATACTCAACTCACACTTATTGGGCTTTCCTTGGGCTTTTGGGCCTAAGTTATTAAGAAATAACCATTTAGGGCTCATCCGAGTCCAAACCGACTCGACACTAACTCGAAGTTTTCAAACCTCGAGTTTTACATGGTCAAGACTCACTTGAGTCTCGACTAGACTCATTCCAACTAGTCGTGGCCCTTTTGGGTCACGGCTTATACCATTTGACCTAATCAACAAATAAACCTTGGCCATTACTCGTTGAGTCACGACTCGAGTATATTCGAGCCAAAGGCTCTCGGTTTTTGCAACAAAACTAAGCCACATCCAAACATCAACACAACATAATCATCAAGGCTATGCCGTGACTCATTTGAGTCACGGCTCGAATCTTTCCCACGCCAAAGGCTCTTGCATATCACATAACACAAATCCAAATCAAACATCTCAACACAATACGACCACCAAGGCTATGCCGTGACTCATTTGAGTCACGGCTCGAGCCAACTTGAGCCAATAGGCTCTCGGATCACTCAACAGTACAATCCAAATCCAAACCAACTCTGAATCTCAACACGGCACAACCATGAGGCCACGCCGTGACTCATTTGAATCACGGATCGAATCTTACTTGAGCCATAGGCTCCTGGTTATCACAGTTACAACATAACCAGTATACAAGTCAAAACAAAAACCGATACAACAAATCCAAATCAAAATCCAACAAATCTAGATCTAATCAAATACAACCAAATTGAATCAAATATAACTAAAACTAAAACTGTCTAAATCCTAACCCTAATCCTAACACACGCCGTGACTTACTGAGTCACGGTAAAAGCTTCAAACGAGCATGGGTGCTCTTCGGCTTCAACCACCAGGACCAAATCGAGACAAAAGAATCCAATCCAAGCTACAACAAATAGATAATAAATTAGAAACGAAAGAAATAATAAAGATAAACAACTCACCCGAGTCAACGCGAGTTGACTTTGTGAGTCACCCCAACTCAGACTGAGTTAAGGGTTTTCATGGCGAAACAAGTTAGAACCACACGGTTTAGGTTAAATTTAAAAGGTTTTAACACGTTTTATTTAATAAAAATGATATATTAAAATTAGGGTTTGAATAAAAGTGACGAAAAGAAAAGATCTAGGGCGCGTGGGTTACCTATTCGAATAGAGGGGGTGGTGGGAAAGTCTCGGCGATCAGATGTAGGCCTCGAGATCTATTGATTGATGTAGGTTTGGGTTTCGCCGTTAAATTTTTCGGCGACGGTGGATGCCGGCGGCGGCGGTGGTGGTTGCCGGAGTTGTGGCCGAAAGGGAGTGGGAGTGAGAGAGAGAATATGTGAGTGTGTGTGTGTGTTGTAAATGAATAAAAAATAAAAATTCGGCCTTTTATACCCAGGCAGGGGTTAAACCTGGTCAAATCAAAGTGTAGGGGGCGCGGGGTAAATTTTTGGGTGGGGGTATAAACTGTCAAGTTGGTAATACTTTTTTCATAATCACTGTGGGACCCATTTAATGTACCAAACGGACTAAAAAAATTATGAAACTTGCGCCATTGTTCCCGAAATAAATTTTCTGATAAAAACGAGTATAAATATGCATAACTTTCATGAAATCAAATTTATTTGGCAAATTTGATTCGTTCTGCATTTTCTAGGTTGTGCTGACGTAATAAGGGACTAAAGTTCACGTTTCTCAAGTTCAAATAAGTTCAAAAAAAGTTCAACTGCTAAGGTGATGCAAAAATAAATATTTGGCTAGTAAAAATAGTTTGGAAAATTACCGGGTGTTACAGCTACTGTCAGAACAATTGATAATGGAGAACAAGAAATAACTGCAAGAATAGATGGCAAAGTCATGACTATTACTGAGTCATCTGTTAGGAGACATCTCAAACTAGAAGATGATGGTATTAGTTCTTTCCCAAATACTGAAATTTTTGAAAAACTTTCTTTGATGGGGTATGTGTCCACTTCTAAGAAATTGACTTTTCAAAAAGGGCACTTTTCCCCTCAATGGAGATTTCTCATTCATACCATCTTACATTGTTCAAGTTCAAAGAAAACTTCTTGGGAACAATTCAGTAGCAATATAGCAACTCCTATCATTTTCTTGGCAAAAAAAAGAAGGTTTAACTTTTCTAAATTGATTTTTGATTGTATGGTGAAAAACTTGGATATCAAATACAAATTTTTAATGTATCCAAGATTTATTCAACTGTTTTTTAAAAAACACAAGAACCTGCTTCTACCTCACACAAATTTTTATAAAACTCCTACCATTACTCAAAAGCTTTGTAGTAATATGAGGATGATTTCTAAGGGTTATAATGGGGGCAGAAGTACCACTGTTTTCATCTATGCTGGTTCATGTTCAAACTGTTTAGGGTAAAGGATCAACAATCCCAATTGAGTACTATCACACACCTACAAGTGCTTCATCAACTTCACAACTACATATTTCACAAACATATAGGAGAAGAATAAGATAGGAATCTGTGGTTCCTCAGCCCAGATTTCCTACCCAAACCAATGTAGCAGATGAGGCTGTCTCTTTTGACAGAATGGTAAGGGCTACTACTATTGTCTCTAGCTTAGATGCAGGACAGGGCAGTGGTAACATAGATAAGACCCAAACCATGTCAACATCTAATGAGTCAAGTTCTCATGAACTTGATTCAGGTGATGGAAATCCCAGCCACCTGGAAACAAGGGGGTCAGCTGATCCACCTAGGGTTGAGACTGAGTCTTACATGCCTCATGATTCACCTCTCCCAAGAGGTAACACACTTGGAAGTGATGAGGGCAGTCTGTAAGTAAAAGAATTGATGGATTTATGTACCAAATTGTCAGACAGAGTTACTAGCTTGGAGCTGGAGTTGATGAAGAAAAAGCAAGTTTATGGTGCTGCTTTTACAAAATTGATCAAAAAGGTGAAGAGGTTAGAGCAAAAACTCAAGTCTATTTAAGCTAAGAGAAGAGCAAACATTGTGGACTCTGATGATGAAGAAGATGATTTGGAGGATCCTTCCAAATAGGGGAGGAGAATATATGACATTGATCAAGATCCAAACATCACTTTAGTACATGATGATGCAGAGGTTCAGGGGAGGTCTGAGCATAATATGGGTTTCGAAGATTTTTTTTGATACTGCTAAGGGAGTTCCTACAGGTCAAGAAGATATTGGTACTACTGAACAAGTTAGTATTGCTGATACATTTGTTAGTACTGCCAGTACTCCTGCTGTTTACATCAGAAGAAGTGTAGATAAAGGAAAAAGGTATTATGCAAGAGTCTGAGCAACCAAGCAAAGTTAGCAAGAGAGTTCAAGTTCAGATAAGTCTTGATCAAGAAACGGCTCAAAGGGTACATGATGAAGAACGGGCAAAATTGGAAGAAGAACAAAAGATTGCAAGATTTCTGGTGGAACAAAAGCTTGCAAGTGAAGAAGAAGAGAGATTAACACAAGGAAAAGCTGATGAACTTCTAGCTCAGAAGATGCATAAACAGGACAAGACAAGTATCAGTGAAGAAGAAAAAGAGAATGCACTTCAAGAGTTAATTGAGGTGATTAGAAAGAGTCAAAGTACAAAAAGAGCAGAGGCAAAAAAGAATAAACCTCCAACTAAAGCAGAAAAGATGAAGTATATGACTACCAATTTGAAGAATCAAGACAATTGGACTGCTAGTCAACTAACAGGTAGATCATATGAAGAAATTGAAGGTTTGTACTTTAAGGCTTACAAGAAAGTTCAAGATTTTATTCCTATGGGAGCAGAAGAAGAACACAGAAAAATTAAAAAAGTTGGAATATCTTTGGAATCAGAGCCTTCAAAGAAACAAAAAGTTAGTGAAAACTTACCCACAGTTGTAGAGTAGGAGGAAGAATTGACTAAAGAACAGCTACAACAGATGATGATCATTGTTCCGTAAGAAGGGATGAATGTTGAAGCCTTAAAACCAAGTATCCAATTATAGATTAAGAGATTCAGGATGATGGACTGAGTAAGTGTTGGAAGATCATCAAGGTTGGTAATCACATTGAAGTACATCAATAATTTGATGATATGCTAAAAGCATTTGACAAAGATGATCTGGTGAAGATATGGGAATTGGTCAAAGAAAGATTCAACTCTACTGAACCCACAGATGATAGAGACAAAATGTTATGGGTAGAATTGAAAAGAATTTATGAGCCAGATGAAAATGATAAGATGTGGAAATTTCAGGCTAGGAGTCAAGGATTAACATGGACTTTGTACAACTCATGTGCAGTGCATCATGTATTACAAAGGCTGGAACAGATATATATATGCTTGTGGAGAAAGACTATCCATTGTCCAGGGGAACGCTCACACTGATGTTGGCTGTAAAACATGTTGTGGATGATTATACTGATATGGCAAGAGAAGTTCTGAGGAAGATATTCACGCAGGTTGAAAGATGAAGTGTTTGGAAGAATCCTCTCAAAGTAACAGGTTTAATTCAAGAAACTTGATGATTTGGAGGTAAATCACAAGTTTAGGGGAGGATTGTAAGGAATTAATGTCTTCAGAGTTAGTACTGCCAAGCCAAGACTTAAGACTGTTCAAGATTAACACTGCCAATACTAACCAGTAAGTACTGCTTGAAGGAAAGTTAGTACTGCTTGAGTATTAACTTAAGAATGCTAAAGAACTCACTACTTCTGAAGGAAGATAGTACTGCTAAGAAGATAAAGACGTGTAAAGTGATATGTATTAATTTATTCTGTGTATATTCTATTTAGATAGAAAGATATGTATATGATTAATAGTTTAGAAGATTTGTAGTTATCTTGTAAAGGACTCCTTAGTGTATAAACGGAGGTCCTAGGTTAAGGTGATATGTACGTATTTTTGATATAGCTTCAAGGTTGTAAACCCTAGTACTACACAGAATACTCGTATTATTGATATAATAATATTGGAGCTTTTTGGTAATATCATTGTTCATACAAAGTTTACTGTTTCATTAATATTGTTCAAATTCTTCTAAGTATTCAAGAGTAGATTCTGCATACTCTTTAGTATTCACAAAGTTTCTAATACAAGCTCGTGTGTTTAGGATCAACAAAATGTAAAGGTAGATTTATTAAGTTCTAAGTTTTGGACTTACAAGAGGCTCTGCGCTGCTCTCCCTTTTGACAAGCAACACAGGTTTGATCATTTTCAAAAAGTTTGGAATGTAAACCTCTTACAAGATTTCCCTTAACCAATTTATTCATAGTTTTAAAATTTAAGTGACCTATCCTTCTATGCCAAAGTTTAGATTCATCAGATGTAGCTTTTGTAAAAAGGCAAGTTAAACATCCATCAGGAACTATGTTTTTTAAATCAACATTATAGAGATTGTTCTTTCTAGGAACTCTGAGTAGAACTTGACTTTCATTAATTAACTTAAAGTTTGGAGATAAAACAATACATTCAGTGTCATTAAAATGAACACTATTCTTTTTGTCACACATTTCTCAGACACTAAAGAGATTAAAATTTAACTCTCTCACAAAATACACATTTTCAAAATATGAATTAGCAGTTTTAATGGTACCTTTTGCTGTGATTTTCCCTTCTTTAGGATTCCCTCCAAAAGCAACATATCCTCCGTCTATCTCTTCATAGTCTGTGAGATAGGACATGTTCCCTGTCATGTTCCTTGAGCATCCACTATCAATTACTCCTTGATCCTGTAAATCAATTTGAGGATTGCCATGCACATTAACTAAGAAAATCAGTTTCTTTTTGGGACCTAAGCTATCACTGACTTGGATCTGCTTTGTGCATCAACATAGTCAAACTTTTTCAGGGTGATAGATGCACTGTTGTGTTTAGAAACATGTTGATGCAAATAATGTTCTAAAAACGTTATTTCTATATTTCGATAACTTCATGTTTTGAGGATGACAAAATGTGAAAACACGTTACGTTAAAATTAACGTAAACAAGTTTTTAATCGAAAGATCTCGTTTCTACACAAATCACTCTAGAACAAATTTACAACTTAACTAATGATCAAAGAAGTGAATTTGAGTTTTAGACATCACATTTTTATGTGACAAAACATTTCTTTCAAAAATATACTTTACAAATTATTTTTGAATAATTAAGAAATGTTTTAATGGAAAAATAAGTTTAAAATACATAACAGCTATTTTTCACCCCTAAATCAGCTTCAAACAACCCCAAATAAGTTTTAACCAGAAAAGACAAAAAATGGAGCGACTTTTTCTGACACGGATCCACGGTTCCACTAAATTTAGTTGAGCCGTGGGTGATTTCGTGGAGCTGTTCCTTTATAACGGTCAGATTTTTTCTGCCTAAAAATACCAGCCCTGTTCACAGTTCTTGGGCATCCTTTCACACACAAAACTTTATGAGTTTAATACTCTCTTCACATTTTCTTTCTTTGATCATTTAGATTAGTTTTCTTTTGTTCAAGAGTGATCCTTTCATCCTATCAAGTGATCCTCTTCATTCCTCTTCAATGGCAAGAGAAGAACACAAAGTATCTAAGTAGATACTAAGTGTTGTCATTCCTCTTCAAGTGCAAGAGAAGAACTCAAGGTATCAAAGAAGATACAAGAGTTGTATTTTTAATTAGGGGTCTTGTAACATTTGTTACACACTTGTTGTATCATAGCATACATCAAGATCATTTTTCTTTTGTGAGAGAGTGAGTGAAGATCATTGTGATCTTATAGAGATATTGATTATCTCTTGAATCCATTGGGCTAGTGTGGTTGATCAAGATGATCAAAGATAGATAGGATAGGTTGAGTGAAGTGAGAGTTGATCATTGTGATCGTGTCGAGATCTTGGAGATCTCTTGAAGCCATTGGGCTTGTGCGATTTATCAAGTGGATCATAGGTAGATCGGGTAGATCGAGTCTTGTGTGAAGTAGTAAAGGATCAAGTGGATCGTGGTAGATTGGTGCTAGCTAAGATTAGCACTCGACATCTAGCTTAGTGTCGGAAATAGGATAAGCGACGTGTACGGTTTTCTCCGCCTAAAGGGAGGTTATTGACATAGTGCTTGAAACTCTCAAGTGTGGTACTCGGGGAGTGGAGTAGGGCGAAGAAGAGCTTCGTAGCCGAACCACTATAAATCCTTTGTCCCGGTTTAATCTTTCCATCTCTACTCTTTACTTTCATTACTTATTATTTGTTAGTTTAGTGTGTAGTTCATATTGGTGTTGATTGATTGCACATAAGAATCGAATCAAAGGTTTCCAATAGTAAAGTTTTTTAAGAAGTCTTAAAAGAAATAAAAGAACTTAAAAACCGATAAAACTATTCAACCCCACCTTCTAGTTTTCCACAATTGGTATCAGAAGCCACGTCAGTCAAGATTTTAAAGTAAATTGTATTTTAAAACTTGAATCGATCAATGGATTCCGACAAATATCTAGAATGGCAATCTATGCATGTTATTACCGAGGGTGACTTTCAACCAATTCAAATGAATCCGGAAACTAAAAGGGATGAAATAGTTTCTTATGATAAACAAAGTGATGAACTTAAAAGAAAACTAGCCAAAAATAATGAGGCTAAAATGATGATTTACAATGCTTTGCCTAAAAAGGAATTTGAAAGAATTTTTATGTGTAATATGGCAAAAGATATTTGGTAAACTTTGTTAGTCACTCACCAAGGTAATAATCAAGTAAAAGAGAGCAAGATAGTTCTTCTTGTTCATCAATATGAACAATTTTCCATTTCGGAATATGAGTCAATAGATAATGCTTTTGCTAGATTTAATACTATTATCACTAGTCTTAAAGCTCTTGATGAAGGTTACTCTAGCAAGAATTATCTTAGGAAGTTTCTTAGGGCTCTACATCCTAAATGGAGAGAAAAGGTTACCGCCATTGAAGAGTTAAAGGACTTGGCGACATTGTCACTCGATGAACTAATAGGAAACTTGAAAGTTCACGAGATGATAATCAAGAAGGACTCCGATATAGTCAAAGGCAAAAGCGAGAGAGTTAGATCTCTAGCATTGAAAGCCAAGAAGGTGTCTAGTGATGAGGAATGTTCGAGTTCCGATAGTGAAGATGATGAGTATGCACTAGCCATTAGAAACTTTAGAAAGTTCTTTAGTAGGAAAGGTAGATTTCCTAGACAACCTAGCGAAGAAAAGAGGTCATTCCAAAAGAACCAAGATGATAGGAAAGAGACAAGTGATAGGAAATGCTTTAGATGCGGAGATCCTAATCACCTCATAGGAGAATGTCCCAAACCACCGAAAACCAACAACCAACGAGCTTTCATAGGAGGCTCTTGGAGTGATAGCGGTGAAGAAGAAGAGAAGAAGCCCAACGGTGAAACATGCCTAATGGCTCAAGCTCCTAATGAGGTACTTTCCGACTCTTCTTATTATAGTGATGATAATTCGTCAATAGATGACAATAGATTGCATGACGAATATAATAAACTATGCGAGGTTTAGTTCTAAAATTTTAGGTAGAAATAGAATACTAAAATTAAAATTGCAAGAACTTGAAGTGCTAATTTTAGAACTAAAGGATCAAGTCAAAATACTTGAAAAAATAAATAAGTAGACTTAGGATTTGGGTCATGCATAAGTCTTCAAGTAGAAAATGAGAAACTCAAAGGAAATGCTTTGAGAATCATTAAGTTCGAAGAAGGAACTAAGGCACTTAATGAGATGGTTGAAAACATTAGGTTTAGTGAACATGACCGTGCGGGCTTAGGATTTGACCCAAATCAAGCTTCTACAAGTAGTATTAAACAAGTAAAATTTGTAAAACCTGAAATATCTGAGTCTGTAGGTGACGGCACCACTAAAGGTACGGACGACACCGTTAAATTTAATGGTACCGTGGTACCGTCTGGTGATGAAGTCAGATATGGGTCAATTTTGAAAAATAACTTAAGTCCTAAACCAAATCACAAAGTTGCTAACAGTGTCAAAACACCCATTGCTAGAAAAAAAAAGGTCAAAAGCATTTAAAAAACCTTGTCAGACGTCGAGTTTGATTTTGAAAAAACCCGACACTAGGTTGAAGACTCCTTCACAGAAAATCTCCCAAACCTCGGTCAAGAACTCCTCTACTGAGATGTAACTTTAGAAGACAAAGTTATCCTAGTAACATCCCTGTAACTTGGAATGACAGTCAATCACAAAGTTACTTACCATGAGAAATGTGTCCTCCATTCTCACATCCTAAACAATTGCAACAAATGCGTAGGATGTTTGCCACTAACAACTTTGGACCCATGAGATATTAGGGACCAAATGTTTGAGCTTCTGTTTTGCTAGATAAACATGGTTGTAAATAAACTGGAAGTCCAACAAATGGAGTGTGATTGGTGATTACACTAATCTATTGACGAAAAGTCAAGTCATGTGTCATATGTCTAGCTTTCAACAAAGGTAGTCTAGTCTTCAAAGTTTTAAGAGCAACACCTTAGGCTCAGGTACGCTTTCTTAAAACATCCTTTGTTGGTAGAAATGCTAAGCATGTAGTGTCATTAGAATCTAACATAGTAGGCACTATAACAAAGAAACGAAATTCATTTTTCATCATGACTCAAATATTTGTCAAAGACTATTATGACAAACTCAACTTGTCCAGAAATTTACAATGATCGCTCAAAGATCATGCGTGACAAGTTTGAGATGAGCAATGATGAGTGAATCAAGTTTCTTCCCTAGCCCGTATATAATACTACTTGAAGAAAGTATTCTCATAAACCTAAGTATACTATATGTGTATAAGATACTTAGCTTAGAAAAATCTTAATTCATTTTAACGCCCATATCCACAAAAATAAATCTCACAAGAGACGATGAACGTGAGTGCGCGGATAGTAATAGGTTAGGGGCATGATAGGTAATTTAATTTACCTAACAACAAGTAGGCCTGACATCATGTCTAGTGTCTACCTCTGTGCCCGCTTGTAAGAAGGATCTCAAAACTTCTTAACTTAAAGCGTTTGATGTATCTTCCGATGCATTAATGGCACTACACACTTGAAATTATGATATCTCAAGGAGATTGGTGTAGAAACTGTTATCTATACCAACTCTGATAATGCGGGAAATAATGTGGATTGATAAAGAGAGAGTGATGTTTTTACCCTCATAGGTTGTTTTCAAACTTCTTGGTTCTCCAAGAAACAAACCACTCTTGCTATCTCCACGACCGAAGCCGAATACGTACGTGCCGGAAAGGCATGACAACAAGCACTATGGATGAGAAAACCTCTAATCAAATGAGACGTCCATCTCAACAACACTCCTGTGAAGAGTGATAGCCGGGTGCAAATAGACTTGACCGAGAACCCCGTGGATTGCTCATGTACGAAGCTTATCAAAGTACGTTATCTCCTCCATTAAAATGATGTCAAAAGAGAAATCCTTTCTTGGAAAAGCTTCCCTTAAAGGACAACATCGTCGATATTCTAACCAATATGTTCTCCACACCCCTCTTATGACTATTTGAATATTTCTTCGGAAATATTGAAGTCATCTCTCAAATCTCATCTCATGACTCTCTAAATATTTCATCGGAAATATTGGAGTCATTTCTCTTGTCTCATCTTATGACTCTTTAAGTCATCCTTCTCATCCCAATCATGACTATTTCAATATTTCACACGAAATAATAAAGTCATCCCTTACGTCCTATCTCGTGACACTTAGATATTTCACTAGAAATATCAAGTCACTTCTTACGTCTCGTCTCATGACTGTTAAATATTTCACTGAAAATATTAAGTCATTTCGTACATCTCGTCATATGACTTTTTAATATCTCACTGGAAATATTGAAGTCATTTTCCTCGTCTTGTTCGTCTCATTCTGCTCATGACAAATTAAATATTTCATCGGAAATATTGCAGTCATTCTCTAAAATCTCGACTCATGACTTCTACTTATTTCATGGGAAATATTAAAAGTCAATCCTCACTTTCCTCCAATGAAAACTTAGGCATTTCCTTGGAGATACTAAGGTCATTCCTTATCATCTCGTCTAATCGTTTTCGTCAAAGAGTTTATTAGGTATAAACTTTTTCTTCGCGTCAAAAGATCTTACTAAATAAGTAAGATCAATCAGTCAAGAGTCGAAATAGAACAAAAATTGGTTTCACAGACACACGGCTCCACTAAAGTGGTACCGTGGTACCGTATATCTGAGAGAACTCGTTTTTCTTCTCTTTTCCTTCTGCATACTCATTTCAAACAAACAAAACCACTCACACCTGCTGTCAAAACCGAACCCAACACATAAATCCAATTACACTCTTGCTAATCAAGATCGAGGCATTGCAATCAAACAATCCTAATCACTACAACATAAATTGTAAGTTAATTATCTTTAATTTCTATTAAATTTGATTCTAGGGTTTGTTCTTATGCATAAAATCGAATTGGGTGTTTTCAATTTTTGTTGAATTTTTATGCAATTAGGACTAGGATTAGACAATGTAGTACTTACATGATTCCCTAAACCTAGGATTTTTATAAACCCACTTATATTGCATAACCTAGTCCGAATTTAACCATCTAAATCAGATTAAGATTAATTATTTGTAGTGGAATCATGTCTAGGATAATTAAAATTGGATTAGGAATGATTAACATTGAGGCTTTTCAATTTTAAGATTTTTGGCGCCAAGTTGAGGCGTTTGACAAACACCCCAATTCCATCATTTTTGAAAAAGTTCACGTGTCTAGGAACATGAAACCTTTTTCATGCATTGTTGATGCAAATAAAAAATGTTTTTGCATGCATACGTGATCTCACAAATATTGATCGAATTACATAATTAGTATGTATTATTGGACATATTTGATTGAGCAAAAGTGAAATTAGGAGCGTTTAGGTAATCCCATTAGTTTTGTTTTAGAGTCGAGATTAACGCATCTCCACATTGGTTGCATTTAGGCACACACACACTAAGAATGTGATCATTAAAATGCAACAAGTTAACATATACAAAATTATATTTTTGTAGGTAACAATGCCTCGTACGGATTATCAAGATACCAAACCTTACATTCCCCGTCTATTAGACGATCCAAACATCCCCGATGAGCAAAAAGCTTATCTTGCTAATGTCCAAGATCGATATATACATGAAGGTCGTGTAGTCGATGCTCATTTCGTTCTCTTGGATAACATCCAAGCTTGCTTCCGTACTATTGACTTTGATTGTTTATACAAAATAAACGATCAAATTTGTCCTCGTTTTGTCCTCGAATTTAATAGTCGAGTCCGCATCTTCAATGACCTTGAAGGTAATGTCTTCCTTGATTTTTGGATCCAAAACCAAAACATCATTTTGTCCATCTCCGAGCTTGGTGACATTCTCGGTGTTCCTTCGTATGGTCAGTGTGCATACACTAAAGACCATTCCCTAGAGTCAGTTTTCTATAATCTTGAAAATCAAGGTGCTTATCGTACCGAAATCCCCAATCTTGAAGCCATAAAACTACACATCCAAATTCCTCGAGTCGCCAACACGTATCAAAAGCGTGATGGTTCAATTTTCCATCTTGAGCCCAACAAAATCTACCTCAAAGAAATCCTTCCCGACCTCAGAAGTTGGGAACTTCTTCTACGTGAGAACGTGTTGAGCCTTGCGGGCAAACGGGATCATGTTCCGGCGAGTCTCGCCCACATACTTTATTGTCTTAGTATCGAGGAGCCATACAACCTCGCATACTACATGGCCAAAAGGATGGCCAACATTCATAGTCGTTCCGATAAGCTCATGCCATATGGTATGTTGCTTACTTGTCTTTTCAGGTGGGTCATGGAAAATTTCCCACATCTTAATAATGTCGGCTATGTCCTAGTCAATCCCGTCATGAAACCTCTTGGTGGACCACAACGTCGCACAAAGAAACATAAGGACAAAGGGTCCAAACGTGGTCGTAAATTCACTTCCGATATTCCTCTCTCTTCTTCCTCCTTCGGTCATGGTTCGTCATCCCAACCTATAGATGAGGATGATGATGAGGTGAACGAAGAAGGAACGTCTCGTCCTCGTA
Organism: Artemisia tridentata subsp. tridentata; assembly: GCA_021014915.2. Lineage (NCBI taxonomy): Eukaryota > Viridiplantae > Streptophyta > Magnoliopsida > Asterales > Asteraceae > Artemisia > Artemisia tridentata. Next base: position 223,690,230 of record CP139507.1, read on the forward strand.
CTCACTCTCCCGATACCTTCTTTCGCAACTTTGACACTTCATCGTTCACACAAACCACCGACCTTCCCTTCAACCAAACCAACTTAACTTCGGTGATGAGAAGGCAAACAACCATGTACAATCGACAAGTGTCGATGCATGAGAAACAATCAGGGGTTTCAAGTCCATTGGCAAGGCAATCAAAGGGCTCGTGAACAAGATAAAGAAGTTTGGGAAGAGAAGAAATTAGCTAGGATTGTAATACCTAAAATTTGAAATTAATGCAAAATGACCAAAATGCCTCTAAAACTTTAAAATTCAATTAAAGCATATATAAAACACCAAATTAATTCCAAATCTCTGGTAATGAGCTACATATGAAGTAAATTAATTTTGAGGCTACATTTTAACATTTTACAATGTACTAAAATACTTGTCACACTACATTGTACCCAAAAAAATATATATATGTATTTTAATTAATTGTTTTTACATTTAAAAGAGTATAAGATCAAATAATTTGAGATAATTATCAAACTAAATATGGAATACATTCAAAATTCAGCAAATTGATCTCCCTAATCAATTGTGCAGAGATTTGTGGTCTCCCTCCTCCAAATATCACGGCTTCTAATTTCTTTTCCATTTAACATCCAAACCGAAACCCTAAACTCAACCAAAAATCATCCCACTTTCATCCGAATTTCTGGAGGTATTCTAGTAATTTTTTGGTGATCATCAAGGTTCAAGGAGGCTAGGAAAAATAGTGGTGAGATCGTAGACTCGTTGGTTGGATCCGTGGGAGTTCTTGTGTCGCGTTTTGTTTCATCCGATAGGTACAATTCGTACGCTTATTTCCACTCGTCCCAAAATTCATTTATTATTTTTCTTATGATAATTACATCACATATAACTCATATAAATTGATAAAATCGATCCATGCAAGCTCGTTTGATCATATGAATTATTAACGTTAAAAATGCACATAAAATCCAAATCGGTTGATACATTTTTTCTAGGGCTTGTACTTAATTTTTCTGGGTTCCATAATGAACATATAGCTCTGGAAAAATGGGTGATTGATTTATTGAAGCCTAAATAATTTGTATTGGAATTATTTTATAATCAGGTTCTAAGGAAAATAAAGGAAAATTTAGAAAACCCTAGTTACACGATTTGGGTTAGGGTTCTTGTGATTAGATCTGGATCATAAATGAGTTTAATGATGTTTTTAATGATTGTTTAATGATTGGGATGGTTAAGGTTAGGGTTTGATAAATTAAAAGTGTTACCAATTGAATATTAAAAGAAGAAGGGTGTGTTTTGTAATTATTGAAACTTGTGGGCTATTTTTGTAAGTCATTTTGGATCCAAGGTAATGTGTGAAAAATATAATATAAGGGTGCTATGTGTAAAATTTGCAAGAAAAAGGTTTATTTGGTTATATATGTGTCGATTTGAAATAAATTAAAATAGAGGGACTAAAAGTGTAAATTCTGGAAACTTAACGTTATTCTGTGTAAATATTGATATTAAGGGTGTGATGTGTAATTTTGGATATTTAAGGGCTTAATATGTAATTATTAATAAATTATGTTTCGAATTGTATTTTATGAAATTAAAAGAGCTAGTTATGTAAATTATGAAACTTGGAGGGTAATTCGTACCATGTACTAAATTAAAGGTATATTCTGTAATTTGGTAAAATAAAGTGTTTGATGTGTAAAAATAAATATGATTAGGGTTAGATTGTGATTTATGTAATTATAATGTTTATTTTGTAATTAAATTAATTAAAAGGGCATAAATTGTAAATTGAGGAACTTAAAGGGTTAAAAGTGTAATTCTAAATAACTTATGTAATTTAATGAGTAACTTGAGGTATTCTCATTTTAAACAGTTAACTTTGGTATATTTACATTTAAAACACTAAAATATGGAAACTTGTTATATTTAACCCTAAACTTTTATAACTTGCTAAAATGAACCTTATTTCCATAATAACCCTAATTAATGACTTAACCTAAATTATATTATGGAAACCTGCTAATTATGGAAACCTGCTAAAAATAGAAAGTTACTAAAAATGGAAAGTTGCTATTTTTGGAAAGTTACCTAAAAAGGAGAGTCAATCAAAATGGAAAGCCGACTAAAATAAGTAATCTGAGTTAAATAAGCTTTTAATAAAATAGTCATGAATTCGTGTAGATTCGCTAAAGATGGAGTTTGCTTCCGACCTTTATTTTTCTGTTGTGTTTTCACTTGCGGTATAAGGTACAGATATTCTACCCTTTCTCAGTAAGGGTGTCCTTCTCATGTCTTTTGATCTTGTTTCACTATAGGGTTCCCTAAGCCATTGCTATGTTCCCTTATACTTTGATTCATTCTTCATGTTTGAACTTACATGTTTCTATATTGGATTGATTATGATCTGAGCCTTATTATTTGGGGCTTTCCTGCTTGATCTATGCCTTTACTATGCTTCCCTTGATTTGTGAACCTTGATAATTGAGCCTTGCCATGTTCCTTTGATACTTGATATGACTCGTTCGTCACCCTGTAACATGAATATTTGAATCACTTGATACTTTGAAGGATTATTTGATTTTGGTAACTAGATGTGAAAACCTTTCTGAATTATATATGAAAATGTGTGAGAAAAGCTATTTTAAAAAGATGCGATACTACTTTTAAATGAAAGTTTCTAAGAAAACTATTTTTAAGACCATCTTTATGAAAACCGTTTTGAAAGACCACTTTTATGAAAACTATTTTGTAAGATCATTTATTATGAAAACCATTTTTGAAAGATTGCTTTAAATGGACTTCTAAATAGAAACCTTTTTAAATGAACTGTTGCTATGAAACTTTGATTATGAACCTTTTGATATTGACCTTCTGATATTGAACCTTCTGATATTGACCTTTCTGATATTGGACCTTCTGATATGAACCATTTGATATGAACCTTTGATATGGACCTTCTGATATAAATGAAATGGAAACTTGACTTGAACCGCTTGATATGAAACTTGAACCTGATACTTGACACTTGATACCTGATACTTGATACTTGATACTTGATACTTGATACTTGATACTTGACCTTGACCCACAGTTTGAGACTACGAGCCACCCACTAGGCATGAGGGTTTCATGTCCATGTCATTGATGCACCGATGGCATGACTCTAGGGCAGGAGAGTGATGACCTGTCCCGTCCCTGACTTGATTTGATTTGGCGTGTTGAGGAGGTATTTGGCCACCTGGGGCGTATGGATGCATCCTAGACTTGTTTCTGTTTATGTTATATCCTGTTATTACTGGTGACTGATGGTGTGTGCGATACACGTCTTTCACATACTGAGAGCTAGCTACTCCAACCCTTGGAGGTATCCCCTCACCCTGTACTTGGTATGCTGAGGTCTCCCCTCCATACATCCTGATATTTGATACTGTTACTGTTACTGGGCTCGTAGTGGATTCTGTTTCTGTTACCCTATAACCTTGTACTTAGTATTCTGAGGTCACCCCTCCGAATACATACTTGACTTGATACTTGACTTGATACTTGACTGGATACTTGACTTGATACTTGACCTGACTTGATGTGACTTGGGCTCGGGTTGGGATTACTGTTCCCTTTACTCTTATCTATTGTAAATGTTTCTTAATTCCTAATATCTCTGAATAACCTTTATTTTCTTTCCTAATTCTTCTTACACTTTGCATTGTTTCATTTACTTTACTATCCCTTTACTACTGCTTTGTTATCGTTATATCTGTTCACTGGGCTTTCGTAGCTCAGCCGCATTCCTTTTCCTGCGGCAGGTTTTAGTTTGGAAGATGGGTATGAGTGGAGAGTACTTTGGACATAGAAGATCCTGATAGCTATTTTGGAATAGAGATGACTAGAAGAGCATATATTCAGACTTAGTGACTATTGTATTTTCATTGAAACCTTGTAGTTTCAGATTTTCCATTGTAACCCTTGAAACTTAATTGTATTATTTATGTCATATGCTTGTGTTTGTTCTGATATGAAACCATTATTGTGACATCTTTACCCTTGTCGGGTCGGGGTGTTACAATTTATGGTATCAGAGAGACAGGCTGCGACTCGTATTACATTTACCCTTGACCTGTGAAGTTTGGACCATTAAGTTTCCACTGTAGGTGCTCATAAGTTAACCTTAAGAATTTGCTTTAGGATTTCTTGATATGAACTTAGGTTTTGACCAGTGAGGAATGGGTAGACTATAAGGCATTTGTTTAAGTATCATTGCTTCCGCATCACTCTGATTCGTGCCTTGCTTACGACTCGAGATAAAGTATGATCATCATGAAGGCATATTTATGTGGTGCTAGTATTATGACGCCTGGCCAACGTGATAATACTTACACCATATAACGTGCCCTCATTGTGGCCATAGGATGTCTTGGGGAGAACCTAAGAAGTTAAGAATTGGATCTCCGTTGGTTTATCCGTGATTAGTAAGACTGTAGGTTCATTCTATGCGTACACACTGCCTTTGTTCATTAGATACCTGGATGAGTTTGGACTCTCGTTTTGCATTATGTTGACCACAGTTATAAATCTTGAACTCTTGTAGAACTCTCTACTGTTGGTACAGTTAATTTGATTTGAAATCTTGTTCGCATTCCGTATGAGCTTTCCAGAAAATTCACCTATCATCCATTTTATATTGCATGGACCTTTTGATCAGAATCAACCCAATTTGTCTCCTCCTGAGAATTTGAACCCACCTTGTTTTGATTGAGTCATGAGAAACTAATTGGTTTGGAGATCCTTTTTGGATGAACCTCCCCGGGCGTGAGAATATTTTGACGATCTTTTTGCGAATTGCTACGACTTCGTCTAACCTTGCGATTTCAAATTTCGAGGACAAAATTTTCTTTTAGAGGGGAAGCAGTTGTAATACCCAAAATTTGAAATCAATTCAAAATGACCAAAATGCCCTTGAAACTTTAAAATTCAATTAAAGCATATATAAAACACCAAATTAATTCCAAATCTCTGGTAATGAGCTACATATGAAGTAAATTAATTTTGAGGCTACATTTTAACATTTTAAAATGTACTAAAATACTTCTCACACTACATTGTACCAAAAAAATATATATATATGTATTTTAATTAATTGTTTTTACATTTAAAATAGTATAAGATCAAATAATTGGAGATAATTATCAAACTAAATATGGAATACATTCAAAATTCAGCAAATTGATCTCCCTAATCAATTGTGCCGAGATTTGTGGTCTCCCTCCTCCAAATATCACGGCTTCTAATTTCTTTTCCATTTAACATCTAAACCGAAACCCTAAACTCAACCAAAAATCATCCCACTTTCATCCGAATTTCTAGAGGTATTCTAGTAATTTTCTGGTGATCATCAGGGTTCAAGGAGGCTAGGAAATATAGTGGTGAGATCGTAGACTCGTTGGTTGGATCCGTGGGAGTTCTTGTGTCGCGTTTTGTTTCATCCGATAGGTACAATTCGTATCCTTATTTCCACTCATCCTAAAATTTGTTTATGATTTTTCTTATGATAATTACATCACATATAAATCATATAAATTGATAAAATCGATCCATGCAAGCTCGTTTGATCATATGAATTATTAATGTTAAAAACGCACATAAAATCCAAATCGGTTTATACGATTTTTCTAGGGCTTGTACTTAATTTTTCTGGGTTCCATAATGAACATGTAGCTCTGGAAAAATGGGTGATTGATTTATTGAAGCCTAAATAATCTGTATTGGAATTATTTTATAATCGGGTTCTAAGAAAAATAAAGGAAAATTTAGAAAACCCTAGTTACATGATTTGGGTTAGGGTTCTTGTGATTAGATCAGGATCATAAATGAGTTTAATGTTGTTGTTAATGATTATTTAATGATTGGGATGGTTAAGGTTAGGGTTTGATAAATTAAAAGTGTTACCGATTGAATATTAAAAGAAGAAGGGTGTGTTTTGTAATTATTGAAACTTGTGGGGTATTTTTTAAGTCATTTTGGATCCAGTGTAATGTGTGAAAAATATAATATAAGGGCGCTATGTGTAAAATTTGCAAGAAAAAGGTTTATTTGGTTATATATGTGTCCATTTGAAATAAATTAAAATAGAGGGACTAAAAGTGTAAATTCTAGAAACATAAGGTTATTCTGTGTAAATAATGATATTAAGGGTGTGATGTGTAATTTTGGATATTTAAGGGCTTAATATGTAATTATTAATAAATTATGTTTCGAATTGTATTTTATGGAATTAAAAGGGCTAGTTATGTAAATTATGAAACTTGGAGGGTAATTCGTACCATGTACTAAATTAAAGGTATATTCTGTAATTTGGTAAAATAAAGTGCTTGATGTGTAAAAATAAATATGATAAGGGTTAGATTGTGATTTATGTAATTATAAGGTTTATTTTGTAATTAAATTAATTAAAAGGGCATAAATTGTAAATTAAGGAACTTAAAGGGTTAAAAGTGTAATTCTGAATAACTTATGTATTTTAATGAGTAACTTGAGGTATTCTCATTTTAAACCTTTAACTTTGGTATATTTACATTTAAAACCCTAAAATATGGAAACTTGTTATATTTAACCCTAAACTTTTATAACTTGCTAAAATGAACCTTATTTCCATAATAATCCTAATTAATGACCTAACCTAAATTATATTATGGAAACCTGCTAAAAATAGAAAGTTACTAAAAATGGAAAGTTGCTATTTTTGGAAAGTTGCCTAAAAAGGAGAGTCAATCAAAATGGAAAGCCGACTAAAATAAGTAATCTGAGTTAAATAAGCTTTTAATAAGACAGTCATGAATTCGTGTAGATAAACTGAAGATGGAGTTTGCTTCTGACCTTAATTTTTCTGTTGTGTTTTCACTTGGGGTATAAGGTACAGATATTCTACCCTTTCTCAGTAAGGGTGTCCTTCACATGTCTTTTGATCTTGTTTCACTATAGGGTTCCCTAAGCCATTGCTATGTTCCCTTATACTTTGATTCATTCTTCATGTTTGCACTTAAATCTTTCTATATTGGATTGATTATATTCTGAGCCTTCTTATTTGGGGCTTTCCTGCTTGATATATGCCTTTGCTATGCTTCCCTTGATTTGTGAACCTTGATAATTGAGCCTTGCCATGTTCCTTTGATACTTGATATGACTCGTTCATCACCCTGTAACATGAATATTTGAATCACTTGATACTTTGAAGGATTATTTGATTTTGGTAACTAGATGTGAAAACCTTTTTGAATTATATATGAAAATGTGTGAGAAAAGCTATTTTAAAAAGACGCAATACTACTTTTAAATGAAAATTTCAAAGAAAATTATTTTTAAGACCATCTTTATGAAAACCGTTTTGAAAGACCACTTTTATGAAAACTATTTTGTAAGATCCTTTATTATGAAAACCATTTTTGAAAGATTGCTTTAAATGGACTTTTAAATAGAAACCTTTTTAAATGAACTGTTGCTACGAAACTTTGATTATGAACCTTTTGATATTGACTTTCTGATATTGAACCTTCTGATATTGACCTTTCTGATATTTTACCTTCTGATATGAACCATTTGATATGAACCTTTGATATGGACCTTCTGATATAAATGAAATGGAAACTTGACTTGAACCGCTTGATATGAAACTTGAACCTGATACTTGACACTTGATACCTAATACCTGACACTTGATACTTGATACTTGATACTTGATACTTGACCTTGACCCAAAGTTTGAGACTACGAGCCACCCACTAGGCATGAGGTTTTCATGTCCATGTCATTGATGCACCAATGGCATGACTCTAGGGCAGGAGAGTGATGACATGTCCCGTCCTTGACTTGATTTGATTTGGCGTGTTGAGGAGGTATTTGGCCACCTGGGGCGTATGGATGCATCCTAGACTTGTTTCTGTTTTTGTTATATCCTGTTATTACTGGTGACTGATGGTGTGTGCGATATACGTCTTTCACATACTGGGAGCTAGCTACTCAAACCCTTGGAGGTATCCCCTCACCCTGTACTTGGTATGCTGAGGTCTCCCCTCCATACATCCTGATATTTGATACTGTTACTGTTACTGGGCTCGTAGTGGATTCTGTTTCTGTTACCCTATAACCTTGTACTTAGTAATCTGAGGTCACCCCTCCGAATACATACTTGACTTGATACTTGACTGGAAACTTGACCTGACTTGATGTGACTTGGGCTCGGGTTGGGATTACTGTTCCCTTTACTCTTATCTATTGTAACTGTTTCTTAATTCCTGATATCTCTGCATAACCTTTATTTTCTTTCCTAACTCTTGTTACACATTGCATTGTTTCACTTACTTCACTATCCCTTTACTACTGCTTTGTTATCGTTATATCTGTTCACTGAGCTTTCGTAGCTCAGCCGCATTCCTTTTCCTGCGGCAGGTTTTAGTTTGGAAGATGGGTATGAGTGGAGAGTACTTTGGACATAGAAGATCCTGATAGCTATTTTGGAATAGAGATGACTAGAAGAGCATATATTCAGACTTAGTGACTATTGTATTTTCATTGAAACCTTGTAGTTTCAGATTTTCCATTGTAACCCTTGAAACTTAATTGTATTATTTATGTCATATGCTTGTGTTTGTTCTGATATGAAACCATTATTGTGACATCTTTACCCTTGTCGGGTCGGGGTGTTACAAGGATTAACGTAAGTAGTATTAATAACTTAAGTATTATTAAGCTATTATCAATGGGGTCATGGCAATGTCCATCTAACATTAAAAAGTTTAAATTGTCTTAACAATTTTTACTTGACGTTGGTTACTTTAACAAGTTAATCAATCTTTGTGTTTTATTACCCTTGTGAGCTTTGTCTGGTTCTTAAATTTTCTTTTATTTTATTACATGCACTAGATGATAAAATTGCCTGGAATGATGCATGCTTAATAGTTGCCTAAACTTAGAAGATCACATGATAATTTTAGTTGCTAGTGTTAGGAAATTTATGTGATTATTCCTTAGTAGATTGAGGCTTTGGGATTTGCTGCAAAATAGTCTACCCAGAATTACCCATTTTAGGCAGCCTAGAACCTACAGAACTGGAAAAAGAGTCAACTGCAGGCTACTGTTGCACTATATTTAGTGGTGCCATGGTACCTTTAGTGGTACCGTGCTCTGGGAAGACGAATTTAACTATTCTCTTCCAACTTTTAACTCTCGTTTCCTGGAAATCTGCAAACACAACCTGATTCCAATACACCCAGATCCCCAAATCCACCATCCTATCCATCCTTGCATGTTTTGATTTGGCTATATAAGCTAACATCATACATTGCTCATCCTCACCACTTCCCATTCACCATACAATTATCATGTCTTCAACCATGGCTACCACTTCACACAAAGCTAAAAAGGCAAGATTTAACCTCAAACCAACCAATGAGACAATTCTTATTGATCAATGGATCAAGAATGTCCACACACCGCAAGCCTCAACCAAACCTTCCAATGAGATGATTCTCATTGATCTAACTTTGGATGATGATGAAGAAGCCCACACACCACAAACCTCAACCAAATCAACCTCCTCAATCTCTACACCCCAAGCTCCATCAAAGGCCAACTCAACAAGGCCAACATCATCATCCACTTTCACCACAAGAATCACCACACCCTTGTCTCAACCAAGTCCTATTCAACCACTAGCCTTAACACTCACCTTATCACCATCAACTCCCTTTGAACTTGTGAATAACACATCATCATCTTCTCTCTCACCATCACCACAACCTTTAATGGGTCATCCCATTCTTTATCCCCTACAACCACATACCCTAAGTTGTCCTTGTTGTCACCACAACCAACAACTCATCATGTGTCTTAGAGATGAATTGAGCTTTCAATTCTCCTACCTTGAGCACCTTCTCACACCACCACAAGGACCCATCATACCACCACCTCCACCACCCAATAGCCTAACTAACTAAACATGTTTATGTTTAGTTTCTCCAATAAAAGTATAGGAACCATTTTGACATTTGAAGCAAATCTTGAAGTCTCATATCACTAAGGATGTTTATGTGCTTTCTTGATGTTTGTTTTGCTTCCATGATGTAGTCATACTTATGTATGACATTTGTTTTCTTTTTATGAATGGGCTTTCATGTGGTTGTTTCATTCTTATTTTTATGATTGGCTACTTAGTCATTCTTTTTGTGGTTGGATATTTGTCATAAGTGCTACATGTTAGATCTTGTATATATGTTATCTAACCTTGTTTTGTAGCACAATTCATTGCTCAATTCCTTGGTGTCCTCCAAACAAAGGGGAGTATACATCAAGGGGAGCTTTAGCAACCTTTTTGCTTAGACAAAAAGGGGGAGAAATGGGAGTAAACTCATTAAAAACTTGTTAAAACTAATTTTAACTTAACATGAGTTTATGTTTTTTCATCATCAAAAAGGGAGAGATTGTTGATGCAAATAATGTTCTAAAAACGTTATTTCTATCTTTCGATAGCTTCACGTTTTGAGGATGACAAAATGTGAAAACACGTTACGTTAAAATTAACCTAAACAAGTTTTTAATCGGAAGATCCCGTTTCTACACAAATCACTCTAGAACAAATTTACAACTTAACTAATGATAAAAGAAGTGAATTTGAGTTTTAGACATCAAATTTTTATGTGACAAAACATTTATTTCAAAAATATACTTTACAAATTATTTTTGAATAATTAATAAATGTTTTAATGGAAAAATAAGTTTAAAATACATAACAGCTATTTCCCCCCTAAATCAGCTCCAAACTTCCCCAAATAAGTTTTCACCAGAAAAGATAAAAAATGGAGCGTCTTTGTCTGACACGGTTCCACTAAATTTAGTGGAGCCGTGGGTGATTTAGGGGAGCCGTCACATTATAACGGTCAGATTTTTTCTTCCTATAAATACCAGCCCTGTTCACAGTTCTTGGGCATCCTTTCACACATAAAACTTTCTGAGTTTAATATTCTCTTCACATTTTCTTTCTTTGATCATTTAGATTAGTTTTCTTTTGTTCAATAGTGATCCTTTCATTCTATCAAGTGATCCTCTTCATTCCTCTTCAATAGCTAGAGAAGAACACAAAGTATCTAAGTAGATACAAAGTGTTGTCATTCCTCTTCAAGTGCAAGAGAAGAACTCAAGGTATCCAAGAAGATACAAGAGTTGTAGTTTTAGTTATGGTTCTTGTAACATTTGTTACACACTTGTTGTATCATAGCATAAATAAAGATCATTTTTCTTTTGTGAGAGAGTGAGTGAAGATCATTTTCATCTTATAGAGATATTGATTATCTCTTGAAGCCATAGGGCTAGTGTGATTGATCAAGAAGATCAAAGATAGATAGGATAGGTTGAGTGATGTGAGAGTTGATCATTGTGATCGTGTTGAGATCTTGGAGATCTCTTGAAGCCATTGGGCTTGTGTGATTAATCAAGTGGATCATAGGTAGATCGGGTAGATCGAGTCTTGTGTGAAGTAGTAAAGGATCAAGTGGATCGTGGTAGATTGGTGCTAGCTAAGATTAGCACTCGACATCTAGCTTAGTGTCAGAAATAGGATAAGCGACGTGTACGGTTTTCTCCACCTAAAGGGAGGTTGTTGACATAGTGCTTAAAACTCTTGAGTGTGGTCCTCAGGGAGTGGAGTAGGGCGAAGAAGAGCTTCATAGCCGAACCACTATAAATCCTTTTTCCCGGTTTGATCTTTCCATCTCTACTCTTTACTTTCATTACTTATTATTATTTAGTTTAGTGTGAAGTTCATATTGGTGTTGATTGATTGCACATAAGAATCGAATCAAAGGTTTCCAATAGTAAAGTTTTTTAAGAAGTCTTAAAGGAAATAAAAGAACTTGCAGCGGATAAAAGACATAGTTCAAAAGGGTTTTTCGAATGATAAAGATAGTGAAAAGATAGTAAAGTAGATAGATAGTAAAAGCCAATAGATAGTCATACATAGCCTTCATGCCACTCCGAATGCAAGCAAAGTATGCCTCAAATACGTGAGATAAAACATGCTAAAAATTCAACACAAAGGTTGAGTGTAATCCATAGGTTTAATAAGTAAAGCAGTTGAACACAAGATTTTATGTCTGGAAGATATAAGTAACAAATACATATATCAGGTAAAGCATCGTAACCATTGCTATGCTCATGACATGCAAAATGTTAACCGGCACCAATAACATTGGCATAAGTCGACAGTAACCGCGGAATTTCATAATATAATAGTTTCCCTCAAGAAGGTACTTTGCCAGATACCTTGATAAAATCTAATATAGTACATCACATGCGGACCGGACCTAGTCAACATAGTGGGAGGGTCAATTCCTATAGGCCTATATCCCTATATTCACGCTCACTCGCATGTGATTAATGGTTCATGATCGAGGGACTTGCTTTTGGCAAGGACGATACTTAGCAATATCATCTTAGTCAGGAATAACATACATTTAAACAATTGTGTTCATGAAAAGTAAGTAGCATGCATCTCCCCCTGGGTTTATAAACAATTTAAAAGTATTCATTGAGGTCGTGGTACATCTTCTCGGATCCTGGGAGTATAGAGTATTTCGACTTATGAGACTTATGCATGATTAGGTCTCGCAGTCTTCCGAAATGGGGTATCCAACTTCTTCCCTTAAAACATAACGTTCCATCTGAATGTTTCTCAAACTTCTTCTGTATCATACCTTAAAGATTCTCACTCTTGAGATCTTCTTGCTTCGCTGCTTCTTCTTGGGCATGAAGAATCTAGGCTGGAAGGTTTGAATTGATGGTCATAACCATAGCTCGAACTCGCAGCTGCTTCAACCGTTCCTTGCGGCTCAAGGCATCGGCCACGGCGTTCGCCTTTCCCGGGTGATATCGGATCTCGCAATCATAGTCGCTTAACAACTCCAACCATCGTCGTTGCCTCATATTCAACTCCTTCTGATCCAAAATGTGTTGTAGACTCTTGTGATCGGTAAAGACAGTACATTTCGTGCCATATAGATAGTGCCTCCAAATCTTAAGTGCAAAAACCACATGTAACACCCCGACCCGACAAGGGTAAAGATATCACAACAATATGGTTTCACATCAGAACAAGCAATAATAAAACAGCGGAAGTCTTAACATTAAACCAAAGATAATAAGCCAACAAGACTTATATTAAGTTCAACAAGACCAATGAAAAGAAATAAATTAATTACTTAACAATCCAGGAGCCAATCAAGGCATAACAAGTCTAAAAATTTAAATGGTAGAACTAAGATACTAAGGTCCAAGCTTCACTCAAAGTTGCCCTCATCCCAAAGCAAAACCCAGCTTCCTAGCTTAAATACCTGCCGCAGGAAAAAGAAAATGCGGCTGAGCTACCAGAGCTCAGTGAACAGATATAACGGAAACAAAGCAGTAGTAACGGAATAGTAAAGTAAAAGAAATAATACCAGGTGAAACAAGAGTCAGGAAAAAGGAATATAAAAGGGTTATGCAGATATACTAAGAGTTAAGAATGGTTACAATGGTAATTGTAAATGAAACCATAACCCACCACCAGCCCAATTCAAATCAAGTCAGGTCAAATGTCAGGTCCAGTGTCAGGTCACAAGGTTACAAGGATTCAGGAAAACAGAAATCCTCTACGAGCCCAGAAACAGTACATATCAAATCAATCACATATCAGGGTGTACGGAGGGGTGACCTCAGCATACCAGGTACAGGGTGAGGGGATACCTCCAGGGGTTGGAGTCATGAGCTCCCAGGATGTGAAAGACGTGTATCGCACACACCATCAGTCACCAAGTATAACAGGTAATATAACAAATTAGGTCAGGTCTAGGATGCATCCATACGCCCCCAGTAGGCCACAGGGTCTTCCTCTACGGAACAAGTAAATCAGTAACAGGTCAGGGACGGGATAGGTCATCACTCTCCTGCCCTAGAGTCATGCCACTAGTGCATCAATGACATGGACATGAAACCCTCATGCCTAGTGGGTGGCTCGTAGTCTCAAACTGTGGGTCAAGGTCAAGTATCAAGTCTCAGGTGTCAAGTATCAGGTATCAAGTGTCAGGTTTTATATCATGGTTCATATTAGGATTCAAGATAGGAGATCAATGCAGGGGTTCGCTATCAGGAGGTCAATATCAGAAAAGTCAAATACCAGAAGGTTCATGTCAATTTATTAAAAAGTAATCCTTTTAAAATGGTTTTAAAATAAAGTGGTCTTTAAATCAGTTTTCATAATGAAAGTCTTTAAAAGCAATTCTCAAAACCTCTACATATGTAATTTAGAAAAGTAGTTATAAAATCCTATGAACCTTTAAGTATCCCAGGGTCCTAAATATTCAGGTTACCATGTTATGAACAAGTCATGTCAAGTATCAAGGAAACATAACAGGGTCCAAGGCATGGTTCGAAACAAATGATCAAGACAAGAGTTCAAGGCAAAAGTTCAAGTCAAGGTTCACAATACAAGGCAACATAGCAATGGCTTGGGGAATCCTAAACGAATCAAAATCAGAAGTCAAGAGAAACAAGGCTCCTTACAAGAAGGGCAGAATATCTGTACCTTATTAAGAAATGCAAAGACGAACAAGAAAAATAGAAAGCAGTGACAGGCTCAAGACCTCTCCTTCTTCACACCTAAAGGAGTAGAAGAATATTACAAAAGGTTCTAATCACTTATTTTAGCTTGCCTTTCCATTATAAGTAACTTTCTATTCTTAGCAGGTTTCCATATTTAGCAAGTTTCCATTTTTAGAAAGTTTCCTTATTTAGTAAGTTTCCATTTTTAGAAAGATTTAAACATTATAAAATAGGTTAAGTCATAATTAAGCTTATTTATGGAAATAGGGTATATTTTAGCAAGTTATAATATTTTAGGGTTAAATATGACAACTTTACATAATTTAGGGTTTTAAATGTAATTAAACCAAAGTTAAGGGTCTAAAATGTAATTATCACAATTTATACATCCAATCCATATTTTAACCATGTATACGAATTAAGTATCTCAATTTACACCATTTTGCATTTTATACCCTCTACTTTATAAGTTTCCAAATTAAACCCCATAGTTTCCTTAAATTTCATTGTAACTCTTTACATATTCATATTAACACAACAAGCCCCCAATATTACAAAGTTATAGAATATACCTCATATTTTAATAGTTGTACGAATTAACCCTCATCTTTATACAATTTACAAAACTAGTCCTTTTAATTAATAAAAGTACAATTCAATATATATATATTAACCATATTTACACATTAAACCCTCAAGTGTCCAATTTTACATATTACACCCTCATTATCCTTATTTATACGAAGCAGCCTCAAGTTTCCAAAATTTACAATTTAGTCCCTCTAAGTTATTTAATTACAAACCAAATTATACATTTTACACAATATGCAAATTAAATCCTTAAGTTGCATAATTTACGCAAAAGACCTCCATTTTATATTTTATACGAACACACCCATGTCTAATGTATATTATAAAATAGCCCACGACTTCCAGTAATTACAAAACACTCCTTATAGTTTTAAAATTCACATCGGTAACCCTTTCTTTTTACAAAACCCTAATCCTAAATTTTCCCATCATTAACCAATCATTAAAACATTATCAAAAGCGTTTATTAGACCAGATTAAACCCCATGAACCCTAACCCTAAATCGTGACCTAGGGTTTCCATATTATTCCATGTTTCTCTTTTTTTCTCAATAGACCCGATTGCACAAAATAAATTGACACAGGTTATATGGCCTTCAACAATTCGAAATATCATTTTTCCTGAGTTATATAGGTCGTATAGTGTCCAAAAAAATAGGTCTCACACCCAGAAAATTCGTATGAAGTGTATTCAATTTAATACTTGTTTCAAACCCTTAAAATTATAGCGATTGATCTAAGCTTCTATGAATCGTACAAACATTTTTCCCAGGTCTTATACTTCATATAATGTTCAAATAAAATAAACACATCACCCAGAAAATTGTATTACGTGTTTTAAATATTATACGTGTTTTAGGCCTTTAATTTCCAAACGATCAAATAAGTGTGCATGATTCGATTAGACCAATTTTTATATATCATATATGATGTAAACAAGGTGGGAAAAATACTAGATGAAGGCTAGAACGAGTGGAAGAGGCGTATCAAATAAATACCTATCAAACCAAAAGTCGACACCAAAATAATCACCACGAACTAATGAGCAATCCCACGACCTCCAAACCAATTTTCCAAGCTTCTTTAGATCGAGAACAACACCAGAAAAATGCCTAAGGAATTTTTTAGAGAACCGTATGAATTATAGAGAGGTGTGTGTTTTGTTTTAGGGTTTTCGGTAAAGGAAAAATGGAAATGATAATAATACCGAGTGAAATAGGGGAGGGCTTCAAAGTTTTCTGTCCAAGATAGGTATCAAGAGGATCACAAATTATTTGGAAAGATTTTCTTGATTGATTTGATATTATCCTTGTATTATTTGTTATTAAAAGATATTAATAATAATACTAATACATAATTCGGCCATATAAAGTATGTGTGTGTTCTTTGAATTTTTGTACATTCCAATTTGTTATAATGTTGTATCATAAATTACTTGACTTCATAACTTGTTCATTTTCAAAGGTTCGGGAATTTATTTGGTAATTTATAAGCTTTTAAATCAATTTTTAAAATTGTAGGGGCATTTTGGTCATTTTGTATGTTTTCAGATTTCAGGTATTACAACTTCTTCCCCTCTTAAAAAAAAATTTTCGTCCTCGAAATTTGCCAGGAAACAGAAAAAGATAGAACGGAAGTAGAACAAAGACATACCAGACGCCTTGTCTGCCTGGTCACGAGAAAGCATGTAAACATGACCGGTACTAGGAGTAGGAGGAGGAGGATCAAGGTATTTCCCAAACGTTGCCGGATTCCACCTAGGACAATCCTTCAACTTATGCTCAGAAGAACCACACCTAAAGCAAGCACCAGAAGTCGTACGACAAACTCCAGTATGGTTCTTCCCACTGATGAGGCGAAAAGTGTACCGCTTTTAAGGGGTCATTTAAGCCCGAAATCGTATTTATTTGATCAAATATTGCCCTAAATCGTTCCTTTTGTCATTTTAGGTACTTTTGAGGAGAAATCTGGAAAAGGAGGCATTTTGGACGTTTTTGGAGCATTAAAGTGAAGAAAACGGCAAAGTCTCAAGAATCAGCTAAAAGTTACTCTTGACGGCGTCACAATTAACATGGGACGGCGTCATGCCTTGGCAAGAAAAGTTGGATGTGAAATTTACTCATGACGGGCCAGTGAGTTTGCATGAGAATTCTGACGGCGTCACGCTTTAACTAAATCAAGGGCGTCACGGCTTAAATCATAAGGGGACGGCGTCACGTTCATGATCCGACGGCGTCAAGCCTTGATAAGCCAGAATGGATTTTTGAAGAGCTAAAGAGGGACGGCGTCAAGATGGTCATCCGGGAACCCTAAAAGCGGCGAGGTGACGGCGTCACAATGCATAAGGTGACGCCGTCAGATGTCAAAGTCTATATATAGTTTTCTAATTTTTTGTCATTAGGGAGAGCTTAGTGTGTGGAATTTTGGGATAAAACCCTAAGACGATTTTAGCTACTTTTTCAGGGCTTCTTGCCTTGAGATCTTCCATGTTTCATTGAAAGATAAGTTATCAATTAATCATTCAATATGTCTATGTGTTGTTTGATTCTATCTTATGCTTGTCTTTTGTTTAACATGTTAGGCTAATTTTATCTTGTGTTTGCTTAGATCTAATGAAACCTAGCTATTGATTATTGGTTGTTAGTGTGTTGTTAGTTGTATTGGATGATTGTTTATCTATGTTAGGCTTAAGAAAACTGGCTAACTTCCTATTCGGTAACTTGCTTGAACGTCTTAAGAAACATGAACCAAACGCGTACTAAAGGTTTTTATGGTTGTATTTAATGCACAAGCGAATTCTAGTGATCCCATGTTAGGAGCTTCCTAGCCGGCTCGACATAGGAGTGAAGTAGGAGCTTGTAGAGTTAGGGGAAGTAAGTACGCCACCCCACGAATGGTATTAAGGAATACACCCGTCATCCACGCGACTAATACACACTAATTAACCGGTAAAAGATAGTTAGGGAGTAAGGAAATCTAAGTAAACACATTTCTCTACACATAAGTTTCTCACCACTTTTCATTTTTGTTATTTTATTTCATTTGCATTTGTAGTAATTTGGGTTAGTTGACTAGCAACTAATTCCGCCCACTCCTTCAAAACCCGAGATTTTACTTGCTTTTATAAAATATAAAAACATAAAAAAAGAATCTTCCTCAACCCTTAGACCTAATTAGAGTAGCCTTTCACACCTAACGAACACTATTCCCTGTGGAGAACGATCAATCCCCCGTACTTACCACTACACTATACTACATCGGTCAGGTACACTGCCTGGTGGGGTTGTAAGCCTCTTGAGATCCCTCGAGAGGTAAAACCTGTTGTAAGGTTGCAAAACCCACGCATCAAGTTTTTGGCGCCGTTGCCGGGGAATAGTTATTGTTTAGGGTGAATTTTTATTTCTATTAGGTCTACTCACTAGATTCCTTTCTAGTGAGATTTTTATTTTATTTTTCTAGGTTTTCTTTAGTCTATCTATTTTCTTCGTGTCTTTGTTCGTAACCATTACCATCCGACATCATGGAAGATGGTAATATCCTTAACCCACACAACCCACCACCACAACAACCACCACCACCTCCTAGAGCCCGTACTTTAGGAGAGTATTCCCGTCCTAGCCACCACGGCTATCGAAACACCATTGAGCTCACACAAGGAGCCAATATCACACCCTTGCGATCCGACACCATCCGGTTGGTGCAAAGCGGATGCGCATTCCATGGACTTCGTTCTGAAGATCCTAATCAACATCTCAAGGACTTTCTTAAAATCGTTGATTCTATAGACCTTGATGTTGCCACTCGAGAGACGACCCGATTGCGTCTCTTCCAATTCTCTCTGCGGGACCAAGCTAGTCAGTGGCTAGAACGTCAACCCGCAGGATCCATCACCTCTTGGGATGATCTCACCACTCGTTTCCTTGCTCAGTTTTTCCCACCGGGAAGAACTACCAAGCTAAGGAATGATATCTTGATGTTCCAACAACGTCAAGGCGAAACTCTCTACGAGGCATGGACTCGATTCAAGGACTTACTCCAAAAAGTCCCTCACCATGGCATAGAACTTTGGCTCCAAGTCCAAATCTTCTATGACCATATCAATCTCTCCACAAGGCAAACCATTGACCAATCAGCCGGTGGCAAGCTACGTGATCTAAGTGCGGAACAATCATGGGCTCTCCTAGAGGATCTTGCTCTTTATGACAACGAAAGTTGGAGTGATCCCCGTGATTTGAATAAAACGGTCAAGGCAATATCTTTGCCTTTGAACAATTCAAGCACTTCCGACCGTAGGATCGTAGAACTTGAAGACCAAGTCAAGTTTCTCATGAAATCCTACGAGGCTCCTAAACCTTCAAGCCAAGTGAACAAAATCACTTCTTCATGTGAATTATGTAGTGGTCCCCACGACACTCGTGATTGCATGGAACTCCCCGAACAAGCTTTTGTGGACTACGCATCCTCGCGTACCGACGGAGCGGGAGACAAGTGGTACACTTTCAAGCCCGAGCCAAACCATTATGGTGATTCATACAACCCCTCATGGAAAAATCACCCGAACCTTAGGTGGAAACAAAACCAAAACTCACAACAAATCAATTCTTCCAACCCACCTAATCGTTTCCAATCAAGCGGTTCCAACTCGAACCGTACTTTCAACAACAATCCTTCCGGCAATGGTAGTACCAATAACTTTGAAGGATTGATGTCTCAATTTATGGCATCTCAAGAAGCTCGGATAGCTAGATTCGAGACCGAATTCAATCAACAACAAACTGAGATGACCAATAAAATTGACAACTTGTTGAAAGCCCTCCATAACCAAGTGTTATCACCTCCACATAAGGACGCTAGGAACACAAATAGCGGACCCCAAGTCAAAGACCCTTCTTCATCCAAACATGTCCACTTCGTCAACGTTGTCACTATTAAACCAATCGATAGGAGCATGGAAGAAAGTGAACCAAAGGATGAGGATAGGAAAGTCGAGGTTGATAAGGAAGTTAGGACAAGTGAGATTGAAGAAGTAGATGATGATGAGGACTACTTCAATAGGCTACCCACTAAGGAAGAGCGTGCATATCATACAAACTTATTCGATGATCCCGAGACACCATACTTCCTAGGTAGACCAATCATAGAAATAGGCGACCCTTCTAATCTCAACATACCATGCAACATAGGGCATCTACATGTATGGAAAGCTTATATCGACCTTAGATCACCCATAAACATCATGACTAGAGCCCACTACAACTTGATAATGAAAAATCAGCTTGGGTATAGGATGTTCCCTGACAAGGGTTGGATGAGTAACTTCACGGGAAGAGTTAAGGGATTACCGGTTTATGTAGGAAACTTCACCTATGTCACCGACTTTGTAATTGTCGAAGATATCCGCCCAATAGTCGATGCATCCTTAACTCAAGTGGTTTTTGGAAAACCATTTGTTGAGGTCTCTAGAATGACTTATGAACCTTCCTTAGGGATAGTTAGATTTAAGGATGAGACCGATGAAGTAAGCTACCAAATGCCATATAAGATAGAACAATTCCAAAACTTGTCAAATGTTGAGAAGGAGCTTAAACAAGCGGTCTACTATAGGAATGATAAGGATAGAAGTAAAGGAGTAGACTATGTTATGGAAAGGATATTCGGTTTCTACAAGGATTGTTTGAAATTAGGACCGGAATATAAAACCGGGAAGGAGAATGGCCTAGGAACCGTGACCGATGATGGAGTCACGTAATGTACGTGACTTTGAGTCTAGCTACAAGACTCGTTAATAAAGAAAGGCGCTTCTTGGGAGGCAACCCAAGCTTTATTTGTTTTATTTGCTTTGCGTGTTTATTTATTTGTTTGTTTGATTTTATTTGTTTCCGTATGTGTGTTTAATTTTTATTAGTATTGATTCATGTTCAAAAGTACTTTGTGAAAATGCTTTATGTTGTTTTTAACTTCGTCTTAACTACATATAAAGGTATTTTGCAAAAGATAAGTGTAAGGGAAATCTAAATCGGTTTATTAGAACACAAATGAACATGAATCATAATAATAATAAGTTAGCATACATATTCGTATTTGTTTGAGTCAAATGCTTGTATCGAGTCATAATGATGTTTTGCAGAATTTCCAGGAAGTAAGGTAAAGGTTTTTCAAGAAATTTTCCGGAAACTTAAAATGAAAATTTTTGTCAGGTCATTTCTGACGGCGTCAGGGGTTATAACCTGACGGCGTCAGATTTAATTTCCAGAAATTTTTGAAAATTTTGTTTTCATAAAAAGTTTTTATTAAAATCTCCAACTTATAATCTCCAGGAATCTGCAAAGTTATCATTCCACAAGCATTATATCCTTATATATAGATTTTATCCCGCCGATGTTATGCAGGTTTTCGTGTTTGTTTTCTCAGGTTCAACAGGTTATTTTGGACAAGGAAATGTTTTGAATCAAGCTTATGGTGATGCATTAGTCATGGAGCTTCAACATTCTCTTTGGAGGAAGATTTAACCGTGTAATTTCATTATCCAACGAGCGAATCAGGGGAGTATTTGATTTCATTCTTTTACTTTATGCTTTTACATTTGTCATTTGAACATTGGGGACAATGTTCATCTTAAGTGTAAGGGGAGGGTAAAAGTACGATTTTTGAGAATACAATTGCGCTTGATTTTTGTTTGTTTGATGGTAGATGTGTAATAAAACTGAGAGAAATACTTGTTAAGGTAATTTTAGTGCCAAATTTAAAATTTTTTACAACATATAGGAGTGAAACTTTGATCTTAATGAGCGTCTCACGGATAGGAGTTATATGACTAGCACAAAAACCGTACCACTAAAAAATTTTCCACCCCCAAATATGTGAGGTTCGCCCCTAGAATTGGTAGGAAAAGCATTTATGCTATGATGTGTGTGCCGGTAGCACTTAGATTCTAGAACTTGCGTTAGGACCATTCCGAGGCCACAAGTGAGACTACATTCGTGTAGTTAGATTTACTACATGATAAGAGGCATTAGGATTAACCCATGTTTTACACCTGTGTTTTTGTTATAATTACATTGGCTACATTGGTCAAGTAATTCTCCCACACCCTTTGCGTTGTACTCATTTTTAGTACACGATACCCCTAGTACACCCCTCAGAGCCTATCTTTTCGTTTCGACCTTTAAGCATTTTACTTAAAGGAAGAATTTGTTACACCCCACTTAAATGTACACCCAAATCGCCTTAGCCTACCTTGTATGCACTCATTTTTAGTGCATTATTGTTACAACATTTGTTTAAACCCAAGTTAATTATCTAGTTGATTACATGGTTGCTAAGTCGAGTCATATCCTTGTACATATTGTTTTGGGACGATTGGGACTCATGGGTAAAGTACTAGTGTAATGGAGTAATGGGGAAGAACATCATTTATTACCCCCATATGTGCTAAATGTTTTAAAAGTACTCCAAGTTTTTCAATTATCTTAATTCGAGTCATTAGAATAGTTATTTGTAAAGTTATGTAAAAGTTCAAGTGTAAGGGGATGCAACGCCCCTATGATGTATTATTTTGGATGGTAGGGTAAAAGTGTATGCAAAAAAAAAAAAAAAAAAAAAAAAAAAAAAAAAAAAAAAATCAAGAAAAATACAAAAAAAAATGAGAAAAAAAAAAAAAGAAAAATAGAAAAAACATACGGACTACCATCCCGTTTCATTTTATGTTTATGTTTTGTTATTTTCTTTCATTAGCTTAAGATCGAGTCTAGTCTTGGCTTAGCAACATTGTATAGTACATGTAATTGATCAAGATCTTTAACTCGCCACCAGTAAAATATCCTTTATCCAACAAAACCGTGTTTTCCTTTTCCCTACACCTAACGTTATAACCCATTTAAAAGCCCTCTTTGATAGTTTATCTTAGGTGCTTACGCCTAGTGGAGGAGGTTTTCGATCCTTTCCCAAGCCTATGGTAATCTATTTGCTATGACAGGTAGTGAGAGATATTTTCCGTTTTCATTTATGAGATTTATTTTGATGACACTTGAGAGATGTGAGTATCTAAACACTACTTGTGAGGTGCTAGTATGTAATCTCCGTGCTTATTATGATTGAAGTGGAACGATTATTTGTTGTAATTACTTTTATGTTTGCATTAAATGACCCCTAACTTGTATTTTGATTAGAATAAAAGCGCATTTGCTTGAGGACAAGCAAATCTCAAGTGTAAGGGTATTTGATGAGGCGAAAAGTGTACCGCTTTTAAGGGGTCATTTAAGCCCGAAATCGTATTTATTTGATCAAATATTGCCCTAAATCGTTCCTTTTGTCATTTTAGGTACTTTTGAGGAGAAATCTGGAAAAGGAGGCATTTTGGACGTTTTTGGAGCATTAAAGTGAAGAAAACGGCAAAGTCTCAAGAATCAGCTAAAAGTTACTCTTGACGGCGTCACAATTAACATGGGACGGCGTCATGCCTTGGCAAGAAAAGTTGGATGTGAAATTTACTCATGACGGGCCAGTGAGTTTGCATGAGAATTCTGACGGCGTCACGCTTTAACTAAATCAAGGGCGTCACGGCTTAAATCATAAGGGGACGGCGTCACGTTCATGATCC
This sequence comes from Artemisia tridentata subsp. tridentata, assembly GCA_021014915.2. Classification (NCBI taxonomy): domain Eukaryota; kingdom Viridiplantae; phylum Streptophyta; class Magnoliopsida; order Asterales; family Asteraceae; genus Artemisia; species Artemisia tridentata. The sequence goes on from CP139507.1 coordinate 223,714,045, forward strand.
GACGGCGTCAAGCCTTGATAAGCCAGAATGGATTTTTGAAGAGCTAAAGAGGGACGGCGTCAAGATGGTCATCCGGGAACCCTAAAAGCGGCGAGGTGACGGCGTCACAATGCATAAGGTGACGCCGTCAGATGTCAAAGTCTATATATAGTTTTCTAATTTTTTGTCATTAGGGAGAGCTTAGTGTGTGGAATTTTGGGATAAAACCCTAAGACGATTTTAGCTACTTTTTCAGGGCTTCTTGCCTTGAGATCTTCCATGTTTCATTGAAAGATAAGTTATCAATTAATCATTCAATATGTCTATGTGTTGTTTGATTCTATCTTATGCTTGTCTTTTGTTTAACATGTTAGGCTAATTTTATCTTGTGTTTGCTTAGATCTAATGAAACCTAGCTATTGATTATTGGTTGTTAGTGTGTTGTTAGTTGTATTGGATGATTGTTTATCTATGTTAGGCTTAAGAAAACTGGCTAACTTCCTATTCGGTAACTTGCTTGAACGTCTTAAGAAACATGAACCAAACGCGTACTAAAGGTTTTTATGGTTGTATTTAATGCACAAGCGAATTCTAGTGATCCCATGTTAGGAGCTTCCTAGCCGGCTCGACATAGGAGTGAAGTAGGAGCTTGTAGAGTTAGGGGAAGTAAGTACGCCACCCCACGAATGGTATTAAGGAATACACCCGTCATCCACGCGACTAATACACACTAATTAACCGGTAAAAGATAGTTAGGGAGTAAGGAAATCTAAGTAAACACATTTCTCTACACATAAGTTTCTCACCACTTTTCATTTTTGTTATTTTATTTCATTTGCATTTGTAGTAATTTGGGTTAGTTGACTAGCAACTAATTCCGCCCACTCCTTCAAAACCCGAGATTTTACTTGCTTTTATAAAATATAAAAACATAAAAAAAGAATCTTCCTCAACCCTTAGACCTAATTAGAGTAGCCTTTCACACCTAACGAACACTATTCCCTGTGGAGAACGATCAATCCCCCGTACTTACCACTACACTATACTACATCGGTCAGGTACACTGCCTGGTGGGGTTGTAAGCCTCTTGAGATCCCTCGAGAGGTAAAACCTGTTGTAAGGTTGCAAAACCCACGCATCACCCACATTGAGTACAACTAGCTGATCCCTTCTAAGTATTCGATCCAGAAACCCGATTCTGCTGGTAATCCAAGGAAGACTGATCCTTCCACTGCCTCTGCTTGTCGCTGCGCCTGAAACGATCACTACCCTGCTTAGAAGCTGACCTCCAATCCCGACCTCTCTGATCATGACCACGATCCGCCTGATCTCGTGGCTCAAAACTCCTACTAGACTGCCTCTGCTGCTCATATCCCTGGTCCTGGCGACCCTTATACTCTTGAATCTAGTCCTGACGACCCCTTCGCTCCCTGAAGTCCACACGATTTCCATCCCTGTCTCTCTTATTCGAACCCTCATCAGCATGCAACATCTCAATGTTGCGGGCATCGTTCGCAACTGCAGCAACATCCTCATACTCGGTGTTCACAACACGATCCAACACCCACTTCTTCAATGCCCATTTAAAGTGTTTAGCCTGACGAAAAGCATTACCCGTAACCTCTGGTCCAACAAAACTAGCCAGCCTCATGAACCTCTGCATGAATTCCCCAGACGACTCTCGATCCAACTGACGAATAGACCCATACTCACGTTCGTACCTCTGCTGCTCAGCCACCGGAATATACTGCTTATAGAATATACCACAAAAATCCTCCCAAGAACAAGTATCAGCGAAATCCTCTTCCTGTGACTGAACATACGCTGTCCACCAACTCAGCGCATCACCCTCCAGTTTAAACGTAGCCAAGCGCGTCTTGAATTCATCCGCGCAACCCAAGACCCTAAACAACTTCTCAACATGAGTGATCCAGTCCTCTGCCTCTGTGGGAGTGGCAGCAGACCGGAAGGAAAGATGTTTGAGCTTATTGAACCTTTCGATCCAAACATGAATACCAGTAGGTGGAGCAGTGGGTGGAGCACCGCCATCACCACCACTTGATGAACCCGCACCATTTCTGATATTATTGGTGACTTGGGTCACCAACTGAGGAAGAGCAGCAGCCATCGCATCGGCTATCATGGCCTCGAAATTAGGGCCATCCTGTCCATCAGTGTACTGGGTAAAACGCGTATTCACCATCTGAACGATCACAAAAATGATTAGCAAACTCAAACAGAATATGACAGAGCAGATCAAGAAGATATGACAGAGCAAAACATGAAAAAGAGTGCGCGAAAGGAAACCTAATTTCTACCCAATCCTCACAGGTCACGAGCCTAAGCTCTAGGGGTTTCGGATGAACCTGGCACTAATACCATAAATTGTAACACCCCGACCCGACAAGGGTAAAGATATCACAACAATATGGTTTCACATCAGAACAAGCAATAATAAAACAGCGGAAGTCTTAACATTAAACCAAAGATAATAAGCCAACAAGACTTATATTAAGTTCAACAAGACCAATGAAAAGAAATAAATGAAGTACTTAACAATCCAGGAGCCAATCAAGGCATAACAAGTCTAAAAATTTAAATGGTAGAACTAAGATACTAAGGTCCAAGCTTCACTCAAAGTTGCTTTCATCCCAAAGCAAAACCCAGCTTCCTAGCTTAAATACCTACCGCCGGAAAAAGAAAATGCGGCTGAGCTACGAGATTTCAATGAACAGATATAACAGAAACAAAGCAGTAGTAACGGAATAGTAAAGTAAAAGAAATAATACCAGGTGTAACAAGAATCAGGAAAAAGGAATATAAAAGGGTTATGCAGATATACTAAGAGTTAAGAATGGTTACAATGGTAAATGTAAATGAAACCATAACCCACCACCAGCCCAAGTCAAATCAAGTCAGGTCAAATGTCATGTCAAGTTTCAGGTCACAAGGTTACAAGGATTCAGGAAAATAGAAATCCTCTACGAGCCCAGAAATAGTACATATCAAATCAATCACATATCAGGGTGTATGGAGGGGTGACCTCAGCATACCAGGTAAAGGGTGAGGGGATACCTCTAGGGGTTGGAGTCATGAGCTCCCAGGATGTGAAAGACGTGTATCGCACACAACATCAGTCACCAAGTATAACAGGTAATATAACAAATCAGGTCAGGTATAGGATGCATCCATACGCCCTAGTAGGCCACAGGGTCTTCCTCTACGTAACAAGTAAATCAGTAACAGGTCAGGGACGGGACAGGTCATCACTCTCCTGCCCTAGAGTCATGCCACCAGTGCATCAATGACATGGACATGAAACCCTCATGCCTAGTGGGTGGCTCGTAGTCTCAAACTGTGGGTCAAGGTCAAGTATCAAGTCTCAGGTGTCAAGTATCAGGTATCAAGTGTCAGGTTTTATATCTGGTTCATATCAGGATTCAAGACAGGAGATCAATGCAGGGGTTCACTATCATGAGATCAATATCAGAAAAGTCAAATACCAGAAGGTTCATGTCAATTTATTAAAAAGTAATCCTTTTAAAATGGTTTTAAAATAAAATGGACTTTAAATCAGTTTTCATAATGAAAGTCTTTAAAAGCAATTCTCAAAACCTCTACATATGTAATTTAGAAAAGTAGTTATATAATCCTATGAACCTTTAAGTATCCCAGGGTCCTAAATATTCAGGTTACCAGGTCATGTCAAGTATCAAGGAAACATAACAGGGTCCAAGGCAGGGTTCGAAACTAATGATCAAGACAAGAGTTCAAGGCAAAAGTTCAAGTCAAGGTTCACAATACAAGGGAACATAGCAATGGCTTGGGGAATCCTAAACGAATCAAAATCAGAAGTCAAGAGAAATGAAGGGTCCTTACAAGAAGGGCAGAATATCTGTACCTTATTACGAAATGCAAAGACGAACAAGAAAAATAGAAAGCAGTGACAGGCTCAAGACCTCTCCTTCTTCACACCTAAATGAGTAGAAGAATATTACAAAAGGTTCTAATCACTTATTTTAGCTTGACTTTCCATTATAAGTAACTTTCTATTCTTAGCAGGTTTCAATATTTAGCAAGTTTCCATTTTTAGAAAGTTTCCTTATTTAGTAAGTTTCCATTTTTAGAAAGATTTAAACATTATAAAATAGGTTAAGTCATAATTAAGCTTATTTATGGAAATAGGGTATATTTTAGCAAGTTATAATATTTTAGGGTTAAATATGACAACTTTACATAATTTAGGGTTTTAAATGTAATTAAACCAAAGTTAAGGGTCTAAAATGTAATTATCACAATTTATACATCCAATCCATATTTTAACCATGTATACGAATTAAGTATCTCAATTTACACCATTTTACATTTTATACCCTCTAGTTTATAAGTTTCCAAATTAAACCCCATAGTTTCCTTAAATTTCATTTTAACTCTTTAGAATTTCATATTAACACAACAAGCCCCCAATATTACAAAGTTACAGAATATACCTCATATTTTAATAGTTTTACGAATTAACCCTCATCTTTATACAATTTACAAAACTAGTCCTTTTAATTAATAAAAGTACAATTCAATATATATATATTAACCATATTTACACATTAAACCCTCAAGTGTCCAATTTTACATATTACACCCTCATTATCCTTATTTATACGAAGCACCCTCAAGTTTCCAGAATTTACAATTTAGTCCCTCTAATTTATTTAATTACAAACCGAATTATACATTTTACACAATATAAAAATTAAATCCTTAAGTTGCATAATTTACGCAAAAGACCTCCATTTTATATTTTATACGAACAACCCCATGTCTAATGTATATTATAAAATAGCCCACGACTTCCAGTAATTACAAAACACTCCTTATAGTTTTAAAATTCACATCGGTAACCCTTTCTTTTTACAAAACCCCAATCCTAACTTTTCCCATCATTAACCAATCATTAAAACATCATCAAAAGAATTTATTAGACCAGATTAAACCCCATGAACCCTAACCCTAAATCGTGACCTAGGGTTTCCATATTATTCCATGTTTCTCTTTTTTTCTCATTAGACCCGATTGCACAAAATAAATCGACACAGGTTATATGACCTTCAACAATTCGAACTATCATTTTTTCTGAGTTATATAGGTTGTATAGTGTCCAAAAAAATAGGTCTCACACCCAGAAAATTCTTATGAAGTGTATTCGATTTAATACTTGTTTCAAACCCTTAAAATTATAGCGATTGATCTAAGCTTCTATGAATCGTACAAACATTTTTCCCAGGTCTTATACTTCATATAATGTTCAAATAAAATAAACACATCACCCAGAAAATCGTATTACGTGTTTTAAATATTATACGTGTTTTAGGCCTTTAATTTCCAAATGATCAAATAAGTGTGCATGATTCGATTAGACCAATTTTTATAGATCATATATGATGCAAACAAGGTGGGAAAAATACCAGATGAAGGCTAGAACGAGTGGAAGAGGCGTATCAAATAAATACCTATCGAACCAAAAGTCGATACCAAAATAATCACCACGAACTAATGAGCAACCCCACGACCTCCAAACCAATTTTCCAAGCTTCTTTAGATCGAGAAAAACACCAAAAAAATGCCCAAGGAATTTTTTAGAGAACCGTATGAATTATAGAGAGGTGTGTGTTTTGTTTTAGGGTTTTCAGTAAAGGAAAAATGGAAATGATAATAATACCGAGTGAAATAAGGGAGGGCTTCAAAGTTTTTGGTCCAAGATAGGTATCAAGAGGATCACAAATTATTTGGAAAGATTTTCTTGATTGATTTGATATTATCCTTGTATTATTTGTTATTAAAAGATATTAATAATAATACTAATACATAATTCGGCCATATAAAGTATGTGTGTGTTCTTGAAATTTTTGTACATTCCAATTTGTTATAATGTTGTATCATAAATTACTTGACTTCATAACTTGTTCATTTTCAAAGGTTCGGGAATTTATTTGGTAATTTACAAGCTTTTAAATCAATTTTTAAAATTGTAGGGGCATTTTGGTCATTTTGTATGTTTTCAGATTTCAGGTATTGCACCACAGCTCCTAACTCCAAATCATGGGTGGTATAATTCTCCTCATGAGCCTTAAGTTGTCGGGAAGCATATGCCATGACCTTCCCTTGTAGCATCAAAACTGCTCCCAATCCTTGGTGTGATGCATCGCAATAGACTACAAAATATTCAGCTCCATCTAGTAATGCAAAAATAGGTTCACTTCAAAGCTTCTGCTTCTGGGTTTGGAATTCTTCTTCTTCATCCTTTCCACATTCATACTTCTTATATTTCTGAGTTAACGTAGTTAACGGTTTAGCTATTTTATAGAATCCCTCGATTAGTCTCCTTGTGGAAACCGTAGAGGGGGTGAATATGTTTCCATTTAAAAACATAAAAACTTTTTGTATCAAACACCCTATCAAGTGTGAGGTAATATGAAAAGTGTCAACAATGATCATACAACATCTAGAGATGGTATAAGGTAAACTACAACACAAACAGAATCAAACCATAACACAAACATAATCAACATAATATAAGCATCAAACCACACAAACATAAACGCGATGCAAATATAAATATAAAGCGATAAAGAATAAAATGAAAGTAAAGAGATAAGTAAGAAGTCGCAAACCAGCCATGATGATTTATAGTGGTTCGGTCATGAAGCTCCTCTTCGCCCTACTCCACTCCCCGAGTACCCAACTCGAGAGTTACTTCACTAATCAAAAAGCTCCCTTCAGGCGGAGAAAACCGTACAACGTCGCTTATCCTTATTTTCGACACTAAGCTAAATGTTGATTACTAATCTTAGCTAGTACCAATTTACCGCGATCCACACGATCTACTCACGATCTACCCGTTCTACCCTTGATCCACTTGATCAATACACAAGCCCAAAAGCTACAAGAGATCTCCAAGATCTCAATAAGATCACAATGATCTACTCCCACTTGACTCGATCTACCCAATCTACCCTTGATCTACTTGATCAATCACACAAGCCCACAAGCTTCAAGGGATCTCCATGATCTTCACAAGATCACAAGGATCAACCCTCACTTGACTCAATCTACCGTATCTACCCTTGATCAACACACTAGCTCACAAGCTACAAGAGATATTCAATATCTCTATAAGATCACAATGATCTTCTCTCACAAACTCTCAAAAGAAAAATGAACTTGATGTATAAAAGATACAACAAGTATGTAACAAGTGTTACAAGTGCTCTAACTACAACTACAACACTTTGTATCTTCTTTGATACCTTGTGTTCTTCTCTTGCACAAGGAAAGGAATGAAGGTGATCTCTCGGTTAGATGAAAGGATCACTCTTAAACAAACTAAGACCCTCTAAATGATCTAAATAAGAAGGGATTAGACCAGAGAAAACTGACTGGAAAAATCAAGTTGGAAGTGTAAAATGGTCCACTATTTATATGCAAAGAAAAAACTAGCCGTTACAGAGGGACGGCACTACTAAATTTAGTGGTACCGTCGGTACTTTAATGGTACCGTGGACGCTCCTCCATTTGTTTTTAGTGGGGAAGGTTTATTTGAGAATGTTTGGAGCTGTTTTGGGGGGAAAATAGCTGTTACTATTTTTGAAATGATTATCCCAAATAAAACATTTCTTTCTAATTCAAAAATAATTTGTAAAATGTATTTTTGAAAAATGTTTTGTCACATTCATAAAAATGTGAAGTTTAAAACAAAAAATTTATTTCTTTGATCATCCATCAAGTTTAAATTTGTTTGTTCATACCTTGAGTGATTAACGTCGGGATGAAAATCTACGACTCTGTTGAGGCAGACTTCATACTTTGAGAGATGTTGATGTAAGTATGTGTTGATGATTTATGTTTACAAGTAACTTGCGCATTTTACGTTATGCAAGTTACATGTTTGTCATTATTAAAACCGAAGAAACCGTTTAGTTTAAATATCGTAATATTTGCACTAACAATCTCCCCCTTTTTGATGATGACAAATATGTAAACCGTAACACACAGTAAAATGTAAAAGTTACCTGTTTACACTCCCTTCTCCCCCTTTTGTCAAAGCAAAAAGGTAGTTGCCTCTAGCTCTCCCTTGAATTCACTCCTTACTCCCCCTTATTGCACTACTTTCCTTTCTCCCCAGAAAGGCGAGCTTGCATCATCCCAGTGAAGTCTTCTATCACCACTTGCAAAGACGACTCCATGCTACGTATTTAAACACCCTCGAGCTCCCCCTAGCTCAATGCTCCCCTATGGTAATTGAATCCCCTTGTTTATTTACCTTAGTAACTAGCGGATCCATGGATCAAATTCTTACAAAGGCTTTTCCTACATCAAGGGTTAGCTTCGTGCAATATAACATATAAAAGAATAGGAGCAACATTTTAGGGATAGAATACACATAGGAAGACATGCAAGGGTTAAACTATGTTAAAATATGAGTGTCACAACCCAAAAGTGTGCCAAAAGGATAAAGACCAAAAAGAAAGCCCAAGAAAGTTGAGTGACACAAGAAGATGAATGCATATTGCAATTCAAAAACACTTGAGCGTCATAACTCGACCGACAACCTAAGGTATAATTGTACAATCAATCACACTAACAAGAACGAGATTCGTTCGTTGACTGACACAAAATCAGACTTCTTCCAAGTTGTCATTGGGAAGGAAAATTCTAACAAACCTTTTGAACAACATAATCATCTACCTAAGATGATTTGTGTTAAGGATAGTTTGTTGATAAGATACTCTCTAAATGATTACTATTATGACAAGTCATGCCATAAAGTATACTCGATAGAAGTTATACCCCAAAAAGAATGAAAACGTGAACGATAAGCACCTAGATGCGAATGTAAATGATTCCATAAGATGGGAGAGTGTTGGTTTTGACCTTTGAGGAAAGGTGGGAAAAGATGGTTTGGATTAATATATCGTTTGCATTGACAATGAGATGCATGATATATTTCAAAAGAGAAAAAGAAAATGTGCATGTGATCCTAACAGGATTGTGGGTGGATATTTCTAACGGGGTTGAGGTAACGAAGTTCTAGATTTCTAGTTTGGATGATCCTAGTTATGTGTTAGAGATAATTTGGTACATGAATGGTTTCTTGTGATTGTGAGGATTGAAGGTTATTGAACTAACTATCACTGTCAAGAGTGAAGTGTAGTTAAAAGTTTGAGTGGGACTGATATAAGGGTTGAAGGTTTTGAAACTAAATATCACTGTCAAGAGTGAAGTTTAGTTATAAGGGTTGAGTGTGAAGATGAGATGCAAGATAAGCTTGCAATGGTGAGGCCTTATATAGGCAAGAGTTGTGGGATTTAACTTAAAGTTGGTGGTAGTGTCCTATTCTGTAGTGAGGGAATCTTAGGGAGTATGTGAGTTTGCAAAATTTTGCAGGTTTGAGGTTAGGGATGCAGGGATCTAGAGGAAATAGTGAAAATTCGACAAACAAGGGCACAGTACCACTAAATACCGCATCGTACCGTTAACTTTAATGGTACTGTGGCCTATTTAACGGTACCGTGACCTGGTAGTCACGAATTTTCCAGTGCAGCCTAGTTCTGGGCAACTAAAGGGAAGTTTCCTAGGGAATAAGAACCACATTTGTGTGTTCTTGAGAGTTTTTGTTGAAAGACTATATGAGTGTGTTTTCGGTCCCCCTTAATCGATGACCATCCGGACGAGATGTGTTAAAAAAAATAAAAAGGAAAACAAAGGTTGATGGAAGCAATAAGCTTAGGAACGTCATGACAAGTGGTGGATAGCATACAATAAACTTCACCTTTGAAGTCACGTAGTTCTTCTCAATCATTGTGAATATTCATAGAACATTCATATGATGAGGCATGTGATTACGTGGAAATGAGCTAAGGGTTAAGAAGATAAAATCTTCAAGGTTATAGGGTTAGTGATAAGGTTTTAGTGGGGTTATCTATGTTGATGAAGAAGGGTTATCTCAACTTATCCTAGCGGTTCTTCGCTTGAAGTATGTGGAAGATGAGTGGTATGCGGAAGCATTGGTAGTGTAGAACTAAGGTTGAAAAGTGTAGTAGTTGAGAAGATAATGGATACGGAAGTAACCAAACATATAGTGTATTCAGTACCATACGGAAGTGAAAGGGGAAAAAGCAAAGAAATCAGAAGATAGACAGAATCTATTCTGATAGGAGACGGTTCTGGTTCAAGGCTACATCGAGTGGGTTTCGATAGTGTTTTTGAAGAAGTGAGAATTGAAGACAAGATAAACTGTCTCAGCAGACAACGATTCGACGGTACCGTTAAATTTAGCGGTACCATCCCCTATTTAAGGGTACCGTGACCTGCTGAGGTCAGTTTTGACCCAGAATTAGATTTTGGACAAAGAAATTTCACATATGTTGTGATTTTTCTGGACTTTAGATTAAAGGAAATTATACCAAATAAATTCTTTTATGAATGAATCCAACGGGATTCGATGAACGTTGATCGAGAACAAGAGATGACATTTAATTGCATTTCGTAAATTAAATATATTTTAAATATTTCGGATGAAATATTTAAGTTGTCATTAGAATTTAATAGGATTTTACGAATAAATCTCGCTGATTTAGTGAGACTTTTTGACACGATGAGAGAATTTATACTTAATAAATTCTTTTTATGAGATGAACGGTACTAGACGAGAAGAGATGACTTTTATATTTATGAGGAAATACATAGGTAGTCATTAGAGCGATGTGAAGGATGACTTAATATTTCTAGTGAAATATTTAAGATTTCATGAGACGAGACACAAGATATGACTTCAATATTTCCAGTGAAATATTCAAGTAGTCATAAGAGGGATGTGAAGAATGACTTAATATTTCCAGTGAAATATTTAAAAAGTCAAGAGACGAGACGTAAGGGATGACTTCAATATTTCTAGTGAAATATTTAATTAATCATGAGAGGGATTTAAAGAATGACTCAATATTTCCAGTGAAAATTTTAAAGAGTCATGCGACGAGACACACGAGATGTCTACAATATTTCTAGTGAAATATTCAAATAGTCATATGACGGGTACAAGGGATGACTTTAATATTTCCAGTGAAATATTTAAATAGTCATAAGGGCCATTATTCCTAGACCTAGACGAAGATGGTTAGAGGATTCTCATTTGATGTGCTTCGCACGCAAGTGTTTGATGGGGTTTTGAAAGACGTAACGCAGGGCCTATGGTGCTAATTCACAGCAAGGTTCAGAATCTTAAGAAGTGTATAATTACACGAGGATGAAAGGAACTACTAATCACTTATATAGTAACTCATGAGTCCTTTGTCACCCGAAGGTTGATGTTAGCTTTTAGCTTTTGAATGAGCGTTTTAACATATGTTGTTAAAAGGCTTGAATAAGATGTTTCGGATACGACATTTAACAATTGCGATCGCAAGTTAAACTTACTTGAATATTTCGGATAAAATATTTAAGTTGTCAAATCTACTCCAAGTTCTACTAGGTTTGTATCTAACCTTCCCATGACAAAAAGGTGTATTACTTGGAAGAAAGCGAAGTGATGACTAAGGAATTAGGACAACTTCGCGACTACTTTAACTTATAGGTTTTGACACTAGTGTATGACTATATGACTTCTAAGGGTTCATAGTGATAGGTATACCTAATTCTTAATGTGTTAAAAGGACATAGTGTGGGTGCAAAATTTACAAGCAAATCATGTAAAATGCATATAAGGAATAAATGCAAACATCATGCAAAACATGATAATCATTTAACATTTAAGATCATGAAGACATTTAATCATATCTTACGAGAAAATGTTATCATTTTGAAACACATACGTGGGATGCAAGCAATCTAGGTTTGCTAAGGATGATCCTAATTACTACTTGTTCAAAATGAAATCCTAACGGGAGATAAAGTTCACCGATGTAAACTATCTCTAGTCAAATGTAGGAATAAAACAAGTTAGAGAATGAGTATGAGACTATCACTAGTGGTGCTCAGTTCAGGCTAAACATGACCATTTTTACGGGTTATACCACAAACCCAACTTCTCTCCTAGAAGCAATTCAACTATTAGGTCAAAATGAATTTCTAGTGCGATAGGTTCTCTAGTAGTCATTCTCATGTTAGAAAAATTCAAATTCCTATATTTTCCTATCGAAGTATAGCAAAGATGATATTAGATTATTTCGCTAATACATGGCCTAATATGACTCAACTAACCATACTTTGAAAGTCGGTCAAAAAAATGACATACCTTACAAAACTCCTAACAAAGGCAAGCGAAATGTTTTGATTTGGTGTTTGAGATTTAGAGGTTATTTGATGGAGATGGTGCATTTTATGATCTCTTGGACAACATCTTTGTTTGTTGAGTTGTTACATGTTATTTTAACATGATTTGATTTCCTAGAACCAAGAGACACTCTAATGTGATACAATGTAGAATATACTACATCGTGTGTGTTTCAAGAATGCTCCTTTGCATATCTTGAGAAACGAATCTAGTAAAGGTTACTTACCTCAATAGATCTTGTGAGTATTACATTTAAAATGCGACATACTGTATATTTATACAAATATTCTTTTCTAAGAGGAAACTTAGCACTCTTACGAATGCTTAGTAAAACAAGTATTTTAGTGTATGACCAATATTACTTGTTTATGCAATGACACATGTTTTTTTGGGTTATTATTCAAATCTAATATCCTATATTTGTTAACAAGATGCAATGTACTCTCTTATAACATAACCATTCATGTTACAAAGGGAATAAGATGCATAGGATACAAGTTATCATTTATCATTATTTTGATAAGAGAAATACATGCGATATTCTCAAAGATTGATGACTTATATAATAGTTAATAACATATTATGTGTAACACTTTTACTAGACATGTGATTTTGAGTGTTAAGTCGTTCATGAGAAAAGTTTACATATGTTGTTTGTTTGCTCGTGTTTGGTTTTTCGGAAATGACACATTTACTAATTACATTGCTGTCACACCCCCAAAATCGGGTCCAGCGGAAGCATACACGCTACTAGGGTACAACTCAATTGGTATCACAACATAAGTGCAAAGAACGGTTTTCACTTCAATCATTTAGATTAAAATTGTTTAACAAAAGTTTTGAATTTACATTGATAAAAGTAGTGCGGAAATAGGCCCTTAAAACAATTAAAACGGTCCCCAAATGAATATCAGAGTCTCCTACGACCAGGCCATGCCCTGCCAAAAGCCTCCTGTAGCGTGCTGTTGCTTAATACCTGAAAATACATGCTAAAAGTGTCAACACGAGGTTGGTGAGTTCATAGAGTTTATTTTAAAATGTAAAGCATTTGAAAATGATTTCCCAGCAAAGGCGTTATAAATCCACCCAGTTCCAAGCCCCGCCCATACAAGACTTGCAACCTGTGTGTTTACAACCCACTGCCAAATATGATTTGGTTTAAGTGAACGTCAAATGATTTATGGACCACAAAATGTAATGTTAAGTGTGACAATGTCGCTAACTAAAGGTAAGTGTGATAATGTCTCCATATAACTAAATCTGACAATGTCGCCATATGAATAAATCTGACAATCTCGCCATATGAATAAATCTGACAATGTTGCCATGACAATGTCGTCATAAGATACACTCTGACAATGTCGCCATATAATCTAATCTAGCAGTGTCGCCATGACAATGTCGCCATATATATATACCTGGCAATGTCGTCGTATAACTAAGATAATACGAAATTAATAGTCCATGACATAGGCAATATAAGATAGCTTAATGTGCTTGTGTCCATAATGAAATGATCAAGGGTGAACAATGTAAACACAAAATACTTCCGAGCAACGACTCAAGTATTTTTAACCAATCAATAATGTTTGAAAGACAACTCACGTCTCAAGCAAAACAAGCATGGAGTTTAAATGTAAAACGAGCATAGAGTTTAATGAAAAACGAGCATGTATTCTCCCCCAAAACAGTTACAAAACAAGTAAAAGAAGGGGCTATGAAACTCACCTGGTGCGACAACAACAATGATATTAATGAATATGGTGAAATGAGGCTCGGTCTCTAACCGCGACCTAACATGAATGATATGTTCTAATGTAAGCAATGAAATGATGCTACACATGCAAATACGTATGTTAACGATACCACTCGTTAGTTTTGAAAATAACGTTTATCGTCGAAAAATACATTTTTGACGTCTCGTTAAGTTAATAAACACTTTTCGTGTAAGTATGTTGAAACGGTACTCCACGATCCTCGTTTGTTGTTCTATAGTCCAATATAATGTTTTCGTCACAAAATATCACTTTTCATAACTTGTGAAAATATGCCCAAAATGGCCTCGCAAAACTAGTCGCGAAATATTGTAGGTTAAGTGTTAGCGATCAAACTCGACGCTTTTGAAAACCTTGTAACAACATCTAAATGTCGTTATATTTAACTTTTGACCAAATACGTCTTGATCAATTAGATAATCGGCTATCAATGTTGTGACTTGCAAAATACTAGTTTTTCACTTAGAAAAATGTGTTTGTATTGATGCTGTCAAAATGAGTATGGTTCGACGGCTTTTCAAAAATTCATAACCCGGTCGTTATAAGCCCGTTTGCTACGTTCTTGATATCCACGGGTTCGTACAAATATGAACTAACATATTTTAAGTAGGTCAGGTCATCTAGATCACGTCTATCGCCTCGTTTTGTCCTTTGAAGTTCGGCAATCAGCAAGCTTATTTTTCAGAAAATAGTTTTCGTCGCCAAACTTTGAAAAATCATATCTCCTTCGTTATAAGTCGGTTTTTAGTGATTCTTGCGGCCACGGTTTCGTTTTTGAAAGAAATTTCTGAATATGAAGGCCAAAATAGCCCAAAAATTACTGAGTTTTCCAGATTTTACGTTTTTGGACAGTAGCTATTTCTATTGTTGAAAAATCAATGTTTAAGGTACAAGACTAGATCAAAACCTAATCAAACCACTTCAAATCAACTCCACAATAACTCAAATCCTACCATACACCTTCTTAGGGTGTCATGGGGTCCTAAACATCACTAACTATAGTGGGTTTCATGATGATGGTGATAAAACTTATAGATCTAGTGTTTATGATAAAAATGATTAAAGTGGTATAGATAACTTGTATATTTGCATGATCAATCACTAAAATAACTTGAAAATACATAACCACATGGATCAAATGAAAGTATAACATGATCAAAATGGGTTCTTGAACTTACTTGAGATAATGGAGTGATTAGATGAGAAAATGTGTAGTAACTTAGGGTTTTAATCACAAAGCCTTAACTAGTAAAGTAAATGGAGCTTGATTATGTCTTGATCTTCAAAAAAAATGATGTATTGTTCTTGGTTCTTGTCTTGTTCAAATACGAGAGGAAGAAAAAGAGGAAATATGAAGTAAATTTGCTAGTTGGATTTGTTGTAGTGAAGTGCTATGTAAATTAAATCAAGAAACATGAAAACATTGGCATTAATTGTAGTCATGTCTAGCAAAGAAAATGGGGACTTAGGGATGTTAGGGGAGGGGCGGCACATGGATGAAAAACGAGGAAAAATATGGCAAGTGAAAGATCTTGTCTAAATATTGTAAGTAATAGTTTGGTTTGTGTATACATTAGGTGTTATCGGGTACCGAGTTATCTTGAAATAAATATTAACGAGGTGAAATAAAATACGAAGAATTTGTAAAAATTGTAAAATAATATTCCTTGCAAGAATCGGGTGTTAGAATAATTATCGGGTTGAAATTTCGCAAACCGACGGAGTTATACGCTTTTAACGAAAAATATAGCAATTGATTTCAAAACCCCGAGTAAATTAATAATATAATTTCTATATCAATATAATTATAATCTATATTAAACCATAACAGAAACGGTGCCGTTTTGCACCATTTTTTCCCGCCAAAATTTAGCCCCAACCCTTAGCCCATTTTGCTATAATCCTAGGCCAATTTTTGGCCCCTACGGTATTTGATGGGTTTTTTTTATACATAATATATGATAAAGTTTACCACATAATTCCAGAACATTCATAATAAAACCCTAGATCCAAAACAGTGTACCACGCTAAATCTTAACGACGGTCGACTCCCGTATCTTGGCGGGGTAGCCACGGCGACTTTGTGGTTGCAGCCATGGCGGGGAGTTGCTGTCATTTCGGCAACGACTTTTAGGTAAACGGAAATTGTTTCGGTGGTTGTTAGATTTTGTTTTAAGAAAAATTAAGGTGCAGTGTTTTTATTTATTCTGAATTTGAGTTCTGATATTGGTGTTGCATATTGAAAAATTAGGGTTTTAAACTTTTAATTAATTTGGGGTTTTTGTTCAATTTACATTTTGTGTTTTCATTTAATCTGAAATTGGGTTTTGATATTGGTATTTGTTGATTGTGGTTGATAGTTGATCTTCGGCAACGACTGTAATTAATTTGGAGGTTTTTGTTGATTGTGTTTCAATCAATTTGATGCTGAAAAATTAGGTTGTCAATTAATTTGTGAGTTCTGTCAATTGGGGTTTTTGTATTTTGGTACTGACAATTGTTTGCGTGTTCTGGATTATGCAAGTTGTTTGATGCTGAAAAATTAGGTTTTCAATTAATTTGTGCCTTCTGTGAATTTTTGCATGTTCTGGATGATGCAAGTTGAGGTTCCTTTTGGTTGTTAGGAATATATTTTTTTTGGGTACATTATGTTTGGTTGCAGCAAACATTTATGTTTGTAATCATGTGTTGCAGTGTACGCTCTTGCTTTGTTTACCAATGAGGCTGACCTGGGTTTGAATGATTCAGGTTACAAGTGAAATTCCCTGTATCTTGGCATGGCAATGTTTCGCCGTTGCAGCCATGGCGGGTGCACCTGTTTTTTTGCGTTTGCTACCATATCTGACCCTAGCTTTGAAGGCTTGCTGGTATAATGGTTTTGCCCAGTAACTCTTTTATGTTTCGTGAATTAACAGTTGTTTGTTGTCAGAGATGTGCTAACTTGGTTATATGAATTTGACGTTGAGACTATGTTGAGGCTATGATGAGTTTTAACGGGTCAGGATAAATGTGGGATTGTCTGCATCTTGGCGTCGCAGCCTATGAAGGTTGCAGCCATAGCGCGCACACTCATTTTTTCCAAATTGCCACCCTATCTGATCCAGACTTTTGAGTCGAAACTCCTGTAAGTCTACTGTCCCTAATTGTGCTTACACTATGACAGTTCACTGTAGATTAAATATATGATTCGTTAATTGTTATTTTGGATGGGTTAAAGAGAGATTCACTGACTGATTTCCTAACAATCTCTGGTGATGATGATGGATGATTGCAGTTGTATAACTGAAACATGCTACTTCAAGAAGGCGATACCTTGGCGGGGCAACCTGTGGGTTGCAGCCATTGTGGTTTGCCGGCTTCGGGTAACTTTGCGTGCGCCCCTATCATGGCAGGGCATCACGGTAACGTGTTTGCAGCTGGGGGTGGACTAATCTTGCCATGGCAACTCAGTTGCTTTGCAGCCATGCCGTGCGTAGTGTGGATGGCACTGCGAACAGCTATTGTGGACAATCTTGACCATATTAGATTTTCTAAACTCAAATAAGCCCATAAGGCGGATAAATAACCTGATCCAAACATGACTATTGTGACTGTTTAATAACGGTACATGGAAAGAGGCAGTGATGATAGTTAATGGTGTATAAAGATTGTTATAATTTTAGTCAAATGAAATGGATCATTGAAAACCTGGACGTAACCTGGCAAGGCAATGACCGGAGGGCATGGTATAAACGTTTTCCATGCAACCGCCTATGTTTGCAGCCATGGTGAAATTCAAAGTTTTATATGACCTGACACACAATTACTAATCTGAGCCTCATATCCATTAGTTCCCCTTATCCTTCGAGCAGTCACAATCTCAGTTTGCTATGGTCCTGACCCATGTACCGTTGAAAGGGTTTGTTTGGTTTTTAGGCAATTGGAACTGAATATGGTGAAGGGTTTGAGACATTTAGACCAGATGGACCGTTGAAAGTTGATGTTGTAAGTGCTTTTTATGTTTGTTTCCTTGGCTTTAATTACTAGCTTCATCTTTAAGCTATATTCTAAATCTGTTTGTCATGAAATGAATGCATACTTATTATGTTTTGTTATACTTTTGATATTGGATTCATTATCCAAAATGTTTAGTATAATAAGCCGTTTGAATAACAAGGTTCAAATTGGCTAGATCGAAAAGCTATAAGTAGATAAGCATTTTTTTAATAAATTTAATAGGCTTTTGAGATATTGTGACCAGATATTAAAAGTTCATGTTGTATGCATCTTGGCACTGTCTCTTAGCTTTTGGTACTACCTACTTTAACTTTCAATTCAGAAATGTTACTTGTGCAATGAAAAGTTGAAGCCTGATTGGATTAGCTCATTTTAGACGCCTATTTATCACGTTTTGATTCATCGAATAAATAGTTTTTAAGCTGTTTGGGATTACTTATCCAAACTATTTATCTGTTTTTTTTCGTTAGTGAAATAAGCAGTTTCGAATAAATAGCTTGAATTTGCTTATTTCAATCTGCTTATATTACAAGGAAATAAGCAGATAAGAAGCTGATAAGCAATCTCAAACACCCCATTGATCCTCAGTTATGTTGTTAATCCCATCGAATTTTCACATAACATTTACATAATTGTAACAAAGTTAGCAGTTTTTGTTTATTGAAGTTCTTATTTATGAGGTTTATAGGCTTATTTAGAAAACTTATCAGCTTTAGCTTATTGGCTTAAGCCAATTCCAAAATCAAAATAAGCCCATAAGCCTTAAATCAACTTAAAGTATCAGTTTATATCTTTGTAAAATGATTTTCGTTTATAAGCCCGCTTTTCACCATATGCGGTGTTGGTTTGTAGTTGATATTCATATCGTATCAACTGTCGCTTAATTTATAAAGCTTTGTAATACATGTTACATTCCGCGTTTTCTATATTTTTGAATAGATTAGTTTATCAATCCTTAACAGGTTGCATCTCGATGCCGGCTTTATGATTCCGCGTTCTGGCACAAATCGAACAGACGCAATCATGGGCGAGGGTGTTACCCCCGAATCTGTTCCAATAATCCAAAGAAAAGAAAGAAAAGGTTTGTGTTTCGAGTTTTTTCCTCTCTTGCATAAAATATGTCTTAAACTTTTAATGAACTGCAAATGTGTTTTTCAAACAACGAATGCACTGACAATGGTGAACACACAAGCGTTTTTTTTTTTACATTCGTTTTCCATTCCTATTGCAGCTACTTGACACAGAAAACACATAAAAATAGTAGCTTTTATGATGAATCTAATTTGAAGGTCAAGTCAAGATTTTAGAGGTAAGTTAAGCTGTTAAGCGCAACCTTTTATTGGCCTAAGCCAATAAGCTGAAGTTTATAAGGTGATAAGCTCAAAAGAGTGAATTCTTATACCTGAGAACGATATTTGGAACCCATGACCAGGGCGAAAAAATGATATAAGCAAAAAAAAAAAAAAAAAAAAAAAAAAAAAAAAAAAAAAAAAAGAGGCTCATAATATATAAAACCATAAGTTTAACTGATTTTTTATAACTGCAGGCCATAATTAATAAACAACTAAGTATGATAGTTTCTATACATTTTCGTGACCACGTTCGCGGCATCGCCCCGCCTAATGTAAACTATTTTGACGCACAAAATGTGTGCTCTTCTTCGCCTAATTGCGAAGACACATATATGTTTGTTAATTCTCTATTAGTACTAGCAAAAAGTTTTAAAGTCCGCTTAAATCTTCTCTCATATTACAGTTAATTTGATTAAACTGTACCGATAACGGCAACTAATTTCTAACGTAACTTTTTGATTCAGGGGTTTTGCTTCAGGAGATTTCGTTCATGGGATTTGGTTCGTGGGATATGGTTCAGGAGGGATGTTTCAGGACGTATGGTTCAGGAGGTGGTTCGCCCTGGTATCGACTTACTACAAGTAACTTCTACGTAATTTGTACGGAATTTAATTTTCTGTTTTTATATGCTTTTACATTTTGGAGCAATTTTATTTACGTAGGTTATAAGTAAATATCAACCAGTGTATGAATATATACTCAAATGCATTTTCAAACATCCCCTTTTGTTCAAATATTTTTTTACTATTCTTGGTTGATTGTCGTGGTTTGTGCTGCTATGCAGAGACAAGAGGGATCGGTAACTATTTGGAGGTCGAAAAGGTGTTCTTGTGCAAGGCCAGGTATGGGGGTTTAGCTTGCTCTTATTAGATTCAACTAAATTTTTCCGGATTTGGGTAATGGGCT
Source organism: Artemisia tridentata subsp. tridentata (assembly GCA_021014915.2). Classification (NCBI taxonomy): domain Eukaryota; kingdom Viridiplantae; phylum Streptophyta; class Magnoliopsida; order Asterales; family Asteraceae; genus Artemisia; species Artemisia tridentata. The sequence goes on from CP139507.1 coordinate 223,734,378, forward strand.
AATCAATGCGCGCCTCACAATAGGTCACGTACATGTGCTTTGTCTATACTTCTAGCTGCAGCTGCTGATGCGGTTTATTGGTATTGACGCGACCTGCTATTGTTGCAACCACAGTTTATTATTGCTGATACAGCTTGCTGCTGCTATAGTTACCTGCTATTGACAATCAAAGGGGCAAAAACATTTACAAATATACATCATTCAAGAAGCTAACAAACGTATGCAGCCTACTGGAACTGGTAATAGTTTGCACCGAGTAGTTGTAACAGGATATGTACATCAGATAAAATTAGTCTTATTTTACACTCATTTTTTTCAGTGGAATTATTTGGGACTCTTAGAGCTCGGTTATGTGACATCAACAAAAATGTGATCGTGGCTACTCCGACCTCTATAAATGGTCTTGCATCTGCTATGGGACCTGTAAAATAAATTGATAGTGGGTTACCGCATTGGATCTGATAGTGGGTTACCGCATTGGATCTGATCGTGGCTACTCCGACCTCTATAAATGGTCCAATTACAAGGTTTGTCTTTCACCCTTCTTTATATAACATACTATGTTTTTTCTTTCTTAGTATACGACATATTTCTGGTATACCTCAATTTTAGTAGTATATATTGTTTGTTTGTTTAGAAGATGTTTGGATGTGTGTGTAGATTGTAACACCCCAACCCGACAAGGGTAAAGGTGTCACAAATACATGGTTTCATATCAGATACAAGCATTCAAGAAATAAAAATAGCGGAAGCTTTAACATTAAATTTCAAAGGAAAATAAGTCAACACGACTTTTATCAAGTGCAAGACATGAATAACGGAGTACAAAATAGAATCCATACTGCCCAAACAATGGCATAACAGAAATAATATCCAAATGGTCACACTAGAATGACAAGGTCTAAACTTCACACAAGTTGCTCTCATCCCCAGCTAAAACCCAGCTCCTAGCTTAAATGTACCTGCCGCAGGAAAAGAAATGCGGCTGAGCTACGAGAGCTCAGTGAACAGATATAACGGAAACAAAGCAGTAATAACAGGATAATAAAGTAGAAGAAATAATACCAGGTGTAACAAGAGTCAGGAAGGAATACAAAAGAATTAAGCAGACATACCAGGAATTAAGAATGGTTTCAAAGGTAGGTGCAAATGAAACCAGAACCAACCACAGTCCCAAGTCGAAATCAAGTCAAGTCCAGTGTCAAGTCATAGGGTAACAAATCCAGAAATCCACCACAAACCCAAGTCAAATCAGGTCAGGTCAAACGTCAGGTCGAGTGTCAGGTCATAAGGTTACAAGGTTTCAGGTAAACAGAAATCCACTACAAGCCCAAACATATCAAATCACATCACATATATCAGGGTGTATGGAGGGGTGACCTCAGCATACCAGGAAACAGGGTGAGGGGATACCTCCAGGGGTTGGAGTCGCGAACTCCCAGGGGTGTGAAAGACGTGTATCGCACACACTCGTCAGTCACCAGGATATAACAGGAAACATAACAAATCAGGACATGTCTAGGATGCATCCATGCGCCCCCGCAGGCCACAGGGTCTTCCTCTACATAACAAATCAAATCAGGTCGGGGACGGGAAAGGACATCACTCTCCTACCCTAGAGTCATGCCACCGGTGCATCAATGACATGGACATGAAACCCTCATGCCTAGTGGGTGGCTCGTGGTCTCAAACTGTTGGTCAAGGTCAGGTATCAAGTCTCGGGTATCAAGTCTCAGGTATCAATTTTCAGATATCATATCAGGGTTCATATCAGGGTTCATATCAGGGTTCAAGACAGGAGATAAATGCAGGGGTTCACTATCAGGAGGTCCATATCAGAAAGTCCAATACTAGAAGGTTCATAATAGTTTATTATAAGAAATCCTTTTTACATGGTTTAAATAAAATGATCGTTGGAACAGTTTCATAATACAAGTCCTTTAAAGAAATATTCAAAACCTCTTCATATATAACTAAAAAGTAGTTGTAAAATCTTATAAACCTTCAAGTACTCAAGGTCTTAATTATTCAGGTTATTAGGGTTCAATAAGTCATGTCAAGTGTCATAGCAGGGTTCAAGTCAAATGGTTCATATCAAGTGTATCAAGGTTCAAGTCAAATGGTTCATATCAAGTGTATCAAGGTTCAAGTTCAGGTTTATGACAAGGTTCAAGACAAAGGTTAAAGCAAAGGTCCAAATATATGGTTCACAATACAAGGGAAACATAACAATGAATCAGGAATCAGAAATGAGACGAAGGCTCTTTACAAGAAGAGCAGAATATCTGTACCTTATTCAAATAGCAAGCACAACAAAAGAGTAGCTGACCGGGATCAAGATCACTCCCTCCTCGAACCTAAAGGAGTAGAAGACAGACATACGAAAGGGGTTCAGTTATCTTCCCATTATAAGTAACTTCTATTTTTAGTAACTTTCTATTTTTAGCAGGTTTCCATAATTAGTAAGTTTCCACATTTAGCAAGATTCAAGTGATATAATTCAAGTCAAGTCTTTAATTAGCTTATTATGGAAGTAGTACTCATTTTAACAAGTTACATAAGTTCAGGGTTAGTTATGACAAGTTTTTCATAGTTCAGGGTTATAAACGTAACTTTACCAAAGTTAAAGGTCCACATTAAAATTATCATCATTTTACCATTCAAACACTTATACTTTCCAGAATTACACATTTAGCCTTCAAGTTTCATAATTTACAATTTACGCCCTTTTAATTAATTAATTACAAATTAAACCTTATACTTATATAATTTACAAATTAACCTTCTCAAGATTCATATTACACATCAAGTCCTTTTATTTCTTCAAATTACAGAGATTAACCTTCAATATAATTATGTTACAAACAGCCCTCAAAGTTTCGGTAATTTACACATTTGGTCCTTTTACTTATTTAAAATTCAATTCGATTTACATAATTTGACATAATTACATATTAAGCCCATAAATACTCAAATTCACACATTTCACCCTTTATATTATTATTTACTTCGTGACCCTTCCATTTTCCAGAAATTACACATTTAGTCCCTCATTTAAATTATTTTCCAAATCGATTTAACAATATATATATTTATCAAATAAACCCTTTATATGCAAAATTAACACATGAGACCCTCCTTTTATATTTTATTCGAATTACAGCAGGTCTAAAATGATTTACAAAATTATCCCTTAAGTTTTAAAAATTACAAAACACACCCTTCTATTTTAATTATCCAATCGGTAACTATAAAATCATATCAAAACTCAATTCTAAAATCCCCAATCATTATACCATCATTTTATCATCATTGTACAGTGTTTACTTCCAGATTTCATAACTTTAAAACCCTAATTCGATTGGTCTTTATTTTTAGTTCTCGTTTTCATTTTTTTCCTCAAAATCCGATTATAACAAATATTCCAAAAACCATGAATTCGACCCAAACAATTCAAGATACTATTTTCCCATGTTTTAAGAAGTATATAGGACCCATGAAAATTATTTACATGTTCAGGAAAAATCGCATGAATTAATAAGAATTCGATTTCGATTTTAGGGTTTATAAACCCATTATTTTCTATTCGGCCAAATACAATGCATGGTTCGATTTAAGTATTTTTCCCACGTTATATATGATTAAGAGAGAGCTAGAAAAATACCAGAAGAATTATAGATCAAGGGATTCACACGCTTTGAATTTTTGTTGCTCGGTTTCAATATTTCGACCCAATTAATTCACCACGACCACACGATCGACTCCAGGACCTTGTGGCTATTTTTCCCACCTTCTTGGCACTATGCAGAACTCCAGAAAATTACCTATTTGCTTCAGAAAATTCGGATGTGGTGTGAGGGATTTTTGAGAGTGGCGGCTATTAAGTTTTTAGGGTTAAAATGGGAGAATTAATTTGTGGAGTGATATAAAATAGGTTAGACCGAGTATTGGGGAGGGTATAGGGCTAAAGAACCGGCCTTCATTATGGCCCAAATCATTTTACCATTTTTAGTTCATTTTTCCTTAATTAATCTTGTAATTTAAATGGTTTTTAATTAATAATAATTGTGTATTTAAATTTTTGGTATGCACAAGGGTATTTTGGTCATCTCACAACTTGTATAAATATTAATCGAAGTCATCAAAATTATTTTGTACCATATCTTGTTTGTTTCCAGAAGTTTGGGATCGATTCGGAACTTTAATTTAGCTTTAATTAAATTTTAAAGTTTCAGGGGCATTTTGGTAATTTTGCATGTTTTAGATTTTCGGGTTTTACAACTCTTCCCCTCTTACAGAAAAATTTCGTCCTCGAAATTTGCAAGGACATAGAAATGAAAGAGAACGGAAACAAAACAAGGACATACCAGACGCCTTATCTGCCTGGTCACGAGAAAGCGAGAAAACACGACCGGTAGTAGGTGTAGGAGAAGGAGGGCCAAGATATTTCTCAAGTGGTTTCGGATTCCGCCTAGGGCAATCTTTCAGCTTATGCTCCCTCGAACCACACCTAAAACAAGCTCCAGAAGTCGTACGACAAAATCCCGTATGATTCTTCCCACACTGTGGACAACTAGCTGACCCCTGACTGTCGCTGCGCCCCCGACGATCGCCATCCTGCCTAGAAGCTGACCTCGAATCCCGACCTCGAATCTGATTTCTTCTGGTCGTAGCTCTTTCCCGAATACTCCTTGACGTCCCGACTCTGAATCTGTTTGCTGCACCTTGTCGCCATCACGGTCTCGTTTGTAACCAACGCCCTCATGAAAATCTCGATGTTGCGAGCTGCATCGCAACATGTTGACGGATCCGCAATCTCCGAATTAAGCCGACGATCAAGAAAATATGACAGAACAGAACATGAAGAATGACAGAGTAGAACAGGAAAATATGACAAAGCAGAATCAAGGAAAGATGACAGAGCATAACCGGAAAAGAGAGTGCGCGTGCGGAAACCTAATGTCTACCCAATCCTCACAGGTCAAGCCTAAGCTCTAAGGGTTTCTGAAACCTGGCTCTGATACCATAAATTGTAACACCCCAACCCGACAAGAGTAAAGGTGTCACAAATACATGGTTTCATATCAGATACAAGCATTCAAGAAATAAAAATAGCGGAAGCTTTAACATTAAAATTCAAAGGAAAATAAGTCAACACGACTTATATCAAGTGCAAGACAGGAATAACGAAGTACAAAACAGAATCCAAACTGCCCAAACAATGGCATAACAGAAATAATATCCAAATGGTCACACTAGAATGACAAGGTCTAAACTTCACACAAGTTGCTCTCATCCCAAGCTAAAACCCAGCTCCTAGCTTAAATGTACCTGCCGCAGGAAAAGAAATGCGGCTGAGCTACGAGAGCTCAGTGAACAGATATAACGGAAACAAAGCAGTAATAACGGGATAATAAAGTAGAAGAAATAATACCAGGTGTAACAAGAGTCAGGAAGGAATACAAAAGAATTAAGCAGACATACCAGGAATTAAGAATGGTTTCAAAGGTAGGTGCAAATGAAACCAGAACCCACCACAGTCCCAAGTCGAAATCAAGTCAAGTCCAGTGTCAAGTCATAGGGTAACAAATCCAGAAATCCACCACAAACCCAAGTCAAATCAGGTCAGGTCAAACGTCAGGTCGAGTGTCAGGTCATAAGGTTACAAGGTTTCAGGTAAACAGAAATCCACTACAAGCCCAAACATATCAAATCACATCACATATATCAGGGTGTATGGAGGGGTGACCTCAGCATACCAGGAAACAGGGTGAGGGGATACCTCGAGGGGTTGGAGTCGCGAACTCCCAGGGGTGTGAAAGACGTGTATCGCACACACTCGTCAGTCACCAGGATATAACAGGAAACATAACAAATCAGGACATGTCTAGGATGCATCCACGCGCCCCCGCAGGCCACAGGGTCTTCCTCTACATAACAAATCAAATCAGGTCGGGGACGGGACAAAACATCACTCTCCTGCCCTAGAGTCATGCCACCGGTGCATCAATGACATGGACATGAAACCCTCATGCCTAGTGGGTGGCTCGTAGTCTCAAACTGTGGGTCAAGGTCAGGTATCAAGTCTCGGGTGTCAAGTATCAGGTATCAATTGTCAGATATCATATCAGGGTTCATATCAGGGTTCATATCAGGGTTCAAGACAGGAGATAAATGCAGGGGTTCACTATCAGGAGGTCCATATCAGAAAGTCCAATACTAGAAGGTTCATAATAGTTTATTATAAGAAATCCTTTTTACATGGTTTAAATAAAATGATCGTTGGAACAGTTTCATAATACAAGTCCTTTAAAGAAATATTCAAAACCTCTTCATATATAACTAAAAAGTAGTTGTAAAATCTTATGAACCTTCAAGTACTCAAGGTCTTAATTATTCAGGTTATCAGGGTTCAATAAGTCATGTCAAGTGTCATAGCAGGGTTCAAGTCAAATGGTTCATATCAAGTGTATCAAGGTTCAAGTCAAATGGTTCATATCAAGTGTATCAAGGTTCAAGTTCAGGTTTATGACAAGGTTCAAGAAAAAGGTTAAAGCAAAGGTCCAAATATATGGTTCACAATAAAAGGGAAACATAACAATGAATCAGGAATCAGAAATAAGACGAAGGCTCTTTACAAGAAGAGCAGAATATCTGTACCTTATTCAAATAGAAAGCACAACAAAAGAGTAGCTGACCGGGATCAAGATCACTCCCTCCTCGAACCTAAAGGAGTAGAAGACAGACATACGAAAGGGGTTCAGTTATCTTCCCATTATAAGTAACTTCTATTTTTAGTAACTTTCTATTTTTAGCAGGTTTCCATAATTAGTAAGTTTCCACATTTAGCAAGATTCTAGTGATATAATTCAAGTCAAGTCTTTAATTTGCTTATTATGGAAGTAGTACTCATTTTAACAAGTTACATAAGTTCAAGGTTAGTTATGACAAGTTTTTCATAGTTCAGGGTTATAAACGTAACTTTACCAAAGTTAAAGGTCCACATTAAAATTATCATCATTTTACCATTCAAACACTTATACTTTCCAGAATTACACATTTAGCCTTCAAGTTTCATAATTTACGATTTACACCCTTTTAATTAATTAATTACAAATTAAACCTTATACTTATATAATTTACAAATTAACCTTCACAAGATTCATATTACACATCAAGTCCTTTTATTTCTTCAAATTACAGAAATTAACCTTCAATATAATTATGTTACAAACAGCCCTCAAAGTTTCGGTAATTTACACATTTGGTCCTTTTACTTATTTAAAATTCAATTCGATTTACATAATTTGCCATAATTACATATTAAGCCCATAAATACTCAAATTCACACATTTCACCCTTTATATTATTATTTACTTCGTGACCCTTCCATTTTCCAGAAATTACACATTTAGTCCCTCATTTAAATTATTTTCCAAATCGATTTAACAAATATATATATTTATCAAATAAACCCTTTATATGCAAAATTAACACATGAGACCCTCCTTTTATATTTTATTCAAATTATAGCAGGTCTAAAATGATTTACAAAATTATCCCTTAAGTTTTAAAAATTACAAAACACACCCTTCTATTTTAATTATCCAATCGGTAACTATAAAATCATATCAAAACTCAATTCTAAAATCCCCAATCATTATACCATCATTTTATCATCATTGTACAGTGTTTACTTCCAGATTTCATAACTTTAAAACCCTAATTCGATTGGTCTTTATTTTTAGTTCTCGTTTTCATTTTTTTCCTCAAAATCCGATTATAACAAATATTCCAAAAACCATGAATTCGACCCAAAAAATTCAAGATACTATTTTTCCCATGTTTTAAGAAGTATATAGGACCCATGAAAATTATTTACATGTTCAGGAAAAATCGCATGAATTAATAAGAATTCGATTTCGATTTTAGGGTTTATAAACCCATTATTTTCTATTCGGCCAAATACAATGCATGGTTCGATTTAAGTATTTTTCCCATGTTATATGTGATTAAGAGAGAGCTAGAAAAATACCAGAAGAATTATAGATCAAGGGATTCACACGCTTTGAATTTTTGTTGCTCGGTTTCAATATTTTGACCCAATTAATTCACCACGACCACACGATCGACTCCAGGACCTTGTGGCTATTTTTCCCACCTTCTTGGCACTATGAAAAACTCCATAAAATTACCTATTTGCTTCAGAAAATTCGGATGTGGTGTGAGGGATTTTTGAGAGTGGCGGCTATTAAGTTTTTAGGGTTAAAATGGAGAATTAATTTGTGGAGTGATATAAAATAGGTTAGACCGAGTATTGGGGAGGGTTATAGGGCTAAAGAACCGGCCTTCATTATGGCCCAAATCATTTTACCATTTTTAGTTCATTTTTCCTTAATTAATCTTGTAATTTAAATGGTTTTTAATTAATAATAATTGTGTATTTAAATTTTTGGTATGCACAAGGGTATTTTGGTCATCTCACATCTTGTATAAATATTAATCGAAGTCGTCAAAATTATTTTGTATCATATCTTGTTCGTTTCCAGAAGTTTGGGATCGATTCGGAACTTTAATTTAGCTTTAATTAAATTTTAAAGTTTCAGGGGCATTTTGGTAATTTTGCATGTTTTAGATTTTCGGGTTTTACAGTGTAGATTGACCATTACGTTTCCAAAATATTTCTTCAAAAACCCTTTAAAACTACATTTTTACATCTGACTTAATAAACCATTAAATTCATGTTTTTAAGCAAATCCAAATACCCCTTAAAACGACCAAATCATCCCTTAAAACGACCAAATCACCCCTTTAAACTGCTGTTTGGCAGCAGCCCCAAACATGCCTTAAAACTTCACATTTTGGATTTGTATGTTACTCGCAGTGGCCTCAAACCCTTCCAATTTCTCGGCCAAAAAGTCAAAAACCATGGTTAGAGAAAAAGAAATATTATAAATTTGAAATTGAGTTCTTTGGGTAACCTTAAAGTTACGTTCTTATGTTGTTGGACTGATGAATACGGGATAACTGATCTTTGCGATCATCTTCAGGATAATTGTACTTCTTTTGAACTTATCAATCATGTATGTTTGTTATAGGTTGATGTATGAAATTCCTGTTAGAGTAGTATAGTGTATTAATAGCTTTTAGTTTTTATGCTATATTAATGTGATTTGAGTGTTATGATATTTGGGGTAGCTTATTTGAAGAGGTTATTGTGTTTTATTAGCTATAACCACATTTTGACCCGACCCAGATTTTGGGACGTGAATTAAGATTAGGGGTTGAAGAATGAAAAAGAAAAGTTCAATGAAAGGGTGAAAAGAAATATCCCTCCATGAAAACTTATGGCAGAAAACCGGGTCAATACATCTGCTATCAGTTATCACTAAGTTGATGCTGATATTGAAGACAATACGTCATGGACCCAGTGATGCGCTGCACCACCCCTCCTAGCCACTCAGATATCTCTTAAAAGATATTTGTTTCATTTCTCATGGAGAACACTGCATAATCTATCGGCCTCTCATTCCGAGATGTGTTGATATTGAAAATGTGGCACCCTGCTCCATGCCTCCGACTACTAAAAACCAAAACGCACATTATAGAGTCTAGAGCCATGAGATCCATTAAAAATATCTTAGGAACACTTTAAATTTAATACACTTATGTTCGCCAAAAAGGACACAAGGTGTAAAAAAAGGTCTTAATGAGATCTAAGGATCTTGCCTTATATCATGATGGTTTCGTGCTTCAAACGGTCTACAGTCTTGATGTGATACTCAGGTATACTTTAGAGGCACACAACGGCCCTGGTAAAGATTAGAGAAAGTTTTCACACTATGCTGTTAACAATCTCGAAATCTAAACCTAAGTGCTGGACGATTTATTGCTAACTGTATTATGCAGGAACTGAGAAAAGTCCATTTACCATCATCATATGTCTCAACATCTACATCTCCTCATACTCATACTTATGAAGATCATCCTCAACAAGCTCAAGTGGAAAATGTTCAAGACAAAAAGATCAAGTTAAAGACAAAGTGTAAAGACAACGTCAAAAAGCTAATCAAGATGTCAAGAACAAGCTCATGTATCAAGTAAGTATGACATAAGTATGAAGTTCAAGAAGTATGAGTATGATGGAGGATACGACGCAAATGCACAAGAAGATGTTGATCAAGGCAAGAAAGACAAAAAGACAATACTTCAAAGATCACAAAGCATGAAAGAACAAAGAACCAAGACTATTCTACAATGACACACAAAGCTCAAGACAATGAAGAAAAATGACATAAAATCACTAGGAGCATCATTTGAATGACCATCCCTTAGGGGGAGATTGTTAGCTTTTATAAAATGTGATGGTCATTTGTCGTGTATTAATATTTTTGTATAAGTGTCGTTGTATAATTATTAGAATAGTCTATGGGCTTTTAGTTAATCTAATAGGTTAAGATTTACCCTAAAGAAAGCCCAAGCCCATCCATTTGATGAAAACTATAAATACCCTCATCCTCCTCATTTTATAGGATGGATGTGTGGGTGCTTTAGGGATTGTATTAAGAGTTAAGTGTGTGTAATAATATTTCTCTCTCTAGTTTCTCTCACTAGATCAAAAACCACTATTCTCTCTTTGATTCTTATTGATTGTTAGTGTGTATGATAGGATTGATTTAGGGATAACAGAAATGATTATACAAAATAAAACATTTCTTTCTAATTCAAAAATAATTTGTAAAATGTATTTTTGAAAAATGTTTTGTCACATTCATAAAAATGTGAAGTTAAAAACAAAAAATTTATTTCTTTGATCATCCGTCAAGTTTAAATTTGTTTGTTCATACCTTGAGTGATTAACTTCGGGATGAAAATCTACGACTCTATTGAGGCATACTTGATACGTTGAGAGATGTTGATGTAAGTATGCGTTGATGATTTGTGTTTACAAGTAACTTGCACATTTTACGTTATGCATTACAAGTTACATGTTTGTCATTATTAAAACCGAAAAAACCGTTTACCTTAAATATCGTAATATTTGCACTAATACTCCTGTAGTATCCAGCCAATCCCAAAAATTGATGAATTTCTCTAGCGTTAGATGGCGTTGGCCATTTCTCAATAGTTTCTATCTTCGTAGGATCCACATGTAACCCTTTATTGTCAATCACATGACCAAGGAATTGTATAGTGTGAATCCAAAATTCACACTTAGAGAATTTCGCGTACAATTTCTCTTCCTTGAGTAACTTAAGATTTATCGTCAGATGTTGCTTGTGCTCTCCTTCACTCTTGGAGTAGATCATAATATCTTCGATGAAAACTATAACGAACTTTTCCAGATATGGTTTACACACTCGGTTCATGAGGTCCATGAATACAGCAGGTGCGTTTGTCAAACCAAAAGGCACTACTTGAAACTCATAGTGGCCATATCGAGTCCTGAACGCTATCTTAGTAATATCCTCTTCCCGGACTCTGAGTTGATGATAACCTAATCGCAAGTCTATCTTGGAGTAGTAACCTGATCCTTGTAATTGGTCGAATAAGTCATAGATTCCAGGTAGCGGGTACTGGTTCTTCACTGTTAGATTATTCAGTTCACGATAGTCAATACACATCCTGAATGATCCGTTCTTCTTCTTCATGAATAAAACTGGTGCTCCCCAGGGTTAGGAACTTGGTCGGATAAACCCTTTATCCAACAACTCTTGCAGCTGGTCAGACAGTTATTGCATGTCTGTCAGTGCTAGTCGATATGGTGCTCTTGCCACGGGTGCAGCTCCCGGCATTAAGTCAATTCGGAATTCCACTTTTCGAACCGGTGGAAGTCCAGGTAGATCTTCGGTAAATACTTCAGGAAAATCACGCACAATTGGAACATCCTCAAGTCGCTTCTCTCCCGACTTCTTCTTAGCAACATGTGCTAGGAATGCATGACATCCCTTCTCGATGTATTTCAAGGTCTTGATACAAGATATGATACTCAAACGGGTTCCACTACGGTCTCCTCAGATAATCAAAGTTTCTCCATCAAAAGAAATATAAACAACTCATTCATTACAAATAATACTCGCCTGATGCTTGGATAGCCAGTCCATACTAACCACTACGTCGAAGCTTCCGAGTTCAATGGGCATGAGATTGATACTAAACGGGTGATCTAGAAAGTTTAGAGTATAGCCTCGGATTACAGTGCAGGTGTCAACTAAGTTTCCATTAGCTAGTTCAATGCTATAACTGGTGTCTAGGGAGGTAGGGGTGATATCAAGTAATGGTGAAATCGTAAAAGAAACAAAACTCATACCCCCACCAGAATCGAATAAAACCTTAACACGATGATTATTGAGTAGAAACGTACCAGTGACCACATTTTGATCTTGCTGTTGCTCCCCATTTCCCATCACATATGCTCTACCACGAGTGCCTTCAACTGTCTGTCTATTGTTCTTAGGGCAATGACTCCTGTAGCGACCACACTCTCCACATCCATAACATGTTACCACTGGTTGTGTGTTACTTTTGGTAATCACAGCTCTGCTCTTACAATGTTTAGCAATATGTCCAACCTTCTTACACTTCTGAAACTTAGTTGTGCATGGTCCAGCGTGATGCTGTTTACACTAATCATAAAAGGGGTGTGGCCCAGCATATCCTCCAACTTGTGCTGGTGCAGCCACATAAGCCTTAACAATCTCTTGTCTTATGTTCTATTGATGGTGATGGTTGTAATGATACTGGTTGTTGTTGTTGTTGTTGTGGTTGTTGAAGTTGTTGTAGATGGTGTTCCTCCTGTTTTCATCTCATTTCCTTTTGTTGTCATAGTTGGTACTCCTCTGAACAGCGCCATGTTTGATCACTTGATCCAAAAGTCGCTCAGATATGCGAATAGTATCATCGAGGTTCTGAGAGTTGTAAGATGTCACATGCCCTTCAATACTGGGAGGTAACCCACCAATGAACTTCTCTAATAGTTTGTCATTATCGGGCACCATGTGAGCACAGAAAACCTTCAATTCTTGAAATCGACACACATAAGTAGCAAGATAAACACCCTTCACATCCAAATAGTAAAACTCGGTCTCCAACCTCTTCACATCACTACGAGTACAGTACTTCTTAATCATCTCTCTTTTGAATTCTTCAAACGGAATGTTGTAAGCATTTTTTAGTCCCATGGTTTGAACATAATAATTCCACCAAGACAACGCATGTTCTATTAAGGTACCTGTCGCACACTTCACCTTGCAATCCTCAGAACTGTTACTTCATAGAAACACAGATTCCGTCTTTTCAAACTACTGAGTCAAACCAACAGCTCATTCAGTTCTCTTAAAAGTGATAGGCTTACAATTTATGAAATCCTTATAAGTACAGAAATGGTTATCATTGGCAACGTGCACTCCTGCATGTCCACCATTTGGATTTTCAATACCCGCACACCCTGCGAGTTCCGCGGCAATACCATCATCTATCAACTGCTGGATCGCAGCTGGTGTCATGTTCCTAGGCGGCATAATTCTATCAATCAATACAAAGGTACAACACGGTAAGTATTTGACTGACGTAACAGAATCACATCACAAGATAAATAACGCCATGATAACATCATAATATAGTATACATTCAACATTATAGATAGTACATCACCAAAATACATCATAGATTCAATACTCGCTATAAGTCTTACAGGATATGTAAAATGATTACAAGTTTCTTATCAAAATCTACTAACTGAATCATATTAGTTTAGTACGTACAAGGCAAACAACTATAATAATATTAAACTACCATAACATAGATAATCACTAATCTCTCACTGACTAGCTCCTCCATACATAGCCAAAATATCAGCACTGTCAGCAAAACGGAATCGCGCCATCCTGTCATAGTAGGCCTGCCACTGCATGGCATGTATCTCATCCCTCATCTCCTGAATACTACGCTGGTAATGAAGGCTATCAATGTCAAAAAAAACATCCTTAAGATCGAACCTCTCCACAATCTTCTCAACCTCTGACATCCTCTTCTCTAACGACACCAAACGCTCCTGAATCATTGTCCCTGTCAGCTCTGTCGACTTCAACCTCGTAGCAAGCTCATACAACTCATCATACAAATCACCCACAACTCTCCTATCTCCCTTAATCTCCTTCTTCAACCCTAAAAAATCTGTCTTTCGCGCACTCAATCATCTAGACATCGACATGTAGCGACCTGTACACCAACCGATATCCTGACGCAAATGGCTCAGCTTAGCCCTGAGCTCTGTAGAGGAAACTCGCTGTACGGCCGAAGACTCGCCAATCTCAAATGTATACGGTGGTTCTAACGTCACCTCGGTAACAAGTGCATGACCCAACGCATCTAAAGTATCTTACTCGTAAGTCACATCCGACACTGCTGGCGAAGGTGGCAAAGGGAGAGCATCTTGCTCCTCCTCCAAGGGATCCTCCTCATCATCATCTTCATTATCATCATCATCATCATCATCATCATCATTATCCATCTCATCATCATCCTCTATCTCATCATCAGCCTCCGGGTGAGGTGCATCAACAGGATATGGATCCTCCTCTGGACTAGGCGGTGCAAGTGCGGGATGAAGAGGTGCAACTGATAACCGACCGGATGGGACAGATGTAGACATGATACTCTACAAGGAGTATCAGAAAAAGTAAAAAAATTCTAGCCAAATTATTATAAAAACAGTTTTGTATGAAGTAAGATAGCAGTGGAAAATCCAAGTATGTAATAGTGTAAGTGCATGCATGGAAAAGTTTAAATAAAGCATAAAAAGAGCGAAGTGGCATGGAAGGCTGATAGCTATGATAACACTCATTTTGTACATGTTTTAGTTGCGTTATTTATATGTTTATGCATTGTATTTGGTTATATATGTGAACATATTAAGCTTAAAAGGGTACAAAAGATGTATTTAGGTTCAGGTACAATCAAGTTCAAGTAAATGGCTAAAAAGATGAAGAAAAGTGTTAAATCAAGAGCTTTTGCACAAACGTAAGATTCTTCTCACAATCAAGGCTTTGGAAGGATCGTTAAAGATAAAGAATCAAGATTGCAATGATTTGCAAGTTCAAGAAAAGATCAAGAATTGATGAAATGAATGAAAAGTTAAATATAAAGAATTATGGCTTGCTTCTCCAACCAAAGGTTCAAGAAATACATTGAAGGTTTAAGTTCAACCCAAGGTTCAACAAAGTCATGCCAACCTTACTCCAAACCTTGGGCTGGAATCTGAACCTTAGGTTGAGACCTTCAACCTTGGGTTGATACAATTGTTGGCACATTTAATGGCTATCTTTAATGAACTAACTCTTCATGTGGGATGTCATTACTCCATAATTACTCCAAGTGCAGAATTTTTATGACACTTTGGGCTCAAGTATTTTGCTTGGTGACCAAGGGGAGTCATCTTATATATGTGTATACTTGGATGGAAAAGAAAGAGGACAATTAAAAAAAAACATAATCCATGACATAAGATTCATCAACAACTACTACAACTATTTTACTCTCTCAATAGGGGCGACAAGGGAAGAAAAAATGCAGGAAAAGAAGAAGCTTACATTTACCAATCATCAATTTAATCATTCAAGGAATCTTTGTTGATCATCTCACAATAGTTCCTAAATCTTGTAATCATCATTATAACTTTTGTAAGACTTTTTAATCATGTTTTCTAGTGATAAAATTCTTGTGGTTATTTCTTTGTTTGCCATGAGTGGCTAAGTGCCTTGTGCACTTGCCTAGATGATGTCTGTGACATGATTCTTGGTTGATTATGACTCCATGGTTCTTGTTAAATGAAAAGCTAATACTAAGATCGAATTGTACTATTAAGAGTTTTCTCCACCAAAGAGTTATCAAGTTTGGTTAATTACTAATAGTTTAATGGGTTGAAAAAGACATTGTTAGTCAATTAGTTGTAAACCTTTATCTATGAGGGTGTTACCTTATGTATTGACCATTTCATAAGTAACTTGGTTAAACTTGGAAAACTAAAATAGTGTGGTTGTCAATTGCTTGTGAAACGAAAGCGAATCATGTGATTGAGTTGTTGATGAACTCAAATAAGTACATTTTATTACTATCATTTATCCTATTAATTTGACTTGTTTTATTATATTATGTATGAGGATTGATACTTAATCGTTTACTTTTGTAATTCTCAGGTAAAAACAAGCATTTGGTGAAACTTGGCGATTTTGGACTAATTATGGAGCAAAACATGCAAGAAGTTAAGAGTCTACTTAAATGCACAAGATGAAGGCTAATCTGCTCCAGATGCGCCGCATCTCACTTATGACATGCGCCGCATCACTATCAATATTTCACCAGATACGATCCAAGATACAAGAGGACATGCGCCGCATCCTAGAATGGAGTTACGCCGCATCTTCTGGCGGTGTACGAATATTCCTGAATATTATAATCTTGGACCCCACGCGAAGTTAAGTAAATGCGCCGCATCTACTTAATAGATGCGCCGCATCCTACCCTCAGACAGAAACTATAAATACCCTAAGACCAGACGAATTTCGAGAGACAGATATTATATCCGAAGACCGAAGTACAGAAACCTAGGACGAATTCAGTCAAGGCAGCAGCACAAGACACACCCAAATCAAAGATACAAGAGCTGTAAGAAGGTGCTGCATGTGTTTAATTCATTAAGTAGTTTTGTTTTATTGTGTTAGTAAACTTTAATTCATCAAGATTGGTGGCTTGTGTAATGTGACAACGGAAAGATTGCACTCCCTTAAAACTGCTTTCTCATTAATTAAAGTTTATATGTTGATGTCTTTGGTGACTTTTATTAGTGCATTGATAACCTCTGTGTCTAGCTGAGCGTTGATCGGGTCGCCATGCCTCTGCCCTCGCCTGTTTATTAGATCGCCTATGAATTCTATGGTCTGTAGAAAAGTAGGAAGAAAGATAAACGGGATAGTCATAAGTAATCATTAAGGGTTTACTCGCCGATAAGATTAGAACCAACGAGAAAGGACTTAATCTCGGTGCGTTGCATCGAACTATACACTTCATATAAAACTAGCAATAAAACAAGTGACAAACTACTTATCTATCAGGACAGCCCTCTTATTGTCTCAAGTATCTATCTGTGTACGTGTGTGCTACTTGCTGATTCGTGCCTATTGGTTTAGTTTATTATTTAATTGCAACCAAATCATGCCAGTCTCTCAGGCTGAACCCCCTTGCGTTAGATTAGGTTGTATAGCTAACTTAATATATTAAAATACTGATTAGAATAACTAGATAATACGTTCCACTCTTAGTGTTCGACACTCTACTTACCATTATATTCATACTGACCGGGTACACTGCTCGTTAAGTGTGTGTGTTATTGATAAGTCGGCTAAATATAAATTTAAAACTTGAGTAGGCATTAATACTGCTAAACCGCAACGACACATTGCACGCATCAGTTGTGTTAGTCTTGGTTGATCAAATCTTAAATATTGTTTTTGTCATCTTAAAATCTTGACAAGGATTGAAAGTGTTGGAAGCAATAGGATTAGTATACCCACTAGTCGAATTAGAACACCACCTAATTCATTGATCATAATCAAATGGAATCATTGTCATAATCATATCAAGATAATTGTGCAAAACTAGTCTAGGCAAGTGTAGTTTTTATATATAATGAATTTAAATCATCATTATTTGCTTGCTATTAGAATCATTGAACAAGATTGATATTATATTCAAAACTCACATCCCAAAAACCAAACAAATCCCTGTGAACGACCTCGGCTTACCATTTCACCTCCTACTACACACGGACGAGTATACTTGCTCGTATGTGTTTCGTTTGAATTGTTGGTAGATCGTGTTATAAATTTAAAACTTGCACTTGAAACGGGCACATCAAGTTTTTGGCGCCGCTGCCGGGGATTTGATCGCGTTCTTTGTAAAGTTTTAGTTTATAATTTTCTTGTTTAATTCATATTCGTAATCGTATACGTTAAGCTCTAAAAGATATTTCTTTTAAATTCTCTGCAAACCGCCGGTTCACTCCCAAACCGCGGCGGTCCTACTCTCGGAAAAACTTAAATCGGACCAAACCGCCAGTCCATTCCTCCGACCGTCCGGTTCAAACTCTCGGTAAAAATCAAACACATCCGAACCGCCGGTTCATTCTATCAACTCTTCGGTTCAAACCTTCGGTAAAACTTTTTCATCTCCAAACCGCCAGTTCATTCCTCCCAACCGCCGGTTCACTTGCTACTGTTCATAACAAAAAAAAAAAAAAAAAAAAAAAAAAAAAAAAAAAAAAAAATTTCTTTTAATTTTTAGTTTTAAATCCTTTTCGATAGGCTCATTTTTCTCGTGCATGACCACTCGTTCTTCAAACGAAGAATTAAGTTCACCATTGTCTAATCCCGAAAGATTTTTTCTTAAAAAGAGAACTCCATTCATTCCACCCGATCAAAGAATACCAAAAACCGTTAACCCACCATTTGAAAACCTTTTCGAAGTTCATCCAATCGTTAAACTTTTTCTTGAATTACCATTTCCAATGGCCGACGATGAACCTATGTGGGATACCAATAGGGTTGTAGCTCCTACACCCGCAACCGCCATTGTTCTCGTTAATCTTGGAGATAATTTTACAATCAAAGGTCATCATCTTTCGATGATTAAATACAGCCAATTTGATGGTCGAGTTAAATCCGATCCACACAAACATATCGTCGATTTTCTTGAAATTTGTGACATGTTTCGTTATGGAAATACCAATGCAAATGCAATCCGACTCAAACTCTTTCCATCGTCTTTCACCGGAGAAGCGAAAATTTGGTATAATGAATTAAGCCCCGGAGTGATCACAACTTGGGACCAAATGAGAGAAGAATTTGTTGGACGTTTCTTCCCACCGGCCATGTTTGATCGACTCTTAGGTGAAATTCGTAGCTTTACTCAAAAAGAAGGAGAAAATCTTGTCGAAGCTTGGCTTCGAATGAAAAACATGCTCCGAAGTTGTCATGGGCGTGGATTGTCTCGTGGTAATATCATTCAAATCTTTTACCATGGTCTCGATGAAACAACTCAAGGCATACTTGATGCCGGAGGAATTTTCCTTTATAAGACCCCTAACGAAGCTTACACTTTATTACAAGACCGTGTACTTCTTAAGCTCGATTGGTCTAAGGATTCCAAAACCAAACCTCAACGAAAATCCGTTGAATTCGCGGAAGGGATGAATGAAAATTCCAAAATCATGGATATGATGAAAGATCTCACCTCTAAAATCGATTCTAAATTCCAAAGTATCTAAAAAAAATCAAAGAAATGCGTGAGGGATGTACCCATTGTGGTGGAAATCACTCATCATCCGAGTGTAATGATAAACCCATGGGAGGTCCCGAAGCCGAAGCTAATTATGTCTATGGAGGATATCGAGGAGGAGGATATCGTGAAAACTTCTACGGTAGAAATTCTCGAGGTTGGCAAGATCGTCCACCAAGGGATGATACCCAAAATTCCCAAACTCTTGAAGAAAATCGTCAAACATCTTCTCGTGATGATAACCGTTCATCATCACAATCACGTGAAACAAAAAATGAAGAATCTGAATTCGAAAAAACCATGAGTGAGTTCGTGCATGCTCAAAAATAAACGAACGAATTCATAAAAAATCAATTCTTTATGCTCAAAAGCAAAGTCGAACAAGGACAAAAGAATCATCAAGCTTCTATCCAAGATCTTGAAACCAAATTTGGTCATCTTTCCGATCAACTTGCTGCAAGACCATCGGGTACCTTGCCAAGCAATACTCAAACCAACCCCAAACCATCATCATCTGGATCTTATCATCCACCTCAAACGAGGAATGAGAATGTGAATGCTGTATATACTCGTAGCGGTCTATCTTATGATCCACCACCAAACCCAACCAAAACAACCACTATTGTTCATGATGATAGTGAGGACGAAGTAGAAGAAGAACCAAAAGATAGTGAACAAATTCCTAAACCAGTTGTTAAACCTACTCCACCACTCAAACCATATAAACCAAGAATTCCATATCCTCAACGTTTGAGGAAAGAAAATATGGAAGAGCAATATGGCAAGTTCATTGACTTACTCAAAGAAGTTAGGATCAACGTTCCTCTTGTTGATGTCCTAGCTGGAATGCCCAATTATGGGAAGTTTTTGAAAGAACTTGTGAGCAACAAAAGTAAAATGGAAAACATTTTTGCTACCTTCTTAAATGAAGATTGCTCAGCCATTATTGAAAATAAACTGCCGAAAAAACTTGGTGATCCTGGAAGTTTTCTTATCCCGTGTACTCTGGGAAATTCAATCACTTGTGATGCTTTAGCCGATCTCGGTGCGAGTATCAATCTTATGCCATACTCATTGTATGCGAATCTTTCGATCGATACGTTGGAACTAACAAGAATGAGTATACGTTTAGCCAATCATACTATCGAATATCCCATTGGAGTAGCTGAAAACATGCTTGTTCAAATTGGGAAATTCGTTTTTCCTGTTGATTTTGTGATCTTCGAGATGGAGGAAGATAGCAAAGTTCGATTGATTCTAGGAAGACCTTTCCTAAACACAGCAGATGCTATCATTAGAGTGAAAAATAAGTAACTCAACCTTGGAGTTGGGGACGAAAGAATTTCTTTTTCGATTAATCAAGCCATGAAATATTCTCATGCAAATGATGACACTTGTTATAGCATTATATCTATTATACATTTATGGCGCAACCCGGCCATTTTATTTTGCAACCCGGTCCATCGGGTAATTGCTATTGCCACTCTCTTTTTATAACTGATTTGAAGGGTTTGGTGTGCAAAAATTGCTACTGGCAAACTCTTAGAAATGCATCTACAGTTGGTTTGTGAGATGATATAAAGTATTATGAATAGTACCGTTAATAATATTTTTTCCCGTGTTAATGTTTTCCCTCTCTACACACACCACACCCACACAATTTTGTGTTCCTGAATCTTCGATTCAGACAGTATTATGAATAGTACCGTTAATAATATTTTTTTCCCGTGTTAATGTTTTCCCTCTCTACACACACCACACCCACACAAATTTGTGTTCCTGAATCTTCGATTCAGCCATTCATTCACAGATAAGCACACACACAAAAAAATTATTGGTGATTCTCAAAAAAAAATTTATCGATCGAGCAGAAGAGTTAGAGTTTCCTCATGTACCACAAGTTTTGAGGTATTTTTTTTTCACAGATCCCACAAACGTAAACAAGGTTAAATTATTATTATTATTTTTTTTTAATTTGGGGTTTTTGTTATATTTGTTATATGTGGTTCATAATAATTAGGGTTTCCTCTTAATTTAGGGGTTTTCCTCAGATGGTTCATGATAATTAGGGTTTCGTGTTGATTTAGGGATTTTTCTGGATGATGAGGTTATTGTATAAAGATTCGAAATCACTGAGGTATGTGAACCCATTTTTTATTTTTATTATTATTATTATTTTTTAATATATTTATATTTTTGAAATTTTTTATTACTGGTGAACAGCTATGTATTCTGGGTGATTAAATTTAGCTTATTATTTATGCGGGTTAACTGGGTTGTGGTTAAAGCGGACAGGGGTGGTTTATGAATATTGTTACGTAAGTTAATTGATTAATGGTGGTTGTTGTTTTGGCAGGTTTATCGGGTTTACGCGAACTCTGTGTAACTTTCCTCATGCTTTGGTCACTACTGAAAGTGATTTTTGAGTGCATTCGATTGATTGGTCAATTAAATGAGTCAACAATATGTGTGTCTTCTGTTTTGACTAATGGCTGTGTGTTTTGTTTTTACTGGTGGGTTAATTGTCACCATTTGATGAAAATGAACAGGACAGGATTTGTTTGTGGCTATGGGAATTTGGCCGGCGCTTTGACGGTACTTTCTTAGGGGCAACTGTCATTATTGGCTAAAGGACAAGTTGATGGTATGTTTTTATGTTATTCTTTTAAGGCTTCGGCCTCTTCTGATTTTAGCGGGTTTCATGAATCTGCTTTTAATGTTTTGAAAGTTTTGGGTCATGTTTTGAATCACCAAAATTTCCAGACGCTGTGACAAACATCACCTCTAATGTTTTCATGGGTTTTATGACAACCACATTACAAAGAACCGAAGGGAATGAATCCTTAAGGGTGGAAGAGATGGGCCTTGAGGACGCTTCAGTGGTGTAATAGGTTGATCACGCCTTACTGATGTTGTTATCATAGGTATATTTTCCATTACAGGTATTAAATATTACATCCGAAATCGAAATAATTGTATCAACTAAAATACAATTCACATGATAAATATTGGATTGGATTCCTTTGTTTATGCGTTAATTTGCACGTTTATTCTCTTAGGTTCCCAGTATTGTTTTTGCACGTGTTATTTGCAGCCTTTTTTCAGGATTAGGCCGTAATGGGCATACGTCACCACGAACCGTATTCGTGTTCCAGGTCATTTCTATACTCTTTTTTGGGTTTACAGTTCATACGCTAATTTTAGTGCGAAAAAAAAAAACAATCTGAACCAGTTAGCAAATTATCTGCTTTTCTACTTACCTGCATTTTTTCCCCTTAAAGATGGCACTTTTGGAGTCAAAAAATGACAGAGGTGAGGTGACGATTCATGAGAGTTTGGAAGAACTTAGCACCGATTTAGCGGATTATATAGCGGAATTATCTGAAGCATCGGTTAAAGTGGTTCACTTATTAGCTAGATGAGGTTAAAATATACATGTTAACTATGTATGATCAATCTTTATGTGTTTGAATTGCAATGTTGGGGTGAATAATTCTTCGAATTGAAAACAGGAATCTGTGTGGAGCGTCTTATAACAAGACTGTAGATTGGTCTAAATGGTATATGTTTTGGGCGGTTGAACGTGTTGTTGCGAAGAATCATTTTGATACTAACTATAAGCTTGCTAAAAATCATCTGTTGTCCAAGGTAATTTTTGTATTTCCACATTATTATTTCATAAGTTTATGTTAATATGTTTGTGGCTGCCAATGATTACTATTTTTACATTTTATCATTCCTTTAGCATGACACATTGACACATGATCTATAGTTTATTGCACAATCGATCAAGCCTAACGTGATCGCTCGAATATTTGCAGATACGAGAATAGGTGGGCTGATGGAGTTATTATCAAGAAACCAATAGTAGTATCTCCTGAGTATGTGTACTATTTGATGCAGTAGATTGAAACTCAACTTGATAACGAATTAGTATTCCCTCAGAAACTAGGTGCGTGAGATAATCTATTTGACCTTCTTATGACAGCAATGTAGGTTGTTATCATCGTTTTCTTTCACCCAGTAATTTTAGAATCCGCCTTTATGAGACAGTTACTATTCTAATGGTGTTATCACACCTTTGAATATCGCCTTATCGATTTTTTGTGGATGTTTGTTTCTTTTTTTTTTTCTTTTTTTTTTTAACAGAAATGCAGATAGGGACCGAAGCTGGGCTCAGTTCTAGGCAGCGGAAGAGGTCACACTAGCGGAGCCAGAAATCCTCTTCTAAAACTGAAATCCTCTTTTACTGTGAGAATTTTGGTGTATCGATTCGATCTGGATGTGATGAGTGATCATTCGAGATATATTCGGTTAATGTTATTAGCCACGGTATGTTTAGCTTACTATTGCTGAATCTTATAGAGGGTGTTTGGATATAGGTTTTAGGTCTCATAATGTTGCAACAAGAAACAATATTAATAATTTTTAAACTTTTTGGATTAGTAGATTACGTTTTCAATATCTCTTTAAAAAAGGTACTTTTTAATCACATTAGCTTTTTAATAAAATTATTGCCAAATATGATGCATGTTCGTTGATTGCTTGATGTGTTACGCATATGTGACATGAATGCAATATCGTAAATTGTGTGATCTCTCAACCTTTTTTTCTAGGAAAAGATCAGCAAGATTACAAATTTACTTTCACTATTCGTATGCTATAATCAGAACTAAAAGCTGACTTTGTTCTTTCCTGTGCAGGACACTCAAAATGCGAGGGTTAGGTGCTGCAAGCTGCAAATTGAGCGGATAAAACATCAGAATCCTTTCCCTTCTATGGTTACCCTTTATCCATCATTTTTATCAGATATATTTTGTCGCTATTTCACTTGCAAGATAAATGCTTAAGTATAATGGAGTATCATTATCATTACAAATTTTTCTTATTTACAGGCTAGGAGTTTATGAAATTACAGTCTTCCTTTGCGTGCTCGAGAATGAAGAGAGTTCTTTTTTCTTAATCTCATGACAAGATCTAAGATTCCATTCTTTGGTTTGAAGTTGAGGCAAAGAACGACTGAAGCAAATGACAATGCAGGTAATGTATCTTCAGGTAGCTTGAACGCGAACATTAACGACTGTTTGCTCAGTGCTGGTGAGTAGTGATAAAAAAAATATTGTTGGCGATTTACATACTGTGACATTTTTTATTATGACGCAACTAATTTATTAGTGATATATTTCAGATTAGTACATCATGGGGCATAGGACTGGTCATTGGTCCAGCTTTGGAAGGTTACATTGCACAGGTATATATCGTCACCCACATCTTGGTGTCCTATATCTTAGGTGCAGATAACATCTTGAAAATTTATTGGCAGAAGGGCATTTATATCTAAAAACCGCATCCTAACTGAGGGGCCACAATTTTGTTATCAGAGTCAAGCAGGGATATCAAACTCTGTCACTATCATAAAATAAACTAGCAGTTATGTGGATGTGTGCAAAATTCTCATGAAATGTTGCATTCATACATGGATATGTTTGTGTATATATGACTCGATGAGAATAGGGGTAATAGTTTGGGCTGGTTGGTGATAATAGTTTATTGCATAAAATTTGGTCAGTTGTAATGATCAACTAATATACATGACACTAATTTTTATCATTTTAACTCTAGTTTTTTGTGTTTGTTCTAATAGCCAGCAGAGAAGTTTTCAAGGTTCGGATAGACTTCATTCAAGAACACCACTGCCCTTGGAATCAATTAGAAAACAAGTGCTAAGCTATCGATATCCACAACAGGAGGAGGAGGGACACTGAACACATTATCAGGTGCTGACATAACAAAACCAGGATGATAATTTCTAAAAATCATGCAGAGATCATGACCTCGAGTGTTCACATAGCGTCTCTCCAGTTAGAAATAATGTTTTTTTCTGTGAGGCACTTATATCTTGAATCTTGGTACAGAATGAATTTTGTTTCTGAATTTACAAATAAAACTATACAGGAATGTCGAGTTTCTTGCTGTTGAACGACCAATTGAAGCTTTTTCGAATATCTTCTTCTCTTCATGAAGTACAGGTAGGAAGCATTAGTTTTTACTGCAATTTAAATAATAATTATACATGGATTGATTTTATACAGATGGGGTTTCTTAAATATGCGCTTATGGAATGAATTTGATATAGGGGAACCGAAGCCAATTCCATGGACACTTGCATCACCTTATAAGGCAGGTGCAGATGGTTGGTGACATATGGATGTTCAAAAAGGTCATATCGTTGCATGGGCTTGGAAAATGGAGGTTATATCGCTTAAAACAATGGATCTCCTCTCGGTGTCGCCTTTTCCAGGTTTGTTCAGGTGGTGTTCATAAATCTTTACTATTTCTTCCTCATTTCAGATTGTTAACATTGGAAGTTAAATTTCTTATATGGAACACTACACTGCTACAATTGCCAACATGGGTAGGTTCAGGTTAAAAAATAGCACCTTTTATTACATGCGAGACAGAATCCTGCTTGAGTACAACATTGTGTGAGGGTGATATATCTTGGCATGATTTTCTAGGCCGAGCTAAAAATTACAAGTATGTTTGTTTATTTTGAGTTTGATCCGACTTAGCTGTAATTCAGAAATTGGCAAGCACATGTTCTATCCGCTGTTCAATGTTTATGATAATATTGCAAACCAAGTAAAGTTGAAGTTAGAAATAATGTTTTTTTCTGTGAGGCAGTTATATTTTGAATCTTGGTACAAAATGAATTTTGTTTCGGAATTTACAAATAAAACTCTACAGGAATGTCGAGTTTCTTGCTGTTGAACGACCAATTGAAGCTTTTTCGAATATCCTCTTCTCTTCATGAAGTACAGGTAGGAAGCACTAGTTTTTACTGCAATTTAAATAATAATTATACATGGATTGATTCTATATAGATGGGGTTTCTTAAATATGCGCTTACTTATGGAATGAATTTGATACATGGGAACCGAAGCCAATTCCATGGACACTTGCATCACCTTGTAAGGCAGGTGCAGATGGTTGGTGCCATATGGATGTTCACAAAGGTCATATCGTTGCATGGGCTTGGTAAATGGAGGTTCTGTCGCTTTATACAATGGATTTCCTCTCGGTGTCGCCTTTTCCAGGTTTGTTCAGGAGGTTTTCATAAATCTTTACTGTTTCTTACTCATTTCAGATTGTTAACATTGGAAGTTAGATTTCTTATACGGAACACTACACTGTTACAGTTGCCAACATGGGTAGGTTCAGGTTAAAAAATAGCACCTTTTAGTACATGTGAGACATGTCACTTTTTAGTACGGGTTTAAATGGGCCAGTATAGGTTGGCTTGACCCGCAAACACTTTGTCATTCAAATTGTATAGAACTATGGATAGTTAATGTTCGAATTTTTTTTTTACAGGAACAAGAATAAAATTATAATCTAATTTTTGGAATAGACAGAATTTGCGTGACTTTTAACGTGATTGACCCATTTGCGGAAGGTCTGAATGTCATTTCACTCATGCATTTAGATCAATGGTCAATCTGGAATGTAGGTAATCATCACATCCTTCCTTTTCTGAATTTATGCAGACTAATACCTCCCGAGCTACTCCAGTTTCCCACCACTGTATGCTTAGTTGGAAATCATCCGAAGACAGGGACTTAAGTGTTTACTGCGAAGAACATAAGTAGGTTGTGTCAGTTGGGTAACACCTCAAATTGTACTGCAGTAGCGAACACATTACGATTGAAAGATGAAATAGAGGCCGAGATGTGTGTGTTTTGAGTACTAAAATTAGATGTATAGACTTCTAAAGAGATATACTTTTGTTCTATCTCTCTTTACCAATATAATTTCATTTTTGATATATACAAACCTTTATGTACTGCTACTTTGTAACACATGGTAACACCTGAGCGCACCATCGTAACTTTTAACCTATTTTTCTACGACTACCTTACATATACAAACACCCCGCCGCAACGCGCGGGTACTTATACAGAGGAAACATTTGATGAGTTGCTTGACGAAAGAATTAAAACTCATAAAACATCTGGACAAATCAGTGATAAAGATCTCGACAGAGAATTCGCTGAATTTATGCAGATGGACTCTGAAGAAATTTCTGAGGCAGAAAATACCAACATTGAGGAGTTGGAATTCAATGATGATATGAGAATCAAAACTTCAATTGAAGATCCGCCGGTGGATCTCATATTGAAACCTCTTCCTGATCATCTGGAATATGCGTTTTTGGAGGAAAAATATCTTCTTCCAGTTGTCATATCTTCAGCACTCAAACCCAATGAAAAAGAACGCCTTGTTTCTGTGCTCAAAAATCACAAAGAAGCTTTCGCCTGAAAAACTTTTGACATTCGTGGAATAAGTCCAAATTTTTGCAAACACAAAATAAATTTTGAAAACGATTCCAAACCCGGTGTTCAAAGACAATGAAGACTCAACCCAAATATGAAAGAAGTTTGTAAGAAAGAAATAATCAAAATTCTTGATGCTGGAATTATTTATGCCATTGAGGATAGTTCATGGGTGAGTCCTGTTCACTGTGTTCCTAAGAAAGGGGGAACCACTGTTGTGACTAATGAACGTAATGAACTTGTTCCTACTAGAACAATCACTGGTTGGCGAGTGTGCATTGATTATTGTAAATTAAATGACGCCACCAGAAAAGATCATTTTCCTTTACCTTTCATGGCTCAAATGTTGGAAAGACTTGCGGGGAACAAATTCTTTTGTTTTCTCGAAGGATTTTCTGGTTATTTCCAAATTCCAATTGATCCAGCTGATCAAGAAAATACCACATTCACATGTCCTTTTGGAACATATACGTATAGGCGTATGCCTTTTGGTCTTTGTAACGCACCAGCAACATTTCAAAGATGCATAATTGCTATTTTTCAAGATATGCTTGAAACCTCTATGGAAGTTTTCATGGACGATTTCTCGGTATTTGGAGACTCATTCGAGTAATGCCTTTCCAATATTGACAAAATGCTTGAAAGATGCAAAACTTCTCATCTTGTGCTTAATTGGGAAAAATGCCACTTTATGGTGATAGAAGGCATTGTGTTTTGTCACAAGATTTCAAGCAAGGGAATTGAAGTTGACAAAGCAAAAATTGATGCTATTGCTAAATTACCACCCCCGACTAACGTCAAAGGCGTTAGGAGTTTCTTGGGTCATGCGGGATTTTACCGTAGATTCATCAAAAAAATTTCAAAAATATCTCGTCCGATGACGAAGCTTAGAGAGAAAGATTCAGTTTTTTATTTTAATGAAGAATGCATCAAGGCAATCGAAAAACTCAAAAATAAGTTAACAAATGCACCGATTATGGTTCCACCAGATTGGTCGTTGCCATTTGAACTTATGTGCGATGCAAGCGATTATGCTGTTGGGGCAGTATTAGGACAACGTGAAGGAAAACATTTTCATCCTATTTACTTTGCTAGCAAAACCTTGAATACTGCCCAACAAAACTACACAGTAACTGAGAAAGAACTATTGGCTGTAGTTTTTGCATTTGACAAATTTCGTTCTTATCTTGTTTTGTCAAAAACAATTGTATTTACCGATCATTCAGCTCTTAAATATCTGTTTGCTAAACAAGATACCAAACCACGTCTTATCTAGATTAGAAAATCCTAATTTAGAGGAACTCGGTGAAGAAAATGTGGTAGCAGATCATTTATCTAGATTAGAAAATCCTAATTTAGAGGAACTCGGTGACGACGAGATTGATGATAATTTTCCCGACGAAACCCTTATGGGAATTGATGAAGAAGAAGTCCCATGGTTTGCAGATTATGCAAATTATTTAGCCGGAGGAATATTACAAAAAGGTCTATCATACGCTGAGCGTAGTAAATTCTTCGCAAACCTGAAACACTATTTTTGGGATGAACCGTATCTATTTAAAATGTGTCCTGATGGGATAATTAGAAGATGCGTGTATGGTTCAGAGACCCGAAAAATTCTTGATGAATGTCATCACGGCCCAACTGGAGGACATTATGGTCCATCTACAACCGCTAAAAAAATTTATGATGCGGGATTTTATTGGCCGACAATTTTTAAAGAAGCTCATACGCTTGTGCAGAATTGTGATGCTTGCCAGAAGTCTGGTAGTCTTTCTCGTAGAGACGAAATGCCACAAAAAAGCATATAAGTTTCTGAAATATTTGATATTTGGGGAATTGATTTCATGGGTCCTTTTCCTAAATCTCATAAATTCTAATATATCCTCGTTGCAATCGAATATGTCTCTAAATGGGCAGAAGTAGAGGCTTTACCCACAATTGATGCACGAGTAGTTGTGAATTTTCTAAAAAAGCTTTTCTCTCGATTCGGAATTCCGAAAGCTTTAATAAGTGACAGAGGAACTCACTTCTGTAACCATCAAATGGAAAAAGCTATGAGACGATATGGAGTCTACCATCGTTTCACAACAGCATACCATCCTCAAACCAGTGGTCAAGTTGAAAACACCAATAGAGCTTTTAAAATAATACTTGAAAAAATAGTCAAGGATAATCCTTCTGTTTGGTCAAGGAAACTCGATGATGCTCAATGGGCGTTTAGAACGGCATATAAAACTCCAATTGGTACAACTCCATATAGACTCATATATGGAAAAACTTGTCATTTCCCGTTTGAAATTGAACACCGAGCTTACTGGGCGCTGAGGCAATGTAACCCCGATCTCAAAATCGCGGGAGAAAAACGATTCTTGAAATTGCATGAACTCGATGAATTAAGACTCCAAGCGTATGAGAATTCCAAGTTATACATAGCGCGAACAAAAGCTTATCACGATAGGAAACTAAGAATCCGGAAAGAATTCAAAGCCGGAGACAAAGTTCTTTTGTTCAATTCTAAGTACAAATTCAAATCTCCTAAGCTAAGAACCAAATGGTTTGGTCCATTCGTGGTAAAACATGGTTTTCCATCCGGATATGTCAAATTATATGACAAACACGGTGGAACTTTCATTGTTAATGGACATCGAATTAAACTCTAACATGATGAGGAGCAATTGAATGAATTGTCAGGTGAAGAAATTCCACTTGAAATGCTCGATGAAAATAAATACACTGCTATTCCGTTTATGGCACCTTTTCCAGCTGATTATAAAAAAGTAATACCATGGGCTGCGGAAACTGGTTACATCGGTGATGTTCTCCCTAGAACTTGCAATACCGCAAAGTTACATGATATTGATAAAACCGGAAATGGAATAGTAAAAGGAAATGTGGTGTATATTCCGAAGAAGTCGGGAAAGATTCCCAAACATAAACCACGAAAGTAAGAAAAGATGAGTCGGGCTGATGACACATTAATAAATTTAGCGCTTCTTAGGAGGCAACCCGTGTGTTTTTAAATTGTTTGTTTATTTTTATGCCCCAATGGTTTTACCATAAGTGTGGGGGCGTCGCAAAAATAATAAGTAATAAAAATCCAAAAATATTTTGCATTTTGTGTTTTTTTGTTTTTGTTTTTGATGATTTGTGCAGGTTAGCATGCTTGATCTTGAAGATGTGGAATCATTCAATCTCAATATCTGATTTAGAGCCTGATATAGATTCCGAGGTTCAGACAGTATCATTTCTTTTATGTTCCATTTCCCTATTTTTATGGTTCATCGTTTTTTCCATTGAGGACAATGTCAAACTTAAGTATGGGGGGAGGAAATAGGAAAATGAAACTGGATTTTTAAATTTTTCTATACTTTTGAGCCTAGTTTTTAATTTGTTTGCCCTTTTAGTCTTGTTGTTTTCGCACATTTAGGATAATCTATATTAGAATAACTAGATCAATCCACTGATAAAACATGTAATTTTTGATAATTCGAGATGTGTCCTGATTGACATTGCGATACATTTTTAGGATTGATAACATTGCTAGCACAACTATAGCCCATTCCATTAAATTGTGAGGATTTAAGCCTATTCTTATATAGCATACATCTTTTATGCTTGATTTTTCTTTTTCTTTTTTTTTTTTTTTCTTTTTTTTTTTTTTTTTTTTTGCTATGAGTGTACCGGTGATCTTATTTATTCTAGAACTTTTACATGCAAATCATTACCAGACCGTAGTGAGATTACCTTGTGTAATATAAGTATATTCATGTGATAAGAGGCAACCTTAGGAATTAAACCAAATGGCCTTCCATTTTACATCTAATGATATATTAGCTAGCCACATCGGTTAGTTAACCCATTATATGAACCTATTTGTTAGCACTCAATTTTAGTGCTAGATACCATTAGTACACCCTTTGAGCCATCCTTTTCATTTTTTTGCACCAGAAAAATACAAAAATATTTTACACCTTTAGCCCTAACCTTACCCATAGTCAAGTCTTGGTTGGTTACTAGCTACAAGGAAAGATGGTTGTTAAGTGGGAATCTTTGAAATTGAGAAAGTTGCAAACTCCATGATAATCTCATGGAAGATCTATTGGTATTATGATCGATGATAAAAAAAGAAAAAGAAAAATAATAAAAAAAAGAAAAAAAATATAATTAAAGAAGAAAAAAAAGAAAAAGAAAAATAAAAATAAGATATCGATCAAGGATGAAATCTCGAGTTCAAAGGAAAGTGGTTAGCGTAGCTAGTAGCAATTGGTTGTATACTTTTGTAACACCCCAACCCGGCAAGGGTAGATGTGTCACGAAAATGGTGACATATTAAAGGCAAGCATAACATACGACTTACATAATACAAATGGTTTACAATATTACAAAGGAAAATATACCAAATCTATGTAGTCATACATAAATGAATACTAAACTAAGGTATCGTCTTCAAAAGCTAATCTCTCATCCCAAAGCAAACCCAAGCTCCTGGCTTCCTACTAAAACCTGCCGCAGGAAAAGAAATGCGGCTGAGCTTAAAAAGCCCAGTGAACAGATATATAATAAACGGAAACCAAAATCAAATGGAAATGAACAGACATATCATAATGAATGAGATATAGGAAAAGGAAATAAAGAGTAAGGTTTAGGACAGTCATCCACCACGAGCCCATATCATAACATATCACATATCATATCATATCATATCTTCATAATCATATAGAGGGGAGACCTCTCAGATAATCAGATAATATGAGGGGTGTCCTCATTCTTCAGGTGGAGTAGCTAGCTCCCATATTTTGTGAAAGACGTGGATTGCACCCATCATCAGTCACCAAATCAAATCATATCATATCATATCATATACAAAGCAAATCTAGGATGCATCCATTCGCCCCCCAAACAAATCATATTGGCCATAAACAAATCATAAAGCGCGCATATCATATCTAATGGGGACGGTGTAACCAAATCACTAGGGCTACACACTAGTCATGCCAGTGGTGCATCACAGACACGGCCATGTTACCTTCATGGCTAGGAAACATATTTTGGCTCGTAGTATCAAACTGGGGGTCAAAGGTCAAAGGTTCATATCATAGCAAAGGTTCATATAGTCATAGTCCGAATCTCAAGGTTCATATCAAAGGTTCATATGTCAAAGGTTCAAATGCCAAAGGTTCATATCATAGGTTCAAATCAGAAAACAAGAGGTCGAAGGCACCTTATTAAAAAGGGCAGAATATATGTACCTTATTCCAAAGCAAAGCACAAACCAAAAGAATAAGATGCAAAGGATCATGTCCTCTCCTTCTTCACACCTAGAGGGGTAGAAAATAATTACAAACCTTTCCATTTTAAGTAACTTTCCATTTTTAGCAGGTTTCCATATTTAGTAAGTTTCCATAATTAGTAAGATTTCCATATTCTCATTTAGGTTAAGTTATTATTGAATCATAATATGGCTTTAGGGTGTATTTAAACAAGTCACAAAAGTTTGGGGTTAAATATGACAAGTTTTCATAGTTCGGGGTTATAAACGTAACTTACCAAGTTCAAGGTTAAAAATAGAAATCTCATAATTTACCATTCGAATACTTTATTTTCCAGAATTTCACATTTAGCCTCCAAGTTTCCAATATTTACGAATTACACCCCTTTACTTTATTAATTTACAATTTAATCTTATACTTACATAACTTACAAATTTAACCTTTACAATATTCATATTACACATCAAGTCCTTTTGTTTCTTCAAATTATAGAAATTAACCTTCAATATAATTATGTTACAAACAGCCCTCAAAGTTTCGGTAATTTACACATTTGGTCCATATACTTTTTAAATTACAAATTCGAATTATATAATTTACTATAATTACATATTAAACCCTTAATTTACCAATTTTACATCATGAGTACTTATTTTAGCATGTTATACGAATGCTCCTTCAAATTTCCATAATTTACACAATAGGTCCCTCTAGTTATCAAAGTTACATATTTAGTCCTTTAAATTACAATTTCAACCTTTAATTATTAACAATTACATATTAAGCCATTAAATTACCAAAATTACACATAACCCCCTGAATATAATTCATTACTCCATTCAGCCCCAACTTTCCATAAATTACATATTTAGTCCCTCTATTTCAATTATTTATAAAATCGAATTTAACTTTAATTAATTAACAAATTAAACCCTCTAAATATAAAATTTACACAAGAGGCCCTCCTATTTCCTTTTATACGATTTATATATGTCCCAAATAATGTTCTAAAAATAACCCACCAGTTTTACAAATTACAAAACAGCCCCTTAACTATTTTAATTTCAAATCGGTATAAATTTTTATATCAAAATCAAAACCCTTATTATCAAAATTATTACCCAATCTTCATATCATCATTAAACCATTATTAATTAGTCAAGAATAGCCCTAAATTCCAAAAACCTAATTCGAACCCTTTTTATTTCTTTTCTTCCTTGTTTTTCCAAAAAAAACCCGATTATATACATAATTCATAATTAAATATTTTAGGCCCCAACAATTCGACATATCATTTTTCCCAGATTAATATGATCATATAGAGTCCAAATAAAATAAATATGAAGCCTCAAAAATTCGTATCTAATTATTTAGGATTTATGTATGTTTTTAAGATTTAAATCACAAATAAACTATAGATCTTGCATGGTTCGATTTTTACATTTTATACAGGTCTTATATGATATAGAGAGCACGAGAAAAATACCAAACCAAAATTCGAACGTGTGGATGTTGGCTGGGCGAAATTGTTCTACTCGGTTGGATAATTCGAACCACAAAAATCACCACGACTCCAATAGCTACTCCACGACCTTGGAATTATTTTTCACAGATGATATACGATATGAGGGTCATGAGAAAAATAATGAACGAATTTTATAATGACCGAATGAATTTATTTAGAATTTACCTCACAATTAAACTCGACAAAGGAAATAATTCCCAAGGATCGAACTAGGCCAAGAACAGCTCCAACCTTATTTTTCTAGGCTCCTTTAGATGATGAAGAACAAGGGAAAAATGGTCTTGTAACCTCAGAATTCCGGATGAGATGAGGGTGAATTATTTTAGGGTTTTAGGGTGTTTCGGATTTCTTTGGAAGAAAGAAAAGGTAAGAATAAATTAAATAATGGATAGCCGAGTATTAGGGGGGGGGGAAGGAGCTATAGACTCGGCAATCACCATGACCAAATCAAAAGAATTAATTTTGATTGCTTATTTCCTAATTTATCATGATTTTAAATGTAATATAATTATAATTAAATTAATTTAAGTGATCTTTTGGTCCATATGACTTTTTAATGTGTTACACATATTTTTGGTGACTTGTACAAATATTATTTGGTGCCTCATAATTATTTCATATCATATATGGTTTAGTTACATAGGTTTTGGAATTAATTCGGCACGTTATGTAAGCTTTAATTGAATTTCAATGTTATAGGGGCATTTTGGTCTTTTTACACGTTTTCAGATTTTAGGGTTTTACAATTCTTCTCCTCTAACAGAAAAATTTCGTCCTCGATTTTTGCAAGGAATCAGAATTGAAAAGGATCGAAAACAAATAAGGACGTACTAGATCAGAATGCGGATAACTAGCTCGTATTGATTTCTCGGTTTCCCAGGTAGCTTCCCGCTCTGGGTGGTTCTTCCAAAGAATCTTTGCGAACGGAGATGAAACGAAACAGAAGACACAACGGACAGCGAACGGAAATGTAAAAAGACTTGTTTCTCATGACTCTTCAATGCCGATCCAAAAGTAACTTCAGTTCCCATAAATGACATATCGTACGGAATTCAGATTGCAAGGATCATATTCAAACATGACGAATGGTTATCATATTCTCTCAGAAGAGATACAAGGATACGCAAGATTGTGACGGATATGCCATCCATAGCATTCCATTAGGCAATTCAGATGAGATCGTACAGAAAATAAATTGTAGGTGATATCAAATGGAAGAAACTTATAGCAGAACTTAAGATTTTTATCGGAATTACAAAGGTCAACAACCGCGTACCGAGAATCCAAATGTATCAAATCGTATAACGGCGAAACAGATTAAGCGTATAAGTGGAACGAACCTAAATCTTACAAATGCGAAATTTCTCACATCTCTAATCAACATTCTGAAGTTTCTAAAGTACTCCTCGAAATATCCTATGAACACAATGAGGGTACGTCATATGACGTAAGTATTATCACGTTCGCGAACCGTCATAATACCAGCATCATATGAGTATACCATCATGATGGTCATACTTTATCTCAAGTCGCGAACAGAACTACTTATCCTAACCACCTATCAGTCTTTCTCCTCCTAAGGTTGGTCCAAAACAAACATCACTACGGATTCTAAATCGGAGGAATTTGAACGTACAAATAGCGTAATGAAATGTGTACACCTCAAAATGAAACTCGTCGTCGAGACGTTAGGTCTTCCACAATTCATCATCCTTCTCATAACGAACCAACGTCCAACACATGCAAAATGGACATCGAACGGAATTTCTAATAGGGAAAAGGCTCATTCAAGATCTTATCGAAAGGTAACGGAAACTTAAGTGGTCTAAGAGGAAATGAATTACGTCTTCAATATCTTCATCCTTTACAAAAATCAAAATTTTCGAATCCAAACGTTTACTAAAAAAATTTCATCCAACAACTACATGATCTCGAATCTTTTCAAATTCCAAGTCGTCAGTCTCTTGTCAAATCATATGATCATAGGGTGGAAAGGAATCATAAACTTGAGTCTGGTTCCTCAAGTCTTCGACACTTCTTCTTGACACTTCGGTGTGGTAGCATGAATCTCTTACGTGATCATCGTGCATTCCTCCATTGGCGAGTCTGCTTCAGCTCTCAATTCATCTTAGTACAACTAAAATGACTAGAGAAACATGGTTGCGTGTCTTCTACAGGTCTTCTAGCATGATTCAAAATTCACCAACTCAAACTGCTGTGGACTTCCTGGTTTATGTGCTGAAGCTCATCTCCTACGGTCTGGTAGTCTTGATGCCCAACTGAAGTCTCCACGTGCTGCTTGGGGTATAATCGAGTCTCATCTCAGTCTGTCTTCTTCTCACCTGCTTCTCTCTTGGTAATGCCTGTCACGAACCTCTTCTGCACATCTTCTACAAGGTTTCTAACTCTGACAATGGTCTTCAGACCTGGTCCTTTTTGTGGAAGCTCTTTAGTCATCGGATACCTGGTGGTGTTATTTGCTACAATCTCTGATCATCAAGTGAATCTATTCTTCTAGAGCAAAGGGTCGGTTCACTTCATACTAAAAATGGTCAACGTGTTCCTCAAACATACTGTCATACTATGACAATTGTCCGAATACTTACGAAAACATGAATCTTCTAGTCAATACAATTGACATCATTCAAAACTCACAGTGGTCACACGGGTACTAAAGCAACTTCAGGAAATCTTCTTAGGGAAAAACTTCATATCACAAATCTTTCTCTTCACAAATCAAATTGTAATGCTTCGCGGAACTTAATCTCAACTAATTAACTTCCTTCTCAGATGTTCTTATGGTTGCTTCTTCCGTCTTTCAAACTCAAATGAGGTCGTCTGCTACGGAGTTTCAAAAATAGAACAAATCAAATATTGATACGCGGAAATGGAATAATGATTACGGTTACATTCACGATGGTCGGTGTGCCGCCGCACACTTCTCTCTTTCTTCTTCATAAACCAACAGGAGCATTCAAGAGATCACTGAAGTGAACAATCTCATATTCCATCAATTCCTACAATCTCTTAACTTCTTCAAGTCAATGCAAACTTCATTTCCCAACGGATCTCAAAAGGTTCATCAGAACACTAGAAATTCGTACAACAAACTTTCAAATGCCGGAGCTTTCTAAGAGTGGATACTAACAGGCGTTAGGAGAAAATTAGAAATCAAAGAGATCGGAGTATAGTAACAATAATCTTAACAGATTCAAATGATTGAGAATATCATAACCAAGTATGGTGAAGCAGATTGTTAAAGGTCGCATTTCAAATATTGCAGTCCAGGATAGCTTTACAAAAGTCACCAATCCAAAATCAAAAGACCTCAAGGTCAAATGCATCCAAAGGCAAACGGATTCTTAGAGCGAATGTGGTTGTCAAAACATACGGATGGTTCACATGTCAAATTTAGGTACATGGTTCATCAAAGTGTGGGATGGGAGGGTATTAGAATATATCAAAGTCAAATATATCAAATTGAAGGTTAGGATAGTGAACAGTTCAAAGGATTGGAATCTTGTTTAGCTTATAGCATAGGAATGGTAGGGTGTGCACCGATAATAACACGAACATCGTTTAACTGTCTGAGTTGGGATGTAAGGAATATCAGTTATTAGCATCAGCATGCTTAGATAACAATTCCGTACTGGACAAATATCAACATCAATCCTTCCAAAGGAAATTGATTAACATAACAAGTTCATCATGAAAATGAAGGGAGGTAAGACTTCCTCGTCTTCTGAGACAAACGTTCTTATAAGGCATGACTAAAGGCAAAAGCACGATTCAGAGTGATGCGGAAGCAAATACTACTCACATGGATGTCCTAGACTACCCATTCCTCATCGGTTATGACTTATGTTCCTATGGGAAAATCTTACGCAACTTCGCAAAGGTTATCCTACGAGCGCCTACAGGGAAACTTAGGGGTCCTAACTTACACAGGCCAAGGGTAGATGTACTACAAGTCGTAAACCTGGCTCTGATACCATAATTGTAACACCCCAACCCGGCAAGGGTAGAAGTGTCACGAAAATGGTGACATATCAAAAGCAAGCATAACATACGACTTACATAATACAAATGGTTTACAATATTACAAAGGAAAATATACCAAATCTACGTAGTCATACATAAATGAATACTAAACTAAGGTATCGTCTTCAAAAGCTAATCTCTCATCCCAAAGCAAACCCAAGCTCCTGGCTTCCTACTAAAACCTGCCGCAGGAAAAGAAATGTGACTGAGCTTAAAAAGCCCAGTGAACAGATATATAATAAACGGAAACCAAAATCAAATGGAAATGAACAGACATATCATAATGAATGAGATATAGGAAAAGGAAATAAAGAGTAAGGTTTAGGACAGTCATCCACCACGAGCCCATATCAGAACATATCATATATCATATCATATCGTATCTTCATAATCATATAGAGGGGAGACCTCTCAGATAATCAGATAATATGAGGGGTGTCCTCATTCTTCAGGTGGAGTAGCTAGCTCCCATATTTTGTGAAAGACGTGGATTGCACCCATCATTAGTCACCAAATCAAATCATATCATATCATATCATATACAAAGAAAATCTAGGATGCATCCATTCTCTCACCAAACAAATCATATTGGCCATAAACAAATCATAAAGCGCACATATCATATCAAATGGGGACGGTGTAACCAAATCACTAGGGCTACACACTAGTCATGCCAGTGGTGCATCACAGACACGGCCATGTTACCTTCATGGCTAGGAAACATATTTTGGCTCGTAGTATCAAACTGGGGGTCAAAGGTCAAAGGTTCATATCATAGCAAAGGTTCATATAGTCATAGTCCGAATCTCAAGTTTCATATCAAAGGTTCATATGTCAAAGGTTCAAATGCCAAAGGTTCATATCATAGGTTCAAATCAGAAAACAAGAGGTCGAAGGCACCTTATTAAAAAGGGCAGAATATCTGTACCATATTCCAAAGCAAAGCACAAACCAAAAGAATAAGATGCAAAAGATCATGTCCTCTCCTTCTTCACACCTAGAGGGGTAGAAAATAATTACAAACCTTTCCATTTTAAGTAACTTTCCATTTTTAGCAGGTTTCCATATTTAGTAAGTTTCCATAATTAGTAAGATTTCCATATTCTCATTTAGGTTAAGTTATTATTGAATCATAATATGGCTTTAGGGTGTATTTAAACAAGTCACAAACGTTTCGGGTTAAATATGACAAGTTTTCATAGTTCGGGGTTATAAACGTAACTTACCAAGTTCAAGGTTAAAAATAGAAATCTCATAATTTACCATTCGAATACTTTATTTTCCAGAATTTCACATTTAGCCTCCAAGTTTCCAATATTTACGAATTACACCCCTTTACTTTATTAATTTACAATTTAATCTTATACTTACATAACTTACAAATTTAACCTTTACAATATTCATATTACACATCAAGTCCTTTTGTTTCATCAAATTACAGAAATTAACCTTCAATATAATTATGTTACAAACAGCCCTCAAAGTTTCGGTAATTTACACATTTGGTCCTTATACTTTTTAAATTACAAATTTGAATTATATAATTTACTATAATTACATATTAAACCCTTAATTTACCAATTTTACATCATGAGTACTTATTTTAGCATGTTATATGAATGCTCCTTCAAATTTCCATAATTTACACAATAGGTCCCTCTAGTTATCAAAGTTACATATTTAGTCCTTTAAATTACAATTTCAACCTTTAATTATTAACAATTACATATTAAGCCATTAAATTACCAAAATTACACATAACCCCCTGAATATAATTCATTACTCCATTCAGCCCCAACTTTCCAGAAATTACATATTTAGTCCCTCTATTTCAATTATTTATAAAATCGAATTTAACTTTAATTAATTAACAAATTAAACCCTCTAAATATAAAATTTACACAAGAGGCCCTCCTATTTCCTTTTATACGATTTATATATGTCCCAAATAATGTTCTAAAAATAACCCACCAGTTTTACAAATTACAAAACAGCCCCTTAACTATTTTAATTTCAAATCGGTATACATTTTTATATCAAAATCAAAACCCTTATTATCAAAATTATTACCCAATCTTCATATCATCATTAAACCATTATTAATTAGTCAAGAACAGCCCTAAATTCCAAAAACCTAATTCGAACCCTTTTTATTTCTTTTCTTCCTTGTTTTTCCAAAAAAAACCCGATTATATACATAATTCATAATTAAATATTTTAGGCCCCAAAAATTCGACATATCATTTTTCCCAGATTAATATGATCATATAGAGTCCAAATAAAATAAATATGAAGCCTCAAAAATTCGTATCTAATTATTTAGGATTTATGTACGTTTTTAAGATTTAAATCACAAATAAACTATAGATCTTGCATGGTTCGATTTTTACATTTTATACAGGTCTTATATGATATAGAGAGCACGAGAAAAATACCAAACCAAAATTTGAACGTGTGGATTTGGCTGGGCGAAATTGTTCTACTCGGTTGGATAATTCGAACCACAAAAATCACCACGACTCCAATAGCTACTCCACGACCTTGGAATTATTTTTCACATATGATATACGATATGAGGGTCATGAGAAAAATAATGAACGAATTTTATAATGACCGAATGAATTTATTTGGAATTTACGTCACAATTAAACTCGACAAAGGAAATAATTCCCAAGGTTCGAACTAGGCCAAGAACAGCTCCAACCTTATTTTTCTAGGCTCCTTTAGATGATGAAGAACATGGGAAAAATTGTCTTGTAACCTCAGAATTCCGGATGAGATGAGGGTGAATTATTTTAGGGTTTTAGGGTGTTTCGGATTTCTTTGGAAGAAAGAAAATGTAAGAATAAATTAAATAATGGATAGCCAAGTATTAGGGGGGGGGAAGGAGCTATAGACTCGGCAA
Organism: Artemisia tridentata subsp. tridentata; assembly: GCA_021014915.2. NCBI lineage: Eukaryota > Viridiplantae > Streptophyta > Magnoliopsida > Asterales > Asteraceae > Artemisia > Artemisia tridentata. The sequence goes on from CP139507.1 coordinate 223,775,787, forward strand.
TCACCATGACCAAATCAAAAGAATTAATTTTGATTGCTTATTTCCTAATTTATCATGATTTTAAATGTAATATAATTATAATTAAATTAATTTAAGTGATCTTTTGGTCCATATGACTTTTTAATGTGTTACACATATTTTTGGTGACTTGTACAAATATTATTTGGTGCCTCATAATTATTTCATATCATATATGGTTTAGTTACATAGGTTTTGGAATTAATTCGGCACGTTATGTAAGCTTTAATTGAATTTCAAAGTTGTAGGGGCATTTTGGTCTTTTTACATGTTTTTAGATTTTAGGGTTTTACAACTTTGACTATTTGTAATGTCTTTATTTTAAACCAATTTCATAAATATATCCCATGTCTTATCCTTACCTATTTGATTTTGTGAAATTATCAAGTGTATTGACATGAAGTGACCATCCGATTTCTTGAAGAATTAGGTAACGTTGTTAGCGATCTAAGGTTATCCTTAGTGACCATCCGTTATTTGGTGATGCAAGAATTCGTTGTTAGCGAGCTATTATGTTTTGCATGAGATAGTTGCACATAAGTCTTATATAACCTCTGAAGCCTTAAACCCAAATAAAAGTCCTCTTAGATGATTATACTTGGTGCTTACGCCACGTCGGTAGAGTTTTGTTTCTTGTACAAGCTTAAGGTAATATTTATATCATGACTTAGCAATGAGTATTATTTTCTTATATACTCACCTACTGAACAAATGAGTGTTGAGTGAATTATACTTCATTTCTTTTTCGTGAGGTGTTTTAACGTGTTATCAATCAAGAGAATCATTAAGGTATTGTCAAACATCTCGACCTTTCACCTATAAGCTTAAAAGGATGGATCTTATCTTTTACTTGTACTCGATGGATTTGCATCCCATTTTTAGAATCATTATAATTTATATCATGTGGATTTATTTCTTAAAGCTAGATTTGCTTGGGGGCAAGCAAAATGTAAGTGTGGGGGATTTGATAACGCTCATTTTGTTCATGTTTTAGTCGCGTTATTTCTATGTTTATGCATTGTATTTGGTTGTATTTGTGAACATATTATGCTTAAAAAGGTACAAAAGATGTATTTAGGTTCAGGTACAATCAAGTTCAAGTAAATGGCTAAAAAGTGAAGAAAAGTGTTAAATCAAGAGCTTTTGCACAAACGTAAGATTCTTCTCACAATCAAGGCTTTGGAAGGATCGTTAAAGATAAAGAATCAAGATTGCAATGATTTCCATGTTCAAGAAAGGATCAAGAATTGATGAAAGGAATGAAAAGTTATATATAAAGAATTATGGCTTGCTTCTCCAACCAAAGGTTCAAGAAATACTTTGAAGGTTTAAATTCAACCCAAGGTTCAACAAAGTCATGCCAACTTTACTCCAAACCTTGGGCTGGAATCTGAACCTTAGGTTGAGACCTTCAACCTTGGGTTGATACAATTGCTGGCACATTTAATGGCTATCTTTAATGAACTAACTCTTCATGTGGGATGTCATTACTCCAAGTGCAGAATTTTTATGACACTTTGGGCTCAAGTATTTTGCTTGGTGACCAAGGGGAGTCATCTTATATATATGTATGCTTGGATGGAAAAGAAATAGGACAATTAAAAAAAACATAATCCATGACATAAGATTCATCAACAACTACTACAACTATTTTACTCTCTAATTAGGAGCGACAAGGGAAGAAAAATGCAGGAAAAGAAGAAGCTTACATTCACCAATCATCAATTTAATCATTTAATAAATCTTTGTTGATCATCTCACAAGAGTTCCTAAATCTTGTAATCATCATTACAACTTTTGTAAGACTTTTTAATCATGTTTTCTAGTGATAAAATTCTTGTGGTTATTTATTTGTTTGCCATGAGTGGCTAAGTGCCTTGTGCACTTGTGATGCGCGTGATGTGTCGTTGCGGTTTAGCAGTTTTAATGCCTACTCAAGTTTTAAATTTATATTTAGCCGACTTATCAATAACACACACACTTAACGAGCAGTGTACCCGGTCAGTATGAAGATAATGGTAAGTAGAGTGTCGATCACTAAGAGTGGAACGTATTATCTAGTTATTCTAATCTGTATTTTAATATCCTAACGCAAGGGGGTTTCAGCCTGAGAGACTGGCACAATTTGTTTGCAATTAAATAATAAAATAAACCAATAGGCACGAATCAGCAAGTAGCACACACGTACACAGATAGATACTTGAGACAATAAGAGGGCTGTCCTTATGATTAAGTAGATTGTCACTTGTTTTATTGATAGCTTTATATGAAGTGTATGTAATTAACCCTTTCTCGTTGGTCCTATTCTTATCGGCGAGTAAACCCTTAATGATTACTTATGTCTAAAAGTTATTCCTAAGTGATCAATTTAGTAATAACCGTGGGAGCCACATTATGTCCCGCAGTCAAATGCCCGCAAGCCACTAATAAACACAGAGGTTATCAATGCACTAATAAGTAGTAACCAAAGACATCAACATATAAACTTTAATTGATGGGAAAGCAAGTATTAAAGGGAGTGCAATCTTTCGTTGTCACATTACACAAGCCACCAATCCTGATGAATTAAAGTTTGCTAACACAATAAAACAAAACTACTTAATGAATTAAACACATGCAGCACCTTCTTACAGCTCTTGTATCTTTGATTTGGGTGTGTCTTGTGCTGCCTCCTTGACTGAATTCGTCCTTGGTTTCTCCTGTTCGGTCTTAGGTTATAATGTTCGGAACTCTTTAATTCGTCTGGTCTACGGGGTATTTATAGTTTCTGTCTGAGGGAAGATGCGGCGCATCTACTAAGTAGATGCGGCGCATGTACTTAACTTCGCGTGGGGTCTAAGATTATAATATTCAGGAATATTCGTACACCGCCAGAAGATGCGGCGTAACTCCATGATTAGATGCGGCGCATGTCCTCTTGTATCTTGGATCGTATCTGGTGATATCTTGATAGAGATGCGGCGCATGTCATGAGTGAGATGCGGCGCATCTGGAGCAGATTAGTCTTGATCTTCTTCATTTCAGTAGACTCTTAACTTTATGCATGTCTTGCTCCATAATCAGTCCAAAATCGCTAAGTTTCACCAAATGCTTGTTTTTACCTGAGAATTACAAAAGTAAACGATTAAGTATCAATCCTCATACATAATATAGTAAAACAAGTCAAATTAATAGGATAAATGATAGTAATAAAATGTACTTATTTGAGTTCATCAAATATCCCCCCACTTGAACTTTACTTGTCCCCAAGTAAACCTTAGATTAAACTTATGAAAACGTATCCTAAAAGATGTTAGGATTTATTTTTATATCAAGCATGTATTCGTTTATTTCATAATCACACAACTAAACACTTAACGAATTAGAAGTAAAATAAAATAAGTCGATAAAAGCAAATCTAATCGTTTAACTGTCCAGTCGCGACGAATATTCTATCATAAGCTTGGCAAGTATACACATCTCCTCCACTAAAGCTAAGGAATAACAAGTCTAAAGCGGTAAAAAGGGTTTGTAGGTATAAGGGTTAATTATTCTCTTTTCACTATCGATCTCAAATTCCAGAAAAGGCGACAAAATCACAAATACATGATCGAATCCACGAACACGATACTTGCAATTGCTCAAATCCTTAACTCGAATAGGCTAAAGATAGGTCCAAACTTCACCAATAATAATATATCAAAAAGGGCGACAAAATCATAAATACATAGCCGAATCCACGACTACGATACTTAAGATTGCTCAAATCCCTAATCTCAATAAATCAAAGGTTTGGTTGGATAAAGAATAATAAAGGGTATGGATAACATTTGGGATATAAATTGGTGTAAAAATAAAAATAAACAAAACAAATAAATTTAAATCCTAAGTGTGGTTAATCACTATCCCAACCATCCCATGAATAAGACTCATATCATCGAATAACTCACGCTTTAATACTTGAAACACACGCTTTAGGTAGACACGAATTATACTCAACAAGATCTTAATCAAAGAATAAACCTTAATTGGCGTTCCCGTAACTGCCAATTCCCATTCAATCCATAGATATAGTACAACAAATAGTGGTGATATCAACCACTTACATAACTTTACATAAGTTGGTTAAAACTAACTTCCAACTTTTCTTTCTTTCTTTTTCTTTCTTCTTTTTTATTTTATTTTATTTATTTATTTTTTTTTATTTTTTAAACTTAGATGTGTAAAATTTCACCACATCACTATAACTTTCTTTTCGGATAATTTTTTTCATACTTTTCATACTTTCAGAAATAACGGTAATAGCGAAAGTAGTAAACACACGAAAAATAAACTCAAAGATATACAATATTTACTTTCACTCCAATTGCATTGTGCAATTTCCCGACCTAACCAAAGATAATGAATTACGCACGCGAACACAGGTAATGTAAGGAAACACACTTTGCCTATAGCAATTAACCAACCACGGATTCTAATCTACAGGGTAGGCTAAGGTGTAAGGTGTAACGAAACAATTTAAACATAGGTGTAAGAAACGAAAGGAATGGCTCTGAGTGTTTTTCTAGGGGTATCTTACTCTAAAAATGAGAGTAACAAAAGTGTTTATACGGGGGTTAACTAACCAGTGTAGTTAGTTAATAACACATAACATAATAAAGGCTATTTGGGTGTAATCCTAGAATTTTACCAATTTAGACAAGTCATTCCAATTATATAAATATAATACTTATTATGGTGGTCTCGAATAGTATACAAGCCAAGTTCTAAAGTTTACAAGTCACCGGCACACTCATAGATTTGTGAATTTTGGAAAATCACAATTTTTGAAAATAACGTCATGTGTGCAGTTATGCAACTTAGATCTTAAACAAAAACATGCTAAAAAAAAAAAAAAAAAAAAAAATTAAGTTTGATATATTAAGCACATTTTAAGCATAATTTTTGAAAAAGTTTAGGACAAGTAAATGTTAAGTGTTCTAATTCTCCAATCCCCCCACTTAAGTTAAACAACGTCCTCGTTGTTTGTATAAAAGGTTAAAAACTGGAAAATAAAAGAATTAGAACAGAAAAACTCCCCTGAGATTTGCTCGGTATAATCCTCCATTTGTATAAGGGCAAAAATCAACTTCTTGTGGATGAGAACGTTAAAGCTTCATACTTGATGTATCCACAGGAAATCCAGGAAACTATAATACCACCAAAACTTTAAAACACACCTAAGATAAGAAAGGTTCAAACTTGCATAATACATTAGTAGTTAGATAAAATAAAACTTAAAAATTAAAAATGAAAATCATCAGGTCAGTCGATGCGCCGTATCTTATGGAAGAAGATACGCCGTATCGAGCCTGGAATTAATACGGATCAGAATAAAGATGCGCCGCATCCTTAACCAGGGATGCGCCGCATTAAAATAAACTGATAAAGAGTTTTAAAGTCGAAAATAAAAATGCAGAAAAATTAAGATAAGATATGACCATTGCAGGAGATGCGTCGCATCTCAGAATTGAGATGCGCCGTATCCTCATGCGGGCCTGACTGACTCGACACAGAAAATAGAAAAAGATAAATCCGGGTTGTCTCCCGGTAAGCACTTGTCTTTATTCCAGAGTCTTCAAGTTAGACTCACGTTCAGCTCATTAATATCGATCATTGAAGGAGTCGAAAACATCGCGCTCCCTCATCGCCAATTCGGTAATATTGAACACTCCTTGCTCGTCCTTAATTTCCACGCCGTTCTTCTTCAATATCTGTATGAACAAAGTCCTGTCCCTTTCGGGCAGAGATGACAAAATGATAGACGGGAAATTCTTATTATCATATAGGCATAAATAAGCAAGGTGGGGTGGTAGTTCAATAAACACATCATTGTTCAAATTCGTTTTCTCAACTACTCTCCTACGTTTATTAATTACCACACAATCATACCACTCATCATCAGAATCATTAACAACATTGCGTCTAAGTTCGGTAGGTACATTAAGGTTAATGAATTCCTCAAAGTTCTCATGATTAGGATTAGTTGAGTTGTTTTGAATCAATGTTTCTCCCATAAGTCTAGCTTCAAGATCGAGGTCCATACCCTCTCTTAATCCTAGCACATAAACACCTCTAATTATGCTCTTAACCGGATCTTGGCACTTATAGACAAGTTTATTATTCCCTACCCTTAATGAGATTTTTCTCTTAAACACATCAATCTTAGCATGTGCAGTAGACAAGAAAGGTCTTCCGAGGATTAAAGGAATCTTAACATCCTCGGGCATGTCTAGTATAACAAAGTCTACGGGAAAAATAAACTGCTCAATCTTAACTAGTACATTATTAGCAATCCCTTCAGGTCGTTTTACCGTTTTATCAGCCAATTCAATAAGTAACTTAGTTGGTGCTAATTTTCCTAGTCCTAGGGTAGCGAATGTCTTAAGAGGCATAACACTAACACTAGCTCCTAAGTCAGCTAACACATTATTGAAAGATATATTATTAATAGAACAAGGTAGAGTAAAACTTCCTGGGTCTCTTTCTTTATGAGGCAAGGCATTTGAGTCGGTTGTAGGGCTCTCTTCTTTCATTGTTGCCTTGATCTCCTCTTCAATCTTTGTCTTCTCTTTTAGTAGTCTCCTTAAGCTGATTGAAGAATTAAAGAAAAATTCGGGTCTTGCACCATCATTACCATTCATCGATCTTCTAGGTATATTAGGAGTGACTTCTTCAGTGGTGCTTATGGCCTTGACATGATCTCTTGGGTTGGTTTCAGTTGAGCTCGGTAAACTTCCATATCCCCTTTCTTGAAGAACCTTGCTCATTTGACCAATTTGTTGTTCCAATGCTTTGATCGAAGCTCCTTGATTTCTTGTAGTAGTGTCCGTTGAAGCTCGGATTTCTTTGATCATAGCAGTATTCTCTTCATGTCTTTTAGCAGCATCGGCCATAATTTGCTTTAAAGTATCTGATGAACTCAAATAAGTACATTTTATTACTATCATTTATCCTATTTATTTGACTTGTTTTACCATATTATGTATGAGGATTGATACTTAATCGTTTACTTTTGTAATTCTCAGGTAAAAACAAGCATTTGGTGAAACTTGGCGATTTTGGACTAATAATGGAGCAAAACGTGCATAAAGTGAAGAGTCTACTGAAATGAAGAAGATCAAGACTAATCTGCTCCAGATGCGCCGCATCTCACTATCAACATGCGCCGCATCTCTATCAAGATGTCACCAGATACGATCCAAGATACAAGAGGACATGCGCCGCATCTAATAAAGAGTTACGCCGCATCTTCTGGCGGTGTACGAATATTCCTGAATATTATAATCTTGGACCCCACGCGAAGTTACGTAGATACGCCGCATCTACTTAAGTAGATGCGCCGCATCTTCCCTCAGAAACAAACTATAAATACCCCGTAGACCAGACTAGATTAAAGAGTTCGAAACCCTAACCGAAGTTCGGACAACAGAAGAGAAGGACGAATTCAGTCAAGAGGCAGCACAAGACACACCCAAATCGAAGATACAAGAGCTGTAAGAAGGTGCTGCATGTATTTAATTCATTAAGTAGTTTTGTTTTATTGTTTTAGCAAACTTTAATTCATCAGGATTGGTGGCTTGTGTAATGTGACAACGGAAAGATTGCACTCCCTTTAATACTTGCTTTCCCATCAATTAAAGTTTATATGTTGATGTCTTTGGTTACTACTTATTAGTGCATTGACCACCTCTGTGTTTATTAGTGGCTTGCGGGCACCCGACTGCGGGACAAGGTGTGGCTCCCACGGTTGTTTCTAAATTGATCACTTAGGAATAACTTTTAGACATAAGTCGTCATTAAGGGTTTACTCGCCGATGAGAATAGGACCAACGAGAAAGGGTTAATTACATACACTTCATATAAAGCTATCAATAAAACAAGTGACAATCTACTTAATCATAAGGACAGCCCTCTTATTGTCTCAAGTATCTATCTGTGTACGTGTGTGCTACTTGCTGATTCGTGCCTATATGTTTATTTTATTATTTAATTGCAAACAAAACTGTGCCAGTCTCTCAGGCTGAAACCCCCTTGCGTTAGGATATTAAAATACTGATTAGATTAACGAGATTATACGTTCCACTCTTAGTGATCGACACTCTACTTACCATTATCTTCATACTGACCGGGTACACTGCTCGTTAAGTGTGTGTGTTATTGATAAGTCGGCTAAATATAAATTTAAAACTTGAGTAGGCATTAAAACTGCTAAACCGCAACGACACATCACGCGCATCAAGTTTTTGGCGCCGCTGCCGGGGAGTGAATTGTTATTTTCTGTTAATTTGATTAGTATTTTAATTAGGTTATTTTTCTTTTTATTAGATTAATTGCATCATTGTACTATTTTGCATATTTGTTGTATTGTGTGTTATTTGTTTGCTTTTGTTTTTATTTTTGTGTGTTTTATTTTCGTGTGTTTTATTTTTTTGTTTTTATTTTTCGTATTTTTCTGCTATCGTTGTACTGTGCTAAATCAAACGATACGGCGCATCTGATCTATCAGATACGGCGTATTGCGTTTAATTTTTTTTATACAACGCGTTTAATTAATTCGATACGACGCATCTTTTCCCCAAGATACGGCGTATCTGTTTTTAACAAGAAAATTTTTCTAAGCGATAAAGTAATACGACGCATCTGCTTTTGTAGATACGGCGTATCTGTTTTGATAAAATTTTTTCTAAACGTTAACGCCATACGACGCATCTTCTTTTGAAGATACGGCGTATCTATTATTTTAATTAAAAACAGTTTGCGAATTATTAAACAAATACGGCGTATCGATTTCCGTCGATACGGCGCATCTTACTGAATCAAAAATCTTTTATTTTTAAACGTAACGAAAATACGGCGCATTAACTTTCGTTAATACGACGCATTTAATTTTAATTAGATAAACTGATTTTTGATTAATTAATTCGATACGGCGCATTCATAAATTCTAAGCGGCGTATCTATTTTCTGAATAAAAGTCTGATTAAATTTTAACGTATTAAGATACGGCGTATCCAACTCTTTGGATACGGCGCATCGTCTGCAGATATCAGTAACTTTAATTTTTCGTATTCCGTTTTCGTTATTAATTATCCGATATATTACTTTCTCGAGCATACCCTACTGATGCTTTTCGTGATTGTTTCAGAAGGAGAATGGAAGGATACGGAGAACTGATTGACTTCGACTTCGAAGCCAATTTTATGAATGGAGTGTTAGTGCATGGCAATTTATCTGAACGTTACGATGGGGACTACATTGAACTTAATGACCTTGATGGACCATTAGAATCTAATGACCGATTCATGGATGATGCGGAATCTGAGTTAGAAGAAGGAGAAATTGTGGATAAAGAAAGAGTCAACTACTTGGGATTCCATACAATGAGCCACCCACGATTATTTCTGAAAAATTTAAAATCATCAAATATTCTTTGGGTCCTGATGAAGAATATACTGCTGTGATGACCAAAAGTTATATTAGATTAAGTCGAACGGAGGAAAACGTCGCAGAGATATACGGGAAAATCTTTCGGATGAAGGAAGAAGGATGGACCGTGACAAGGACCAAGTAAAGAGCTGAACGTGAGTCTAACTTGAAGACTCTGGAATAAAGACAAGTGCTGACCGGGAGACAACCCGGATTTATCATTTATTATTCTGTTTTCTGAGTCGAGTCAGTCCAGGCCGCACGAAGATACGGCGCATCTCAATCCTGAGATGCGACGCATCCTCTGCAATGGTCATATCTTATTTTATTTTTCTGCATTTTAATTTTTCGACTTTAAAACTTTTATCAGTTTATTTTAATGCGGCGCATCCCTGGTTAAGGATGCGGCGCATCTTTATTCTGATCCGTATTTATTCCAGGCTCGATACGGCGTATCTTCTTCAATAAGATACGGCGCATCGACTGACCTGATGATTTTCAGTTTTAATTTTTTTTAGTTTTATTTTTCCTAACTACTAATGTATTATGCAAGTTGAACCTTTCTTATCTTAGGTGTGTTTTAAAGTGTTGGTGGTATTATAGTTTTCTGAATTTTCTGTGGATAAATCAAGTATGAAGCTTTAACGTTCTAATCCACAAGAAAGATGATTTTTGCTCTTGCACTAATGGAGGATCATACCGAGCAAATCTCAGGGGAGTTTTTCTGTTCTAATTCTTTTTATTTTCCAGTTTTTAACCTTTTATACAAACAACGAGGACGTTGTTTAACTTAAGTGGGGGGATAGGAGAATTAGAACACTTAACACTTACTTGTCCTAAACTTTTTCAAAAATTATGCTTAAAATGTGCTTAATATATCAAACTTAAAAATTTTTAGCATGTTTTTGTTTAAGATCTAAGTTACATAACTGCACACATGACGTTATTTTCAAAAATTGTGATTTTCCAAAATTCACAAATCTATGAGTGTGCCGGTGACTTGTAAACTTTAGAACTTGGCTTGTATACTATTCGAGACCACCATAATGAGTATTATTTATTTAATTGGAATGACTTGTCTAACTTGGTAAAATTCTAGGATTACACCCAAATAGCCTTTATATGTTATGTGTTATTAACTAACTACACTGGTTAGTTAACCCCCGTATAAACCCTTTTGTTACTCTCATTTTTAGAGTAAGATACCCCTAGAAAAACACTCAGAGCCATTCCTTTCGTTTCTTACACCTATGTTTAAAATGTTTCGTTACACCTTAAACCTTAGCCTACCCTGTAGATTAGAGTCCGTGGTTGGTTAATTGCTATAGGCAAAGTGTGTTTCCTTACATTACCTGTGTTCGCGTGCGTAATTCATTATCTATGGTTAGGTCGGGAAATTGCACAATGCAATTGGAGTGAAAGTAAATATTGTATATTTTAGAGTTTATTTTTCGTGTGTTTACTACTTTCACTATTACCATTATTTCTGAAGTTATGAAAAGTATGAAAAAAATTATCCGGAAAGAAAGTTGTAGTGATGTGGTGAAATTTTACACATCTATCTTTATGTTTCAAAAAAAAAAAAAAAAAAAAAAAAAAAAAAAAAAAAAAAAAAAAAAAAAAAAAAAAAAAAATGAGAAAAGAAAAAGAAAGAAAAAAAGAGTTGGATGTTTATTTTAAGCCAACGATGTAGAGTTATGTAAGTGGTTCATATGGCCACTATTTGTTGTATTATATCTATGGATTGAATGGGAATTGGCAGTTATGGGAATGCCAATTAAGGATTATTCTTTGATTAAGATTTTGTTGAGTATAATTCGTGTCTACCTAAAGCGTGTGTTTCAAGTGTTAAAGCGTGAGTTATTCAATGATATGAGTCTTATTCATGGGATGGTTGGGATAGTGATTAACCACACTTAGGATTTAATTTATTTGTTTTGTTTATTTTTTTTTTTACACCAATTTATATCCCAAATGTTATCCATACCCTGTATTGTTCTTTATCCAAACCTTTGATTTATTGAGATTAGGGATTTGAGCAATCTTAAGTATCGTAGTCGTGGATTCGGCTATGTATTTATGATTTTGTCGCCCTTTTTGATATATTATTATTGGTGAAGTTTGGACCTATCTTTAGCCTATTCGAGTTAAGGATTTGAGCAATTGCAAGTATCGTGTTCGTGGATTCGATCATGTATTTGTGATTTTGTCGCCTTTTCTGGAATTTGAGATCGATAGTGTAAATAAGAATAATTAACCCTTAAGCCTAAAAACCCTTTTTACCGCTTTAGACTTGTTATTCCTTAGCTTTAGTGGTGGAGATGTGTATACTTGCCAAGCTTATGATAGAATATTCGTCGCGACTGGACAGTTAAACGATTAGATTTGCTTTTATCGACTTATTTTATTTTACTTCTAATTCGTTAAGTGTTTAGTTGTGTGATTACGAAATAAACGAATACATGCTTAAATATAAAAATAAATCCTAACATCTTTTAGGATACATTTTCATGAGATTTAATCTAAGGTTTACTTGGGGACAAGTAAAGTTCAAGTGGGGGGATATTTGATGAACTCAAATAAGTACATTTTATTACTATCATTTATCCTATTTATTTGACTTGTTTTACCATATTATGTATGAGGATTGATACTTAATCGTTTACTTTTGTAATTCTCAGGTAAAAACAAGCATTTGGTGAAACTTGGCGATTTTGGACTAATAATGGAGCAAAACGTGCATAAAGTGAAGAGTCTACTGAAATGAAGAAGATCAAGACTAATCTGCTCCAGATGCGCCGCATCTCACTATCAACATGCGCCGCATCTCTATCAAGATGTCACCAGATACGATCCAAGATACAAGAGGACATGCGCCGCATCTAATAAAGAGTTACGCCGCATCTTCTGGCGGTGTACGAATATTCCTGAATATTATAATCTTGGACCCCACGCGAAGTTACGTAGATACGCCGCATCTACTTAAGTAGATGCGCCGCATCTTCCCTCAGAAACAAACTATAAATACCCCGTAGACCAGACTAGATTAAAGAGTTCGAAACCCTAACCGAAGTTCGGACAACAGAAGAGAAGGACGAATTCAGTCAAGAGGCAGCACAAGACACACCCAAATCGAAGATACAAGAGCTGTAAGAAGGTGCTGCATGTATTTAATTCATTAAGTAGTTTTGTTTTATTGTTTTAGCAAACTTTAATTCATCAGGATTGGTGGCTTGTGTAATGTGACAACGGAAAGATTGCACTCCCTTTAATACTTGCTTTCCCATCAATTAAAGTTTATATGTTGATGTCTTTGGTTACTACTTATTAGTGCATTGACCACCTCTGTGTTTATTAGTGGCTTGCGGGCACCCGACTGCGGGACAAGGTGTGGCTCCCACGGTTGTTTCTAAATTGATCACTTAGGAATAACTTTTAGACATAAGTCGTCATTAAGGGTTTACTCGCCGATGAGAATAGGACCAACGAGAAAGGGTTAATTACATACACTTCATATAAAGCTATCAATAAAACAAGTGACAATCTACTTAATCATAAGGACAGCCCTCTTATTGTCTCAAGTATCTATCTGTGTACGTGTGTGCTACTTGCTGATTCGTGCCTATATGTTTATTTTATTATTTAATTGCAAACAAAACTGTGCCAGTCTCTCAGGCTGAAACCCCCTTGCGTTAGGATATTAAAATACTGATTAGATTAACGAGATTATACGTTCCACTCTTAGTGATCGACACTCTACTTACCATTATCTTCATACTGACCGGGTACACTGCTCGTTAAGTGTGTGTGTTATTGATAAGTCGGCTAAATATAAATTTAAAACTTGAGTAGGCATTAAAACTGCTAAACCGCAACGACACATCACGGGCATCAGTATCGTCTAAAGTCTGCCTCCTCTCTTGATAAGCGGGATTGAAGTTGTTCTTTTGATAGAATCCCGGACTAGCTTCCCTAAATCTTCCTGAAGGTCGGAATGGTTGTCCAAATTGGGTGTAATATGCTTCTTCAAATGTCTCACTTTCATTCTTGTTCGGGCAATCTTTAGTGTAGTGAGGTCCTTCGCACTTTTCACATCCAACTTGGGCAGCATACGCTCTTTCATCTCGCTTCTTCATCTCTCTACTAATTTTATCCAATTGAGCTTGAATAGCAGCGATCCCGTCAAAATTAGTGCTGCTCTTAGATCTAGTAGAGGTCCCATCGTGCCATTTCTGAGAATGATCAGCAGCTTCTTGGATCGGTTTCCTGGCATTAGTTGCACTCATCTGAGTTACGGCTCCCTTAGCATCCAAAATCTGTCTTGTAGGCACGTCCAATCCTTGATAAAACAATATTATCTCCTGCATAGGGGTTAGATAGTGTTGAGGACATTTTATCAATAAATCTTTAAACCGTTCCCAAGCTTGATAAAGGGTTTCATCAGGCTCTTGCTTGAAACTATTGATAGCCTCCATCTTTTTAGCAGTCTTAGCAGGTGGACAATATCTCTTCAGGAATTTGCTCTTCAAATCTCCCCATGTAGTGATTGAACTAGCAGGTTCATTCCTTAGCCACTTGTTAGCAGCTCCTTTTAGCGAGATTGGAAAGATTCTTAGCATGATCTGATCGTCAGTGACTCCTTCTGAAGTAAACAAATCTTTAATCTCCAGGACCTTTTCAACATGCTCATTAGCATCCTCATGTTCCGTCCCACTGAAAGCATTCTCTCTTAGTTCTTTGAGAAACTGACCCTTCAACTCAAATTTTGACTTATCATCAAACTTTGGTCTAGCAACTCCTGAAGTGTAATCAGCACGGGTGCTGTTCATGTATTCCTCCATAGTAGTGTTTTCGTCCATTGTTTCTGTTTCAACTTCCTCTTTTTCTTCAGAAAAGTAATCAAGCTCGAGTGAACTTGAAAGATCAAAGCTTCTTGTGTTGAAAAGCCTTTTAAGCGAATGTAGGGCTCGTTCAGGATCTTCGAAAGGTTGAATCAAGTTCTTCGTAGAACTCCTGGTCATGCACTTCCTGAAATCAACACAAAAGCATCAGTAGGGTATGCTCGAGAAAGTAATATATCAGATAATTAATAACGAAAACGGAATACGAAAAAATTAAAGTTACTGATATCTGCAGACGATGCGCCGTATCCAAAGAGTTGGATACGCCGTATCTTATAATCGTTAAAATCTAATCAGACTTTATTCAGAAAATAGATACGCCGCTTAGAATTTATGAATGCGCCGTATCGAATTAAATAATCAAAAACCAGCTTATCTAATTAAAATTAAATGCGTCGTATTAACGAAAGTTAATGCGCCGTATTTTCGTTACGTTTAAAAATAAATATCGATTTTTGATTCAGTAAGATGCGCCGTATCGACATAGATCGATGCGTCGTATCTGTTTAATAATTCGCAAACTGTTTTTAATTAAAATAATAGATACGCCGTATCTGCGAAAGCAGATGCGTCGTATGGCGTTAACGTTTAGAATTTTTTTTTTTTTTTTTATCAAAAACAGATACGCCGTATCTGAAAAAGCAGATGCGTCGTATTACTTTATCGCTTAGAAAAAATTTCTTATTAAAAACAGATACGCCGTATCTTGGGGAAAAGATGCGTCGTATCGAATTAATTAAACGCGTTGTATTTTTAAAAAAATTAAACGCAATACGCCGTATCTGAGAGATCAGATGCGCCGTATCGTTTGATTTAGCACAGTACAACGATAGCAGAACAAAAAAAAATACGAAAAATAAAAACAAAAAATAAAACACACAAAAATAAAAGAAAACAATTAACACACAATACAACAAATATGCAAAATAGTACAATGATGCAATTAATCTAATAAAAAGAAAAACCTAATTAAAATACTAATCAAATTAACAGATAATAACAATTCACTCCCCGGCAGCGGCGCCAAAAACTTGATGCGCGTGATGTGTCGTTGCGGTTTAGCAGTTTTAATGCCTACTCAAGTTTTAAATTTATATTTAGCCGACTTATCAATAACACACACACTTAACGAGCAGTGTACCCGGTCAGTATGAAGATAATGGTAAGTAGAGTGTCGATCACTAAGAGTGGAACGTATTATCTCGTTATTCTAATCAATATTTTAATATCCTAACGCAAGGGGGTTTCAGCCTGAGAGACTGGCACAATTTGTTTGCAATTAAATAATAAAATAAACCAATAGGCACGAATCAGCAAGTAGCACACACGTACACAGATAGATACTTGAGACAATAAGAGGGCTGTCCTTATGATTAAGTAGATTGTCACTTGTTTTATTGATAGCTTTATATGAAGTGTATGTAATTAACCCTTTATCGTTGGTCCTATTCTTATCGGCGAGTAAACCCTTAATGATTACTTATGTCTAAAAGTTATTCCTAAGTGATCAATTTAGTAATAACCGTGGGAGCCACATTATGTCCCGCAGTCAAATGCCCGCAAGCCACTAATAAACACAGAGGTTATCAATGCACTAATAAGTAGTAACCAAAGACATCAACATATAAACTTTAATTGATGGGAAAGCAAGTATTAAAGGGAGTGCAATCTTTCGTTGTCACATTACACAAGCCACCAATCCTGATGAATTAAAGTTTGCTAACACAATAAAACAAAACTACTTAATGAATTAAACACATGCAGCACCTTCTTACAGCTCTTGTATCTTTGATTTGGGTGTGTCTTGTGCTGCCTCCTTGACTGAATTCGTCCTTGGTTTCTCCTGTTCGGTCTTAGGTTATAATGTTCGGAACTCTTTGATTCGTCTGGTCTACGGGGTATTTATAGTTTCTGTCTGAGGGAAGATGCGGCGCATCTACTAAGTAGATGCGGCGCATGTACTTAACTTCGCGTGGGGTCCAAGATTATAATATTCAGGAATATTCGTACACCGCCAGAAGATGCGGCGTAACTCCATGATTAGATGCGGCGCATGTCCTCTTGTATCTTGGATCGTATCTGGTGATATCTTGATAGAGATGCGGCGCATGTCATGAGTGAGATGCGGCGCATCTGGAGCAGATTAGTCTTGATCTTCTTCATTTCAGTAGACTCTTAACTTTATGCATATCTTGCTCCATAATCAGTCCAAAATCGCTAAGTTTCACCAAATGCTTGTTTTTACCTGAGAATTACAAAAGTAAACGATTAAGTATCAATCCTCATACATAATATAGTAAAACAAGTCAAATTAATAGGATAAATGATAGTAATAAAATGTACTTATTTGAGTTCATCAACTTGCCTAGATGATGTTTGTGACATGATTCTTGGTTGATTATGACTCCATGGTTCTAGTTAAACGAAAAGCTAATACTAAGATCGAATTGTTCTATTAAGAGTTTTCTCCACCAAAGAGTTATCAAGTTTGGTTAATTACTAATAGTGTAATGGGTTGAAAAAGACATTGTTAGTCAATTAGTTGTAAACCTTTGTCTATGTGGGTGTTACCTTACGTATTGACCATTTCATAAGTAACTTGGTTAAACTTGGAAAACTAAAATAGTGTGGTTGTCAATTGCTTGTGAGACGAAAGCGAATCAAGTGATTGAGTTGTGTTAGTCTTGGTTGATCAAATCTTAAATATTGTTTTTGTCATCTTAAAATCTTGACGAGGATTGAAAGTGTTGGAAGCAATAGGATTAGTATACCCACTAGTCGAATTAGAACACCACTGAATTCATTGATCATAATCAAATGGAATCATTTTCATAATCATATCAAGATAATTGTGCAAAACTAGTCTAGGCAACTGTAGTTTTTATATATATTGAATTTAAATCATCATTATTTGCTTGCTATTAGAATCGTTGAACAAGATTGATATTATATTCAAAACTCACATCCCAAAAACCAAACAAATCCCTGTGAACGACCTCGGCTTACCATTTCACCTCTTACTACACACGGACGAGTATACTTGCTCGTATGTGTTTCGTTTGAATTATTGGTAGATCGTGTTATAAATTTAAAACTTGCACTCGAAACGGGCACATCAGGCTATCGATTAAAAACGTTTCAAACCAAAATGTTTATAGTCGAGTATAAACTCGTTCTCTACAAACCTGTCCCTGATACCATTCTGTAACACCCCCAACTCGGATTATGGCAGAGGAACATAGTTAGGGGTATTACTCGAGGGTAAGATAGTCACAATCATAGAAAACGACCTCATAACGAGTCATTTTAGCAAAAACATATCATTTGAAATATATAAATGAACATTTAGAGTTCAGAAGACTCTTAAACATAACTTGCAGCGGAATAAAAGACATAGTTCAAAAGGGTTTTTCAAATGGTCATATAGTGAAAAGATAGTAAAGTAGATAGATAGTAAAAGCCAATAGATAGCCATCCATAGTCTTTATGCCACTCCCAATGTCAGCAAAGTATGGCTCAAATACCTGAGATAAAACATGCTAAAAAGTCAACACAAAGGTTAAGTGTAATCCATAGGTTTAATAAGTAAATTAGGTAAACACAAGATTTTAAGTCTGGAAGATATAAGTAACAAATACATATATCAGGTTAAGTATCGTAACCATTGCTAAGATCATGACACGCAAAACGTTAATCGGCACCAATAACATTGGCGTAAGTTGATGGTACTTTGCCAGATACCTTGATAAAATCGAATATAGTACATCACATGCGGACCGGACCTAGTCAACGTGGCGGGAGGCTCAATTCCTATAGGCCTTTATCCCTAAATTCATGCTCACTCACAAGTGATTAATGATTCATGATCGAGGGACTTGCTTTTGGCAAGGACGGTACTTAGCAATATCATCTTAGTTAGGAATAGCATACATTTAAACAATTGTGTTCATGAAAAGTAAGTAGCATGCATCTCCCCCATGGGTTTATAAACAATTCAAAAGTAAAGTGGGGCTATGAATCACACCTTAGTAGTAGAGAAATGAGATATCACAAATAATCAGATGGAATAGCACGACAAATGAACCTCAACACAACCTAATAAGTGGGTAATAAGTTTCAACAATCAAACCTCAAAGTGATTTATAAAGTAATACTCTTATTTGAAATGAAAAGGTTTAGTTTCAATGGCGTTTGAAAGAAATGAACGTTTAAGTCTCGTGTAGATACGAGATGTTAAAATAATGAAATTCGGCCAACACAAATGGATACTAAGAAAAGAATTAAGAAAAGAGAGAAGAAATAGAATAAGAAAGAAGAAGTAGTAATAAGAAAAGGAAAAATAAAACAAGTAAACAAGAAAGAAACATCAATAGGTAGTTTCGGTATTTTACCCATTTCCCAAATAGTTGATATAACGTCATGATTTAGGAAGAAAACATATAAGTTTTAAAAAGGTTTTTGGATATTAGGTAATCATAAATGATTAAGTTATAAAAGATTTTATCGAAATTTCGACATTAAACGTCCGTTTATAAAAAATTTCCAAGTCGTTACGACTCTTGAATAATATAAGTTTTATCGTCACATTTACAAGTTAAATATATAATTAGACATTATCATTCGCGTATATATTAGTTGTCAAGTTTATCGACTATTTTGTGTATGTTCGGTTACAAATATGTTAAACTCTTATGAGTCTAACATACTCTTCCGTCTCAACTACCAAAATCGTCCATAAGGTCTATAAGCTAATACCGTAAATCCAATAACGTCCAATCTCATCCAAGCAAAGGTTAACAATACATATCCAGGTCAAATGTCCAAATCATATCCCATGTTATCCAAATATTATCCCGAAACACCATATCAATATACACCCAACTAAATAAATAACGGAAAATAAAATAAATGACAAGACTACTATAAAGTTGACTTGATACAACCAAACATAATGATCATTGCCATGACTCCCGTGAGTCACGGCTCGACTCCATTGAGCCTATGTGGCTCTCGGCCTAACCATAAACATAACCAAATCGAAACACTACTCGAATCAACCAACAATCCTTGCCGTGACTCCCCGTGAGTCACAGCTTGACTCTATCCGAACCTATGTGGTTCTCGGCTAAACCCAACTCTTCCAAATCCAACCACAAACAAAATAACCATTCACCAAACCCCATGCCGTGACTCACCACCAGTCACGGCTCGACTCACACAACTCGTGGCCCTAGGCCGAGACCAAACCCGAGACCAAATCCACCAACTCCACTCATAACCAAAACTAAACCTATACTAAGCTTTGCTGTGACTTACCTCGACTCACGACTCAATCCTACGTGAGCCTTAGCTCTCGGCCGAATCAAATCCACACCAAATCAAACCCCACAAAAAAAAGAAATCCAAACCGAGCTACAAACAAAAGAAACAACCAAGCTTGACCAAAAACAAGACAAACTCACCCCGAGTCAACTCGACTCGCGAGTTGACTCGGTTGAGTATAGTGACTCGGACCGAGTCAAGGTCAAAACCAAACGGATCCACACGTTTTTATTAAAACCAAGAGTTTTAAAACAACTTTTAATATTAAAAATGTTTTTATTAAAGGTTTAAGGTTAGTTTTTCTGTTTTAATTTAAAAACAAATAAAAAGGGAGGGGACGCGTGAGTGTTATACTGAGAGAGAGAAACGTGGGGCGAAGCGGCGGTGGGTGGTGGTGTTGAACTATGGTGGCGGTGTGGTGGCTTACGTGTATCAAACAAGCTCCAACTAAGCTCAAATGCTCCAGAAACAAAGAGGGGGTCTTGATCTACGTAGTAGTGAAGTTTGGGGGTTGGTCGGAATATTTTTCGACGACGGTGGTATGGTGGCCGGCGGTAATTTCTAGCGAAGTGAGAGAGAGAAAGTGAATAGTGAATGTGTCTGTTATTATGAGGTGAGAGAGAGAAATGGGGGTTTTTATTTTAAGGGGAAGGGCTAAACTTGGACAAACAGAGGTAGGGGGTGTGGGGTAAAAATTCTGGGCAGAGGGGGTATTCTTGCCAAGTGGGGTAAACTTTTACAATAATCACTGTAGGACCCATTTGATGTAGCAAACGGTCATACAAATTTACGAGACTTGCGCCATCGTTTCTGATATGACTTTTCTAGTAAAAACGAGTATAAATACGTATAACTTTCTTGAAGTTAATTTATTTGGAAAATTTGATTCGTTTCATGCTTGCTAAGTTGTGCTAGCTCAAATAAAGAGACAACGATCCCGTTCCTCAAGATATCTCGCATTTCTCAAGTTCAAATAAGTTTAGGAAAAGTTTAAATACTAAGGTGATGCATAAGTAATTAAAAGAAAATATATTTGGCTAGTGGAAAGGTTTGGAAAATTACCGGGTGTTACATATTTTGTCTAGAAGTATTAATTGATACTAAGTTTGACTTCATTAGTACTGCTCTTGGAACTATGGTCTTTTGAGCTCAAGGGTGAGTCTTTTTAGCAAAGTTTTGATGATTCACCCTTTGAGCATTGTTCCAAACAGGTTTCACCATCCTTTTATTTTGAAACTATTTTTGATGGTAATTGCAATCAACCTGCAAATGATCAATGCTTCCACACACATTACAGGCCTTATTAAACATCTCAAAATTACTTCCTTGTTATTTAGACATCATATTGTTCCAGTTTCTTTGATTGCCTCTTAGACTATGAGTGTTTTGCCTATTTTGCTCAACTTGTTAAACAGTTTTTCTAGCAGTTTTTCCTTGTTGTTTAGATTTGAAAAACTCTATCTCTTCAATACTAGGCCTAACTATTTTCTTTTTTCAATTTTTGGTTGACGCACATCCTTTTCCTCGTCATCTGACACATATTCTTCAATAATTGGGGCTTCATCATACTTTCTAACTACCTTAGGCTCTTCTTCAATATAAATAGCTTTACAGTTCTCAATTGCATGCTCATTAACAAACTCGTCTAAACCAGTAAAAGAAAAGTCAAGTGTTGGAGGCATGAATTTTCCTATGTAGGGAGGTGGAGTTGCATTGTAACTTTCATAGCCTAAACCTTTCTTCCAATTGTCAAAAATCTGACACTCTATGAGCTTGTTTAAATTTTTGATGCATTTTCAAATTTATCTACATTAAGTTGAATGCCATCTTTTTCCTTTTGAATTATTTCAAGCTTCTTCCTAAGCTCTTTAATAGTTATTTCTCCTTCATGTATTTCAAATTTTAAGCCCTTAATCTTCTCTTCATAAATAGACTCATTTGTTTTATAAAATTCAAGTTTTTCTTCCACTGACTCTAAACCTGTCTTATAAGCAAGAACCATTAACTCATATTTCTTAAAATCTTTAAATAGTTTATCATTTTGAGATTTAAGAGATTCAACAGTTTCCAAGAAAGATTTTGAAAAAATAGAATCATTGAATACCTCTGAATTAGAACTTGAAGATGAGAAAGCCATGAGTGCATAATTAGGTCCTTCCTCTGCCTGATTACTCCAATCATAACCACCAAGACCATCACATGACACCAAAGTTGGGGAAGTAGATGTTTCCACAGGCACACTCCTTCTTGAGTTTTTCTTGTTCTTATAGTCTTCATTTCTTGGACCTCTGCTCTCCTTAGCAAAATGTCCCCTCTTGTGGCAGTTGCAACCACTAGTACAAAAATAGGATTTGGTCACACATGGGCAAAATGGAACGGCCACACATTCACATATTTATGTGGCTAAAGGTACAAAAATAGAAACAATTTACTAATTAGCCGCACATGAATATTTTGATCGTGTGACCATTAGAACTGTATTGCCACACAATCGAACATTACGTGGATAAAGTTAAATGGTAATTTTGTTTCTGATTATTTAGCCACATATGAATTTGGAACGCGTGACAAATACAAGTAAGCTTGAAGCATTAGTTACATGAATTAATTTTTTATGTGTCTAAATCATACAGTCAAGTTTTGTCACACATTATTTAAAGCTGATTGCTATCTTTTGCTAATTATTTAGCCACATATGAATTTAGAACGCGTGACAAATGAAAAGTAAGGCTGAAGCATTAGTCACGATATACATATAAAAAATGACAAATATATGTCACACACTTGAACACTGTGACCAAATGACATATATGGTCACACTAAACGTTTTTTCACACATTATTTAAGTGTTAACTTTTTTCATAAAATTTGCCCCAAAATACATTCCCCCCATATATTTTCACCGTATCCCGCCCAACTTTTCCCCAAAATCAAAATCACAACTTTAGTTTTCCCTCCATCTTTATTCAATTATTCAGTCATACTTATCTTTTCCCCCAAAAGCAAAATCACAACCTCTTTCATCTCATTACCAACTACAAACCACCTCTTTGTGTGACTAACCATCCTCCCTGCCAGTACTCGAACACATTCTTACGAACCAAAAGCTAACGCCATTCACCATGATTGGTCATGATTTCAAGACTGATAATCTAAAAATCAGGTAATACAATAGGTTATATGTTCAATTTAGAAACAAAATTAAGGTGTTCATGGGTCAATTTCATATTTTGGTTATTTTTGAATTTAGGGTTTATCTAAACCCGAATCTATAAACTTTTAACGTAATTTTTACAGTAATTATTGTTCATTAAATGTCGATTCTCTTAATTTACAAATTCAACATATGCTTAATTTTTTATTACATGTATTTGCTACAATGGTTGTGGTTTAGTTAACATGAGTTCATGGTATTTTCAATTGGTTCATCTTATAGTCTTGGTTGTTTTGCAAGAGTGGTAGGTGGTTTCAGATTCAGTGGTAGTTGGTGCTTTGTTATGTGGTTAATGAGGTTGAGGTTCATGTCATTGTTGTTCACAACAGGTAGTAGTTTGTGTCGGTTGTAACACCCCCAAAATCGGGTCCAGCGGAAGCATACATGTTGCTGGGGTGCTACTAAATTGGATCACAACACAAAGTAAAGAGAATGGATTTACCTTATACATTTAGAAAAATTAGTTACATTATCATAGTAAACCAGTTTACAACATTTAATTTGATGCGGAAATAAGGCCCATATAAATAAACAATTGGTCCCAAATATATCAAAGTAGCCTATGACTATGCCCTTGCCAAGCGCCTCCAACAATAGATTGTAATGTAGTAAAGATCAACAACTGAGAATACATGCTAAAAGGGTTAGCATAAAGCCGGTGAGTTCATAGGTTTAAGTAAACAACAAGTTATGCATAGACCACAAGATTTCAAAGACAATGTATTCCAAATATGTTCATGAAAAATATTACTGTTGCACTAAGCTCATGACACCGAAGCCTTAACAGTTAGTTCATGTTATCACCCCAAACAGGTGGTTTGCAAAACACCTGTACGACATCAAATGAAATGCGTCCGTTTGACAAGTTGGAGCGACCAACCCAGACGGGGGAGTTTACCCCCAAAAGATCTATTCACAACATTCGCGCTTACAAAGTAATTAACGGTTCATGATTGTGGGGAATTTATGGCAAACGACAACATCTTAGGCAATCAATAAATGTTTAATACACTTGTGTCCATATGTAAAAACAAGCTACGTATTCCCACCCCAAGTATTTAAAATCCAATAGTAAAACAAGTAACAGTGGGGCTATGAAACTCACCTCAGTTATCAAATCTCGATTATAGATACGGTAAACTGTGAATAAAGGTCCGATAACTCTAAACGCAACCTAAATGAATACCATGTCTTAGGTTTGAAAACAAGGTCGGGCATGCAAGTGCATACGCTATTTTATCACTTGTACATGTTTGTTGTAATATTTATCGACAAAAATATAGTTGCGTCAATGTGTCCATTTATTAAGCAAAATAACCCTTTTTAGAAAACGTATCTTGTTAATCTCGTGATTAAACTATAGTTTTCATGTTAATAAGTATTTTGAAAACCTCTAACGCGCCTAACAAATATACATAATGTTCTACCATTTTTGTTTACGTCATTTTAGCCAAAATATACTCTAAAGTGTCCAAAATCCACCTTAAATATTTCTAACAGCTTTCTAATAGCATAATAAAAGCTGTCAAAATGTTATATTTCGTCGCAACTTCACTAGGCCATAACTTTTTCGTCTTAGCTCCGATTCTTAAGTTTTATACATCCCCGGGTTCGTGTTTTAGTGTACTAACATGTTTTTAGTGCCTCGGCTAGTCTAGTTAACCTTTATCAGATTTTTCCTCTTGAAAAACTCTAACAGCAACTATATTTGTTTCAGAAAATTATTTTTTCGACATCCAGCTTCAAACTAACGTATCTTCTTCGTTATAAGCCCGTTTTAACTCATTCAAGCGGCTATGTTTTCGTTATTGAGTCTATTTTATATATTTCTAACCTAATCTTGATGCCAAGCTACTGATTTTTCTGGGTGAGGTCGAATGGGACAGCCTCTTTCTAAAAGTGTCAAAACACGTTTCCTAACCTTCTAGTTATTCAAAACCGCTTAACAACAACTCCCGAACTAATCCTAGCTCTTCCAACAATTTCAAAACATGTCAATAGTAATCTAACAATAAACTTAGCAATATTAAAAAGTTCCATTTCTCATATATTCAAGTGACCATCAAGACTAGTTAAGATAACTAGCTTACTAGTTTATATATAGTGTTTTTATTTCCTCTTTCTTGTTGAGATTAACAATTAACTAGTGTGTTCATGAAAATATATTTGAAACATAGTCATTAGTTAAAAGATCTTTGTGGTTTTAAGGTTTTACAAACATGTACAAAGTGATAATCATGTGTATGCAACTTGAGACTAATTATCATGATATATATATAAAGTGTAAAATTTGTAAAAGTAAAGTGTTACTCACTTAAGGTAATTAGTGTGGTGAGGAGGTGATTTACTTGATTAACCCAAGACTAGTGCTTCTAAACCCTTACAAATGTGTTCCTAATGGTGCTTGAACTTAGCCAAAACAACTTCTTCTTCCTTCTTGCTCCTTGGGTGGATCAAATTAGATTAGAGAGTGAGTGAGTGTATATATTTTTTTTCTTCTTGAACTATGGTGTGCAAAATGGTACTAAGTCTCTTATATTTATAGCAAGCTAGGGTCAATGTTGAAATAGTTAGTCAAAAATATGAATGTGGCTTGGTGTGGATGTGTAGGTCGATTGGGGCTAGGAGAGGGAGGAGACAAAGTTTTGGTCAAGACTCCAAATTGTAACTCCATGTTTCATGGTACTTTGCCTAATATTAATTGTAGTATCAATTCTTGTCTAGTAAATATTTATGGTAACAGGGGAAGGGGGGGGGGAGAAGCGGCAATATGTAAAATATGGGAGTAGAAGATTTAATTTTTTTACAAAAGTGTATATATTGTAAGTATTGGGTATTAGAAATAGGTATTGGGTATTGGTTATTGGTTTGGTGATTAACGTAAGTTATACGTAATTAAACATTATAATTGAGGAAATTACATTAGGCGTAAGGAAATATTTTTGAAACTTTGGTAATAATTTAGGAAGTATAAAAATGCTTCGAAAACAATTGTTAGGAGTATTGGGTATGTCGGGTGTTTATTTAAAAAGCGAAAAGTGTTTGTTAAATTAATAAACGTAAATAAATGAAAAGGGAATTGTTTTAGGGATTACAATTTCGAACCAGAGTAGGTGCAAGGTGTTGGAATGTTGTAGACTAAATATAGCCTAAAGTCCCATTGTACTTGGAAGATATTCTAAATTTCACGTTGATTCGAGTAAAAAGTTATATGTAAAGAGTTTTCTTGTAAATTTCAAAGTAATGTCTTAGAGTTTAGAATTAAATGTTTACGTGGAAATTTTTAGGTTGTTATAGTCTATCACCCATAAAATGAATCTCGTCCGCGAGATTCAGTCAGTGTTGGTCGTTGCAGTGGTTTCAGTCAAGAGGTACAGATACTTTTGATGGATCTGGTCTTCTCGTTCCCAAGTGAACTCGGGACCTCGTTAAGAATTCCAGTGAACCTTGACTATAGGAATTCGACTTTGTTGGCTTGGAATGTGGCATGAAATGGGGCTAGCCTTTCAAGACAGGGTTGAGTAAAAAGTTTTCTCGGTTACAATGTTTTTTGAGGCGAGTGCCAATGAATGGCTTATGACTTTTGCCCATAAAAAGTTTATTTTTTAGGTAAGGTTTAAGGGTGACTATTCCAATCATAACATGATTTTTCGGGAATTAGACATAGGTGGCCAGGCTATGTATAATTGAGGAATAATGATGTAATGCTCGGTTTAGTCAAAATAACATTATGTTTCTTAAAGTTTAATAGTATTAATCATTTTGTTTATAAAATGACAGTCAAGATAGTTTTCAAAGGAGTAATACAGTTTGTGGGGTGATAGCAAAAGTGGTTTATAGGATAGTTGTAAAGTAGATTGTAAAATGGTAACAAAATAGATTTATACGGTAATTTAGCAAAACATTTTAAATGGTGGCAAGAGTCTATAAAAAAAATTCAGATATTTTATAGGATGCAATTAAATTTCTTTATAAAATTGTAGTATCGTATTCTTGTAAAATAATTTAGATAAAGGTAGTGAAATTAAGAGTGTAATGGATGAGAGTTGTCGTATCGCGGCGATAATAAAAGATAGAACATTCATTAGATAGAAATTCGTAATAATACATGAACTTATATGAAAGTACTTAATGTAAAACACAAAAGAAATACAACCCTAGAGGGTTTAGACTATGGTTTTATTATACAAGCAGAAACTTTTCCTTAAACATCATCCTCGCTCGTAACGTCGACAGGATCCTGGCAAGCTTCTCCTCCTATTAATGCGTATGCTCCCCCACGAGTTCTTCCTCCGTTTTGATTCCTCAGCTTTGGGCAATCACTCCTGAGGTGTCCTTTCTCACCACATTCAAAGAAAGTTACCAGGGTAGGGACCCTACAATCTTTAGCTTGATGACCGGCCCTTTTCCAATTCCAACATGTTGCGGGGCAAGGTCCAGTGTGGTGATACTTACATTTGTTGCACTCAGGTAGGGTTCCAGCATACCTTTTCTTATCACCTGGCCCGACAGCATAGGCTTTCACCTCTTCTTGTCTCTTATCTTGTTGTAGAGTATGCTTGTCTCCCTGGTCATCATGCCTCTTCCTTTTGTTGCTATTGTTGTCGTTGACCTCTCGAGCAGGCCTTGCTCGAACAACTTGGTCCATCTGATTGTGAGACATTCAGATTGTCTCATCCCGAGTACTTGGCTTAGAAGATGTGACATTTCCTTGAATACTAGGCGGAAGTCCCCAGATGTACCTCTCAATCCTTTTTCATGTTGTAGAAACCATCTCAGGACATAGAGTAGCCAATTCATGGTATCATTTAGTATAAGCTGCAATGTCAACTCCCTTCACTGTTAAGTTCCAAAACTCGACTTTCATCTTTTGAACCTCATTTCTTGGACAATACTCAGCTATTACCATTTCCTTGAAATCAGCCCTTGGTGTTTCGAAAGCAGTATCAATTCCCATTGAATGAGCATAAGCATTCAACCATGATAAGGCATCATCCAGCAAGGTACCCGTAGCATACTTCACCTTACAGTCCTCCGCGCAGTTACACATACGGAAAACCAATTCCAACATCTCAAACCATCGTACCAAGCCGACAGCTCCTCCAGCGCCACTGTAAGTCTGCGGCTTGCACCCCGAAAATTGCTTTTAAGTACACCCACGAGCCGCGGGTTCAAACCTGGTTGCCGTTCCACTAGCTTCCCCGCCGTTACCACTGTTGCGGTGGGTCTTGTATTCAGCCATAGCAGCAGCAACTTGTGCAGCGACTTGTTGAGCAACAAGTCGATCGATAGCAGTTGCACTCATGCTTTGTTTCTTTGGTGGCATTTTTCTTCAAAATAAGAAAAGAAGAGTGAGACGTAATAAAGACGTTTCCTAAAAGTAGGTGCTCTAAGATGGCATGTCATAAATGAAAGCTTGAGGTCGTGTTATGATTAATTGCCGTACTTTTGGGCGGTGGTTTACGAGGTGATGTAGATGTTCTAAAGTATGGGATGAGCATTCAAACTAGTCTTCAGAAACGGTTAATAAGGTGATCAGGGAAATTGGCAGACTAAAACGGAAGATTTAGGGAAATTGGCAGACTATAATAGGTTTCAATGTTACGTAAAACGAGGTCACATATGATAATGAAAAATTTTAGGGACCATTTGTATTAATTATGATATCTCGAAAGGTTTAGAGGATATTCAAAAAGTACAAGTGTGTATGTTAGTTCAGTTATACTAGTAATACGTATTTAGCTTTTAAAAGTTGTTTTGAAAGACTAGATGGGTGTCCTAACTCGAAGTCAAATAGTGATATTACGTAGGGAAAAATGGGTAACGTTGTGATAGGTACGGTATGTATTTATAAGTATATAGAAAATACTTGTAGTATATACTGGAAGTCAAATAAATCAACAAATAGTAAGTTGTTATGCATAGTTACGACAAGCAAACAGTAGTGAGGCAGAAGGCTTGGCAGGCGAGCACGTGGCAGTCATAGGGTTTTGTTTTTGTAAAAAGTGGTTATAATCTAGGTTTTAAAAATATACCTAGTTCTCTATAACCAAGGCTCTGGTACCAATCTGTAATACTCTCAAAATCGGGTCCAGTGGAAGCATACATGTTGCTCGGGTGCTACTAAATTGGATCACAACACAAAGTAAAGAGAATTGATTTACCTTATACATTTAGAAAAATTAGTTACATTATCATAGTAAACCAGTTTACAACATTTAATTTGATGCGGAAATAAGGCCCATATAAATAAACAATTGGTCCCAAATATATCAGAGTAGCCTATGACTGTGCCCTTGCCAAGCGCCTCCAACAATAGATTGTAATATAGTAAAGATCAACACCTGAGAATACATGCTAAAAGAGTCAGCATAAAGTTGGTGAGTTCATAGGTTTAAGTAAACAACAAGTTACGCATGGACCACAAGATTTCAAAGACAATGTATTCCAAATATGTTCATGAAAAATATTATTGTTGCACTAAGCTCATGAAACCGAAGCCTTAATAGTTAGTTCATGTTATCACTCCAAACAGGCGCTTTGCCAAACACCTGTACGACATCAAATGAAATGCGTTCGTTTGACAAGTTGGAGGGACGAACCCGGACGGGGGAGTTTACCCCTAAAAGATCTATTCACAACATTCGTGCTTACAAAGTAATTAACGGTTCATGATTGTGGGGGATTTATGGCAAACGACAACAACTTAGGCAATCAATAAATGTTTAATGCACTTGTGTCCATATGTAAAAACAAGCAACGTATTCCCACCCCAAGTATTTAAAATCCAATAGTAAAACAAGTAACAGTGGGGCTATGAAACTCACCTCAGTTATCAAATCTCGATTATAAATACGGTAAACTGTGAATAAAGGTCCGATAACTCTAAACGCAACCTAAATGAATACCATGTCTTATGTTTGAAAACAAGGTCGGGCATGCAAGTTCATACGCTATTTTATCACTTGTACATGTTTGTTGTAATATTTATCGACAAAAATATAGTTGCGTCAATGTGTCCATTTATTATGCAAAATAACCCTTTTTAGAAAACGTATCTTGTTAATCTCGTGAATAAACTATAGTCATCTTGTTAATAAGTATTTTGAATACCTCTAACGCGCCTAACAAATATACATAATGTACTACCATTTTTGTTTACGTCATTTTAGCCAAAATATACTCTAAAGTGTCCAAAATCCACCTTAAATATTTCTAACAGCTTTCTAATAGCCAAATAAAAGCTGTCAAAATGTTATATTTCGTCGCAACTTCACTAGGCCATAACTTTCTCGTCTTAGCTCCGATTCTTAAGTTTTATATATCCCCGGGTTCGTGTTTAAGTGTACTAACATGTTTTTAGTGCCTCGGCTAGTCTAGTTAACCTTTAACATCAGATTTTTCC
Source organism: Artemisia tridentata subsp. tridentata (assembly GCA_021014915.2). Classification (NCBI taxonomy): domain Eukaryota; kingdom Viridiplantae; phylum Streptophyta; class Magnoliopsida; order Asterales; family Asteraceae; genus Artemisia; species Artemisia tridentata. The sequence continues at coordinate 223,806,094 of CP139507.1, forward strand.
TCTTGAAAAACTCTAACAGCAACTATATTTTTTTCAGAAAATTATTTTTTCGACATCCAGCTTCAAACTAACGTATCTTCTTCGTTATAAGCCCGTTTTAACTCATTCAAGCGGCTATGTTTTCGTTATTGAGTCTATTTTATATATTTATAACCTAATCTTGACACCAAGCTACTGATTTTTCTGGGTGAGGTCGAATGGGACAGCCTCTTTCTAAAAGTGTCAAAACACATTTCCTAACCTTCTAGTTATTCAAAACCGCTTAACAACAACTCCCGAACTAATCCTAGCTCTTCCAACAATTTCAAAACATGTCAATAGTAATCTAACAATAAACTTAGCAATATTAAAAAGTTCCATTTCTCATATATTCAAGTGACCATCAAGACTAGTTAAGATAACAAGCTTACTAGTTTATATATAGTGTTTTTATTTCCTCTTTCTTGTTGAGATTAATAATTAACTAGTGTGTTCATGAAAATATATTTGAAACATAGTCATTAGTTAAAAGATCTTTGTGGTTATAAGTTTTTACAAACATGTACAAAGTGATAATCATGTGTATGCAACTTCAGACTAATTATCATGATATATTTATAGAGTGTAAAATTTGTGAAAGTAAAGTGCTACTCACTTAAGGTAATTAGTGTGGTGAGGAGCTGATTTACTTGATTAACCGAATACTAGTGCTTCTAAACCCTTACAAATGTGTTCCTAATGGTGCTTGAACTTAGCTAAAACAACTTCTTCTTCCTTCTTGCTCCTTGGGTGGATAGAATTAGATGAGAGAGTGAGTGAGTGTATTTTTTTTTCTTCTTGAACTATGGTGTGCAAAATGGTGCTAAATCTCTTATATTTATAGCAAGCTAGGGTCAATGTTGAAATAGTTAGTCAAAAATATGAATGTAGCTTGGTGTGGATGTGTAGGCCGATTGGGGCTAGGAGGTGGGGGGGGGGGGAGGAGACAAAGTTTTGGTCAAGACTCCAAATTGCAACTCCATGTTTCATGGTACTTTGACTAATATTAATTGTAGTATCAATTCTTGTCTTGTAAATATTTATGGCAACAAGGGGGGGGGGGCAATATGTAAAATATAGGATTAGAAGATTTAATTTTTGTACAAAAGTGCATATATTGTATGTATTGGGTATTAAAAATAGGTATTGGTTATTGGTTTGGTGATTAACGTAAGTTATACGTAATTAAACATAATAATTAAAGAAATTACATTAGGCGTAAGGAAATATTTTTGGTACTTTAGTAATAATTTAGGAAGTATAAAAATGCGTTAAAAACAATTGTTAGGAGTATTGGGTATGTCGGGTGTTTATTTAAATAGCGAAAGTGTTTGTTAAATTAATAAACGTAAATAAATGAAAAAGGAATTGTTTTAGGGATTACAATTTCGAACCGGAGTAGGTGCAAGGTGTTGGAATGTTTTGGACTAAATATAGGCTAAATTCCTAGTGTACTTGAAAGATATTATAAATTTCACGTTGATTCGAGTAAAAAGTTATACGTAAAGAGTATTCTTGTAAATTTCAAAGTAATGTCTTAGAGTTTAGAATTAAATGTTGACGTGGAAAATTTTGGGTTGTTATATTGGTTCATGGGGTTTCGATTAGTTTGTGGTTAGTTTCATTGTTGTTCAGATTGAGTTGTAGTTTTTATGGGTCATTAGGTGCAAATCAGTTTGGTTGTAGTTTGGTTGTATGGGTCATTGGGTCCCATAAAAGCGGTTGTGTTGGTGGTCGTCATTTAGATAATTGGTCTCTTGGTTTAGATGTGGTTCTTTTGTTAGATTTTCACTTTCATGCATCTTTGTTTGTTCATGAGATAGATGTGAATGTAGGGTCAGTTGATAAACTATTTAAGTTGCTAACTTGGGTTCATCTTATTGATTATCTTACTTTCTTAGATGTTGTCTTTTATAAGTTTTATGATACCATCATTTAGGCTGCTAACTATTGGTTTCATTTATTTTTTAGTGAACATGAAGCGGACATTGGAGAAGAGAGGTACTAGCTGCTAAAAAAAAGTTGCATATGTAGGTAGAGGTAGCACTAGTTCAGCAGTCTCACCAGGTTGGGGTGACGCCTTAGCAGTTGGTCATACAATTGATCATCCTATCATGACCACAACAGATTTATGGACATCACACAAATGCTTGCACTTTCCTAATGAGCAATCTCTTACTCGATTCGACTCAACTTCTGGCTTATATTGTGACTGTTCAGCTCATTTCCTTTGGTGTGGTGAGTGAACCCGTCAACTGGATGGTGCCAGCTTGGAGTTTCTAAGAGAAATCGCAAACCCTCATGGAATTAAGGTATTTCTATAAACCTAAACAACAAATACTGGTGTCTGATGATAAACTTGTCATTTGTCCTTAAAAGAAAGCAATTCCAAGTTTGTAATTGTGTTAAAAAGTCATAAACAAAAGGTTGTAAACCTGACCACACTATAAACAGACGGTTGTAAAAATAATTGTATGATACTTGTGATAAAAGATCTTAAAAAAGTGTGTACATTTGATATGGGATTTGGTGACGATTAATATGAGATTGATTATTTCACCCACCAAATATAGCAAATTTTGGTATATTGACATTGTAATAACAGGTCACTGAGGAGGTAACATCAAGGGATATAGGCTCAATCCTAACAACGCCATTGAAACGCAAGAACAAAAAAAGCGTGGAACATGCATCCACACCCTCAACATCAACACACAACATAAGCTCTATCAACGAAAGAACATGTAACACTCTACATCTATATGCATCAGACATAGTATGAATCTAAGAATTAACCTGCATCCACATCCACACCCTCACCATTCCAGACTACTTTTTTCAAAGATGAATAAGTACATAAGTTGTTTTAATAAGCAATTTTGAACAACCTTATTACTATCTGTTAATTTATAGTTTATATAGTATTATAATTTGTTTTTAACATGTGAGTAAGTAGTCATGTATCAGTTTTGCCAATTACCTAATCTGGCCACACCCATTCTGCTACCTCTAGTATGTACTTTCTATATCATCAATATAGCATGAAGAGGGTGTGTCACTCACTGCTTGCATCATATTTTTCGTTTACCTTTTTCCTGGAATATACAAGACAATGTTACAAATTAATTGAATGATGTTGGCAGGTGACCTTTCTGGATTTAAAGTCCCTGATGGCCTTGACAAGGTGGTTGAAGGTAGTGCAGTTTTTTTGACACTGAAAGATCAGAACATACTTGTTGATGGTGACATTAATCAAGGTATTTTGATTTTATTTTTTCATTAATAGTTTGGCAGTTTCTTCATCTGTTATCTTTAGTATTTTTCCGTTGTATTAATCAAGGCAGCTAAAAAGAAAACTGGAGTTTATGATGATAAGTAAGTTCAATAGCTGTATTAATGTGGTTATCTAGTAGGAGTCGCAAAATTTTCCTGTATATTATTGAGTGGGGTTTGTTCGGGCTATATTCCTTTTCTAACGGGTCAAATGGGTTTAATAAATCAGAGGGTTGAAAGCTGCTCTAAGGGTGTTGTTGATATACAAAACCTCTTCATTCTTTATTCAATAAATTAGGTTATTATTCAAATGACATGATGTTCATGATCGAATTTAATACACTTGATTTACTGTAAATAACTAAACAATCTGGACAACATAGGGTTTGAGTCAGCCCAACTTGACTAGTACAAACTTAACAATGTTGACCCGTATTATTGTTGCAATGACTATTTTCTATTAATGTTTTCAGAAGCTAATGTTGCATTCTGGTAATTTTTGTGTGTGCAGGTTTAATGAAGAAGCTGGATTTGAAATAAAATGCTTCCACAATATGATGATCCTATTGTGAATGAGGTAAATATTTGAACTTGATTCATATGTCCGGTGACATGTTTTTACTTTATCTTAGCTATATATATACTTTTTTTCAAAGGTTGGATCTTACAATTGAAAGCACAATATAGGTTAATTCTTGTTATTTGTGTTTGCACAAACTGAAAAATAGAAAGTTCAACAAGAATTAACTTTGGATGATAGAAAACATAATGAAAAGTTAATAAAACTATATAAAGTATAAAATCAACAATTCTCTTTGCATTTTGTACTAAACTAATAATTCTAAGTAGGACTCTGCAAGAGCTATAAGAGAGAGATACGACTACTTAAATCTTCTTGTTAATGCTTCGGGTATTCTTTCAATACCTGGTGTTATACAACCAGGTAAGCTATTTCATATATTTATCAGTATACTTTGAAGATATCTAGATTCATTGACTAGTATTGATAGTTTACTTGATTTTACAAAATCTTTGGCACAAAAACAAGTTTGGGCAAAGTAAAGAGATCGTCATTGCTGCTTGCTTATGAGATTAATGCCATGGTTCCAATTTTGGTTATTAAGGTATGCTCATCTAGTTCTGTTATGTTGTGTGCTTTAACATGTTCTGATTCTGCTCCTGATGTGGTTATTGTTGATATGCAGCAGCCTACATTTTCAAGGCTTATATCCAGATGATGAGATTAGATCAGTGGGAGAAAAACTTGTAAGTTTGACTGCAAATTTTATTATTATTGTCATTGTTGGGATTAAAAGTCTTCCTGATGTTGTTTGAATTACTGCAGCTTATGTTTGTGCTAATACTGCTCAGATGGATTTAGTGCTACTCATGACCTTCAAAGAAAATGTGCTAAGTATTTACTACTGCTAGTACAAAGTTAAAGACTGCTCAAAGATTAAGACTGCTCGAAGTTAAGACTGCTAGTGTATTAGTTACAACTATTAGTTATAAGTTAGTATTGTTGGTTCATATAGTTAGTACTGCTTATATGATATGTATTAGTTGTTTATGGAAAAGATTATAGATAATTAGGAAAGTATTGTAAGCCTACTAGGACTCCTTGGTGTATAAAAAGAGGTCCAATTTTATATTTGGTTCAGTTATATACATTCCAATTTTATTGTATTCGAATTTGTTTTGATATATATTGATTTCTTAAATGTGACTAAAAGATGCATATAGTCAAACTTATTAACACTTTTGGTCATTGTTGGCTTAATTCGTTGTGTGACTAAATATTACAAAAGGCCACACAAACATAAAATTCATGTGGCAATTGGATGATCAATAGTCACACAAAATACACATTTATTCACTTTAAACAACATATGGTCACACTTATTAACACTTTTTGCCACTTTTTGCTTAATTGTACATGACTAAATACCCAAAACAAACATGCTTTTTGTGACTAAATATTACAAAAGGCCACACAAACATAAAATTCAAGTGGCCATTGGATGAAAAATAGTCACACAAAATACACATTTCTTCACTTGAAACAGCATATGGTCATACTTATTAACACTTTTTGTCAGTTTATGCTTAATTGTATGTAACTAAATATACAAAAAAAACATGCTTTGTGCGACTAAATATTACAAAAGGCCACACAAACATAACTTTCATGTGGGCATTGGATGAACAATAGTCACACAAAATACACTTTTACATTACTTTAAACACCATATGGTCATACTTATTACCACTTTTGGCCACTTTATGCATAATTGTATGTGACTAAATATACAAAAATAAAAAAATAATAAAAAAAAAAAAGAAAAAGAAACATGCTTTGTGTGACTATACAGTGTTTACGGTCACTAATACTGATTAATCCAACTAAATTTCTACCGAATTAGTCACACATGTTAAGGTTTTGGTCACTGTTTTTTAATAGAGACTAACAAAAAGTCAAACATGTGACCGTAGGTACCCTACGGTCACATGACCTTTAGTCACACATACTCGAAAAATCATGTGTGACTATATGTATATCGTCACACTTATTGGGTGTAGTCAAATCCACTTTGTGTTCTAGTGAACACTCTACTTTGGACTTATCAAAACCAATAGTCTCATTGCCATTGATAGTAAACTTCCTTCCTATATTCTTCAAAAACCTTCTAGCCCTCATAGTCAACATGGCTATTTGCCATCTCAAATCCATCTCTTCAATGTCATCTGGATGGATTTGAGGAATATTTGGTTGACTAGCAAAGAATGAACAAATAATAGCATCGCTCAAGTTATCAATATTGGCAGCATTAACTTGAGTGCTAGCAGTAGAAACTTCATGAGCAGTATTAACTGCTTGAGTAGTATTAACTTCTTCTTTAGTGCTGCTAGTGTTGTTATTTGAAGAGGACACAAAAGCCATGTTCTGTGTGCTTGAACTTGAGCTAGACATCCCTTTAACTTCTGGTTCATACACCGTAAGGTTCTTATAGAGATGATCCATGCTCATAGTATCGAAATCAACTTTATTCCTCCACATAACAGCATGTGTGTTCCATTCAGGTGACTAACTTCTTAATAACTTTTGATTAACATCTTCTTGTGAAAGCTTTTCACCCAAAAGTTCCAACTGACTCACAAGCTTTTGAAGCGTATCAAAAGTTTGATCAAGCATCTCTGAGCTTGGAGCAGTGAAGTTTTCATATTGCTGCTTTAAGAGATTCTTTTTATTCTTTCTTGTAGCATCATTCCTGTTGGGTTTTAAAGGCTTCATTGAGTTACTGCTGCTTTCATGATGTTAAGAATGCTCAGGTATTACAAGAAAAATATTACAAGTCATTACTGCTGTCAGTTGTAAAGAATAATGCTGCTTATGGAAGTTAAGACAGCTAGAGTAAATTAAGACTGCTGACAGACTTCATGTAAAATACTCTAAGTAGTTAATGCTACTAGAAGGAAACTTAGTACTGCTAGTACTAAGTTAATGCGACTAGAACAAAAAGTTAGTGCTGATGATGCATTATTAGTGTTGCTAGAGTATTAGAGTCGGTTATTATGTATAGTATGTCTAGATAAGTATAGAAAAGATTCTATTAAGATATATCTTATATAGCAAGTAATTGTAAGCCAACTAGGACTCCTTAATCTATAAAAGGAGGTCCTAGGGCATAGAGATAGATATGAGATACGCGAGAGACACTATTCATACGATTCTTTAGAAAACTTCAAGGTTGCAAACCCTGATACTTTTGAGTATTCGTATTATATTATTAATTTTGAAGTGTTTTGTTTGATATTCATTGTTTACTGATAATTCAATATAAAGTTCTTTTTAAGATCAAATACAAGATTCTGCATTGTATTTGATATACTTCAACTTCAAGACAATTTCTATACTTAGTTGGTTTAGATTCATCTAAGATTACTAAACCTTTACAAGCTAAAGGATTCGATCAAGTGTATTGTTGGGATCAACAATTCCCACCAAATATCTTTTCTATAACTTCCAGCAACAACTTAACATCTTTTATAGAGTTAAACTTTAACCGATGTTCATTGGGAATGCCCATCATTAAAGTACTTCTAGCTTTCACCTCTAGTCTTCTCCGAGCCTTATCTTCAGCAGTTGTAATAGGCAACACTGTCTCAACACCATCCACAATTCTTGTTTTTGGCAAGGTTGCACCATTCTCTATGACTTCCCATAGTGAATAGTCTATCATCTGGAAGTATTGTTCAATCTTCATCCTCTAAATCTCAAACTCGCAAGGTTTGAGCATTGGAACTTTGGATGCAGCCACCATGTTTGCAAAATCTTGATCCATATCTTTTAGCAAGATTTTGTGAATAAAGACAGATTCTTCTAGATCACAGCTTCTCAATAAGCTCTGATACCACTTGTTGATCCCAGTTGAACTAGATCAAATTCCTTAGGTTGTAAAAGGTTTAGTTATATTGGATAAATCTAACCCAACTATAGTAGAAATTGTGTTTGAATGTATTAAAGATTATGTGGAATCTAATCTTTAATATTAAGAAGAATTGTTAATGAAATAATAAAACAATGAACACACAATTCAACAAATAAGCTCTAATATTATTAATGATAATAATACGAATACTCTCAAAGTATTAGGGTTACACAGACCTTGAAGCTACGAATTATATGTTTTTGATATATCTAACTCTATACCCTAGGACCTCCTTTTATACACTATGGAGTCCTACTCGGCTTATGATAGTTTCCTAAGTATATCAAATCTTTTCTATAAATATCTAATACATATCTCATAAGCATTACTAACAAAAGCCTAATAGTACTAACTTACACTAAGAGTCTTAACTTTGCACTGGCAGTTGTAACCTTCAACAGCATTAAGTTTGTAGTAACAGTCTTAACTTTGCACTCACAGTTGTAACTTCACTTAGCATATATTCATTTAAGTTCCTCAGCAGCACTAACTTTATCTGAGCAGCAGTTGATCAAACAACATCAAGAAGGCTTTTAATCCTAACAGTACCTTTTCCGATTTTTTTGCTTTTCAATTTGCTACCAAAAGTAACATTACCTCCGTCATATTCTTCGTAAGTTGAGAATAGGCTTTTGTCTCCCGTCATATGCCTTGAACAACAACTATCTTTTATACACTCGTCAGGTTCCAATCCAACTTTCAAACATACTTAAGTCACATAAAGATTCAAGCATTTGGTCCCCAATATCTCATGGGTCCATTTTTGTTGGGATTAAAAGCCTTCTTGATGCTGTTTGATATACTGCTGCTTTTACAAAGTTACAACTGTTGAAGAACTTCAATGAATATACACTAAGTGTGTTAATGCAGCCAATACAAAGTTAAGACTGCTGATGCAAAGTTAAGACTGTTGGGGAAGTTACTGCTGCCAGTGCAAATTTATGACTGCTAGTTTAACTTAGTGTTGTTCAAAGGTTACTACTGCTTATAGGATATGTATTAGATATGTATAGAAAAGATTTGATATATTCATATCTTTATAAAAAATTTGATATACTTAGGAAAGTATTGTAAGCCGTGTAAGACTCCTTGTAGTATAAAAGGAGGTCCTAGGGAATAGAGTTAGAGACACCACAATACCCAGAAAAGTATAATTCTTAGCTTTAAGGTTTTGTAACCCTAATACTTTGAGTCTATTCGTATTATTCTTAATAATATTGAGGCTAATTTGTTTGTTGAATTATATATTCATTGTTTACTGTTTCATTTAAATTCTTCTTAATATTGAGATTAGATTTTGCATAATCTTTGGTATATTCAAACACAGTTTCTACCATAGTTGTGTTATATTTATTTAATATAACTAAACCTTAAAAAAGCTTAAGGAATTCGATCTAGTTCAACTGGGATTCAAAAAGTGGTATCAGAGCTTTTGATATAGAAGATATGGATTAAGATTCTACACACATGGTGGCTGCATCCAAAGTTCCCATGCTCAAACCTGGTGAGTTTGAGATATGGAGGATGAGGATTTAACAATACATCCAGATGATAGACTATTCACTATGGGAAGTCATAGAGAATGGTAACACCTTGCCAAAACCAAAAGAAGTGAAAGGTGTTGTGACAGTTTTGCCTATTGCAACTGCTGAAGATAAGGCTCAGAGAAGACTAGAGGTGAAAGCTAGAAGTACTTTAATGATCGGCATTCCCAATGAACATCAGTTAACTTTTAACTCTATAAAAGATGCTAAGTTGTTGCTGGAACCTATAGAAAAGAGATTTGGTGGGAATGATGCTACAAGAAAGAATAAAAGGAATCTCTTAAAGCAGCAATATGAAAACTTCACTGCTCCATGCTCAGAGATGCTTGATCAAACTTTTGACAGGCTTCAAAAGCTTGTGAGTCAGTTAGAGCTTTTGGGTGAAAAGTTTTCACAAGAAGATGTTAATCAGAAGTTATTAAGAAGTTATTAGAAGTTTGTCACCTGAATGGAACACACATGTTGTTGTGTGGAGGAATAAAGCTGATTTGGATAGTATGAGCATGGATGATCTCTTTAACAACCTTAAGGTGTATGAACCATAAGTCAAAGGGATGTCTAGCTCAAGTTAAAGCTCACAGAACATGGCTTTTGTTTCCTCTTTAAATAACAACACTAGCAGCACAAAAGGAGAAGTTAATACTGCTCAAGAAGTTAATACTACTCATGAAGTTTCTACTGCTAGCACTCAAGTTAATAACTATCAACTCGATCCCCACACTTACATTGTGTGGGTAAATCAACTCGATCCCCACTAAATTACCCACAAATATATTTATGTGGCTATTTGTGTGGGTAAATCCGTGGGAAATTCGAGGGAAAATAAAATCGACTTTGAAAGTCACTGATCATGGGTAACGGGAGGGAATTAGGTGGGTAAATTCCCTCCAAAGGATGAGTGTGGGTAATTTTCGTGGGTATTCCATCAGATTCTTGTAGTGTAAGGGTTTCGCATTGATTCTTCGATCCTTGAATATATTTCATTCGTTATGATATTCGTTGGTGATTCCGTTTGATATGATTCCTTATGATATGATATTCAGTTCTATGTCATTTAATATGGCATTCATTTCAATTAATATTCTATTGTTTAAATATACTATAATTAATTCGTTATGATGTGATATCTTGTTTATTCTGTTACCCGAGCTAACTAGTCATGGAGGTACCATGGCCATGTCATTGAGGCACAATGGCATGGCACTATCTGTGGCGGTGTGATTGTTCCACGGCGTTCCTTTTTGGTATGTATATTATTATTGAGCTCGTGCACTTATTTGCCATTTTGGTACGCCAATTGTTAGGATTTATTTTAAAGTGATGGTCATTTGTCATTGTAATAGTTTAATTAAGTGTGTCGTTGTTTGAGTTAGTTAGTTTAATCAACGGGCTTGGGCTTAAGCTTGTTAGTTAAATGTTATGATCATGTAATCCTTGTATAAGCCCATCTCAAGCCCAAGCCCACCCAAGTCTAGAAAACTATAAATACCCATCCCCTCCTCACTTGGAGGGTGTTGCTTCTAGGGGTATTCATCTTGTATCTCATTCTTTCTCTCTTAATCTAATCTCTAGAAGTTACCATCTCCATCTTTCTCTCTTCTAATCTTCTCTTATTCTAATATTATTTGTATGATAAAGGATTAATATTAAGCTATAACAAGTGGTATCAAGAGCATAAAAAATTAAAGTCTAGGATTATATACGTTTTATCATCACGTTACTGTTTCATTTGTTTTTGTTTATTACGAATTTGTTTTTGTTTTTGTCACGTACTGTTCTACTATTCACAAGGACCAACTTGCTTTTGATTGAAGCTAATTTCATCGAACGACAACCATATATCATCGAACGTTTTGATCGAACAATTTACATTCATCGAACGATTTAAGAGTAGTCGAGTTAGACTTTCTCTTCGGCTGATCGAACGATTACTTGATCGAACGATTACTTGATCAATGATTTCTTGATCGAACGATTACTTGATCGAACGATTACTTGATCGAACAATCACTTGATCGAACGATTTAGTCGAACGATTTAGTCGAGCGAGTTAGTCGAGCGATTTAGTCGAACGAGTTAGTCGAACGATTTAGTCGAACGATTTAGTCGAACGATTTAGTCGAACGATTTAGTCGAACGAGTTAGTCGAACGATTTAGTCGAACGATTTAGTCGAACGATTTCACTTGATCGAACAATTTTTTTTTTGATCGAACCATTTTTTGATCGAACGAGTAACCTTCATCGAACGAGTAGAATAGTCGAATGAGCACTTAGTCGAACAAGAACTTTGAACATCTTTGTAGTCTAACAAGGCTGATCGAACAAGTTTCATAGTCGAACAACTATCCTGATCGAACAAGAATAGTCGAACAAGTCAAGGATCTAGTCGAACATTTGAAGTAGTCGAACCAAGTAACATAGTCGAACCGAAGTTTGTTCTAGTCGAGCAACCAGGAACTTTAGTCGAACCAGAAACATTTTCTAAGTAGAGTTTCATAGTAGAGTTTGCTGTGTTTTGGTTCTTACATTTAGTTGATTCTTGTCTTTTATACTAATAAGCTACTACGTTGCACCATATTTTTAAAGTATAATATTTGAGTTTGCATGAAACGTGGTTGCTTTTGAGGTAAAGTTAAGAATTTTTTCACGTGTGTTAGCATGTGGTGTAGTTTGCATGTTAGAAACGTGTGTTGCATTTGAAGTGTTAGCATGTGACGTGTACTCATCAATTTTTAATATCATCTTTTGGAGATTGCTTTACGTGTGTTATTAAGGTACTAGTATCACGTGAATTTACTGTTCGACTAATAGTATTTTGACTTTAAGTGTTTGTGACTTTGTGACTTTGTAACTTTGTGAGTTATTTTCAAGTTTGGGATTTATTAAGTTTGAAGTTTATCTACTTTGTGGACTTCTCAAGTTTCTAAATCTCAAGTTTCTCAAGGATTATCAAGTTTCTCACAAGTTATCAACTTTCTCGGTTTTTCAAGTTTCTCAACGACTATTCAAGGACAACGACAAAGGACTTAAACCAAACAAATCTCGTGAACCGTAACCAACCGTATCCTAGATCTTTAACCGATCCAACATCAACTTTATCATTCCAACAATGTCTTTTCTCACCAATTTCATTTCATCAATTGATATGGATCCTCTCATTCAATTCTTTGCCCCATATCCTCAGACTGAGATAACTGAGACTGAATCTGAGGAAACATGGTATGAGAGTGAGAAGCTATCGACTGATAATGAACAAGATGATGAAGAATATGAGCTTCCAGAGCATTTACAATCACTTGACTTGAGATTTCCAATCACATTTGCTGCACATTGGAAACGATGGTCAGAAATGGATCAAAGTGATAAAGCATGGCTTGAGTCTAAGTCAGATGCAACTGAAAATGCTACGGGTATTCAAATGCAAAATGCAGGGCAGTATGATGGAAATCAGAGGGGTCAGATTGTGAATCAGATCGGGGTCAATCAAAATGAGAATTATTGTTTCATGACTTCTTCTGCAACTCAAAGGAGTGATATAGGTAGAGCTGGAAATGTCAATGCAATGGATAAAGTAGAAAAGTTCCAGTACATGTTGATGCTAGAAAAAAAGGATGATTCGGGAATACCATTGACTAATGAAGAATATGACTTCATGGTTGCAAACTATTCATCAGAAGTCACAGGAATCTCCGACCCTATGCCTAATCAGCAAGAATCAACATCAAGCAGCGATTCTGACATTCCTCCTACTTATGACAAAGAACCACTCCATGAGAAATCAATTTCAAGTAATGAGGTTAATCCGTTTGCTCAACAAAAGCCACATTTTGTGCCTCTCGAACCAACTTATGATACATATATGGACTCGCCAAATTGTAGCAATATTAATTTGGCATCTCCAGATATGAATCCTAACGAAGTTCAAGTTGCACAAAATAACGCTAATGATGAGGAAACTCGTGCTTTATTTGAATCATTACTGAATAATTGTCGTATTGAGATTGAAAAAGTGAAAAAGGTCAATAGCGATCTTAAGACCGCGAATGAGAAATTGACCGCTAAGCTTGAGAGATATAAGGTAAACGAAAAAGCTTTTGAATTTCACCACAAACGACTGTCAGAACTTGAAAATGGTTACAGTGATTCTGTTTCAAGGGAGAAACATTTGCAAATCAAATACGACACTCTTGATGTTAAATTGAATATGCAAATTAAATCCCTAAAAGCATAAATTTCTGATCTAACCAACCAACTTTCTAAACAAAAATCAATTTGTTCTGATCTTGAAAAAGAAAAGAACGAGTTGCATTCAAAGTTTTCAAAACGAGAAGATGAACTTCTTGATGAAGTACTTGACAAACAGGAAACTATTAAAAAGTTGGAAGAAATGCTTGTAAAAATGGGTCATTCAACTCAAACGATTAATATGTTAATTAACGACAAAAACCCGATTTTATATAAAAGAAAGAAAATGGCTCTCGGTTGTGAAAACCCTTGTTATCTCAAGAAAGCTCAGCAAAAACAGAATGTGGTATTTAATGGTAATCTTATAAATGATGTGCATGATCCACCTACTTGTTATGATTCGTATGAAACGATTGAGCTTACGAAAAAGAGTCTAAACAAAATGAGGCAATTGAATAGAGAAATCAAACCGATTGATTATAATGAAGCCAACAAACTTGCTGGTGTTCATCTTGTTAAAAAAGAGTCACCTTTGTTTTTCAAAAAACCAGTGGCTGCCTCAAAGTTCAAAGTTGTGTCAAAACACCTTTCTAACATCGAACAAATGTACTCTAACGACACTTCTACAAGTGAAGCTAGAATATTTTTGGCTGATCTTAAAAGGAGAGTTGAAATGCTTCAAGATGTTGTGGCAACCAAAACTAATACTAAAATCAACGATTGGTTTTCAAGTTTTCAAACTGAACAGAAAAAGATGTTCGAAACAGAGATTACTCCCATTGTATCTGGCATGCAAGAGCAATTCATGTTGAGAACGCAATTATCAAAGAAGTAACTAAATTTGTCATGGACCACACATCCTTGGTAATTGAAGCTAATGAAAACATTGAAAAAATCAAAGTTTTGGAAAATCAAAATGACGCACTCTCTGAAGAAGCTCTTTCAACTGATATTATGTCCATTATTTATCAAATATATTCTGTTGAAGATGATGAAAGACTTCGAGCTGAGACTTCCCAAATTGTTTCAAAATATGAAAATGCGTTTGCAAAGCTTGAAAAAGAAAATGTTACATATTTTAAACAACTTGATCAGAAAAAGGAAGAATGCAAGTATGACAAATTGTCGTATGAGCGTTCTTACAAAAACATGCAAGAACAAATTGATCTTTTGAAGTCTCAGCTTGATAGTCAAAAAGGAAAGGGTGAGGAAAATAAGTCTGCTAGACCAAAAATGTCCATTTCCACACCCTTGCCTAAGGAAAAGGAGAAAGGAAAAGGAAAAGCTGTTGTCTAAAACTCAAATGTGATAGCACCTGACCTTAATAGGATTAGTCCCACTACTGTGTCTACCTCTACATCTCATATACATAGGGCGATAGACAAAAGTGCAAAAGATAATCCAAAAGAGTCTAGGAATGCTACTACAAATTCGAAGGACAATAAGTTGAATCCTAATGTGTGTGCCCCCAGGAATAGCTCACCAAATGTGACCACAAATACTGTTAAAGAATCTGTTGGTTCAAACAACATGGTCCACAATTCCTATCTAGAAAAAGCTAGGAAAAAGGCACATATTCGAAAAGATGGAATTTTAGGAACACCGTCTACGGTGATGAATTCTACAACATTACAAGGCACTGCTAGTAGTTGTAAACCACTACCTAGGAACTCTCAACAAAAGACTAGGGATTGGCCTGTATCTAAGAGTAGTTGCGAAAAAGAAAATGTTAAACAAGTAGAATGCAACACTAATAATTCCTCTTCGAACAGAAAACAAGCTTGAAATGACTGTAGTGACAAAGTTAAGGTTGCTGTTTTGAACAAGAATGTTTAATTTGTCTGTCCTACATGTCAAAAATGTGTCTTTTCAGCTAATCATGATGCATGTGTGCACAGTATATCAAGAAAGCAAATTTGCGTGCTAAGGCACAATCCTCTAAGACACCAAATAGAAACACACATGTTGATAAGAAGCAAAAAGCTAAGAATTCTACCAAGTGGATCCCTACAGGACGTAGTTTTTCTCAAAATGAGACTTCCGCTGTATCTGAAAAGAAAACAACTCCTAGATCCTGCCTTAGGTGGATTCCCACAGGAAAAGTTTTTAAAACAGTCGGTCTTAGATGGATTCCCAGAGGAAATATTCTTGATAGTCGCACCACAACAAGTAGTAGTGAAAATCATCAGGATAAGAATGAAGAAACCACTACAACCATTGATAGTGAACACCCTCAGAGTGATGATTCATGTGCTGCTAACACTACTATTTGTGCATATTCTTCTTTTGTGGATTTTGTGAATGCAGGAACTTGTGAAAGTGCAGATGGTTCATACAACCAATGTGGAAAAGAAGAACTCTATGCCAACATCGCATTTGGAAATCCTGGTCTTATTCCTCTCTTAACTCCACTTCTACTTGTTCATACTTAATTCTTCTTTGTGAATACATTTTTTTTGAAAAAATCAAAAACAAAATACAAAATTTTAAAAACCAACAAAAGCAAAATATAAATATAGAAAATTTCCAAATAGACAAAAACAATATAAAATATAAAATTCAAAAATATTCTTCTCCGGCATGTCTCTCGTATAATCGATATTCTGTACGTACCTAGAAATGTCATTCAACAATGATACGGGTATGTACAGATGCTTGAGCGAGAGTTCATTTAAATGTTTTCAAAACATGTCGTTTCTAAAAATTTCTTCTCAAAATGGCTTCTGAGAGACTCACTCCAGAACCCGAGCTTAACCTAATGGATTCTAATCATATCGGATTAGGACCCATGCTTAATTTAATGGCTTCTGCTCACATTAGTTCAGGACCCGTGCTTCAAAGAAAGGAAAGTGCTTAATCAAAACAAAGGTTTTAAATATTTTTTCGAGCACTTATCCTAAAAATCTCAATAGCTTGTAAGTATTTCAGCTTACAACCCGAACTTCAAATAAAGGAAAGTGTTGTGCAAAACCAATATCTTTTTCAAACACTTATCCTAAAAACAAATGAAGATACTTCTCCTACCATATCTTCAAATATTTTCAAAATCTTCTCTATCTTGAGCACATTTTCTTCAAGATTTTTCAATAAGATTTTTCCAAATCTTTCATAAAGTGCTCAAGATAACTCCCTCCTAAACCCTTAAAACTGCTTTTAAACTAAAATGTTTAACCATATGCTTTCTTTAAGGGGGAGTTGAAAAACAAAAATGTTCCAATTTCATGCTCAAATCCGTCTATCTCTCCAAAAAGTTTCATTTTAATCAGTTGATATCAAAAATATCACTGCATTCTATTTTTGAGGGGGAGAAGATGTGATTAAAATGTGATCAAAAGCGAATCTCAAAAAGAGCTCTTCAAAAAGACTCAGTATAACCCTCGAATTGACGAAAGCTAAATGTCAGTAATCAAAAAGACTAGTCCGGGACGGGTAATAATTTCAAGATGGTTATCCATTGTTGTAAACGTGTCTCGCAAAGGACTTGTCTGCGTAGAATGTACCAATTCGAGAGATGATCTTTGAATATGACCGGGACGGGTAATAATTTCAAGCTAGTCCATCTATTGATGTAAACGTGTCTCGCGAAGGTCATGTTCAATGAAAATCGATCATTTCAAACATGCGAACTCTACCCAACATGTGGAATTCTTTCTTAAATCTCATGAGCACATGTGAAGGGGGAGTATTTCAAAAATGCAAAACTCTCAAAGTGTTATCTAAATGTGCTTTTATTCATAAACACTTTGAGAGATTTTCAAAAGGTTTTATGGCAAATCTAGGATAGTCATGGAGTTATAAGTTGACTAAGGTTAGGAAAAACCGTCCTATGATCCGCCAGAGCCGGAGGGATCTACCCAAGGACAAATCCAATAGATTAGAATTGAAAGTCCTTAGGTATGATTGAAAAAGGAGTAAATGAGAAAGGGAAATAAGGGGTTGAATAATTAAAAAGAAAAGTTGAATGAAAGGGTGAAAAGAAATAGCCCTCCATGAAAACTTAGGGCAGAAACCGGGTCAATACATCTACTATCGGTATTCACTAAGATGATACTGATATTGAAGACAAGACTTCATGGACCCAGTGACGCGCTGCACCACCCCTCCTAGCCACTCAGATATCTCTTAAAAGATATTTGTTTCATTTCTCACGGAGAACACTACATAATCTATCGGCCTCTCATTCCGAGATGTGTTGATATTGAAAAGGTGGCACTCTGCTCCATGCCTCCGACGACTAAAACCAAAACGCATAATAGAGTCTAGAGCCATGAGATTCATCAAAATATCTCGTTAGGAACACTTCCAATATGATACACTTGTGTTCGTCAAAAAGGAAAAAAATTGTAAGAGTCTTAATGAGATCCAAGGATCTTGCCATTTACATCATGATGGTTACATGCTTCAAACGGTCTACAGTCGTGGGGTGATCTCCAGCGACTCACTGAATCGTGGGTGCACTTCGGTGTGTCCGTGTAAGCCCTCTCGGGGGTATCCGGTTCAGAACGGCCTGGGTTTGGATTAGAGAAAGTCTTTACACTATGCTGTTGACAATCTCGAAGTTCAAATCTGTAAGTGCTGGACGTATTATTGCTAACTGTTTTATGCAGGAACTGACGAACATCCATTAACCATCACCACATACATCAATCATCTTCACCTCAGCATACTCATACTTATGAAGAACATCTCCAACAAAGCTCTAGTATAAAGTTCAAGATGTATGAGTATGTTGGAGGACACAACGTCATAATCACATGAAGATGCTGATCGAAGGCAAGAACAACCTCAAAGACGATACTTTGAAGATCACATAGCATGAAGGAACCAAAAACAAAGACTGCTATACAACGACACTCAAAGCTCAAAGACATTGAAGACGAAAGACCATCTCACATGGAGCATCATTTGAATGACCATCCCTTAGGGGGAGATTGTTAGGATTTATTTTAAAGTGATGGTCATTTGTCATTGTAATAGTTTAATTAAGTGTGTCGTTGTTTGAGTTAGTTAGTTTAATCAACGGGCTTGGGCTTAAGCTTGTTAGTTAAATGTTATGTTCATGTAATCCTTGTATAAGCCCATCTCAAGCCCAAGCCCACCCAAGTCTAGAAATCTATAAATACCCATCCCCTCCTCACTTGGAGGGTGTTGCTTCTAGGGGTATTCTCATCTTGTATCTCTCATTCTTTCTCTCTTAATCTAATCTCTAGAAGTTACCATCTTCATCTTTCTATCTTCTAATCTTCTCTTATTCTAATATTGTTTGTATGATAAAGGATCAATATTAAGCTATAACACCAATATATTTGTCAGAGTACAGGTGTATGGTGGTGTATATAACTTTGTTTTGTAGGGAGCGTATGGATGCATCCTAGGTTTGTTTTGTGATATGATTATGATATGGCTTAGTAGCGAATGGTTTGTGTGTGCCATGTACCCCATTACACTTTTGGGAGTTGATCACTCCATTTGCTATGATTTGTTATGACAAGATATGATATGATTATGTGGTTAAGCATGTGGCATGCTTTTTGAGCTCGTGGGCATTTTTCTAATGACTTGTTGACTTCCTTATCATTCAATTGATTCATTATTCATTGATTCTCATGACCTATGACATCTTGTTCAATAGATTCATTTGACTTCATTTTGTGTACTTATTCATATTCAGTTTATTATTTTATATCTGTTCACTAGGCTTTTTAAGCTCAGCCGCATTTTCTTTCCTCTGCGGCAGGTATTCAAGCGGGATGCTTGGATTTGAGTGATTAGAATAGGAGCATTTAGTGGACCACCCTGACGATAGTTACCCACTTGCATTTGGATTAGATTTGCAGTTATTTTTCATTTAGACTTTGTTTGGGATTGTATTTCATTTAGAAGTTATTTTGTTTCAGACTTAGTATTTTATCATTTCCTTAGAAGAATTTATGTAACCTTGTAATTAATAAAGTCTTCCGTTTGCGTTTATGTTCTGATTGACACCATAACGTGACATTTTGACCCATGTTGAGTTGGGGTGTTACAATTATGGTATAAGAGCTTAGGCTTCGACTTGTAGTATCTTAATTTATGACTTGTGAAGATGTGGCCCTTAGGATTGCACTATAGCCCTTGAGAAATTTGCTTTAGGTTTGCATTGTAGAAGCTTATGAGATAACCTTTAATAATTTGCCTTAGGATCTTCCAGTAGGAACTTAAGTTGTGACCGGTGAGGATTGGGAAGACTATAAGACATTTGTTTAAGTATCATTCCTCTGCATCACTTTGATTCATATTCTTGCCTTTATTTGAGCCCTTGTTAAGATCATTCTTTCTAGAGATTTAGAAAATCTGTTAGGATACGCAACAAAAGTTTAATGACTAATTAAATTTAGAATGCTTTGAGAACTTTATGGTAATGACTTTTCACCGTATAGGTTTCACCTTCTGATATAATCCCATTCATTCCTGAACCTTTGATTCATTTGTTAATTGTTTAGATTCTCATTCGTCCATTCTGAGAATTTTGCGATCATGATGTGTTGGACACATTTTGTGGTTTCTCTACTTTTGCTAAACACCTTAATGTTTCCCCTACACTATTTGATTATGCCTTACCCATTTATATTCCTATGAGAAATCTTGTGGTTTTTAATCACGAGTACAGGAGTTATTCATCACATTTTCATTTGTTTGTTCGATATCTCAGCTTGAATTAATTGATGAAGTTTTTATTGTTTGGCATTTCCCCCGTATTATCTCATCTTCATATTATGTTTTACGTGTCTCTTTTGAGAGGTTACAGCTATCATACATTACATATATGTTTCGTATCCGCTGGATCAGATTCGTGATGAATTGTCATTTGTTGATCAGCCTAAGGCTATATTAGACCGTCAGGATCTAGTCATGAGAAACAAACATTTCCGTTCGTTCAAAATTCTTTAGAATAATCATCCCAAGTGAGTCAAACATTTTCTTTCTTTTCATAATCCGGTACGTATCTGTTTAATCTTCCTACAATTTCGTGGACGAAATTTTCTTTTTAAGAGGGGAAGAGTTGTAAAACCCTAAAATTTGGACCTACATTTTTATTTGACCATTTGAAGTTAACCTAAGTTTATTATGTTTAATAAGTAAATATAAACTATAGGTTATAAATTTGATACACATTATATATCCTAAAGCTAAGTTGTGAAATAAAATACAATCAAGTTTCCTAATCGAACCCTAGCTACCTAGACGCCATAACTATGTTACATAACCAAACTTATACGTTTATATCTCTAAGCTAAGAACTGAATTTACTTTTGTCTTCATACATTCACACGTTTACATTAAGAGATAAAGACTAAGTTAACACAAAGTATTATCCTACAAAAATAGAAGATTGTGTCCCTTATACCCTAAAATAAAACACACATTTTCTTATTCCCTCCTCATCAAATATACGACCTATCTCCCTTTTCCCCTAACCGAATCCTAAACCTATCCCATAATCCCTCTTGTTTTCTCTCAAAATCAAGAAAGAAGTTGAAGGTTGGGTATTATTCTTCTTGGTATCACATTCTTGTTCCTGTTCTCTCCTTGATTCTGTCTTGTTTCCTGCCAAGGTAATCACACACGTCTTCCTCTTTTGTCATTCACTTATGATACCACTAAACCATGACTAAAGTATAATCAAAATCATGCTTTTCTATTCTTATAATCTCTTTTCGTTTGCTATCTCTTTTATCTATAAACATACATATGTATATAAGAGAATTAACATCACATGAAATCATAATAAACCATGTTAATATGTTATAACGACCCATGGTTTATTCTCTTGTCGACCTTACTGTTTCTAGCCCTAATTTTCTGTCATTAAGAGACCTCGTATAACATTAATGGAACATTAATTACATGTTGGAAACTATAGGAATTAATTATTGGTCGATTAGGGTTTAAAGGGTTAGGGTTTGGTTGTGATTCTATGTGAACATGTTGTCCAGAATGTGGGTCGGATTCAAAGGGGTCTAATTTAATGATGTCAACATGTTTTTGTATGATTCTTTAGTCTAAAATTGAGTTTAAGTTTCCAAATTTATGAATATATAAATTTTGTGGTCATTGGTGGTCGGGAAAGCAATCTTTTGACTTTTAGAAGTTTTAGTGTTAAATCTGAATATCGGGTCTGGAAAATCAGTCGGTTCTTATGATTTTTAGTTTCCAAACCATAACGAATTAGAACCCCCAATCTTTTCAGGTGAATATTCAGTATGTTTATTAGTTGCTGTAATTTTAATAAATTTTTCTGGAAGGCTTAGGTTTTTTATAAAATACAAACTTTTCGGGTATACCATCAGGTCACATTCTGGAACAGGTTTGAAAAATGATTTTGTTTGGATACTTGAACTAGGAGATAAAATCTGTGAAAATTAGAGTAAGTATTAAACATATATAGGTGTCCCTAGTAAAAATTATATAACCACAGGAGCTTGTTTGATGTGTCATAAAAATCATAAGACAATGAACCAGAATCACATGAGAAACCCCAAACATGTTATTAAATGACAACAAGTAACAAAATCCGTTATGACATTAAATGAACACATAATTATTAAATGATTCATTTGATTTCATTCCATTGCTAAGGTACGGATATTCTACCCTTTCTCAGTAAGGGTTTCGCATTGACTCTTCGATCCTTGACTATATTTCATTCGTTATGATATTCGTTGTTGATTCCGTTTGATATGATTCCTTATGATATGATATTTATTTCTATGTCATTTAATATTGCATTCATTTCAGTTAATATTCTTTTGTTTAAATATACAATAATTAATTAGTTATGATGTGATATCTTGTTTATTCTGTTACCCGAGCTAACAAGTCATGGAGGTACCATGGCTATGTCATTGAGGCACCAATGGCATGACACTATCTGTAGCGGTGTGATTGGTCCATGGTGTTCCCTTTCGATATGTATATGATTATTGAGCTCGTGCAATTATTTGCCATTTTGGTACGCCAATATATTTTTCAGAGTATATGTGTATGGTAGTGTACATAACTTTGTTTTGTAGGGAGCATATGGATGCATCCTAGGTTTGTTTTGTGATATGATTATGATATGGCTTAGTAGCAAATGGTTTGTGTGTGCCATACACCCCATTACACTTTTGGGAGTTGATCACAACATTCGCTATGATTTGTTATGACAGGATATGATATGATTATATGGTTAAGCATGTGGCATGCTTTTTTAGCTCGTGGGCATTTTCCTTATGACTTGCTGACTTCCTTATCATTCAATTGATTCATTATTCATTGATTCTCATGACCTATGACATCGTGTTCAGTAGATTCCTTTGACTTCATTTTGTGTACTTATTCATATTCAGTTTATTATTTTATATCTGTTCACTGGGCTTTTTAAGCTCAGCCGTATTTTCTTTCCTCTGCGGCAGGTATTCAAGCGGGATGCTGGGATTTGAGTGATGAGAGTAGGAGCTTTTAGTGGACCACCCTGACGATAGTTATCCACTTGCGTTAGGATTAGATTTGCAGTTATCTTTCATTTAGACTTTGTTTGGGATTGTATTTCATTTAAAAGTTATTCTGTTTCAGACTTATTATTTTATCATTTCCTTAGAAGAATTTATGTAACCTTTTAATTAATAAAGTCTTCCATTTGCGTTTATGTTCTGATTGACACCACAACGTGACATTTTGACCCTTGTCGGGTTGGGGTGTTACAGGAAGGTAAGTATGCTATGGGTGGTGGTATGTTGATGTCAACATCTAGGTGATGAGATGGTGGTTGTGTTGAAATTCTCTCAATGGATGAGAATGTTGGTAATGGTGGTGGATTAGAAGGTCTAGGAGGTAAGTCCTCTAATGAGTTGAAGTAGAGGTGAGGTGATGAATGAGGTATGGTGAAAGAAAGAATTATTGGTTCAAGAGGAGAAGGTTTTGTAGATATAGGAGTGTTTGGTAATGTAGGTTCACTAGTAGGTGTAGGTTCAAGAGGAGTTGATTGTGGTGATGTTGTTTTGGTGGAAGCAAGTTGTAGTGATGATGGTTCAAGAGATGGAAGTTGTGGTGAGGTTGGTTTGCTTGAGGCTAATTGTGGTGGAGTTGGTTCATTAGATGGTGTAGTTTGGATTGTAGTTTTTGGGAGAGGTTCAGTTGGTAGTAAAGGGTTGGTGCTTTGTGGGATGAGGTTTGCAGTGATGATGGATATTGTCATATTACTAAATTCGTGGCTGTTTTTGGATCTTGATGGACAAGGTCCTAAGTGTGAGATCTTGCATTGGTTGAGTAGGTAAGTAGTTTTGAGATAGTGTTTGAGTGTGGTTTAGTTAGAAGATGGTTTGTTTTGCCGGTATTAAGTAAAAATAGTTCTTATTGTGAAAGACTATATTTCCTAGATGTAATAGTGATAGTAATAAATTAGTGTGTGTTTTAGTGAAGGTGGCAACTACATGAGTGATTATATAAGACTAATGAGAAATGATGGTCATCTAGCTATTGTAACCCTATATTTCCTGATGTAATGAGTGTAATATAGTGTTTTAGTGAAGGCAACTCTGAGTGTTATAAGACTAATGATGAAGAGTTGCCAATAATGGTCTTTAGAAGTGGTAAAGAGGTGTAAGTATGCTATTAATTAAATATGGGTTTAGATAATCGTATCACTAAGTGTTAAATGTCTGTAAGATTCAGGGAAAGGTGATATAAAAAATTTAGAAATTTGTTAAAAATCATAAGAATTAAAAGATTGGTTTTAGAGCATTTTGAGGTAGAGATAGTGGAAATATTTTTTGTTAAAATTTTAATTAAATCATAAGTAAGTGTAAAATGATCAGAAAGAGGTGATGCAAGAAGTGGTACTGAGAAAGAGTGTTTATTGTGTAAATGATAAATCAAAAACACCTAGGATGATACTTAAGTCTTTCTTAAGAGTTCAACAAGACTACTAACCTCAAAGTCAGCTCAAATATGACTAATAGGAGATGACTAACTAGTGTACTAAGGTTAGAATGGCTAAGTGTGAAGAAAGATGGTATAATTCTTCCTCTGTATACCCGGATCTTTCGATTCCTTTCTAGGAGGGATCTGGTCAGTTATAACTGATGGATCCGGCTGCTGAGGCTTAATGTTCAAAGTGAGCTCGCCAAAATTATACTCACTTGTCGAATATCATCTCTAGTGTTACAAGCAATAATTATATATATACACAAGACTAATATAGCAAGTAGAGCACGTAGTAACAAAATAAGGACAGTCAAAAGTGATAATGACCAACTCTGGATATAAGATCAAAAGTGGTAAAATTTCCTAGTAGGTTATTTAAGTTACTACGATTGTTATGTTTTACCCAACATGCTAATATTGAGCATCACCATACGTTAGAGACATTGTATCACCTACATTACATGTTTCAAAAGACAAATTGTTTTAAAAACATTCATTTCCTCTTCACCTCTTCTTCTTTCCCATGTTTGATATGAAGTGAGTGAGACACTTGAACATACCCTTGGTTTGCTTGAACTCCTCGGTCTCATTGTGGTTTCTTGGGAGTTTGGCAATGTAAGTGTGGGGATCGAGTTGATAGTTATTAATTGGGTCATTTGGATCAGCTTCAACTTCATCAGAGGAGTCGGTGAAAGGATGTGGCCTTTTTCCATCAACATTGAACCTCTTTGTCCGTCCCTCTGTTAGAGGTACCATGACATGATCACAAACAAAATGATCATCGCTCATAGGAGAAGGTTGCATTCCATTTACGAACCTTGAGAGGTAAGTGAGAAGCATTGCATAGGGAAGCACCATATTGTCGGTTCGGAGGACACTAGCCATTCTTTTGACCATGTAATAGGCTAGATTGAAAGGAGTTTCATTGATGAGACAGTGTAGACAAGACAAGCATTGGGATGATCTTTGTTCTCGACTAGACAAAGGACATTTTCTCTCAGGATTTGTTCCCACTTTTTGTACATGGGAAACATTTCAGAAAGTTCCATTTGGAATGGATCTCGATGGATGAGTTCAGAGTTTCGAGTGAGACGGGTAGATGAGGCCCTTTCAATGAAGACCGCATTTCTTACGGTGATGGGGTCATGAAGAGGAGTGTGATAGACTTGATGATGATCAAATGTATCATCAAGCTTGGCAAGAGACCAATCGTTTGAGTACATACAAATGCATTCACAAGAGATACCAATGATATAGGCAAAGGCACGAAGAGGTAGGACAATGATTGTTTCGTTGATAATGAAAGAGATAGAGATAGTTCCATCATCATTGCGAATGATTCGAAAGCTTTTGTAGAACTCAAGAACAAAGACGGGACAAATTTGTTCATTGATATGGAGTAGGCAATCAAATTTAATTCTAGAAAAGACTTGGACTATGTTGGTGTCATCGAGAAAGGTTTGCTCAACAACACGTCCTTCATGGAAGAAACGATTTTGAAGCATTTTGAAAATTTTTTTGTCGTTGGGTGAAAGTCCTTCCTTGTGATGATGCTTAGGAATGTAGTAGGCGGTGTCGCGGTAATCTTGTTGGGTTGATTTTGGCATGTTGAGAACCTATACAGGAACGAAGTGTGACGACGTAGAAAGTGACGGTGGATCGTGAGAAAGAGAATTACGTTAAAAAAAAGTTACTTCGAAGTATTTCGTATCATAATTTCACTCAAATAGGTTTAGAGAATTATCACAATTTAGTTGGAAAACAATATTGATTACATTAAGACTTAGCAAATCCCTTTTTACTTTTATTAACAATGCCGAAAGAATACCTCTTAATCCTTAGTATCTAGAAAAATTTCTAATTATGGTTTTGAGAAAAGTTCTTGTAAGTAGCATATACTTTTCAACTGCAAAGATTATCGTAGATACAATGTGATAACAATTAAGTATTGATTGTGATAAACCCATTTAGATGAAAATTGAGAACTACATACTTGGAATTAGATAAATTACAATGTAGTAGAATTAATACTTACGGAGATAGTTAGCTAGACAAGATGAGTGATGAGGGATCTCTAGGAGGGTTAGAGAGGGTTTTTAGGTCGGGTTTATGAGAGAAGAGTAAAGTGAGAGTGTACAGTGATCATCAAACATATAGTCTATTTGCAGATATACCGGTTTCGCCAGATCCTTTGAAAAAGGGATCCGGCACCTTATAGCCAAGGGATTTGGCTATTCAGTAACCACACAGAACAAAAAGCTTGGTTCATGATGAGAGCTTTTGATCCTAATTATCTTTGAGATTAATCTTATATTAGTACAAGTCATGAAGAGATTATTAATGATCGTAAATCTATGTATAAAGAGTTGTTTAGTTAGAGCGTTTACGAGAGATGAGATACAACGATACAAATTAAATGAAAACTACTTCTATTCCATTAACTTCAATGCACAAGGCAATACAAAGGATTGGATAAATAAACAACAAGTAAAAATATAAAATAAAGTAAACATCGCCATAGGAGAACTTGAGAACGGGATAAATGAGTCCCATGAGTGAGACAATGATAAGGATCAATGCGTAGTACACCATTTTTGCGAAGTTTTCTTCGTTTGAAGGGGATGAAGGATAATTTGAAATCTGAATTGTGTATATGATTAAGATGAGAAAGATTTAGATTAAATAAAAGATTTTGAAGTGATGTTTTACTGTAGCAAGGCATCGAGTGGTGTGGGAGTTTGTGAAGAGAGATTTTTGAATGTTGTGGTTTGGTACGTGTAGATATTGTTTTAGTTTAGACAACAAATGTTAACAACTACTTAAAAGAGAGTTAAAGCATATAAGCACATATAGGCAACAAGGTGTATTTTTTAGAACTAATCAAGAAAGCATACCTTTGCTTTAACCTTTCTATTTGGTTTTATTGAGACCATAGAAGTGAAACACTGCATGAGTTTTTAGAAGACTTCTTTCCATTATAAACAGATTCTTTTAGATTCTTCTTTTGACTTCCTTCTTCATAGTTAGAACAAAGTCTTCGAAGAATCCTATTAAGAAGATTTCTCATAGAGAATGTTAGAATAATACTATTAATATCCAAACAAAGAAAGTTTTGTTATTTTTGAAAAAAAATGAGTTAAATGTCAACTTTTACAAAAGGTTTTTCCTTCGTTGTAGTTTTCAAAACATACACGGATCGTATCAAGTTTTTAAAGTACAGTATACTCTAAGAAACTTGGTAACGAAGCTCTGATGCCAATTTTAGAAAGCTAGAAGGGGGGTTGAATACTTTTACTGATTAAAATAACTTATTAAAACTTATAGATCGACTTATGTCAATCTAGTTTTGACGTGTTGGATATTGATAGAAATAAAAGCATATAAACTAAACTAGGAGATAGAGTTAGAGAGACACAACCACAATATAAGTATTTATAGTGGTTCGGCTACAAGGACACCTTCCTTGCCCTACTCCACTCCTCGAGTCACCTACTCGAGAGTTTGCTATCACTTCACAACACAAACCCCTTTCACATGGCGGAGAAGGCTTCATAACGTCGCTTACACTTTATCCGGTACAAAGCTAGGTACCGAGTCCTTCAAACAAGGTAGACCAAACCTTCTTCGCCTACACTTTATCCGATACAAGGCTAGATACCGGGTCTTTAGCACTGCGGACTAAACCAACACACCCAATACAACTCGACTAAAGGATCCAATGTCCTTTTACACCTATCGACTCAACACATCTACAACACCCTTTGAGAAGAAAGAAAGAACAAGAATCACTTATGTGATCTTGGAAGAGAAGAATCAAAGCAACCCATATCACGAGCTTGCACGTCTTCGAGAGGTTGTGATCTCGCCTTATGGAAGGAACCTAGAGAATCACAAAGTGACACTACATAGAAAGATCCTTGGATCTGAGGTTAGAGAGCTCAGAGTATAGAGAGAAGTAAACTCTAAAAGGGGTGAGAGATAAGAGAGAAATAGCTCACTATTTTTAGGTAAAACTGCCTATTTTTAGGCTAGTGTAGACCAAGGGATCTGGGTAACTGGGTAAACCAGTCCAGATTTTGGGTTACAAACCTGGTTATGGGTTATGGGTTATGATCCATGGATAGATGATGTCATGCCTGATGTCAAAGACATCTTCGTTCATGGGTTATGGATTTTGGGTTATGGGTTATGGACTTCGGGTCATGGGTCATGGGTTTTACTCATTATTGATGTCATGCAATGGGTCATGTGTTATGGGTCAAGCTCCATGGTTTATGGTTTATGGACTTGGTTTTGCGCCATGGATAGTCCAAGTGTTTACTAGCTTTTTCTTAACATGTATTTTATAAAATATAAGTAACAAATGTTACTTAAGTATTTTTATAAAATAGTTTTGCTTTCATGTAAACTTGTTAACTAGATATTTTTAAGGTTTACTTGTTTAATTAAATGAGTTAGTAAACTATTGGCTCACAGCATTTCATAATTTATTTATCTCGTTAAAATGATTTTACGTTTGTTATCGACAAAACATTGAAAGATCGTAAAATACAAATAAACATTTTGAAGGTTTATTTATATTAACAGAAACGTTGTAGTCTAGGAATGATTGGAAAGTAACACAACACCTAGTTAGGAACTTTCTTCCCCGTTGTGTTCTTCTCTTTCCATCTACTCGTTTTACAGACCGAACAATACTCCAAATCTTTTGCATCATCCCCCCGATATAAAAAGCAATCATTTTCACAAGCATATATCGATTCGTACCCTAACCCGATCTTTTTAAATGTATTTTTTATAGCATAGTATGATGGTGGGAGATTGTAACCTAACCTGGGCAGAAATACCTACTGGAGAAATTTTAACGTTTTGTTAAATGAATTATCACTCCATTTACCGCTGACCTTGAGATGCGTAAACTTTGTCATAAAATCCAATGTAGTCATAAAGTCACAACCCGGGTACAGAGCCTAGTTGGAACTGGCAAGTAACTCTTCAAACTCGTTACGTAGAGGAGGTGTCGTTGCTTGAGTCGACTCGTTACTTGTCTCACCAATATTTCCATGAGTCGGCTCATTATTCCGAGGAATATCAAGAATGTCATTTTGTTCATTATTCGAAGGAATATGAAGAATATCATTAAGGCACGCACCCATGTCACTCATCTCATGTTGTGTTGTGTTATTTATTAACGGCGGAGGATCCGGTTCACCATGATCACGCCATTGTGTATAAGTTGGGTCCCACCCATGTTGGCCTATGTGGTTTTTAAGATCATCGATAGATACCCATCCAACATGGCGACAAAGACGACATGGTCATTTTATGTTTTCGTAACTATTCAATAACAGCTTGCAATGATCGACGAATGCGGCAAGACCATCAAAAATTTGTTTTGAACAACGACTCTCTAAACGGGTCCAACTCTTATCAATTATCATAACTGCATTTTTATGATGCAATCAGTTATTATATGCACTTAATTAAACACATTCAAAAGATTTGACACATAAACACATATAACCGTGGAATTATTACGAGTTGTTTTGTTCACCTAGTGCAACTATGTAAAGCAATCCTAACCCACTCTTTGAATGATTCGTCTCATATATGAATGCGTATAACTGATTTTCTATTTGAGAAAATTTCAGCAGCATTTCCCCTCAACTCCCCAAATATGTACATTAAAGACATATTCATAGGAGTAAAGGAGAAACACTGTCGAAATCATCTCAAATAGTAAATTAGTTATACGCATCCATATCCTAAATGAGACAAAACATTCAAAAGGCAGTCCCAAACAGGGGACTTTCCTAAATTAATTTCTAATAAATTAATTCCAGACGGGTTTTCTATAGGATGATTAACTTCAGACGGGGACTTTCCGAAATTAATCACTAAAATCCTAATATCATTTACAAAAGTCTAACCAATGAAATACCATTCAAATACTAACCAT
The DNA here is from genome assembly GCA_021014915.2 of Artemisia tridentata subsp. tridentata. NCBI lineage: Eukaryota > Viridiplantae > Streptophyta > Magnoliopsida > Asterales > Asteraceae > Artemisia > Artemisia tridentata. The sequence continues at coordinate 223,836,512 of CP139507.1, forward strand.
ACGCATACTAACCAAACGCATATACATAAAACGACTAAAATCCTAATAATTATATACCAAACGACTAACATGCTAAAATTAAATTCACAAACTAAATATACCAAACGACTAAAATCCTAACAATTATATACCAAACGACTAACATACTAAAATTAAATTCACAAACTAAATATACCAAATGACTAAAATCCTCACAATTATATACCAAATGACTAACATACTAAAATTAAATTCACAAACTAAATATACCAAACAACTAAAATCCTAACAATTATATACCAAACGACTAACATACTAAAATTAAATTCACAAACCAAACACAAACACAAACAAAAAAACATACGGGTTGTCTCGGCTGGTCTCGGCTCTACGTGGTCTCGGCTGAGAAAACATTATTGGTTGCTTAAAACAAGAGCATAAACTTTTGACGACGACATGTCCTCGATGATAGAAAAAGGCTACTAAAAAAAGACAACAGTTACATTACCTTCGGCTTTATCTCGGCTTGGGTTCCCGGCTCTCGACTCTCGACTCTCTACTACTCTCGACTGTGGTCCCGACTGCATAAAAAAAAGTTAAAAAAATAATAAAATAAATAGAAAATTAACATAAATGAATTACAAAGAATAAGAAATATCAAAAATTAACAAAAATAAAAACATTACCTTCGTTCAAGAAAAAACTAGGAAGAGGAAGAGGGGGTTTGAGAAGAAGAAGAATTAAACAAGAGATAGGTTGAGGAAGGAATTAAACGGGAGAAGAGGAGGAAGAAAAGTGCACAGTGGTGCTCGTGTAGTGGTGGTGGAGCTGTGGTGTCGGAGGTGGAGCTCTGGTGTCGGAGCTGGTGGTGTAGTGATGGTGTGGTGGTGGTAGTGTAGTACTGGTGTGGTGTCGGAGGTGGTGGTGTAATCGCCAGCGAGTTAAAGCAATAATTGAGAGAGATGAAAATTTTGGTATAACTTTCTAAATGTTGACCAGATCTGGTTTTGGTATAACTTTTAATTGTCCTGACGGCATGTCGTGGGGACCAATATAGTTATTTTGTCGTTTATCATTTAGCGGGACAAATGAAAATATTTGGGGGGTAAATGAAGATTTTAGGTTTACGTTACCGACGACATGACGTCGGTAACAAGTATATACTTAAAAAAAATTATTATAAATACTTTTATTTAATATATAGTTAACTTAAATACTTTATATTTAAAATTAAATACTTTTATAAAATTAAAAAAAAAAATTATTATAAATACTTTTATTTAATATATAATTAAAATTAAATACTTTTTATATAAAATTAAATACTTTAGTTTAAAATTAAATTCTTTAATTTAAAATTAAATAATTTTAAAAAATTAATTTTTTTTTATTATAAATACTTTTATTTAATATATATTTAAAATTAAATACTTTATATTTAAAATTAAATAAAATAACTAGTCAAACGGATTAAATAAATAAAAAAAATTGTTCTTATATTAGTTTATGATGTGGCTTATTGTCACATCTATCAATATTTTTAAGTTGAGGCGGGAAAAATAAAATAAAAAATTGTTCTTATATTAGTTTATGATGTGGCTTCTTCGATGAGTTGATATGTTATAGATATACATAACATGTTAAACAGATGAGTCGAGGTGTTATGGATATACATCCCATGTTAAACGGATGAGTTGAGGTGTTATGGATATACATCCCATGTTAAACGGATGAGTCAAGATGTTATGGACATACATAACATGTTAAACGAATGAGTCGATATGTTATAGATATACATAACATGTTAAACGGATGAGTCGAGGTGTTATGGATATACATCCCATGTTAAAGGATGAGTCAAGATGTTATGGATATACATAACATGTTAAACGAATGAGTCGATATGTTATAGATACACATAACATGTTAAAGGGACGAGTCGATACATCTCAAAACATTCCCAATGGTTCCCACTCAACCTCACAACCTCTTATCTTCACAACAATTTCAAAACCTGAGATGCAGCGATATAATCCTTTTATGTGTTCTTGTGGAACAAGTAATATAAAACTAAGAACATCACATCAAAAAGATAGCTATGGATGACAATATTATGCATGTCCTCTTTCGAAGGTGAACAATCATACATTTCTTATTTATGTAAATATACAAGTAATTGAGTTGTAATCTCTTATAATTTCCTTATTATGTAACAACCAAGACAACAATATCATGGATGTGGCTATTTTATGTTGAAGACTCAATTTGATGAGCACTTCAGAGTAATCTCTTCTGCTTCAACATCTCAAGGTTCTAGATCTGCTTCAACATCTCACGGTTCTGGATCTGCACCAACAGAGTGCTCAAACTGTAATGCCAAAAATCTTAAGATAAACATGCTGGATTCACAAAAACAGATGCTAGAGACAAGAGTAAGGATGCTGAAGGCAAGACTTGAAATGGGAAGGAATCCTGACGACTACGACCACGCATGTCAGTCGGATGCAATACTCCGTGAGCTGTTAGTTAACATGGAAAATCTTCGTATGTAGTAGTGTTGTTGTTGTTGTTGTTGTTGTTGTTTTTGTTGTTTGTTGTGTTATTGTTGTTTTTGTTGTTTGTTGTGTTATTGTTGTTGTTTAATAAAATTTTGTTGTTGTTGTGAAAACTTCATATGTAGTAGTCTTGTGCACCTTCGTTAGCGGCGGTGATCTACCTATCTTTTGTTATCGAACATGGCATACACCCGTTTCATGGTGGGTCGAACCACACCCAAGATTTTTATACATCAAAGCACCTTCTGGATTTGTAAAGTTGGTCAGGTTCTGAGTTAACCAGATTATGGTGTCCAAACACCCCTTTAAACAACATGGTATTTCAAATATACAATTTTCCAACACTAAATTGCATATGCATAAAGAATGGAACTAAAGGAACAATATGACAATTAATAGACAAAAAGGCAAACCTTTTATTTAAAACACGCAAGAGTTCTCAATCACATACATTTCATACAGACTCAAACAAAACAACTCGACAAGCAAACCAAACAACTCAAACGAAACAACTTGACAAGCAAACGAAACAACTCAAACGAAACAACTTGACAAGCAAACGAAACAACTCAAACGAAACAACTCGACAAGCAAACGCAGCAACTCAAACGAAACAACTCGACAAGCAAACGAAACACACGACATAGACCATAACAAACATCACCCATTCATTTTTTATTTTTTTTTGCTGCTACTTTCCACTTTGCTAGAACCTGCACCATCTTTTCCCTTCCTTGCTTTCCTTTGCTTGATCAAAATGTTCAAACGTAGCTTCAAAATTTGTTATCCTATTTCCAAGATCTTCAATTTTGGTTTCCAACGTGCTTTCTTCTCCAACATCATCAGCTTGAGCATCCGACATCTCTCTGTTGTATGGCTTTTTCTTCAACCATTCCAGAATCTGGTCTCTCATCCACGGGTTAATATTCTTATAAGAACCATATTCATCATAAATTTCCCAGCCATATGTATTAAGAACTTGATTAAAGAGATACAGCAACGATAAAACCTTTGACCATTCCTCTTCCGGTGTGTAACCAGCCATTGTTATGTGTGTTTTGTGAGAATTAACGATTGGGTTATGACCGGAAGGGATGATTGGTTATATATAAGTAAAAAATTGGCGGGATAAAGTTGCAACGAGGCGGGAATTAGTTTCAATTTGGCCTCATTTCGTCTCGACGACATGTCGTCGAGACAATAACACTAATCATTACGATTAACGTTAATTAAACGCTAATCACGGTAATTAGTTTCAATTTATATGGTACCGACGACATGTCGTTGGTACCATGTTGGCCGGGAAATTGCCGCGTAATTACTCCTTATTATTGAGAGGTGGGGGTGTAAGTTAACATTGTCCCGACGACAGATCGTCGGGATTTTCCCAAGAAAAAAATTCAATGCTCGCTTGTTTCGGTCAAATGATTTTTTTGTCCTTTAGTGCTAAATGCCGACGACAAGTGTCGTCGGGACCGTGTTCGTTGCCCGTTCTCCTGATTGTTGTAGTGTATATATTATTTTGCTTTTCGAATGCGTTTGACATACGCTTTGAATATGGTTATTGGAACGTTCATACGTGTCCAAGAATACGAATAAGAAACTGGAATATAAACCTAAAGCATTGTCATGTTAATACGAATATTGATATATGCATGCATGTTAGCTGTTAAAATTGTGAAAAGAGAAACCATATGTGCTGAGTAACATGCATGTGTAAAAAGAAATTGTGTGAGTATGCATGTGTATATCGAATATAGAAAGGGACAGGTGAGGGGATTTAAAACAAGAGTAAAGCATATGTGTATGTGTCGTGGGGAGTTTTAAACAAAAGAAATTGTGTGAGTGTGCATGGGGTTAACGAGAGGTGTATGAATGTGGGTATGAGTTTTGTGGGTCATGCGATGTTTATAAACAAGAATACAACGTGTATATGTTAGTGTGTGATCAAAGCATCAATAGAGATATTAAACATGTGAGTGTGTGTATTTATATCGGATCTAAAAAGGAGTCGAGAGTTAGAGTATTTTATTTCGTTAGTTCATGATTTGTCATGATTAAATTATTATCGAATGGCATGGTCATGCATGTAGTGAGACGTGGGTAAGAGTTTGTATGTGTCGACTTGGTTTGGGGTGCCTTAGAATAAGTGTATAAACATGAGTCTTGCATGAAGATTTAAAACCATATAGCGGTGTGTATTAATTGGATTAGAAAGTGGAATGGTTATAAAACTCGGCTAAACATTATTTTGGTCATTAATGGAGTTAATTATACATTTAAATCCTAATCTTTGATAATTGTTATAAATAAACCTTAAACTTTGATATTTATATATTTAACCCTAAACTATGATAAGTTGTCACATTAAACCCTAACCTATAAAATTGTCGTTATTAAACCTTTAAGTTTATTTAATTGTCATTTATAACCCTAAATTATGAAGTTACTAAAAAGGGAATGTTTATAAAAATAGAAAGAAACCCCAAATGTTCAATTTGATTAAAATTAGTTTGTAAGTAATACGTGATCATTAATTCGTATAGGTTCTATGAAGAAGGAGTAGTTCCTGTTTCCGTGTGCTTTCCTGATTTGTTTGATTTGCTTTGCATAAGGTAAAGATATTCTACCTTTTATCACTACATGTTTCTCATGACTTATCGATCCTTGACATTGATTCGTTTGCTATGTTATGATCCATTTGATGTGATTCGTTGATATGATTCCGTTTGATATGATCCATTTGCTATGATTTCCTTTTTGATATGATCCTTTGATTTGATATCCGTTTGATATTCGTTTGGTATGATATTCGTTGCTATCCATTTGCTATGATATGATTCAGTTCAGTTTGATACGTTCTGTTTGGATATGATATGATGATTGGATATGATATGATATGATTTTTTCTGTTCTGTTGCCCGAGCTATTTAACTAGCCATGGAGGTACCATGGCCATGTCATTGATGGCACCAATGGCATGACACTATCTCTGGCGGTGTGATTAGTCCATGGCGTTCCCATTGATATGATTATGATATGTGCACCTGGCCATTATGTGTGTATGTACTTGTCTCGAACAGGTATATATATATAATTTGTTTTGTAGGGAGCGTATGGATGCATCCTAGTTACTTCATTTCATTTTGGGTGATTGGTTGGTGTGTGCCTTACACTCCTTTCACTATAGTGCTTAGAGGTCTCCCCTCTTCGTGCACTTATGATTTGACGAATTTATATATGAGATTATTTGGTCTATTCGAGTATCTCGTTTAGACACGCTCGTGGCCATTCCAATTACGATTCGTTTGTTTGTTTTTGATTATCTGATTTGTATTATCACTGACTTCTTCATTTCATCTGACTTATGATTTGTTCATCTGATTTAATGATCGATTTTCGCTTACTTATGCTTATTACGTATCTGTTTTGTATATATCCTACTCCAACTACAAGAATAAATAAATATCATCCTCTTGATCAAGTTATTGGAGATATGCAATCAGCTACACAAACAAGAAAGATGTCAAAGAATTTGAAGGGACATGTGTTTGTTAGTACTCTAGAACAAAGAACAAACCATACAGACCTTCAAAACTGCTTGTTTGCTTGCTTTTTATCACAAGTGGAATTCAAAAAGGTAATTCAAGCATTGAAGGATTCAAGCTGGATATAGGCTATTCGGGAAGAGCTTCTACAATTCAAGTTACAAGAAGTTTGGACTTTGGTGGAGTTGCCAAATGGAAAAAGGGCTATAGGAACTAAATGGGTTTTCAAGAATAAAAAGGAGGAAAGGGGAATTGTGATAAGAAATAAAGCAAGATTGGTTGATGAAGGGTACACACAAGAAGAAGGGATTGACTATGATGAATTATTTGCCCATGTTGCAAGAATTGAAGCAATTAGGCTATTCTTAGCTTATGCCTCATTTAAATATTTTATGTTGTATTAAATGGATGTAAATAGTGCTTTTCTCTATGGGAAGATTGAAGAAGAGGTGTATGTGTGTCAACCACCAGGATTTGAAGATCCAAACTTTCCAAATAGAGTATACAAGGTTGAAAAAGCACTGTATGGACTACATCAAGCCCCTGGAGCTTGGCATGAAACTTTGTTAACATATCTGTTGGACAATGGGTTTCAAAGAGGGAAAATTGACAAGACATTATTCATCAAAAGGCACAAAAGTGATATTTTGCTGGTCCAAGTGTATGTGGATGATATCATATTTGGTTCAACAAAGAAGGAGCTGTGCATTGAATTTGAGAAGTTGATGCATGAAAAATTTCAGATGAGTTCTATGGGAGAACTTATATTCTTCCTGTGATTACAAGTGAAGCAGAAGAAGGATGGCATATTAATTAGTCAAGATAAATATGTTGCTGAAATTTTAATGAAATTTGGATTTACAGAAGTCAAGTCTGCAAGCACACCAATGGAAACTTCAAAGCCTCTGCTCAAGGAATAAGATAGTGAAGAAGTGGATGTTCATCTATATAGGTCAATGATTGGTTCATTGATGTACCTTACATCTTTAAGACCCGATATCGTGTTTGCAGTGTGTGCCTATGCTAGATACCAAGTCAATCCGAAGGCTTCACATCTTCACGCTGTGAAAAGGATTTTTAGGTACTTAAAAGGTCAACCAAAATTGGGCCTTTGATAACCAAAAGATTCTCCTTTTGATTTGGTAGCATACACTGATAGTGATTATGCTAGAGCAAGCTTGGATAGGAAGTCTACAAAAGGAGGTTGTCAATTCCTTGGATGTAGATTAATATCATGGCAGTGCAAGAAATAGATAGTGGTTGAAAGTTCCACAACAGAAGCTGAATATGTGGCTGTTTCAAGTTGCTGTGGAAAGGTGCTTTGGATTCAGAATCAACTACTTGGTTATGGGTACAATTTTATGCATACAAAGATCTTTATTGGAATTAACAGTACTATTTCCATAATTAAAAATCCTGTTTTTCATTTGAAAACAAAGCATATTGTAACACCCCAACCCGACAAGGGTCAAAATGCCACATTATGGTATCAACAGAACAAACGCAAGCGGAAGACTTTTATTAATAATAAGGTTACATAAGTTAAAAATGAAACTAAAGGGAATATAATTCTAAATCATAATGAGTTCCTAAACTAAAATACAAATCCTAACTAAATCTAACTGAAGATAAAGCCAAGTCTAATCCAAAAGCAAAAGGCATCTATCATCAGGGTAGTCCACTAAGAACTCCTATGCACTCTTCACTCAAATCCCAGCTTCCAACCTAAAACCTGCCGCAGGAAAAGAAATGCGGCTGAGCTTAAAAAGCCCAGTTAACAGATAGAAACAAAACGAGTAATTAAACATAGATAAGTATAGGGAAACGGAACATAAGCTCCTACTGAAAGAATATCATCTTTCAAACGAATAAGAGATCAAGAATCAACAGAACAAAATATCATATATCATAAGAAGCAAATCATAGCGAAACATAAGGAGATCATAATGAAGTCAAAGGAATCAATCAGAGAATCATAATCATATAACAGAACAAAAATGCCCATCGAGCTCATAAAGCATGCCAAATGCTTAGTCACATAATCACACCATATCATATCCATATATCTGTCTAATCATAAGTTGTACTAGGAGGGGAGACCTCTCAAGTACCCAATGGAGTAGCTAGCTCCCAGAAGTGAAATGGGTGCATGGCACGCACCAACCAATCACTAATCATATCCAGAACCGAACAGAACAGAATCTAGGATGCATCCATACGCCCCCTGCAAAGCAAATCATATATATATACACTTGCTCATGACAGGTATATACACATATCATAATGGCCAATGTGCACAAATATCATAACAGAACAGAAGGGGAGACCGTGGATCAGTCATACCTCCACAGAAAGTGTCATGCCATTGGTGCCTCAATGACATGGCCATGGTACCTCCATGGCTAGGAATACAGATACAGAAGCTCGGGCAACAGAACAGAACAAGCAAAGTAAACCAAAGCAAAGTTATCCATAATCATAACAGAGCTACGATAGCATAATCAATCAAGCATATCAACATAACAAAATCTCATATCAATGAGATAATATACAGATCATCATACCAAAATGGATAGCGAACATAATCATATCAAATGATAATATCAAACAGATTATACCAATGAATCATATCAACGCAATTGAATCAAGTCATGAGATCAGAACCCTTACTGAGAAATGGTAGAATATCTGTACTGATATGAAATGCAAATGAAAGAAGCAACGAAATGTACCAATGCCCAAAGAAGCACATATCGAATAAAAAATAATAAAGAGAAGTGGGTATCAAGAATATCCGTACCTTAGTTGTTATAAAATGAAGATTCGAACCTACTTCTCAGTCAAACGATCTACAATTATTTGTCAAACAGTTAATATTTAACAACATGACCAATTAAGTTCTAATGTGCTTTGTAATTATTTATGTATACTTATTATTGTTTATTAAACTACTCCATAGTATTAATATACCCAGTGTGATTTGCATGTTTTATATTCCAATGACGCCACATATGTATTCTAAAATGTAATTTAAGTATTACTACTATAAATTAAAACAGAGTGTCGGTTCCCATTTTTTTTATTATATCCGCTTAGCCCTCTTATGTTAGCCCACGAAGCCCACTTCTTAAGTCCAGTTCTTAGTCTGAATATATATGGTGGTCATAATCTTATCCGCACCGCTTCAACAGACTCAACACAACACACAAAACACATACCTACCCACAGCCTCTTTCATTCTTATCACAAACGATTACGGTTGGTTGGTAGAAGGTCTGTTGTTGCTGATGTCGATCAAAGGTATAATTCTTATGGCTTTTATTGTTATTATTGTTGTTGATTTAGTTACTTTAATTTGATATAGATATGTCTATACTTTTATGTTTAGTTAATACTATGGTTTGTTTTCTAGAGTATCAGCTTACAACAAGCAAGAAAGATGTGTGAGGTAAGTAATATTAATGTTATCTTTCATGTTAGTGTCATTTGTTGTCACAAGAGGGATGTACATAACAAGAGAAGAAGAGTAACAGGCCAGTTATGTTTCGGTTTTTGGTATAGATGGTGCAATAGACTGCTATTAATAATAGTGGTATTCCTGATGTTAATGTTCATATTGATAGTAGGGAGACCTAATAATTTGATCATTTAAAATGAATTGGGGTTTAATAGTTTGGCTTTAAATTAATTCCCTTTGGAGCTTTTACATAAAAGATTGAAAGTTTTTCATTTGTGAAGTTCTGATTTTGCATGTGCGCATTTTTTTGAGGTTTGAAGCTGAGGCGGTGAATAAGTTTGACGCGGATGATAAGCTTGAAGCGATTGAACCTGTGGCTTTGGGTAACGTTTTAGTATTTAGTCTAACATAGTTTCTGTTTACATTATAACACTTATATCTAATGGGTCAAATGGGTTGATAATAAGAATTTAATAAAGTCATCCGAAGAGTATTCAAGTACATAAAAAAACCCATTATGCCAACTCCAATGTACGAATCTATCGTGTCGTCACGTTTATTAGGATATTATGTTAAAATAAGCTATTTGAAATAAGCTGCTAATTGAAGAGTAGTAGGAACTTGGGATGAAAGTTATGTAGTATGTTAATATAAAAATATTCTTGGTAGCCATTATATTAACTATAAGTTAAAACAGAGTGTCGCTTCCCATTTTTTTATTATATCCGCTTAGCCATCTTATGTTAGCCCACGAAGCCCACTTCTTAAGTCAAGTTCTTAGTCTGAATATATATGGTGGTCATAATCTTATCCGCACCGCTTCAACAGACTCAACACAACACACAAAACACATACCTACCCACCGCCTCTTTCATTCTAATCACAAACGATTACGGTTGGTTGGTAGGAGGTCTGTTGTTGCTGATGTCAATCAAAGGTATAATTCTTATGGTTTTTATTGTTATTATTGTTGTTGATTTAGTTACTTTAATTTTATAAAGATATGTCTATACTTTTATGTTTTGTTAATACTATAGTTTGTTTTCAGGAGTATCCGCTTACAACAAGCAAGAAAGATGTGTGAGGTAAGTAATATTAATGTTATCTTTCATGTTAGTGTTATGTGTTGTCACAAGATGGATGTACAGAACAAGAGAAGAAGAGTAACAGGCTAGTTATGCTTCGGTTTTTCGTATAGATGGTGCAATAGACTGCTATTAATAATAGTTGTATTCCTGATGTTAATGTTCATATTGATAGTAGGGAGACCTAATTATTTGATCATTCAAAATGAATTGGGGTTTAATAGTTTGGCTTTAAATTAATTCCCTTTGGAGCTTTTACATAAAGGATTGAAAGTTTTTCATTTGTGGAGTTCTGATTTTGCATGTGCGCATTTTTTTCAGGTTTGAAGCTGAGGCGGTGAATAAGTTTGACGCGGATGATAAGCTTGAAGCGATTGAACCTATGGCTTTGGGTAACGTTTTAGTATTTAGTCTAACATAGTTTCTGTTTACATTATAACACTTATCTCTAATGGGTCAAATGGGTTGATAATAAGAATTTAATAAAGTCATCCGAAGAGTATTCAAGTACATAAAAAAAACCCATTATGCCAACTCCAATGTACGAATCTATCGTGTCGTCACGTTTATTAGGATATTATGTTAAAGTAAGCTCTTTGAAATAAGCTGCTCATTGAAGAGTAGTAGGAACTTGGGATGAAAGTTATGTAGTATGTTAATATAAAAATATTCTTGGCAGCCATTATATTAAATACTTTTAACTGGTCAATTTTCTAAGTTGATTACTTTTTGTTAACTAGGGGGAATGGCAGGTGCATTACAAACAACATCGATTTTTCAGGTTCATGATGATGGGAAAGGTCCATCACGATAGCTTGTTATTGGGGTCTTTCAGTGACGCTTTGGTGTTTGCACTATTAGCATGCCTTGGCACACCTAAGGTAAAGTTTATGTACTAACAGTAACAATATTTATTATGCTAAACTAAGATGTTATAGAAAGTTTTTACTACAAGGCTTAATGATGTTGTTGTAGGAATATTGTTAGTGCTTTCGATATGGTTGAGAAAACATGTTCCTATGTGCTTGGGGTTCATAGGACAAACGAGCAGTTTTCAAGGTGTTAAGGATCTTTTTTTGGTTATTGAAACAATCGCTTATTTAAAAATCCGAAAACCTTAGATCAAAACACAATAAGTAGACAGGCGCTTTATGTTGTTTCTTAACGTTACCAAGTATATACATGAATATGTGTTTATATTTTTTTGGCGTCGGTTTGTGTCTACTTAGAATTTTTACTTTATGATCTTATTAGGTTGTTTTTGTTGTTTGCAGCTCTTCGTCATGGTTCGTATATGGATTGAAGTTCAATGTGAGTGATTATGAGATTCACACGCACGACAAGCTGGCCTATTTCTTGCATTTTTTCTTTTCCATCTAACGCACGACAAGTTGCTCTAATTCACTGGAAATGAATACAGCGCGTATTTGTCAAAAAACAGAAATGCGTCGTCACGCGTTTTTATGTGCTTCAATAGCATCCAGAGGTATAAGATTTTTTTTTTGTCTTTGTTTGGAAATGTAGCCATTTTTGCGAGAATGCTATGAAATTTTGTAATTGACGCTGCGTTTATGTATTCTCATTACCAAACACCCCTTAATTTACATCAATCGAATCAAATTAAATAAAAATGGCTGTACAGCAATCCAAAGACGAGCTTTTGTATCAACAAGTCAGTTACGGCAATTCTGAAGGTATCAAAAGTCTTCGTAATGAACGTGCTGCTCTTGAGGTATATATATATTTAATTCTAATACTTTGTTACACTCAACTACGTTACAATTAAACTATAATTACTTACTATTACTTATGTTGTAACTGTTTATGAGATATAAAATGGTGACGTCACAATTTTATATAGTATAGGATGTTAGATATGTGTAATGGTAAGTAAATGACAGTGTGTTACAAATCATCGGAAAATAGGTCGTTTCTTTTTATATATATATGCGATGACAAAAAGGCGAAAGTAACTTATATTTATGGAAGTTTGTTGTTCTTTTTGTTGTAGTGGATGGATAAGGAAGGAAAGACGCGTTTGATATTGGCTTCGATGAATCCGCAACTATATGATGTTGCTAAGACGTTGCTAGAATTGGGTGCGAACGTGAATGCTTATCGTCCAGGTGAGCTACTTTTTTTAATTTGGTCATAGATGTATAATGTAATGTATATGATTTTATCGATTGCATAATTGTATATGATAGCCGCATATATGAAAATCTAAAATACCCTGTTGTACCCACAATGTAATGAATCTTGGAGATGAAACCTTCCGGGTCAATATGAGTAAATATTATGCGTTGATAAAAGACGTGCCGGGTCAAATTTCGTTTATATGTTAACAGGTGATAACATTTATCTTGCATGAAACACGAGGAGGTTGTCATAAAAACATAGTTAAATGAGAAACTAAAATCGGAGGCTGAGAAGCGTTTGGCCCAAAGTCAGAAGTTTCACAAATGATCAGAGAGAGTTTGGAACAAAAATATATTTGAAGGTACGAACTCTACTCACTTCTTTATGTACCATTTACTCGCACTGGAGGGCTGCATCTTCAGTTTGCTATAATCGGTTTAAGTCCTTTTATTTAGTCACCCTCTTTCCCCAAAACAGCTAACTATTTGCCATAAATAAAAAGAAGGCACTGTGGCATAAATCTGTATGTCCTTTGCGGTGTTAGAAAAAAAGGATTAATTGGGATTTAACATGCTATAAAATATCAAATCTATTTTGTTAAGAATATCTGTGATATACAGATCGGTTCTTACGCAAAAAATGTTGGAGGTTCCGGAACATTGCTGACAAGATGGGCGAGTACAGATGCAGTAAAGAGTAATGATGGTAACGGGTATGTTATAAAAAGATAAGTGTTAACTTAATATTAACTCTATATCAAATTTGAATTTGTCAAAGGAAATTGATAGATGTCTGACCGTGTATGCAATATCTTATTTGAATCGCACAGGTTTAAGGGGCATGACATGTTGGCTCCTTTCACTGCTAGATGACAAACGAGCGATGCACATCCCTTGGTAATAGAGGAGTCTCAGGTAAGCATTATCGTCATAATACTTATAGATATGGAAGGTTTAGTGTCTAGGGAGCTCAGCATAGTGTTAAAAATTCAGTCAAATCTTGTTCTCTTTAGGGTATGGTGTGCATCAAGATTAAAATAAAGTGTCGGTTCCCATTTTTTTATTATATCCGCTTAGCCATCTTATGTTAGCCCACGAAGCCCACTTCTTAAGTCCAGTTCTTAGTCTGAATATATATGGTGGTTATAATCTTATCCGCACCGCTTCAACAGATTCAACACAACACACAAAACACATACCTACCCACCGCCTCTTTCATTCTTATCACAAACAATTACGGTTGGTTGGTAGAAGGTCTGTTGTTGCTGATGTCGATCAAAGGTATAATTCTTATGGTTTTTATTGTTATTATTGTTGTTGATTTAGTTACTTTAATTTGATATAGATATGTCTATACTTTTACGTTTAGTTAATACTATGGTTTGTTTTCAGGAGTATCAGCTTACAACAAGCAAGAAAGATGTGTGAGGTAAGTAATATTAATGTTATCTTTCATGTAAGTGTTATGTGTTGTCACAAGATGGATGTACAGAACAAGAGAAGATGAGTAGCAGGCCAGTTATGTTTCGGTTTTTGCTATAGATGGTGCAATAGAATGCTATTAATAATAGTGGTATTCCTGATGTTAATGTTCATATTGATAGTAGGGAGACCTAATTATTTGATCATTCAAAATGAATTGGGGTTTAATAGTTTGGCTTTAAATTAATTCCCTTTGGAGCTTTTACATAAAAGATTGAAAGTTTTTCATTTGTGGGGTTTTGATTTTGCATGTACGCATTTTTTCGAGGTTTGAAGCTGAGGCGGTGAATAAGTTTGACGCGGTGGATAAGCTTGACGCGATTGAACCTGTAGCTTTGGGTAACGTTTTAGTATTTAGTCTAACATAGTTTCTGTTTATATTATAACACTTATCTCTAATGGGTCAAATGGGTTGATAATAAGAATTTAATAAAGTCATCCGAAGAGTATTCAAGTACATAAAAAAAAACCCATTATGCCAATTCCAATGTACAAATCTATCATCTCGTCACGTTTATTAGGATATTATGTTAAAATAAGCACTTTGAAATAAGTTGCTCATTGAAGAGTAGTAGGAACTTGGGATGAAAGTTATGTAGTATGTTAATATAAAAATATTCTTGGTAGCCATTATATTAAATACTTTTAACTGGTCAATTTTCTAAGTTTATTACTTTTTGTTAACTAGGGGGAATGGGAGGTGCATTACAAACAACATCGATTTTTCAGGTTCATGATGATGGGAAAGGTCCATCACGATAGCTTGCTATTGGGGTCTTTCAGTGTCGCTTTGGTGTTTGCACTATTAGCTTGCCTTGGCACACCTAAGGTAAAGTTTATGTACTGACAGTAACAATTTTTATTATGCTAAACTGAGATGTTGTAGAAAGTTTTTACTAATAGGCTTAATGATGTTTTTGTTGGAATATTGTTAGTGCTTTCGATATGGTTGAGAAAACATGTTCCTATGTGCTTGGGGTTCATAGGACAAACGAGCAGTTTTCAGGGTGTTAAGGATCTTTTTTTGTTATTGAAACAATCGCTTATTTAAAACTCCGAAAACCTTATATCAAAACACAATAAGTAGACAGGCGCTTTATGTTGTTTATTAACGTTACCAAGTATATACATGAATATGTGTTTATATTTTTTGGCGTCGGTTTGTTTCTACTTAGAATTTTTACTTTATGATCTTATTAGGTTGTTTTTTTTGTTTGCACCTCTTCGTCATGGTTCGTATATGGATTGAAGTTCAATGTGAGAGATTCTGAGATTCACACGCACGACAAGCTGGCCTATTTCTTCCATTGTTTCTTTTCCATCTAACGCATGACAAGTTGCTCTAATTCACTGGAAATGAATATAGCGCGTATTTGTCAAAAAAACAGAAATGCGTCGTCACACGTTTTTAAGTGCCTCAATAGCATCCAGAGGTATAAGATTTTTGTTTTTTGTCTTTGTTTGGAAATGTAGCCATTTGTGCGAGAATGCTATGAAATTTTGTAATTGACGATGCGTTTATGTATTCTCATTACCAAACACCCCTTAGTTTACATCAATCGAATCAAATTAAATAAAAATGGGTGTACAGCAATCCAAAGACCAGCTTTTTTATCAACAAGTCAGTTACGGAAATTCTAAAGGTATCAAAAGTCTTCGTAATGAACGTGCTGCTCTTGAGGTATATATATATTTAATTCTAATACTTTGTTACACTCAACTACGTTACAATTAAACTATAATTACTTACTATTACATATGTTGTAACTGTTTATGAGATATAAAATGGTGACGTCACAATTTTATATAGTATAGGATGTTAGATATGTGCAATGGTAATTAAATGACAGTGTGTTACATATCATCGGAAAATAGGTCGTTTCTTTTTATATATATATGCGATGACAAAAAGGCGAAAGTAACTTATATTTATGGAAGTTTGTTGTTCTTTTTGTTGTAGTGGATGGATAAGGAAGGAAAGACGCGTTTGATATTGGCTTCAATGAATCCGCAACTATATGATGTTGCTAAGACGTTGCTAGAATTGGGTGCGAACGTGAAGGCATATCGTCCAGGTGAGCTACTTTTTTTTATTTGGTCATGGATGTACAATGTAATGTATGTGATTTTATCGATTGCATAAGTGTATATGATAGCCGCATATATGAAAATCTAAAATACCCTGTTGTACCCACAATGTAATGAATCTTGGAGATGAAACCTTCCGGGTCAATATGAGTAAATATTATGCGTTGATAAAAGACGTGCCGGGTCGAATTTCGTTTATATGTTAACAGGTGATATAATTTATCTTGCATGAAACACGAGGAGGTTGTCATAAAAACATGGTTAAATTAGAAACTAAAATCGGAAGCTGAGAAGCGTTTGGCCCAAAGTCAGAAGTTTCACAAATGATCAGAGAGAGTTTGGAACAAAAATATATTTGAAGGTACGAACTCTACTCACTTCTTTATGTACCATTCACTAGCACTGGAGGGCTGCATCTTCAGTTTTCTATAATCGCTTTAAGTCCTTTTATTTAGTCACCCTCTTTCCCCAAAACAGCTAACTATTTGCCATAAATAAAAATAAGGCACTGTGGCATAAATCTGTATGTCCTTTGCGGTGTTAGTAAAAAAGGATTAATTGGAATTTAACATGCTATAAAATATCAAACCTATTTTGTTTAGAATATTTGTGATATACAGATCGGTTCTTACTCAAAAAATGTTGGAGGTTCCAGAACATTGCTGACAAGATGGACGAGTACAGATGCAGTACAGAGTAATGATGGTAACGGGTATGTTATAAAAAGATAAGTGTTAACTTAATAATAACTCTATATCAAATTTGAATTTGTAAAAGGAAATTGATAGTTGTCTGACCGTGTATGCAATATCTTATTTGAATCGCTCAGGTTTAAGGGGCATAACTTGTTGGCTCCTTTCACTGCTGGATGACAAACGAGCGATGTACATCCCTTGGTAATCGAGGAGTCTGAGGTAAGCATTATCGACATAATACTTATAGATATGGAAGGTTTAGTGTCTAGGGAGCTCAGCATAGTGTTAAAAAGTCTGTCAAATCCTGTTCTCTTTAGGGTATCGTGTGCATCAAGAGCTACGCTTCAAAAAGCAACCCATTTTTGTGTATGCCATAAAACTGGATGTTGATATTTCTGTTTAGTTGTATGAGTTCAGATGTTGTCTGTTATGTTCTTTCTAATATCACATTCACTACTACAATAAGTGCTTTCGAGACCTGTTGTAGAAGCCATCGAGACCCGTTTTTCATAGGGTCTCTAAGGGGGGGGGGGGGGGCTCTCCATGTGAAAACCATATCGAGACCGGTTTAAAAACAGGTCTTGATTATCACAATTGAGACCGCTTTCTTGCTATATACCCGGTCCTAGTATCAATATCGAGACCTGTTTTTGAATGTTTGACATGTCTTGCTTTATATGTATAGACCTGTTTCTATCAATAAAACCTGTCTATATTGACTTTTTCTAAAAAATAAATTTTGGTAATTATATGAATTTCAAGCACATCCCAATTTCAAGTTCCAGATTGCTATTCCCATGCAGTTTCCAGTTTCCAGTTTCTAGCATTGGACAAACAACTTTTGATCCATGAATTACCAAATACATCATACATTTCATAAATTTAACTACTAAACCATAAACGTCAATACATATTCCAGAATTTCGCTTAGATAACGAGTTCTAGCACTAAACGTATGTACGTTCCAAAATGCCTTGTACAAAAAAGCAGTTCGCACATTTTATCTTAACTTAAATACAAAAATACCAATGTCGGATTGTTCTGACAAGGGTGATTTCATACGAGAAAATGTTCGTGTTAATTGGCTTTGCAACCCAACTGCTCTTTTCTTTGCTCCGTCTTTTGCTGATCTCCATCTTTCTTGTGCTATTTCTTTTGCACTTAGTGCAGCTGCTTCTCTTGATTTTGCTTTTCTTTTTCTCTAGTGGCAAGAACCTGATCCGAACAGTTGTAAAAAATGAGCAGGAGAAGCATCAACCCAACCTGCACATACATATAAACCACAATAATTATATGGATAAAGGCCACTGTCACATTTTGTTGCATGGGCACTTTGTATGTCTACTGAAATACCAAATATGGAGGCAAAGAGACAGTGTAACAAAGCAAGTTTAAAATCGCATAACTGAGCTTCACTCTGAAAATAAACTTTATAACAATATATAATTAATGGATGATTTTTTTCCCATAAAATACTATCTTACTTTTCCCTTTCTCTCATTTTAGTCATTGCTTTTCTTCTAAAATATGAGTCATTTTAGATTAGCTTAAATATATAAATACTAAGATCACGGAAAAATTCATCTTTTAGTGACCCGGATGTACAAAAAGGTACAATGACTAGAAGAATCAAATGAAGAACATGACTACTTTATCCAAAAAAACCCTTGATAAATCTAAGGTCGCTTCTCAATTCTCATATTGTTATTGAGTAAGATACGCACTTACACAAATCATTATTCCATACGCAGTGATATTTTGAATTGACGCCCCTTTGTCACATGTAGCAAATCGATAACACTCTGCAAGTTTATCGACATTCTTAATTATTTTTTAGTACATAAACGTGAGTAAAGTGACATAATTGTTCCAGACACTAATGTTACCTGTTTCATATGTTGATCCAAGTCTGCAGTAATGTCTGAAATAAGATGAATGGATATTAATAGTGAGGCGATAAACAGGTAACATAGAGTTTTGATGAGTTAAAGAGTTTTGCCAACCATTCAACTAACAATAAACAACAAGTGTAGAAGCACCATGAAATATAACATATACCCAGATTCGCAATTACGTTTCAGAATGGAACTTGGACAATAGGACCCTGCTGGACAAAATACCTCACGGCTATTCGTAACAGCTGACCATACATCTGCTCCGCCACAAGTATGATTGGTCACTCCTGGTGGTGGTTGGTAACGATATCTGCAATTTGTTATACATTAAGCTTTCTTCAACCAAAAGGAAAACTGAAATTACATACGGGTCACATATATTAGTAACGGGATTGAGACGAGCAAATGGACAGAATGATCCAGCTGGGCAAGCTTCAATGACAAACAAAAATGAGAAAAGTTAGAACATTGCTTCCACAAAGGTACAAACCCGTATAGTACAATTTGGTGCTACCATGCAATAGGGACATGATCAGATAAAAGGGTTTTTGACGTAAAACTTGTAGGAAAGATTATGCTTCTGACTTTGTCTCATGCACCATTCTTTAACTTTGATGCTCCAAAGTGTAAAAATTGGTGTATTAGGACATGTGTCAGCAACAAAATCTTTCCTGCACTTTCTACATTATTAACGGCCGTTTTTTACATAAACCTCCCACCCCCCATAGTATAAGTAACTATTAAGGCTGGACATCGGACTTACGCATCATACAAGTGAGGCCAGTCGGGCAAAAAAAACCTTCACAACAAGGTTGACAATTGGTACGTCTAATAGGCATATCGTGTTTGTTTTTCAGATCAACCTCGACATCTTTCCCAACGCCACAAGCCCAACCGGGCTCACATCCTGGAGCCCAAGACGTAAGATTACAATTCTTGCTACCCATTACATAAGTAGAACTCTTG
This sequence comes from Artemisia tridentata subsp. tridentata, assembly GCA_021014915.2. NCBI lineage: Eukaryota > Viridiplantae > Streptophyta > Magnoliopsida > Asterales > Asteraceae > Artemisia > Artemisia tridentata. The sequence continues at coordinate 223,856,400 of CP139507.1, forward strand.
AATCCTTGTTTCTCAGCTTCGGAGAGAACTGTTACGTAGAACTTTATATCAGCCGCAGTGCACAGCCACTGAACAATATTTCCTATAATTTATTGATTCATCATCATCAACCAAGTACCACAACAAATTTTGCTCAAAAGAACTACATATCTAGAAAGATTGAAATATATAAAAAAAATTGGTTACCATTGGTCTTCTTGAAGCAATTTGACAAGAATCTCGTATCATGTGAGAAATCAAAAGCTTCATTCCATTCAGCAGTTCTGGATATTAATTGATGGAATGATAAGCTAGAATGTAAAAAATTGTTTACTTAATTACTTGAATTATAAGAAGAGTTAAGGGGTGTTTGGTAAGCTCCTTTAACAACTTATCTTGCTTATTGCGTTTTGAATTTTGATACAACTAATAAGCAATTTTGAGTGTTTGGACATAGCCAAACAACTTAGGCTTATTAGCCTATTTACAAATTCCTACAAGCTGTTTTGGACATAGCCAAACAACTTAGGCTTATCAGCTTATTTACAAATTCCTACAAGCTGTTTTGGGCCATTTCAAAAACCTAGTCCTATTAAACTCACAGACAGCCAACGACCACACTAAATTAAAATTGCAACCTTAAAAATGAAACAGCCCTTAAATAATTATAAGCCCTAAAAAAATAATCCCAGCAGCCCCTAATTAGCTTTTATAAAAAATCCTAAACAACACCTTTAACTCATCCTACACATACATCTACATAGAAACATATATAAACATATGTCATCAAACTATTACAGCCTACACATACATAATTAGCACAACTTGACATAAACCCAAACAAAAAAATGAATAATCCGAAACTTACCATTTGTGTGTGAGGTTTTAGTTGGAGAATCTGTTAATTAGGTATAGTGATATGATGGGTATGGTAGTGGTTAGGGTTTTGAGGGTGAAAATGGAGGTCGGCGGCTGGATAGCGTTTATAATTAGGGGATTTGTGTGTTTGGGGTGAGAAAATGGAAGGGATAATGGGTATAGTTGTGTGTCAGTTTGGGGTTAGTGCCCAATTTTTAGTTACCCGCTTTTGAAGTCCCCAAATTTTTTGTAAATTTTTGTGCTTCCCGCTAGATGTTGAGCTAAAACATAACTAGGTGTTGAGCTAAAACACTTTTTTTTTTTATTTTTTTTGCGCTAGCTGTTGAGCTAAAACACTTTTTTTTCGCCAGGTGTTGAGCTAAAACATTTTTTTTTTGGCTAGTTGTTGAGCTAAAACATTTTTTTTTTGGCTAGGTGTTGAGCTAAAACACTTTTTTTTTTATAATTTTAATATGTACAAGATTATTGCATACTTGAATCTGCAATAAAAAAGAATGACATGTCAGTTAGTTAATTATATAAGGAGTTAATCAGTTAAAAGAGTTTTATGAATGTCAAATCAACAATTGCTTTTCTTACCTTCATGATTCAAGAGATTCGTCCACGAGCATTCCTTCATCGTGGTCGGATCTTATGTAGTTAGTATTATCAAGAACAACGGAGTCTAAAGGTGCAATACCGGTAGAAAATGGAGGTAACTCGTCATCAGGGGCGTCTCCGAGGATTTACGTGCCCTATCAGAGCCGTTAAAAAATGTGCCCCTTAGACCCCTTATTGGGCTTATAAATTTATTATGGGTTATAGGTTTAGTTATAAGATTGGAATTTAATGGGGCCTAAGTTTAAATGTTTAATACCCATTTAAAAAAATACATATAATATATATATATATATATATATATATATATATATATATATATATATATATATATATGATTTTTTTTTAAATGGGCCCTCGAGTAAAACGGGCCCTAGCCGGTTGGCCTCCCCGACTACCCTTAAAGCCGCCTATGCTCGTCATATTGATCATATTCATCCTCGTCAACAACATCATCAATACCAAGTATGCGACGTTTACCAAATTGGACAACATGCCATCTAGAATCTTCCGGGTCCTCGACATAAAATACTTGGGTGGCAAGTTTTGCTAGAATGAATGGTTTAGATACATAGCCATTTGTGGAAAGATTGACAGTTGTGAAACCATCTCTGTTAATAAGAAGACCTCTGGTGTTATCGACCCACTTACACTTGAACAATACTACCCTCTGGTCGACTTCGGTTCCTAACATACCCTTTTAAGAAACCCATATATCTCTCAAACAGATACATGTATCGTAGGAAGACAGGACCACAAGCCTTTATTTCTCCTATAATATGAGATACCAAGTGAACCATGACATCAAAGAATGAAGGTGGAAAATGTTAGACCCGTTTCCCGAGTATTGGAACCCCACCCTAGATGAAAATAGATAAAGGCCTTACGTGATTGGCTAGTAAATAAATGTAACGTTTTAGTCAAACTAATAGCCAATTAATAGTCAAAGTATGAATATGTAGTCATATAAAATGTGTTGAGTAACTTTAAGGTCTTAAGTTGCCAAGTGTTAAACATGTATTATAAGTTAGTGTGGCCAAAATAGAAGAAAAGAGACTTGAGGGACCATCCTTGCCTTTGCCCCAAACTTGTACCTAACTAGTTATATCTAGTTTTATCTAGATAATTCTCTCATTTTTGAGAGAGAGTGAGAAGGCCGGATATTTTAGAGAGAAGAAAAGAGAGGGAAAGTAGGTAGGTGATGATCCATGAAGAAGATGATGAGGATCAAGTGTTATAGCCTTCCCTTAGTAATAATCATCACAAGTAAGTGATCTATTGTCTTGTTTAATGAAGTTATAGTTCATGAGTAAAGTGGGTAATCATCATATGATCAAGATATGATCATATGATGATATGGGTTAGAAGATGATTATGTTTTGATAGGTTTGATAACCCTTGTTTATGTATTTGAGTATTATGTGATTAGGTTTTGATTATTGAATGATGATGATGATCGATGATGATGATGATGATGGAAGATTTTGTTGTTGATGATGTTCTTGATGTTGTTTAGCTTGGACCAAGGTAAGTAAAATGATGATGGCATGTATTATATGGATGTCTAACATGTATGTATTATGTATGTTTGTGATTAGTGATAAGAGGTTGGATATATGCTTATATGCAAGGATGAATAGGATCTAAGCGGTGAATTTGGTTGTGTTGGTAAGTTGATGTTAAGTGATTATGCTAGAATTAGAGAGTGGAGTATCTAAGTAAGTGTTTGGAGATATGTGATGCTTATGTGTTTGATTTGAAGTATGATGTTATGTGATTATTGTTTTACTTACTAAGCGTAAGCTTATTCTTCTAGTTGTCAACATTTTGTAGGTTAATGGCGATGAGGATAACTTGGCTTGGATTATAGCGTAGGTATTTGGAAGCGGATTTGGGAGATAATAAGCATAGGAGCTAGGTAGAATACCGAGCTCGAGTCAATGTTGTGCCCCCGAGAGTCTCTTTTATGAGTCCTATAATGTGTGTCAAAGTCATGTAATGGTTTGGTGGTCTAATGATGTGTCGAGAGTGTTTTAGGTGTTTATAGTAAAAGTTAAAGGGGTGTTTGGTTTATGTGTGAACATACCCGTTTTGGATTGTAAACGGGTCAAACGTCATTGGAACATGTTTGTTATGTAAATATAATGAAGTTGGTCAATTTTGGTGTAAAACGGAAGTGGTATAAGTGGTTTGTCATGAAATGGGTCAAAATGGGTTTTAGTGGTGAAATTGCAGTTTTGTTCTTGATAGCCTTCTTGACGCCGTCACCCTTTAAACTCCAAAAATTCTCTGGCCTATCAAGGCTCTGAGTTTTGTTCTTGATGGCCTTCTTGACACCGTCACCCTTTAAACTCCAAAAATTCGTCTGGCCTATCAAGGCTTGACGCTGTCAGGCTTGGGCCTAACGCTGTCAGAGCCGACGGTGCAGATTTTTGGCAGTTTTCGAAAAATCATATCTTTTAATCCGTAATTCGAAATGGGTCATGCCACCTATCGTTTTGAAGGTAATTGAGTCTACTTTCATCTAAAAATATTTTCAAGGTCTGAAAGTTTATATATTTTTGTCAGTGGTCAAAAGAGTAAGCAGGTGTCCGTAAAAGTGAGTCGTTTCCGTGTAAAAAGTTTTAAATTTTGGTCTAAGCGGGCACGGGGTGTTACAACTTGGTATCAGAGCTTCGGTTTAAGTGAATTAGGTTTCCTTTAGGTTGCCTAGACTTAAACCACTCGTAGACGCGTTAAGTTTAAGTTTAAGAAATGCGGCCAAATAGTTGGTAAGTTATAGGATGTGAATGTTCAGTTTTGATATGAACTAGGTGATTGCTACATGAGTATAATGATGGGGACTTATAAGTGTGTTTTATGTGATATATGACGTAGGAGACTTGACGTGTGAGTAATAGGATTACCGTGCACCTTAGGGCGGCCTCGGTAATTATTATATGATTATGTGATTATGTGCTATGGTAGTTAGCGAGGGTGAGTAGGTGCAATAAGATAGTGTGGTGGGTTATAATAAATGGGACTAAAAATGAAAGTGCGTGACTTGTGTGATAGGGATGATCAAAGCATGGCCTTGTGAGCATTTATATTTTAGCGTGGTGATCATTAATGAGGTATTAGAGATGGGTTAGCGGAAGTCAGAGTATTAGGAGCGTGAATATGAACGTGTGATAACGTTGAATGTGTGTGGTGAAGAAATGAAATAAATATATATAATATATATATATATATATATATATATATATATATATATATATATATATATATATATATATATATATATATATATATATATATATATATATATATATATATATATAATAAGTTTGTGATGAACTTAGTTCAAAATAAGAAAAAGGCATAGGAGTTGAGTAAATAATGAAATAGAGCGAAATTTCTTAAGTAATACTAGCTAAAATGAGATGAACATCTTTAAAGCTTAGGTGTTGTCATGAAATAATTATACTACGGCTAAGGCGATTAGCTGTAGTCATTAATAAATAATGAACGTGTGGTAGTTGGCGATCTATGTAGGGTTTACATGTAAAGGAAGCAAACGAGACTAAAAGAGTAGTAGTAAAGATGCGGAATTAGTTAACGAGGATTAAATAATGTAAGTTGTGGTAAGATGTGTAAACACGTGACGAAAATGTATAAATGACTAAAATGTGTAGGAAAAATGAATGATGCTAACGAATGTAGTTAAATCCATGCAAGGTTTAGACACGGAAAAAGAAATGGATAGGCTAAAGGTAAAATAAAGATGTGAAAATAACTAATGCGTATTAAAAACGTAAGAAAGAATGCGAGGAGTATGTGTGAGAAAAAGACGTTGTCTTGAAATTATCATATTACAGCGCTGTAATCACCATAATGAATGCATGAGTTTCGGTTGGTAAAATGTGAGAAGTCTAGAGGTAAATGAGTCGAGTGGACTAAAATGTAATGTAAAAATGTGAAGATGATTAATGAAGGCTAAGAATGCAAGGGGTAAAGTAAAGATGTGAAAATAACTAAAGCGGATTAAAAATGTAAGGAGTGTGTATGAGATCAAGGCGTCATTTTAAAATTATCATATTACTACTAAGGCAATTAGCGGTAATTACTATAATAAACGAATATAATAATGTGTGTGTGGTGTTTATGACTTGGATCCGGTGTTAAAATGTGAAAGTGGTAAAGTGATGAATGTTAATGATCTTTCAGGACGAATGTTAAAATGTGGTATCCCTTGGGATGACCAAGTAAAGAAATGTAAAGGAATCCTTCGGGAGGAATATTAAAGATCCTTCGGGATGAAAAGTGTTGCCTTCACCGGCAAGGGGTTGCCTACGTCCATGGTATATAAAAGTATCCCCATGATGAATGTGATAATGTGAAGGATCCAAGTCTAAGAAGGGTAAAAATTTTGTAATAAAAAGAAAATGAGAAAATAATAAAAGCTAGATTGGGAATTAGGAGTCGTAGTGTTATGTCGGGAGTGCATAACCATGAGTTTATATTTCTTGATTTACATCGATTGGGACGCCTCTCCATGTAAATGAGGAATTATAAACGAGTTGGCTATGTGTTGCCGACACGGCACGAGTAGGGTTAGAGAAGTAGAAAGCGAGAGTTTAGAATTCGTAGAAATTTTAAGGACTAAGTTAAGAGGGTTAGAATTGGACCATGGCTTTTAGTTGGGACTTAGGAGAAACATTGATGGAGTGGAGAAAATTGTAATGATGATATAATGTGCCTTGCGGCGTGGTATAAACATGATGAATGAAGACAAAAGAATGTGAACGTATTAGCCGGGTGTGATCATGTAAAGTCAACTCGTACGAGTTTCTTAAGTATCGAGTAGTCAAGAATGAGGGTAGAGGATAAAGCGAGTGAAATAATGATGTGCGGTAATAGGGCGGATTAGGATGATGATTGGCAATAATAAGTAAGTCTTGTATTATGTAAAATCTAAGCGAGATTTGTGTGGTATAAAAGTAAGCGGGGGTAATGTAGATTAGGGCATGTGATGCGTTATAGTATGCACAGAGTTATGAGGTTACTTAAGTCGTTGAACTAAGTAACTAAGGATTAAGGTGTTAGGAATGAGATGAGTTAGGTGACTAAGTGTAGGCTAGAAAAGAATGACAGATTTCGAGGACCAAATCTAAATAAGGGGGGTAGAATTGTTAGACCTGTTTCCCGAGTATTGGAACCCCACCCTAGATGAAAATAGATAAAGGCCTTACGTGATTGGCTAGTAAATAAATGTAACGTTTTAGTCAAACTAATAGCCAATTAATAGTCAAAGTATGACTATGTAGTCACATAAAATGTGTTGAGTAACTTTAAGGGCTTAAGTTGCCAAGTGTTAAACATGTATTATAAGTTAGTGTGGCCAAAATAGAAGAAAAGAGACTTGAGGGACCATCCTTGCCTTTGCCCCAAACTTGTACCTAACTAGTTATATCTAGTTTTATCTAGATAATTCTCTCATTTTTGAGAGAGAGTGAGAAGGCCGGATATTTTAGAGAGAAGAAAAGAGAGGGAAAGTAGGTAGGTGATGATCCATGAAGAAGATGATGAGGATCAAGTGTTATAGCCTTCCCTTAGTAATAATCATCACAAGTAAGTGATCTATTGTCTTGTTTAATGAAGTTATAGTTCATGAGTATAGTGGGTAATCATCATATGATCATATCTTGATCATATGATGATATGGGTTAGAAGATGATTATGTTTTGATGGGTTTGATAACCCTTGTTTATGTATTTGAGTATTATGTGATTAGGTTTTGATTATTGAATGATGATGATGATCGATGATGATGATGATGATGACGGAAGATTTTGTTGTTGATGATGTTCTTGATGTTGTTTACCTTGGACCAAGGTAAGTAAAATGATGATGGCATGTATTATATGGATGTCTAACATGTATGTATTATGTATGTTTGTGATTAGTGATAAGAGGTTGGATATATGCTTATATGCTAGGATGAATAGGATCTAAGCGGTGAATTTGGTTGTGTTGGTAAGTTGATGTTAAGTGATTATGCAAGAATTAGAGAGTGGAGTAGCTAAGTAAGTGTTTGGAGATATGTGATGCTTATGTGTTTGATTTGAAGTATGATGTTATGTGATTATCGTTTTACTTACTAAGCGTAAGCTTATTCTTCTAGTTGTCAACGTTTTGTAGGTTAATGGCGATGAGGATAACTTGGCTTGGATTATAGCATAGGGATTTGGAAGCGGATTTGGGAGATAATAAGCATAGGAGCTAGGTAGAATACCGAGCTCGAGTCAATGTTGTACCCCTGAGAGTCTCTTTTATGAGTCCTATAATGTGTGTCAAAGTCGTGTAATGGTTTGGTGGTCTAATGATGTGTCGAGAGTGTTTTAGGTGTTTATAGTAAAAGTTAAAGGGGTGTTTGGTTTATGTGTGAACATACCCATTTTGGATTGTAAACGGGTCAAACGTCATTGGAACATGTTTGTTATGTAAATATAATGAAGTTTGTCAATTTTGGTGTAAAACGGAAGTGGTATAAGTGGTTTGTCATGAAATGGGTCAAAATGGGTTTTAGTGGTGAAATTGCAGTTTTGTTCTTGATGGCCTTCTTGACGCCGTCACCCTTTAAACTCCAAAAATTCTCTGGCCTATCAAGGCTCTGAGTTTTGTTCTTGATGGCCTTCTTGACGCCGTCACCCTTTAAACTCCAAAAATTCGTCTGGCCTATCAAGGCTTGACGCTGTCAGAGCCGACTGTGCAGATTTTTGGCAGTTTTCGAAAAATCATATCTTTTAATCCGTAAGTCAAAATGGGTCGTGCCACCTATCGTTTTGAAGGTAATTGAGTCTAATTTCATCTAAAAATAGTTTTAAGGTCTGAAAGTTTATATATTTTTGTCAGTGGTCAAAAGACTAAGCAGGTGTCCGTAAAAGTGAGTCGTTTCCGTGTAAAAAGTTTTAAATTTTGGTATAAGCGGGCACGGGGTGTTACAGAAAATGCATCTCGAGTTGACAAAGTGTTAATATAACATCATGTTTCCATTTATCTAACAACTCAGGATCGATCACCTTCCAGTGAATCATGTTAAAAAACAAACAAAGCTTTGTAATGGTATGTCGGATGTGGTTTGGCAGTATTCCACGAATTGCAATAGGAATCATTTGTGTCATCAACACATGACAATCATGTGCTTTCATACCAGATAACTTCAATTCTTTCATCGAAACCAACTTCTTTATGTTAGCAGAATAGCCAGATGGAACCTTAATACCATGCAAGCACTTACAGAACTTAGTTTTCTCGATCTTATACATGGTATAACACGCCGGTGGAAGATACGTACCACGCTTTCCAGGAATCACTTGAGCAGCAAGCTCTGGTCGAATTCCCATATCTTCCATGTCATTTCGAACATTAACACCATCTTTTGTTTTCCCCAGAATGTTTAACAAGAGGCCTACTAAACTTTCACAAACATTTTTATCGATATGCATAACATCAAGACAATGTCGAACTTGCAAATGCTCCCAGTACTCTAACTCCCAAAAAATTGATTTCTTTTTCCAAATACCTTTAGGAGGACCAGTGTTGTCTTTTCCTTTTCCTAAAACGATGTTCAAGTCTCTAACTCGAGAAAATGTAGCTTCTCCATCCAACGGTGGTCGCAACACTCTAGGATCCATATTACCATCAAACAACTCTTTCTTTCTACGATACGGGTCTCCATTAAATGTAGCTTCTTACAATGTCGTAACCAAACAGAGTAGGTACAATCTTCGGTGTCCCATAATCTATATTAGTAAATTAAAACTTGATAATAAGATGTATTTAATAACCGGCCTCCATTAAATACATAATCGTGAAGCAGCTCTATTATTCCAATAAATACATAATCTTGAAGCAGCTCTATTATTCCAACGGTATTTCAAACATGTATCGAGACCGGTTTTTTATATAATAACCGGTCTCCATTAAATACATAATCGAGACGTGTTTTTAAACAACAAACCGGTCTCATTTAACTTTTTATAGACCCGTTTTTTACATAATGACCGGTCTCCATTAAATACATAATCCAAACGTGTTTTTAAACAGCAAACCGGTCTCATTTAACTTTTTATAGACCGGTTTTCCTAAGCCTAACGGGTCTAGTTTTGTTTCCTCAATCAAGACCGGTTTTCTTGGTAAGAACCGGTCCAGATTATTTTTGGAGGGGTGGATTCCGGGTTTTGAGACCCGTTTCTTAAGTATCCGGTCTCCATATGGGGGTCTTGATGCTTGTTTTTGTAGTAGTGATTGCCTTCATTTTATTTTATGTTGGTGTTGATGTATATTGTGATTCGTATAACAGGTTTATGGGCTTTTGCCATGTAAAAGGTTAGTGTGGTTTGTAGGTCTATGCTAATTTGTTTCTCAGTTGTGCTTGATAACCTTTAGTATTTTTGCTTACAAAGTTAGAATATAGTTGCATAAGAAATTATATTAGCTAGCATCATTTTCATGTTGATTGAAAGATTACAAAAATTAGTGCCGAACATTACGCAAGAAATAATTAAATCCAATCTCTCTGCATCGCAAACCAACAGTATAAATGTTGATCCAAGAAAAAGAAAAAAAAAAAAAATACCCCGCCCGCAACGCGGCGGGATCGTTTTTTCCTCGTTTATATGAAAACTACGCGTCTAGTAAGTAATATAAACTAAGACTTGCCATTCTACAAGTTATCATGCATAATATGACCATACTTATATATACATTATTATTTTATTAACCCATTAGTTAGACTCAACTGAAGTTAATATGTCTGTATAGTTACATTTAAAACAAAGTGAAGTCCATGATTTTAAGTGAAACCCATAAACTGTTAACATATATAGTCTTAACGTTAAGTTTGCTCGACACATTGGACATCAGTTTCCTTCTAACCAAGATAGATATTATCAATATAACATGTCAATAACAATTCATTTAAACCAAATTATGGAGTCTAGAAATAGCCACCAATTCTAGTGTATGTGTATGTATTGAAACATGGCTTAAAATGAATAGCTCATTTACGTAACTAGACTTGAAAGAACCCAAAGATTCCATGTTTCATAAACTTCCTTGTTTTCGAAATCAAAAGACACAATTTAGTTTATGATTACTAAGCACACATTTATATTTTAACATCTTGATTTTACTGTCCAATTAATCTTAGCAGGAAACTAACCTAATACTTATATGAGTAATATTTATATGATTCTTACACAAGTAGGTTCACGATTAATTACCTCCATGCCAAAAACGAGTATAGGCTGCGTTCGAGGTCGAACCCGAAACAAGGACACAATATGAAGGTACAACTAGACACAAAATCGAACCTACAGCCCATACACGAACCAAAACACGACAGTTAGGCATATCACCCACACTCTACCATCTCCATAACCATTCAGCGAATCGGAACAAAGCTGCAACCCACGCATGAAAAGCTCGAACCGAGCCCAAGCACTGCCCGAACCAATCACGATACGATCATGCAAACCCTAGTAGCACTCTAGTACAGGACGTACAATGCAAACTCGAACCTGATCATGGACAGTAACTCGACTACAGAGATCCCCTTCGTGACCCAACACTGTAATGTGGGGCCGAACCGAAACCCAACCCATGACGTTCAAACTCGAACCACAGTAGAAACCGATCTTGTACTAGCAACATAAACTGAAGTCTCGATCGACTCTCACCACTCACCTATTGTTATGCGAATGTACTTATGAGTTGGAGTTTTGTTTAGAGTTTAGTTTCAGAAATAATCTAAGGGGCATAACTGATCTCGACAACAATGGGATGGGATGATATGCAGGTAACCAGAGCTCATTATTTTCAGGAGACATATTAGGGATTTAGGGTTTGATGAATATGTGAGGTGTACGTGTATGTGGGGCAAAACTTGATAAAATCATATCTTTAAAAAATACTAAACGTGTATAGGCAAATAAGTTCGGATTTTTTTATTAGCAAGGAAAGCTTGTGGGATACAAGATAGAGTCTTAGAATGTTGATATGTGTGAAGTATAAAAAGATATTCATGAAACTTGTCATATGAAATATAAAATGGTATGAAGTATAGAAAGTTTTGTTATTTGTTTTAGTTTATGAAATAGGGCAACGTACATATCATGAGAATGTGATTTGTTCTTACCTTTACAAAACTTGTGGAGAAATCTAAAAGGCAACTAAATATGATTGGATTATTTACCAGAAGGGAAAACATGTGGTGCGTTTTGTTGTACAGTAGTATTATCAATATATTTACGAAAACAAATGTTTGTTAAAAATTCAGGGTGTTATAATTCTTCTTCTCGAAAAAGAAAAATTTTATCTTCGAAATTTGAAGTCGCAAAAGTTAGACGGAGACGTACAAATTCAGGAAAAGGAATGAAAATAAATAGCCTCACGTCCGAAGAGGTTCTTCCAAAAGAATCATCACAAACGGAGTAGTTTCATTTCTCATGACTCGATCCCGACAAACTAAGATAGCTCCAGGCTCTCCACATGACGTAAATCATAACGAATCTGATCCAATGATGACAAACAAATACGTAGCAAAAGACGGTTGTAATCTAACAAAGAGATACAAGAGACACATATACACACGAGGCAAATACGAAGGTAGTGTTAAATGATTAAACTTCATCAACTCTATCCAGATTATGAACAAACTAAGGAACTTACTAATGATCAGAGAAGCACATATCGAATCATCAAACGTATCAAGAGTTTCATAAAGAGGTGGGTAACATATTCGTATCGACGATCAACTAAGCACATATCAGAATATCAAAACGTATCAGAAGGCATAACGGAATAGGTAGGATAATTGTACGGATAAGAACGAATCTAAGGTCTAACGTATCACGAACTAAAATTTTCTTATATACCAAAATGTCTACACTTCTGTACGGGAACACCATACGGAGCATACAAATTCCCGGTCTAAAATTTCAAAGTTTCTCTTCCACAATAATAACTAGTCCATTAGTCACTATAATCAACTCTGGACCATAAATAAGTAATTCTCCGACTTAATTCAACCAAAAGGTGCTCCACATCTCCGTTCTTACAAAACTACGAAAGGAAAAACCCTTGTCACTTGCATGTCATCAATCTTAATGAGCAAACATAACCAGACCCAGCACTTGTCAAATTTCCCGCTCAAAACATCTTCCAAGTTCGAATAGTTGTTCTGTCTGTCCATCCGTCTGAAGATGAGAAGTCGTACTAAAATCCCGAGTCAAATCCCTATAGTCTTCTGTATCTCTTCTGGAAAAGAAAAACGCGATTCTCTGACACGATCACTGCAGGTGCGCCTTGTAGCTTGAATAATCTTCTGCCAAAAGGAATCTCTGCCAATCCTCCAAGTGAGCCGAACTAGTCAAACGATCCACTACAACTCAATTCGTGTTGTCCTTCCAAAATTTGCGCGGAAATCCCGTTACAAAGTTCCTGAAAGTTTAATCCCACTTCCACATACGAAACATCCAAAACTAAGGAAAACCACTTGTACTCTGATGTTGAATCTTAACCTGTTAACACGCTAAACACTTCGCCACTAATGTAGTCACAACCGTCTTCATACCATTCCATCATAATTTCTGCTGCAAGTCTATATGCATAATAGTACAACTAAGATGAATAGAGCAAATAGAACTGTGTGCTTCAATCAAAACCGCTTCCTTCAAGTCTTCTAACATAGATCAAATTCCGCTATCTTGCTCTTGAGCTTCTTCATGCCTTTCATAAATCACTCCCAAGTCATGCGTCGGATAGTTCACCTCCTACGGTTCTAGCTATATTGAAGTATATCCAAATATTCCCGTGTTGCATAAGGACATAACTAAGTCTCCTTCTTGAGCAGAAACAAATCTCTTTTCAGCTTTTCAAAATTCTCCTCTTATTCTTCATCTCAACCAATTTTACTCTTCGAAAATATTACATAGAGCTTCTTCTGACGTAGAAATTTCAACACAGAGTACAAAGATGATCCCCGTGTTTCTCTTTCATCTCTGAATATACCAATATGTCATACTATGACAAATTGTCCAAGTATTCATGAAAGACACGATTCAACAAGTCCATAGGAACAATCGGAGCAGTAGCCAATACAATTGGCATCACAACACTCATAGAGATCATAACGAATAAGAGAAGCAATTCTAGGAACATCTCGCTCCTTTAAACGTAACTGAAAATAATCAAATCCAAAACTCAATCACTGAGAAAAACTTCACACCCTGAAGTTGATTAATCAAATCGTCGATTCGAGGTAAGGGTAACAGTTCTAACCATAACGCGATTCAGCTTCCCGAAATCAATACACAACCTCATGCTATCATCATTTTTCTTCACAAGCACACCACAGAGACACACTTAGACGAATAAACCACTTCCTAAAAGTTGGTCCTCCAATTCTCTTTGTTCAACTGATGTCATGCGATACGGAGTTTCAGAATTAGACAAAATGTCGCTCTTACGCAGATAGAATTATGACTCAAATAACTTACTGCTCTCAGGAACTTCTCAAGACATCTTATTATCCCAATAAGTTCAAGTTACATGATGTAACTATTATCACGTTGGCCAGGCGTCATAATACTTGCATCATATATACATGCCTTTACTGCAATCACATTCTACCTCGAGTCGTGACAAACAAATTCTCATAACTAGATCAAAACAACTTTACATTCAGATGGTAATCCTATTAGTTCATTAAGGAATACATCACGAAAATTTTCAAACAACCAAATAACTCTCGAGGCAAGTTCAACTCTCAACCAAGAATAGACAACAAATCACCATCAGGAACACAGAGTCAAACTGCTACCAAGAACATTAAATGTAACTCGCAACTAGGGGTATTTTCACAAATTGATCCAAATAGATAGTGCCCTTAAACCCTACATCAGGATATTTAAACAACATCACATGTATTCAAAAATCAAAACACTAACATATCACATGAGTACAACAGCGCACACTTTTTTTTTACTTTTAGGAGTCAACATCCATTCAAAAATCAAGGGACACCATCAAGAGAGGCAAAGAGAGGCATGACAACAGTTAACATAGTATCCACACATGATATTGAACAAATCCCATCAACCAAATATTTTAATCAAACACTAACCACGATTCGGATGAAGATTCGATAATGTGACCTAGGATACGATAGAGATGTAATCAGAATAAAGCAATGATAATCATGATAAATCATAGACTTAATGATATGAGCATGAAACATTCGATACCTAGGCTGAAATTCCACAGATTCGAAAAATTCAGGCAAATCGCAGCCAAGAGAAATGATGAATAGTGATATTTGACTAAGGTTTGATTGAGTAATGATATTTTGACTAGGTCAAATCGCAAAAAGCTAATTTATACCTAGACCAAGACTTTCTAAAATTGGCAGATTTGGTCCCTGTCTTTCCTAAGTTGGGTTTTAGCTTTCAATACATGCATGAATGGTTCACAAAATTTATATACACCTAGGAAACAATTAGAAAATTGCATATAAGTCCCTATGCTTGCATATAAAAGAAACCTATGGCCATTTTGGTGTTAACACTAGATTAACACCCCTCTCAACTTGAAATCCCGATGTAAATTGTTCATCAAAAATTTTGAAAAATACTCTCCCCCTCAATCAATGACCCTATTTCTCTTGAAAGAGCAACAGTCGTTGATTGAGTAATAAAAATTTATGAAAGCTTAAGTCCAATTGATTTTTTAAAAACATGTAACCACCATGTGAAACCCAAATACTTTCCTGAAGAATCATAAACTGAAAAGTATTTGAAGTACAAAGAAGATTTCTCTTCTCATACAAGAATTAATGCACTGACGTGTACATTAAATCCGGAGAGCATAGATATAAAGTAATCCATTCCCGGGTGAACTTCACCCAGTTGGAGGAACAACCATCTTTTTGGCGACAAGTTTTCCCCATGATGAGGAACGGGTTACAGTGTGAAGTAATTGCAAGCCATCATGACATGTTTTAACTCTTCAATTTAACTTCTGCTCAAGCTTCATTTAAAGTCCCGTGTCATTATTGAATGACATTTCTAGGACCGTAAATGTTATCGATAAACAGAAGACATGCCTAGGGAAACTATTTTTGGTATTTTTTGTGTTTTTCAGATTTTTATGGTTTTTGTTAGTTTTATATCTTTCTATTTACACTTTAGACATATATATTTCTATTATATGTGTCACACCCCTAAATTTCGTGACATGCAGCGGAATGAAGCATCCGAGGGCACGACTGATCATAACACCACAGTTACAGTTATATTGAACGATCTAATGTGTCGTTTAGAAAATACATCGTTTGATCGTTTAAAATATTCAGAGTTTACAAAACAAGGTCCCAAAAGGTGAAACAAGTTTTCAGAAATTAAGTTCATACAAATCAAATGATAGATAAGTGCATAAAATATAAAGTGAGACGTGTCGACTCCGCGATTCCATGGTATGTCCTTATGTAAGCCAACATGCGATACCTTAATTACCTGAAAATACATTGCTAAAAATGGTCAACAAAAATGTTGGTGAGTTCATAGGTTTATGTAAATGAAATGTTATACGAAAACCACAAGTATAAAGTGTATGACAAAACCATGCCACATAAAAAAAATGATACATTAGCTCTTAAGCTCATGACCCCGAAGCTAGACTGAATGAAATGCCCCAACTGAGTGTTTGCCATTCACTCTAATATGACAGAAATGAAATGCGTTCGTTTGAGAAGTTGGCGCTACCAACCCGAACGGAGGAGTCACCCTCAATAGATCTATTCACTCATTCTCGCTTGCTCACAATTAACGGTTCATGATAATAAAGGGGACTTTAATCTGGGCAATGATATAACTTAAGCAATGTAATGAGTTGATACTTTGGTCCGCATAAAAATGGTGCAATGTATTCTCCCCCGAGAATTTAGAAATCAGTAATCAATTGAAAACGGGGCTATGAAAACTCACCTGATATGATAGCAACAATGACAACAATGGATATGATGACAATGAGACTCGGTCTCTAACCGCGACCTATCATGAATGATATGATCCAAGGTAAGCAATGATACAATCCAACACATGCAAATACGCATGTTAACGTTACCACTTGTTAGTTTTGAAAATAACGTTTATCGACGAAAAATACATTTTTGACGTCTCGTTAAGTTATAAACTACTTTTCGTGTAATTATGTTGAAACGGTACTCCACGATCCTCATTTGGTGTTCTATCGGCAAATATAATGTTTTCGTCGCAAAAATAACACTTTTCATACTTGTGAAAATATGTCCAAAATGGCTTCGTGAAACTAGTCGCGATATATTGTACGTTAAGTGTTAGTGATCAAACTTGCCGTTTTTGAAAACCTTGCAACATAATCTTAATGTCGTTTCATTTGACTTTTGATCAAACGCGCCTTGATCATATAGAAAACCGGCTATCAACTTAGTGACTTGGAAAAATACTAGTTTTTATACTTAGAATATTTTCTAATAGTGGGCTGTCAAAATAGAGTGTGAATCGTCGGGCTTCAAACGTGTATATCTCGGTCGTTATAAGCTCGTTTGCTACGTTCTTTATATCCACGGGTTCGTACAAATATGAACTAACATATTTTCAATAGGTCGGCTCGTCTAGATCACGTCTAACATATCGTTTTGTCCTTTGAAGTTCGGAAAAACAGCAAGCTATTTTCAGAAAATAATTTTTCGTCACCTAACTTAGAAAAATCATATCTCCTTCGTTATAACTCTGTTTTTAGTGATTCAAGCGGCCACGGTTTCATTTTTGAAAGAACTTTCTGAATATGACGGCCAAAATAATTCAAAAGTTTCTGAGTTTTCCAGACTTTGCATTTTTGGACAGTAGCTTATATATACTTGTTAAAAACTCATTTTCTTGGTTCTAAACTTGATCATACCACTTCAAATTGTCACAACTCGTAATTTCAGGTTATTTTCTAAACCTCGACAATTTACTATTCATGAGTTACTATTCATCAATCACTATTCACCGATCACTATTCATCATTTCACTATTCATCATTTTTTAGGTCAGTTTGAGACTTTAAGAAGTCGTCAAAAATTTTACTATTCACAAATCACTATTCATTCCCGGAGGGAAATCACTATTCATAAGTATCATTCATCATTACGTAAACTAGGTTTACGAGTACTGAAATGCGCGTAACCAGTTAGGTTTAGCTGCGTATTCATGCATCATCAGTAAGGGACACTTCATACGGACTAGAGTAGTCTGCATATCATCAGTAACATCATTATCATATCAGTTCATGCACGGGTTTGTGTGATTTTCATTAACGTATGCTTAATTGTTTAATTAACGTTACCACTCAGTCATTTCTACTAACATTATACCCAATACTCCCGACAATGATCCTAATACATTTTCAAGCTAATTATAATGATATAGAAATTATATTATTACTTTACCCGGTGTTTTTAAACCAATCGCTATATTTTTCGTTTGACGCTTATAACTCCGTCGGTTTACGAAATTTCAATCCGATTATCATTCACCTCGTCACGAGTTATTTCTAGTTAACTCGGTACCCGATAACACTCAGTGTATACACTAAACCATCCAATATCTAATTAAATGGGAGACATATCTTTAATTAAACATCAAATCCATCCTAATCTACCCACATGTGCCGCCCCTCCCTAACCCCCCATTTAGCTAATACTCCAAAATGCATTAAATGAATTTTTGGTCTTTTATTTCTCATCCCACTAACATAAACACATACACTAACTTACCAATTAGCTAGAAAAAGATCAAACCCTCCCATCTTCATCTCCTAGAATCGGCCACACCCAAGAACCCAACCATAATCCATCACTTTTTCAAGAACAAGTCATAATCACACACCATTTACTTTCCTAGTTATGGATTTGTGATCAAACCTCAAGTTTATTACTCATTTCTTATCAAAACTAATCCAATCGTCAAGTAAGTTTCAAGAACATGTTTTGATCATCTATTACTTTCATTTGATTCATATATTCATATATTTTCAAGTTATATTAGTTATTCATGCAAGTATTTATGTTTTACATACCACTTTTGAACATAAACTCTCTAAATCACTAGATCTATAAGTTTCACTAATGATCCCATGAAATCCACCAAGGTTGGTGATGTTTAAGACCCCATGACACCCTAAGAAGGTGTATGGAAGGATTTGCGAACTTGTGGAGTTGATTTGAGTTAGTATGATCAAGTTTAGAACCAAGAAGGTGAGTTTTTAACAATCTAGAATAGGTTATGTCCAAAATCGTGTAAACTGGAAAACTAATTAACTTTTGACATATTTTGGCCCTCATATTCAGAAAGTTCTTTCAAAACGAAACCGTGGCCGCAAGAATCACTAAAAACCGACTTATAACGAAGGAGATATGATTTTTCGAAGTTAGGCGACGAAAACTAATTTTCTGAAAATAAGCGTGCTGTTAGCCGAACTTTAAAGGACCAAACGAGGCGTTAGACGTGATCTAAGAGAGCCGAGCCACTGAGATTATGTTAGTTAATGTTGTGACGAATCCGTGGATGTAAAGAACGTAGAAAACGAGCTCATAACGACCGAGATATACACGTTTAAAGCCGACGAACTCTAGTTTATTTTGACAGCCACTATTAGAAAGTGTTCTAAATATTAAAACTAGTGTTTTTGCGAAACATAGCATTGATAGACGATTTTCTATCCAATCAAGAGGCGTATAATCAAAAGTTAAGTGACACGACATGAAAACCTTATAACAATATTTTGTTCTTCAAGAACGTCAAGCTTATTCACTAACACTTAACGTACACTATTTCGCGACTAGTTTCACAAAGTCAAATTGGACATATTTTAACAAGTTATGAAAAGTGTTGTTTTGCGGCGAAAATATTATATTTGCTAATAGAACACCAAATAAGGATCGTGGAGTAATGTTTCAACATGTTTACGCGAAATATAGTTTATAACCTAAAGAGACGTCAAAAGTGTATTTTTCGTCAATAAAAGTTATTTTCAACACTAACAAGTGGTATTGTTAACATACGTATTTGCATGTGTTGCATTGTAACATTGCTTACATTGGATCATACCATTCATAATAGGTCGCGGTTAGGAACCGAGCCTCATCTCATCATATCCATTGTGATTATTGTTGCTATATCATATCAGGTGAGTTTTCATAGCCCCGTTTTAAATTGTTTATTGGTTTTAAACTCTCAGGGGAGAATACATTGCACCATTTTTATATGCGGACCAAAGTATCCAAACTCATTTACATTGCTTAAGTTACATCATTGCCCAGATTAAAGTCCCCTTTTATTATCATGAACCGTTAATTATGAGTAAGCGAGAGTGAGTGGATAGATCTATTGAGGGTGACTCCTCCGTTCGGGTTGGTAGCACGAACTGGTCAAACGAACGCATTTCATGTCTGACATATTTGAGTTATTGGCAAACACTCGGTTGGGGCATTTCATTCAGTCTAGCTTTGGGGTCATGAGCTTAGAGCAAATGTATCATTTTTATGTGGCATGGTTTTGTCATACACTTTATACTTGTGGTTACCGTACAATCATTCATTTACATAAACCTATGATCTCACCAACATTTTTGTTGACCATTTTTAGCAATGTATTTTCAGGTAATTAAGGTATCGCATGTCGGCTTGCATGTGGACCCATCATGGAGTCGCGAAGTCGACGCATCTCACTTTATATTTTATGCACTTATCCATCGTTTGAATTGTATGAACTTGTTTTATGAAAACCTGTTTCACCTTTTGGGACCTAGCTTTGTAACTCTGAATGTTTTTAAATAATCAAACGATGTATTTTCTAAACGACACTTTAGGTCGTTCAATATAACTGCAACTTTGGTGCTATGACCAGTCGTGCCCCTGAATGACTCATTCCGCTGCAAGTCACAAAATTTCGGGGTGTGACAGATTGGTACCAGAGCAAAGGTTATAGCGAACTAGGTTGTATCATTGACCCTAGTCTATAACTACATCATCATAGCATCTCACCATTTCATCATAAGTGCATATTCACTATACATGCGGTTTCATACATACATCATTTCATCATAACTCGCATATTGTGAGGACTTATTTACTTTTATTTCACATCGATTGTCACACAAATGTCTTCACCTAACCACCCTAGTATCATTTTAGCAGACTCGGATATCGAGGACGCTTTTTCATCCACTCATACACCTACATCACCACACTCACCATTATTGGATGATAATTTCCACCTATTGGAAGTATTAGCACTACATGAGCCGGACTTAGGAGATAGTACCAGATATAACACCGAAACTTTCGAGATTCAGGGAACTGCCCCTGCCTTCCCATCACCACCGATGTCATTTCCCTTTCCCATTCCCACATATCAGGAATTAGATGACACCTTGTGGATAATACCAAGATCACCAACTCAACAGAAAAATCAGTAAATTCCTCAAGAATGGCTTGGAATCTGCACTATCTCGGACATGATCGATGCACAAATCCAGACCCCACATCAGGACTCATTCCGACCCCAAGATGCCACAACCATGGATTCACTTAGAGGGACACCAGGGAACCTCTAGACCAGACTTAGGTCTTTACTAGCTTTTACTATTATCCTAGCCACGGGATGAGTGGCATAGTTCAAAGAAACTTGTGGTAATTTGATTGTTGTACAACGAAATCACCAAGTATTGACTCTACTATATGGGTATGGTTGTGCTAACTATGATATCGGTACATGTAGACCGAAATCTTCATTTTAGATATCCACGTGTGTTATGGTTGCAAATATGACATTTAGCGATTTCATCTTGTCGCGATTTTACCCCACTTATACATGTCATGGTTGCGTTTATGCAAGTGTGATGATCTTTACCACTTATAAATTCTCATGGTCTCTGATGATTTTGAAATAGTTAAGTTAAGGCAAGCCTCTCCAGACATGACACATGCCAGATCCTTCGCCAAAAATCTTACCCATGAGGAATTTATGGATTGCAACCCCCACACCTTTAGCGGAACTGAAGGAGCGAAGGAAGTTTACAAATGGTTCGAAGAAGTAGAAACGATATTTCGGTGTGGCGACTGCCGCAAGGAAGACAAGGTCAAGTTCGCCACTTGCACTTTTCGGGATCATGCCCAGGAATGGTGGACTAAACATGTTCAGATAGTAGGGGTCGACGCTGCTTACTCAATCTCTTGGGAGAAATTAAGAAGGATGATGACTTTAGAATATTGTTCAAGAAGAGAACTACAAGCACTAAAACAGGAAATCCTCAACTTTACCATGGTAGGAGATGATGTTGACAAGTACACTACTCCTTTTTACGAATTAGCACGGCTAGGCCCAGCAATGGATGAACCGGAAAGCAAGAAACTTGAGAGGTATATCGGAGAACTCTCCCCTGAAATTCGCATGTTGGTCGCCTCATTAGAACCCGACACCATGCTTAAAGCTATTCACATGGCGACCGAGGCAAAGGAACACCTGACTCACACCAAAGCCGTAGGAAACAATAATAACAACCAATGGAAATGGAACCACAACAAGAGGAAGTGGGACATCAACCAGAATGACAATGCTACCCCACAACACCCTAAGATGCAAGAAGTAGTGAAAGCCTATGTTGCAGGATCGCGCACAAAGAATAGATATTCTGGGAATTTACCTTACTGCAACACGTGTAATCTCCATCACCTAGGCCATTGCAGTGAACCATGTGGGGTGTGCGAGAAGAGGGATCATCAGACTAAGGACTGTAGGAAATCCACAAATCAGTGGATCCCGGGGAGTTGCTTCAAATGTGGAAACATAGGACACCTCAGGAATAATTGCCCAAAACTTAGGAGTCAGAATGAAGGAAGAGCTCGTTGAAGTGCGAAGCTCGTCAGGGAAACAACGACAATGGCAATGGATAAGAACAAGGAACTTCTACCTTAATAATAAACCATGGATGGAGCCAGCTAGGGTTGTATTTCCTTGAGTAGTCTATCTTAAGTACTTTCTTGTAACCTCGCTGTATCATGTACTCTTCTATCTAATGCAATCCCTGTCTTTTATCATTTCCACCATGAGCACAATCTTCGTTTATTTCATATCTTATCCCATCTTGTCCAGCTTTTGACCATTTCGCAACAACGAACCACTATCCTAGAAGGGGGTTAAGTAAGGATTCATCTCCAACTATAGGCTATTACCATTCTGTAAGGTGTTCCACACGTCCCATACCCATTCAACAGATTTTGTTGCAAGATATTTTAATACCACTTATTAAAAACTGCCTCACCTAACCCTACTTTAAGCTATTTTACTAGCCTCTCAGGGAGTTATTTCACAACATTCCAAAACAAGTTATGTTACTATAGCCTTATAAATTGGCTTTCTACCATCCTACCAACTATTTACTACCATTTTACCAAACATCACGTTGAGCACCATCTAAAACTTTCTAGAAACACAAGGATATTTTGACCAAACCAAGCATCGCATTATTTGCCCTCAATTATACATAGCCTGATCACCTATGTCTAATTCAGGGAAGATTATGCCATGAAGGAAACAATTATCTTTTCAAGATTTCTAACAACAATTTTCATTCAAAACATCCCAAGAAAGAAAAGCTTTTTAAACAAGTAAACTCTTCATAAACATCCTTATCGGCCAACTCTCTCTGAGTACCTACACCACATATCACTCACCTATCAGTTAAGTTGGAATTTGCCATTGACTTTTCTACGAAAGACTTTCCCATATACAAGGAGAATTTCACGACATAAGAAAACAACGTAAGGGGTTTTGGAACCACAAACAAGGACTAGAAATATACAGCCAGTTGACTTGTATCGTAACGGAAAACATAAGATCTCATGAGACAATCCAAATCACTACCTCTGGCATAGTCACTAAATTCTATCAATTCAGAAGTACTGGTTAGACCAGGTAAGACAACGGACCTAAGTCATGATCTAGTTTAGAGAGGATCAAGTAAGATTAGATATGCATACCCACAAGTCTTACCCAAGATTAACCTATAGGCATTATTCAACCCCAGAAACGAAATGCCAGACATTTAAATATTCAGGCAGACATACCTACCCGACTACTTGATCCTGTTTGATGCTTCCAATTCAAAGGAATTTTCTTTAAAGAGCGTTTATACAACTCATATACCTTGTAGGAAAGTAATTATCTGATATGTCTGTCTTGACAAGTAAATCCTTTATGGTCAGCCTTTAACAAAACTACTAAGCACTAAGAAAAGTATAACACCAAACTGTGCTAAAACATTCCTATCCACATCATGTCAAAAATCCATCCATAAAATCTTGTGTCGTATTTGAAAACCAACCACCATACTACGACACTTCATGCAATTAGGATCTTGTGATTGACAAACAATAGCATGGGAAATTTTGACAATAAAGACCAAGCATCTTAGGTGAAGAGAGGCTCATACCTTGACATCAGTTATAGAAGGACACGAGGAATCAGAAACCGTTACCGTAGCTTTGTTCTTCGATAACCCATTTTCGACAAACTTACCGTTGTAGGAGTAGTCACGAGACGCGTTGTACAAATTTCAAAGGCTCCTGATAAAGGATAGACTATGCACCTCAAACTTCTGACAATCCCCTTAAGATATTTTCTTTCCAATCAGATATACACACGCTCTACCATCTTTAGACCAATGGGCAATTAAGATAGCTAAGGTTGGGGCAGATGCCCTTAGCCGGAAGGAAAGACCAAAGCGTTTGAGAGTCAGACCATTGAGAATGACAATCATTTCACCTTTACCCTCACAAACTCTCGAGGCTCAAGCCGAGGCACACAAGGAATAAAACAGACAGAACGAAAAACCCTATGGAATGCCAAAGGATGCAAATGATTTAATAAAGAGGTCAGACGGAGTATTATGCTTCAAGGATAGAAGCTGGATACCTCTTTATGGCGGAATAAGAGAGTTGATCATGCACAAATTGCACAAGTCAAAGTACTCCATTCACCCAGGTTCTGATAAGGAATATCAGGATCCTAAAAGACTTTATTGGTGGCCGAATATGAAGGCAGAAATAGCTACGTATATTAGCAAGTATCTTACTTGTGCTAAAGTAAAAGCCGAATACCAGAAACCATCAGGATTGTTTCAACAACCAGAAATTCCCTAGAGAAAGTGGGAACGCATTACAATGGACTTTGTCACTAAACTTTCCGAAACGTCAGGAGGTTACGATGCTGTTTGGGTAATCATTGATCGTCTCACCAAGTCAGCTCATTTAATTCCAATCAAAGAGACTTATACTATGGATCAGCTCACCAGACTTTATGTCAAGGAAATAGTCTCAAGGCACGGAGCACCAATTTCCATCATTTTCGATAGAGACAGTCGCTTAACTTCAAAATTTTGGGAGTCATTACAAGATTCATTTGGAACCAAATTAGGCATGAGCACTGCCTATCATCCTCAGACCGATGGTCAGAGCAAGAGAACGATTCATACATTGGAAGACATGCTCAGAGCATGTGTGATTGACCTTGGAAATGGTCGGGCTAACCATTTGCCATTAATCGAGCTCTCTTACCATAATAGTTATCACACGAACACTTAGACTACACCTTTTAAGGCACCCTATGGTCGAAGTACCAACTACATAGTGACAGACCAAAATCGGAAGGTCAAGTTCACTAGTCTAGAACGCAATTGTGAAACAACAAAGGAAATGGTACAAGTCAAGAATCAGTTACAAGTAACAAGAGAATAATAGAAAAGTTAGGTCAGTTCAGGATGCAAAATCATGGGGACTAGGTATTCCTAAGTAGTAAACCCTTGGGATTCGAGTCGTAGAACAAGCTATGTTGAAAGCCTTGCCTTGGAAAGGCGTGATACAATTTTGGGAACACAGGAAAGTGAACCCTAGGTGTATTGGACCATTTGAGATTCTGACTAGAATC
This sequence comes from Artemisia tridentata subsp. tridentata, assembly GCA_021014915.2. Lineage (NCBI taxonomy): Eukaryota > Viridiplantae > Streptophyta > Magnoliopsida > Asterales > Asteraceae > Artemisia > Artemisia tridentata. The sequence goes on from CP139507.1 coordinate 223,881,905, forward strand.
GGCCGACTGACACACAGATTTGAGCTTCCGTTAGAGCTCAGCAATATACACCACCCATTTCATATTTCAAACCTTAGGAAGTGCCTTCCAAACAAATCACTTATAGCATATTTCATTTCATTTCATTAGAAGAAATCCAGCTCGATGATAAGATTAACTTTGTGGAGGAACCAACAGAAATCATGGACCGTGAGGTCAAACAGTTGAAGCAAAGTCGAATTTCCATCGTGAAAACTCGCAGGAATTCTCGAAGAAGTCCCGAGTTTACTTGGGAACGGGAAGACCAGGTGCGACTCAAATAACCACATATCATCACCAAGTCCACTCTTGAGACCAACATCAACTGAATTTAGGGACTGAATTCCTTTTAGGGTGGAAGACTGTCACAACTCGTAATTTCAGGTCATTTTCCAAACCTCGACAATTTACTAATCATGAGTTACTATTCATCAATCACTATTCACTGATCACTATTCATCATTTCACTATTCATCATTTTTGAGGTCAGTTTGAGACTTTGAGAAGTCGTCAAAAATTTTACTATTCATAAAACACTATTCATCCCCGAAGGGAAATCACTATTCATAAGTATCATTCATCATTACGTAAACTAGGTTTACGAGTATTGAAATGCGCGTAACCAGTTAGGTTTAGCTGCGTATTCATGCATCATCAGTAAGGGACACTTCATACGGACTAGAGTAGTCTGCATATCATCAGTAACATCATTATCATATCAGTTCATGCACGGGTTTGTGTGATTTTCATTAACGTATGCTTAATTGTTTAATTAACGTTACCACTCAGTCATTTCTACTAACATTATACCCAATACTCCCGACAATGATCCTAATACATTTTCAAGCTAATTATAATGATATAGAGATTATATTATTACTTTACCCGGTGTTTTTAAACCAATCGCTATATTTTTCGTTTGACGCTTATAACTGCGTCGGTTTACAAAATTTCAATCCAATTATCATTCTAACACCCGATTCTTGCAAGGAACATGATTTTTCAATTTTTACAACTTCGTCGTAACTCATTTCACCTCGTCACGGGTTATTTTTAGTTAACTCGGTACCCGATAACACTCAGTGTATACACTAAACCATCCAATATCTAATTAAATGGGAGACATATATTTAATTAAACATCAAATCTATCCTAACCTACCCACATGTGCCACCCCTCCCTAACCCCCCCCCCCCCCCCCATTTAGCTAATACTCCAAAATGCATTAAATGAATTTTTTGTCTTTTATTTCTCATCCCACTAACATAAACACATACACTAACTTACCAACTAGCTAGAAAAAGATCAAACCCTCCCATCTTCATCTCCTAGAATCGGCCACACCCAAGAACCCAACCATAATCCATCACTTTTTCAAGAACAAGTCATAATCACACTCCATTTACTTTCCTAGTTATGGATTTGTGATCAAACCTCAAGTTTATTACTCATTTCTAATCAAAACTCATCCAATCATCATGTAAGTTTCAAGAACATGTTTTGATCATCTATTACTTTCATTTGATTCATATATTCATATATTTTCAAGTTATATTAATTATTCATGCAAGTATTTATGTTTTACATAACACTTTTGAACATAAACTCTCTAAATCACTAGATCTATAAGTTTCACTAATGATCCCATGAAATCCACCAAGGTTGGTCATGTTTAGGACCCCATGACACCCTAAGAAGGTGTATGGTAGGATTTTCGAACTTGTGGAGTTGATTTGAGTTAGTATGATCAAGTTTAGAACCAAGAAGGTGAGTTTTTTACAATCTAAAATAGGTTCTGTCCAAAATCGTGTAAACTGGAAAACTCAGTAACTTTTGACATATTTTGGCCATGATATTCAGAAATTTTGTTCAAAAACGAAACCGTGGCCGCAAAAATCACTAAAAACCGACTTATAACGAAGGAGATATGATTTTTCGAAGTTAGGCGACGAAAACTAATTTTCTGAAAATAAGCGTGCTGTTAGCCGAACTTTAAAGGACCAAACGAGGCGTTAGACGTGATCTAGGAGAGCCGATCCACTGAGATTATGTTAGTTCATGTTGTGACGAATCCGTGGATGTAAAGAACGTAGAAAACGAGCTCATAACGACCGAGATATACACGTTTAAAGCCGACGAACTCTAGTTTACTTTGACAGCCACTGTTAGAAAGTGTTCTAAATATTAAAATTAGTGTTTTTGCGAAACATAACATTGATAGCCGATTTTCTATCCGATCAAGACGCGTACAATCAAAATTTAAGTGACACGACATGAAAACCTTATAACAATATTTTGTTCTTCAAGAACGTCGAACTTATTCACTAACACTTAACGTACACTATTTCGCGACTAGTTTCACGAAGTCAAATTGGACATATTTTCACAAGTTATGAAAAGTGTTGTTTTGCGGCGAAAACATTATATTTGCTAATAGAACACCAAATAAGGATCGTGGAGTACCGTTTCAACATGTTTACGCGAAATATAATTTATAACCTATAGAGACGTCAAAAGTGTATTTTTCGTCGATAAAAGTTATTTTCAAAACTAACAAGTGGTATCGTTAACATACGTATTTGCATGTGTTGCATTGTATCATTGCTTACATTGGATCATACCATTCATAATAGGTCGCGGTTAGGAACCGAGCCTCATCTCATCATATCCATTGTGATTATTGTTGCTATATCATATCAGGTGAGTTTTCATAGCCCCGTTTTAAATTGTTTATTGGTTTTAAACTCTCGGGGGAGAATACATTGCACCATTTTTATATGCGGACCAAAGTATCCAAACTCATTTACATTGCTTAAGTTACATCATTGCCCAGATTAAAGTCCCCTTTTATTATCATGAACCGTTAATTGTGATTAAGCGAGAGTGAGTGGATAGATCTATTGAGGGTGACTCCTTCGTTCGGGTTGGTAGCACCAACTGGTCAAACGGACGCATTTCATGTCTGACATATTTGAGTGATTGGCAAACACACGGTTGGGGCATTTCATTCAGTCTAGCTTCGGGGTTGTCAAGACCAAGAATTGGCTTTTAAGACCTTCTGGTGGTCGAGGTTCATGAAAGAAGATGATATTCATGTTTGGTTTTAGTGAGAGAGAGAAGAGAGAAGGTGGAGTTGAAAACCGGATATTATTTCTTTGTAAAATGTTTCACACAGCCACACCCCACAAGTGAAGACTTGTGGGGTATTTAAATGCCATACAAGACAACTTTAAGAGTATTACATTATTAGTCCTTGCACTTTATGCATACTAGTTGTCTATTTCCAATTCACTTAAATATCGTCCAGCTTCGTTTCTAACAATCTCCCTCCAGCTGGAGATATACGTGAATTGGTTACAATGATTCCTAACAATTACATAACAATGATAAAAGCAATGCTGAAGTAGAGCAGTCTCCTTTTGAGGATGTCTTCACAGCTCTTGATCTTCTCGTATCTTTCTCAGCTTGCTTGATTTACTTGCAGAATCACTGTAATGACCTAATTGGGTTATTACTCCCTCCCAATTAGTGAGGCATTTTCTTTTACATGCTCCCTCCCAAATTGACAACCCGTTTGATATAGCTTTGATGCTTGTAGAAGAAGTTTCTCTGAAATCTTGCCAAATTGTCTTCTGTCTCTTGCACAACAGAAAATGGATTATAGACTGATGACTTGTAACTTCTTCACAGGTTTGTTTGGGGAGCATCATATCGACAACTTCATCTCACTTAGAATGCTTCCAGTTCTTCAATAAACAGCCCCGATGGTCTAATCACGTAGTGCATATTTTGAATGACCATCCCTTAGGGGGAGATTGTTAGCTTTAATTTTATAGTTAAAGTGATGGTCATTCATTAATATAAGAACTTTGTATTTTATGGGCTTGTATTAGTCTTAGTTTATATGTAAAAGCCCAACCCATGAGCAAAGCCCACTCAAGGCCCATCAAAGCCAACAAGTGAAAATGGCTGTGATATTTAAACATCACAAAGCTTCATTTTGTAAAGTGGTTCACAGTGAAGTGTTGTGAGAAATAAAGAAAAGCTTTAACATCTATCTATCTTTCTTATATCATATGATCCAACACCCATTGTCCCATCTCATCATCTCTTGTGTTTAACTCCAAATATAGTGTGATAAAGAGTGATTATAGACAACAACAAGTGGTATCAACAGCCTAGCTTCGAAGTAGGAGTTTTATGCTCGATTCTTGTTGCAAAAAAAATAATAATACTTTGTTGCGTTGTGTTTTGTACATCGTGGCCTTTGTGTTTTTTCTGTGGAGTTTAAACACAAGATTGAAGAACAAAAGTAGTGTTTTTATCTATTTGATCTTTTCACTAAATCAAAGGCTGAAAGTTGTTGTTTGTTCAAGCTAGTTCGACTTGGTTTGTGAAGAGTATATATTCTTTCACTCAAATACAGTTTGTGTGGATTGAATATTGGTTTGCTCTTTGTCCTAGATCGAAATTATCCAAAAAGGTGTGCTTTGTTTGTGGTTTTGGAATATAGTGAATATTTTAAGTGGAATAATTATTAGTTGGTGAATTATTGGTCCTAGTTGGTGAAAGAGTGTCAGGGATATCTATCTTAAGAGATAAGGTTACAAGTGGGCAAGTGGATAAAGTCACAAAGTTGGTAAAAAGTGCGTTTTATCGCAATTGAGATCTGCAGCGTGTTCTATCGCAATTGACAAAAAAGTTGCGTTTTATCGCAATTCCAGAAGAACCAGCGAATTATCGCATTTGGCCTTTTTTATCGCAATTGGGTTTCTATCGCATTTCGGTTGTTATCGCATTTCGGACACTTTATCGCATTTCGGAAATTTTATCGCAATTGGCCCTCGACCAGTTTTATCGCAGTTCAACCTTTCAGTTCTGTCCGATATCTGTCACCAATTGCGATATCGGACAACACTAGCTGAGCGATATCGGACAACACTAGAATTTGGAATTGTCAGAATCAGTCCCTGTACTTTCCTACAGCCTTAGAGAACTTTCAGAATTGGCAGTTTTGGCCCTCGTACTTCTGTGAAATGATTTCAAAGTTGTCTTTTTATGTCAAAACTTCAAACGGTTATAACTTTTGAACCGTAACTCCGTTTTCAGTCCAAGACCTGTCAAAACGACCGTGAGACCGAGGAGAAGGACACGTTGAACAAATTTATTCATTCAACCCAAGTTTCGAGGCCTGAAAACGCTCCTGAATGAAGTTATTGAGGTTTTAAGTTTCCAGACCAAAATTCCACCGTAACTACAAGACTTCGCAACAACAACCATTCTTAACTTTCAACAACAACATCTCCTATTTCATTGCAAAGATCCTGAATCAACTTTATCGCACATCACAAGAAAATGGAATCGACTTCTCAAGCGGGACAGATGTCTCCAGTTGTGCAAAACGTCACGAAGGAACGTTGTCTAATGCACTTTCAAGGAGTTAAGAGTCAATGTGTGACAATCTCTAAAGCAACGTCACCAATGTTGAGTCCATATTTATTCCCTCGAATATCTGGAAGACTCTTCGGATCTGAAATGAATTTTGAAAAATTCAGAGAGAAACTCCTGCACAACATATCTCAAATTGAGAACCAAATTGAACAGGGAAGTGATTGCATTGAAGCCTTTCAAGCACTCCAGACGCAGCTTAAATGGTTTCTCGACTTTAGAATCAAAAATTCTCCAGATTATGAATCAACAAGAGAAGTATGGAGTAAATGCGTCAGCAGACACGTGGACGTGGAAACGTTTATACTCCAGTTGTTTAGTAAAATGAAAACACTGGAACGGGTGCTTACTTCAAGATCACTTCATCTGAAAGAGATGTTGAATGAGAAGAAAGTGATAGAACGGGAAAGGGAGCAAACTGTAAGAGAAATGCTATTAAAGGAAATAGTGGGAAAGGAAGAAGAGGCAAACAAGGATGAAGAAAAGGTCGATGAGGGTACATCATCTGATGATAGCTCGGTGTTAACGGGAAGTGAAACATCGTCAAAACAGCAGGTCAAAAGTAGCAGTCCAAGGAATGATTTGGATGCTGATAGTACACACAGGAAAGAAGCTGTTTGAGATACTGAAGCTGACCATATCAGATCCTCATCTGACATAGCAATTTTGGCTACGGTACAACATTCACACGATAATGATAATGTTGTTTTGTTCGATAATGTGTTTGCTTATGACAAGACACATCCTGCGCATCCTGAGTCCATCAGTGACACATATGTGGAGCAAAGGTTTGATAGTAATATCACTCCAACAACCCCAGATATGGATCCTAATGGAGGTGAGCCTGCCCAGGATGGATCTTCTCATGATCAAGATCATGCCATATTTGCTTCTTTAATCCATAATTTCAAACATGAACTTGAAAAGTGCAAAGAGGACAATCGCAAAACTAAGCAAACAAGCATCTTATTGTCCAAAGAGCTTGAAAAATTAACAAAAAGCAAAGACACTGAAATCTCAAACCTTAAATCTCAAGGTCAAAAATTTGTGGATAGAAATTTGGGCCCCGCCAACAGAAAGGTCCAAGAACTTTTAAAAGAGAACGGTGAATTAAAAATGAGGTACTCAATGCTTCAGGAAAACACTTCAAATCTTAAGATTGTTAATACAAAACTTGAAAAAGAAAATCAAGAGTTTTCGAAACAAGCAACCAATCTTGAAGTAAAACTTCGAAAAACAGGCCAAAGTGCTCAAACTCTTCAAATGATGATTCCTAAAGCTGAGAAAGTTCATAAGGGAAAATCAGGAATTGGATTTGAAAATACAGATCAGGTTGAACATAAATTTTTGCCGACTGATGCTCTGTTCATATCAGAAGAAGATGAAATATTGGAAAATGAAAAACGCTTAAAAGTCAAACAAAGAAAAAGCCCACTCTCGTACCAAGGCTTTGTGTATGGTTGTATACAATTGTCAGAAATACCAAAACCACCTTTAAAAAGAAAAGAAACAAATGTGAAAATATTTTTCAAAGAAGTTCAACTTGCTACTTATGATGCTAAATTATGGCAAAATAAAGCAAGGAAACAGTTCTGTAATCTTAAATATCACATTGACCACACGTTAAAGGTCATTTGGTCAAAACAACAATACACCGAGAGTGACTACAATCGTCTCATGTCATCAGACGCTTGGCTAAAAAGGGAAGTCTGTAAGTATTTAAAAGATGAGATTGAACCTCTTGTGAAAAATATCAATTTCAGTTTTGAACACTTTGAAAAATTTCTTGTCACTGAAATGAGAGAAGATTTAAAGTACATCCATTCTCTTGAAGATGAATTTGATGCAAAATGCTTAAATCTTGATATTCAAAAAGAATTTTTCACAAATCAAATTGAGTCATTCAAATCGGTGTCTGTCAGCCTTGAGCATGAGAATGTGGATTCTGATCATACATATTTTTTGAAATCTGAGAATCTTTGTTTCAAAAGGAAAATCACCGAACTTTCAAAAGAAGTAGCTGAAGTCAAAGAAGAATTATCAAAAAGAATTGCTTCTTCTAAAAATCCTTCGACATCAGTGCTTAAAGAAAAGGAAAAGTTTTTTGAAGAAAATTGTGATGATGCCAATATCAAGTTTGATTTGGATGAACTTGATACAAAAAATATTGAACTGGAACATGTTGTGGCATCATTACAAAAAGAAAATGAGCATTTGAAACAGACTTACAAAAACCTGTTTAATTCAATCAAACGTTCACGTGTTCTGAATCAAAAATCAAACACGAAACAAAAGGAGTCTGAAGTATTGAAGCCTCAAGTTACAAAAGTTTCCTATCCAAATCCTCTGTTTGATTCTAATTCTTCAGATTTTGAAACGGAAAATGCAAATCATGCGCTTCAAACAAAAGTGCTTGAGCTTGAAACACTTTTAGCTCAACGAACAAACGATCTTGAGGATGCAAAAACTAATCTTTTCAACAAAACGAACAAATTCGAAACATATTTTGAAAGACTTGAAAAAGAAAATATTGTTTTCGAACGAAAATTGGCTCGTAAAACGGATGATTCAAAAGCCGAAAAAGATCATTTTTTGAAACAAATTGCTTCTTTGGAATCTAAATTAGCATCCCAAGATCTTTTTCAAAAAGAATACAGTGATCTGCGAACATCATACAATGCCTTAAAAACAAAGTTTGATGATCTTAACCGTTCAAAAGGCAAATCTCCTGTTTCAAATCTTTCAACACCCAAAGTGAGTGTTTCAAAGATGGTTTACACGGGTGAATCTTCAAGACCAAGACCATTTTCGAAAAAGGTTTCTCAGTTTACAACCTATTCTTTACAAAAAGGAAGGAAGTTTTCAAAGAAACAAAATTTTTCTGAAACACTTACTCCTCAAAAGCTTTCAAGGTCAAACAAGTCTCATGAAGAGACTACAAGATTTCAAACTCCACAATCTCGCTTTACACGGGTAAGGCAAGTGTGGAGACCAAAGAAAAGTCCTTCAAACTCTGAAAAACTTCCGCTGCAACACAAGGACTCTGTTTTGAAAAAGGATTTTAAATCTCCGTTGATTCCACGAGTGTTATTTCCTTATGAAAAACCAGTTTTCAGTCCTCGTTGGAATTCAACTTCTTTGAATCAGATTGACACAACTTACAAATGGATTGCAAAACATGCTAAACCCATTGGTGCAGTGCTCAAATGGGTTCCAAAAGTTGTTGTCTAATCTGGTCTAAATGGCTTTTGTTCAATTCAGGTCAAAACCCGCGCTTCATTAATGGCTTCTGAACACATCAGTTCAGGACCCGATCTTCAAAGAAAGGAAAGTGCTTCTTCAAAAATTTCGAGCGCTTATCCTAAAAATCAATGGCTTGTAAGTATTTCAGCTTACAACCCGAGCTTCAACGTTTTGGCTTATGCGCACATAACAGTGCATAACCCTTGTTTCAAAGAAAGGACCCTGTTGTACACTTTATGGCAACAATCCTACAAAGAAAAGAAGTTTTCATGAAATGATTATTCAAACTTCTTAACCTTAAGCAAAATTTTATTCAAAATTTCTCAAAAAGTTTTTCAAAACTCTTCAAAAATTTTGCTTAAGATTTTCAAATCGTTACTCCCCACTTGCTCCAAAGTTTTCCAAAATGTCACAACCAATGCAAGTTTTGAGGGGGAGTATTTCAGAAACAAATTTTGTTCCAAAAAGTTCATGCATATCAGTTTCTCCCTATTAGCTTTCAAAAAACAATGATTTTAATCAAACGGTATCAAAAATACCATCGAAATGCTATTTTCGAGGGGGAGAAATGGGATTAAAATGTGATCATGGTTCGAATCTCAAAGAAGCTCATCAGAAAGACTCAGAAAATACCATCGAATTGGTTAAATGTCAGTAATCGAAAAGACTAGTCCAGGACGGGTAATAATTTCAAGATGGTTACCCATTGATGTAAGCGTGTCTCGCAAAGGACTTGTCTGAGTAGAATGTACCAATTCGAGAGATAATCATTGAATATGACCGGGACGGGTAATAATTTCAAGCTAGTCTAACTAGTGATGTAAGCGTGTCTCGCGAAGGTCATGTTCATTGAAAATTGATCATTTCAAATATGCGAACTCTACCCAACATGTGCAATTTATTTCAATAATGCATGAGCACAATTGAAGGGGGAGTATTTCAGAAAATGCAAACCAAAATATGTTTTTACATAAACACTTTGAGAGATTTTCACAAATGGTTTTATGGCATGCGATCAACAAATCTAGGATAATCATGGAGTAATAAGGTGATTATTGTTAGGTAAAGTCTAATGATCCGCCAGAACCGGAGGGATCTACCCAAGGACAATTCCAATAGATTAGAATTAGAAGTCCTTAGGTAAGATTGAAAAAAGGAGCAAATGAGAAAGGAGAAAGAAGGGGTTGAAGAATGAAAAAGAAAAGTTTTTGTAAGGGTGAAAAGAAATAGCCCTCCATGAAAACTTAGGAAAGAAACCGGGTCAATACATATGCTATCAGTACTCACTAAGGTGATACTGATATTGAAGACAAGACGTCATGGACCCAGTGACGCGGTGCACAAACCCCTCCTAGCCACTCAGATATCTCTTAAAAGATATTTGTTTCATTTCTCACGGAGATCAATGCATAATCTATCGACCTCTCACTCCGAGATGTGTTGATATTGAAAAGGTGGCACTCTGCTCCATGCCTCCGACGACTAAAACCAAAACGCACATTATTGAGTCTAGAGACATGAGATTCATCAAAATATCTCTTAGGAACACTTCCAATAAAATACACTTGTGTTCGCCAAAAAGGACATAAGTTGTAAGTGTCATAATGAGATCTGAACCTGGAAGAGCTGGACGATTTATTGCTAACTGTTTTATGCAGGTACTGAAGAAAGTCCATCGATCATCGTATGTCTCAACATCTACATTGGAAGAAAAGACGCTATGAATACATGAAGATGTTGATCAAGGCAAAGAACAATCCAAAAGACAATACGATGAAGATCACAATGCATGAAGGAACAAAGAATCACAAAGTTCAAGACCCAGAAGTCTAAAGATCTAAACACATGGTGCATCTTTTGAATGACCATCCCTTAGGGGGAGATTGTTAGCTTTAATTTTAGTGTTTAAAGTGATGGTCATTCACATTGGGTTGAACTTTGTATAAAAGGGTTAGCTAGTCATGTAAAGTGGGCTTTCGGTCATGAATCATGTAAAGCTTATATGTAAAACAAGCCCTTGAGCCAAAGCCCACACAAAAGCCCACTAGGGTATAATCCCTTGTAATATTTAAAGCACATTATCTCTTCATTTGAAGAGTGGTTCACTGTGTGAGTGTATGTGTAATAAAAGAAAAGCCTTAATATCCATATCATTTTCTCTAATATATGATCCATACAACACTTTGTCCCATCTCTTCTAGTGCATAATGAGCATACATGTGTGATAAAGAGTGATTTCTAGTCCCAACAGGGGTCATGAGCTTAGAGCAAATGTATCATTTTTATGTGGCATGGTTTTGTCATACACTTTATACTTGTGGTTACCATATAATCATTCATTTACATAAACCTATGATCTCACCAACATTTTTGTTGACCATTTTTAGCAATGTATTTTCAGGTAATTAAGGTATCGCATGTCGGCTTGCATGTGGACCCATCATGGAGTCGCGAAGTCGACGCGTCTCACTTTATATTTTATGCACCTATCCATCGTTTGAATTGTATGAACTTGTTTTATGAAAACCTGTTTCACCTTTTGGGACCTAGCTTTGTAACTCTTAAGCTCATGACCCCGAAGCTAGACTGAATGAAATGCCCCAACTGAGTGTTTTCCATTCACTCTAATATGACAGAAATGAAATGCGTTCGTTTTACAAGTTGGCGCTACCAACCCGAACGGAGGAGTCACCCTCAATAGATCTATTCACTCATTCTCGCTTGCTCACAATTAACGGTTCATGATAATAAAAGGGACTTTAATATGGGCAATGATGTAACTTAAGCAATGTAATGAGTTGATACTTTGGTCCGCATAAAAATGGTGCAATGTATTCTCCCCCGAGAATATAGAAATCAGTAATCAATTGAAAACGGGGCTATGAAAACCCACCTGATATGATAGCAACAATGACAACAATGGATATGATGACAATGAGACTCGGTCTCTAACCGCGACCTATCATGAATGATATGATCCAAGGTAAGCAATGATACAATGCAACACATGCAAATACATATGTTAACGATACAACTTGTTAGTTTTGAAAATAACGTTTATCGATGAAAAAAACATTTTTGATGTCTCGTTAAGTTATAAACTACTTTTCGTGTAATTATGTTGAAACGGTACTCCACGATCCTCATTTGGTGTTCTATCGGCAAATATAATGTTTTCGTCGCAAAAATAACACTTTTCATACTTGTGAAAATATGTCCAAAATGGCTTCGTGAAACTAGTCACGATATATTGCACGTTAAGTGTTAGTGATCAAACTTGCCGTTTTTGAAAACCTTGCAACATAATCTTAATGTCGTTTCATTGAATTTTGATCAAACGCGCCTTGATCATATAGAAAATCGGCTATCAACTTAGTGACTTGTAAAAATACTAGTTTTTATACTTAGAATATTTTCTAATAGTGGGCTGTCAAAATCGATTGTGAATCGTCGGGCTTCAAACGTGTATATCTCGGTCGTTATAAGCTCGTTTGCTACGTTATTTATATCCACGGGTTCGTACAAATATGAACTAACATATTTTCAATAGGTCGGCTCGTCTAGATCACGTCTAATGTCTCGTTTTGTCCTTTGAAGTTCGGAAAAACAGCAAGCTATTTTCAGAAAATAGTTTTTCGTCGCCTAACTTAAAAAAATCATATCTCCTTCGTTATAACTCGGTTTTTAGTGATTCAAGCGGCCACGGTTTCGTTTTTGAAAGAACTTTCAAAACTCATTTTGGACAGTAGCTTATATTTACTTGTTAAAAACTCATTTTCTTGGTTCTAAACTTGATCATACCACTTCAAATCAACTCCACAAGTTCGCAAATCCTACCATACACCTTCTTAGGGTGTCATGGGGTCCTAAACATCACCAACCTTGGTGGATTTCATGAGATCACTAGTGAAACTTATAGATCTAGTGTTAAAGATAGTTTATGTGCAAAGTGGTATCTAAAACATAAATAAGTTGCATGATTAACTAGTATAACTTGGAAATACATAATCATATGAATTAAATGAAAGTATGAAATGAACAAAGAGAGGTTCTTGAAGCTTACTTGCAATATTGGAGAGTTTTGATGAGAAAATGTATAAGAACCTAGGGTTTTTACCACAAAACCCTAACTAGGAATGAAATTAGAGATTGATTATTACTTGAACTTCAAAAAATGATGGATTATGGTTGTGTTCTTTGTCTTGACCGATCCAACAAGAAGAGAAAAGAGAGAGTTTGGTGCTTATTTAGGTAGTGAAATGTGTAAGTGTAATGTTATGGAAATTAAATAGAAAAACATGTAGAATCTTTTCATTAATGATAGTCTTTGAACTCAAGTGTGCTTAAGGTCTAGGGTGGCTAGGGGGGGGGGGCACATGGTGATAAAAAGAGATGGATTTGATGTTAATTAATGCTTGTGTCTAAGTATTGTATGTATTAGTTAGTTTAGTGTATACATTAGGTATTATCGTGTACCGAGTTAACTAGAAATAAATTGTGACGATGTAAAATAAAGTACGAAGAAGTTGTAAAAATTGTAAAATCATATTCCTTGCGTGAATCGGGTGTTAGAATGATTATCAGATTGAAATATCGCAAACCGACGAAGTTATAAGCGTCAAACGAAAAATATATCAATTGATTTAAAAACACCGGGTAAAGTAATAATATAATCTTTATATCTTTATAATTAGCATAAAAATATATTAGGATCATAGTCGGGAGTATTGGGTATAATGTTAGAAGTAATGATTGAGTGGTAACGTTTAATAAATAAATGAACATACGTAAATGAAAATCACACAAACCCGTGCATGACCTAATATGATAATGATGATATGCAGACTACTCTAGTCTGTATGATGTGTCCTTACTGATGATGCATGAATACGCAGCTAAACCATACTGGTTACGCGCATTTGAATACCCGTAAATCTAGTTTACGAAAAGATGAATGATGACCATAAATAGTGATTTCCCTCTGGGAATGAACAGTGTTTCGTGAATAATAAAATTTTTGACGACTTCTCAAAGTCTCAAACTGACTCCGAAAATGATTAATAGTGATTGGTGAATAGTAATCCATGAATAGTAAATTGTCGGGGTTCAGAAAATGACCTGAAATTGTGATTTGTGACACTATGTTTTGATTAAAGATATATACAAGGATACATGAAGAATAACCGCCGATATTCTTCCCAAGATAGATTGTTGCGGCACGAGTTCTGAGCTGATTTGTTCAGAAGTCACTATGCATGTACATCATTGTTGAGTTTCCTGAACCTCTAAATTAGGAGATTGTTGTCCTTTTGGCCGCCACACTCTGAGTTTTTCCTTGAAGGAAATGGTCGATGTACTTGCACTTAAGTAAGGATTCCCTGCACTAACATGACAACTATGATTGCTTTTATATGGGTTAGTGACATCGGTATCCACACCTTTTGGAATTTCACAGTCAAGCTTTGAAATGCCATCTGTACTAATAGGTATCCATCTTAAAAATTCTACTCGTCGGTAACCACCTAAGGCAAGATCTAGGAGTGTTAAATTTCTCATACACAGTAGGATGCTTGTTGAGAGAAGTTCTTAGTCCTACAGCAATCTTCCTATCAGGTTTCTGAGTATGACTCTTTGGTCCTATGGGCCTGTTGTGGCTTCTAGTCTTAAGGGATCGGATCTTAGCATGAGCATTTACTTCCTTAGCTTTCGACTTATGATATTGAGCCTTAGAATGAACACTAACTGCCTGATCATTTGGTCTAGAGTGTGAAGTGACTGGTTTTGACAAAACTTATTTCACATCAACTTGGGTTGCACACCTCGGGTTAGATGATTTTGGTCGTTCAGATCTAAACGCAGTTGGTTGTCTAAAAACTGTTCGGTTTCTACGAGGTTGTGAAACTGGCGTTCCCAAGGTTGATGGTTTTGCAAACTTAGTGTTCACACCATTTCCAGTTAGTTTCCTTAACTCGTTCTTTAGGGCAGTGATTGTGAAACCTTTCTCTTGAATTTGAGCATTGAATTCATCATTTTTGGCAATCAAAGAGGTTGTCTGTTCTATAAACTTAGATTTCGTTTCTTTGATTGAATCACATGGGTTTCTGCATTGCTTTTTCAAAGTCTCATTTTCAGTAAGTAATTTAGCCACTTTATTGTCATGTTTAGCCTTAACTTCATTACGCATGTCACATATCTCAGCCAAACTGTTTTTAAGGTTGGTGATAGTTAAGTTTTTGGCTTCTAGCTAAGCTTTCAAATCATTTATCATAAAGAATTCACGGAATTCAGGGAGTTCCGGATTTTTACATGGTAGATTAGTTTGAAAACTTTTTTCCTTTTGTTGCATTGCGATTTCAAGTGAAATACAATGTTTTTCAAGCTGTAAAAATCTGTTTGAAAGCTCATTATAAACTTCCTTTTCAACCGTATCATTCAATTTGGAAAACTCATCCATAAGCAAAGACCTTGACGCATCATCATGTTCAGCATCCTGATCAATTTCTCCCCCCCCTTATGACTCATATTTGTTGAATCAAAGGTGATATTGCTATCAATCTTTTCCATCAGATATGGGTCATAAGTAGTTTTAATTTGATCAGTATGTTGTTGTTCATTAGAAAGAACATTATGTTGATCAGACACATGTACCTCAGCAGATGGTACTCGATGATTTACTTGTCTGAGATCTACATCCACACCATGTATGATATCAGTCCCTGAGTTGTTGCCGTCATCATGCTTATCTGACTCTGTCCCGTTCCCCATATGTTGTGCTCTTTCATTAATGAACCACTTAACATTACTCATAAGTTGGAGTAATGTAACTCTGAACACGTCAACCTCGATTCCAGTGTAATTAGCAAAACACTTTTTCGTCATTTGACTGTCATAATCATAATCCTCAGTGAATTGCAAATCAATGAACACTTGGAGTTGGTTGTTGATCACACAGAAGGTAGCCATGGATCTAACTTCAGAAAATTCTCCTTTGTCAGGCTGTTGTTCAATTTGATCTAAATACAGAATCATTTTGGCTGTGAAAGTCTGAACATCTTGACCAAAGAGTGTTGCGAATGCACGTTTGTATCCTCCCAAGTATCCAGGTTGTTCAAACAGAACCTTGAGATGTGAATGAAGTAATTGAAAACATTTAATGCGACTTTCCTTTTCATTAGTCAACATTAGTGGCTGATGACACTCTTTCTCGTGAGAATTCAAACACGACGATTCCACATTAGCATTATCAGAATCACACACGTTTACAAGATTGGAAGTCTTATGTTTATCATTCGTGTCGTACAACTTGAGTACCTCAGATATGAAAGAATCTGAAGTAGTGGACATGGTGTAAACATGCACGGGATTTTACAAATCTATGACTTAAACCGAGAAATCGTTTCTTTTGCGGAGTTTTACAAAATCAAGAAGAAACCGTGAGATAATGATAAATTGGATGTGTTATGATAATTGTTGGATCGGTACAATGATTAGTGATTGTATGTTAAAAGGAATGATTGCATGTTGGAGTAGGTGAATTATTGTTACGTTAAGTTGTGATTAGGTATGAGTGAGTTGAGTTTACATAATGGTTTGATCTACAAGTAATGAGTGCAATTGGGCAAATCTCAGTGAAGAATCAGGAGCAAATCACAGTGAAGAAGCTAGTCAAATCGCAACATTGAACCAGTTAACACTCAAATCGCAGGACTCAAATCGCAGGAACCAAATCACAATTGCCCAAATCGCAACCCTCAAGTCACAACCCTCAAATCGCAGACTCGCTCAAGTCGCAACCTAGAAATATCCAAATCGCAAAGATCAAATAGGAGTTCACAATAGGACAAAACTATCGCTTTCTTGCGATTTGTCTTTTTCCCTTTTAAAATAATAACGCCAGATCGCAGTATCGATGTACACCAATTTACAACAACACTTTTCCTTAACCAACTCAAATCCCAACAAGGAAATTCTTACCGAGAGTTAAATCGCAGAGAAGAAACAACTAACTTTTTCACCTAAAAACACCTAAAAATCACCCTTTTGAACGTTTTTGCTTGGTTTCTTTTGCACAACTTGATCCTAGAAGGTTATAACAACTATAAAAAAACACTATCTTTAACACCACAGACGTGAGAATCAAAGGAAGCCAAGAATAAGCTCATAAACCTTCAAAAACCAAACTTTTGATCTAAACCAACCAAGAAAACACACAAACAATCAAGCTAATCAAACCATGGGCTCTGATACCCATTGTAAGATATTGGATATCATAACACAATGATGGATTTAAGTGTTGGCCGAATTCTATGAGATTAGAGAGAGAAAGTGAGATGTTCTAGTGAGAGAAAATGGAGAATATTAGATTAAGTGTAAGTGAACATCCAACCCTTTCCCTTGTAAGGGAAAGGGTATTTATACTTATATATTATACGCCCCACATGGGCTGTGGAGTGAGCTGACAGTGGGTAAAGACCCGACCCAACTCCACAAATATTACTACGTCTATACTAATATTACTATAACTAAACTAGGATTAATAAGCCTACGAGCTAACTTAATGCTATTGGATACTCGGGGTGACCGAATCTTTCATATGAATATTTATATTCCTAACACAGTGTGACCAAAATCCATATATGGTCACATGAAGTAATTGTGTATGTGACTAAATCATATACTCAAGTTTGTCACACATTATTTAAAAGTGACTGCTAGTTTTTGTTGAAAATTTAGTCACGTATGAATTTGAAATGTGTGACAACTGAAAAGTAAGTTTGAAGCATTAGTCATGATATCATCTTAAAAGTGACAAATATATGTCACACACTTGAAAAGTGTGACCAAATGTCATATATGTTCATACTAAACCATAGGCATACATGATCAAGTGTAACCAAAATTCGATACATATGGTCACGTAAGTTAATATGTGTGTCTAAAGTTTAGTGTGTGTTTGCCTGCCAAATCCTAATGTGTATAGTCACATTTAATTTTAGCACGATCATGTGACTATAGGCTTAACAATAGTCACACCATATCACAAATGTGTATCTAAATTATGTTTATGGTCACAGTATAAGGGTATTATATGTGACCAATACATTCAAAATAGTCACATTGTGAAATATTCATGTGACTATTATATATGCATGACTGCACATTGACTACTTTTTGAACCACTGTTTTTTTCAACAAATTGCCTGCAATTGAGAATCTTTCATCGGTAATACTGGTTTTTTCAAACAAATGCCTGCAATTGAGAATGTTTCATACAAAACACTATTTTTTTCAACCAAATGCCTACACTATATAAAGGCATAACCACATACATGAAAACTGCATATACTAAAAAACTGTAACAAAAAACAACAATTGAAACAATGAGGGCCAACAACAAACCAGGTATTCAACATTGTGTTTTTCAACTATACATGTTTATCTCATAAGCAGTACTAACTATACATTCTAGTAGTCTTAACTCTAACTCTAGCAGTATAAACTCTTCAGCAGTTGTAATGTTGTAATGATCCCAAACAATTAATTTTGTGACATATTATTGGGTCCTAGATCCTTTTTCATCTTCTTGAGCAATTTATAAGCCATCTCATCATAAGTAAACTGAAGCTGGAGTCTTTTCTTCCCAAACAAAATTTGATGTAGAATGTCTTTGAAATTTTTTAAAGGGTAATCCTTTTCTACAAGCATGTAGATCACCAACTCATTTACAGTTAAACCATGTACTCCACATCCTTGAAAATGTTTCCATTCTGTAACTGTGTTGTGCGTTAGCTTTCTCCAAAATTCATCCTTGTGACTTGGTTCAAACATTACCTTAAACTAATTCCAGACGACTCTATCATAGATTTGTTCTGGTGTTTTATAACCAAATTTTTCTTTGAGTAACTTTCATAGAGCCACCATATCTTCTCTGTCAAAATTATGAACCATCTGATGAAAGCTTTCAAACCTTTGAGATGAACCATCATGCCTCTTAATATCATAATAAACTATTTTCCCTTGAAATCCAGACTTGAAAGCAACAATGAGTTGTTTAACATTTAATGGTTTTGCATCCATGGCTTCTCCTTCAGGCTCTCTAACAGATACAACTGTAAGTTCAGTGTGAGCTTGCATTTGTTCTATATCAGCATCACCTTGCTCAGTTTGCTCTTGGTCTGTGCTCTGCTTTTTCTCTGCTTTGTCCTGACTCGTCTTCTTTTGACTACTTTTTCTTTTCAATTGTTCACCTGCTCTTTTTGAACTTTTTTTCTCTTCTTTCTTTTCTTCACTGCCCTTTACCACCTCATCATTCAAGAAGCTTTCAGTGTTTCTCTTGGCAATTGCATATAATTCTTCATTTTTTTTATCATTCAACAATTTCAAATCCTTTAGTTTCCAATTGTCCATATTCTTTAAATACCTGCACATGAAAGCTCTTCTTTGTGCTAGAGTGGGTGGCTTGTTCTTCTTAGCTGCATATCTTTGTGCTACATAGAACTTCTTTCTTCCATCAATAAGTTCTTTCAGCATCCTGGCTCTTTCATCTATTGAGTACTGATCTTGCTCTTATTGATGTAGTTTCTTAGCAAGCTCACAATCAGCATCAACCTGAGCCCTTTCCTCATCCCATGCAGCTATTAAGTCTGCATTTTTAGCATCTTTTTCTTCTTGTATTCTCTTTTGTTCCAAAATTCCTTGATTTTTTGCTTTATACTCATGTGCTAATTTCTTAGCAACTTCAGCATCAACTTGTGATTGCTCTTCTTTTGATAATGGGTTCTCCACAGGCTCTTCAATAAGAATCCCTTTACCTTTGCCTTGTACCTGTGGAGTTGATTGTTTAGCTTTTGGCTTTGATGATGACTCTTGTATCACAACACCTTTGGTTAAAGGTTTTGATGTCTTCAGCTCAGCAAGTACACTAACAGCAATTACTAGCTTTTGTACTACCAGCTGTAACTGGCTCACTAGCAGCAATAACTAGACCACTAGCAGCACTAATACCCTAATCAGTAGCACTATCAGCAGTTGTAACCTTGACCAAATAGCTATCAATCACCACTTGATTCCCTTGGTTATTAGAAACTACAAAATCCATTGGATCACTCTCTGCACCAATACTTTCACCCTTTTTAGCCTCCCCTAAAACTTTTCCTTCATTCTCCCCGCCCTGTTTGGGAGCATCCTTAGAAGTTTCAGAAGATTTAACCTTGTGTTTGGGAATTCTTGATCCTTTGACTCCTTCTAAATACCTAACCCTTCTCTATAAAACCTTTATCTCCCCACCTTGAGCTTTGATTACTCCTTCTTGAGAAGCAGCTAGTGTTTGCATATCAACAATTTGTACAGACAGCTTGGTACAGGTATCATTCAATTCATTCAAAAGTTGCATACTATCCTCACCACTTCGTCTTGTGTTACCTAGCCTGAAAGGTGGATAATTGGAAAAGTTAAGTTTAGTCTCACCCCTAGGATGAACATCTGAACCCCCCATTGTTTTCATGTGACTGGGTCCTTCACCTGAATCACTTCCATGTGGACCGCGCTCATTAGAAGTTGTCTTGGTTTGGGTCTTAATGATGTTACCACTGTCTTGTGCTGCTGCTAAGCTAGACACAATAGTGGCAGCCCTTGCCAACATGTCTCTCTCCCCAGCAGTGACAGCCTCATCTGCAATAGTTGGTATAGAACCACTAGCCTGAGGTAGCTCATTGTTCTTGGTGTGAGTCCAACATTTATAGGTCTTTTGTTGTTGTTGAGATGATGTAGCCAAAAGTGTGGGTGTGTGATGGGTACCAGCTAGGATTGCTAAACCTTCACCCATTTTGGTTTGGGTTAGTGCCACCATTGTTGGAAACAAAGGTGTCACTGTCCCTGAAATATCTTTTCCATCCCTCCTCATATTAGCAAAAACCGTTTTGGTAAGGCAGGGAGTGGAATGAAATCTTTTGTGACTTTTCTTATATTAAAATTGGTTGTCCAAAAAGAGTTGCAAAAACCTTGGATATAGAAAATATTTACCCAAAGAACTATCCAAGTTCTTAACCATACTATCAAAAATTAATTTTGAAAAATTAAATCTTTGAGTATTTTCAGCCAAACAAATTATAGAAGAAGCTAAATTCCTGCTAAATTCATTCCACGCAGTGGTCTTTGGACTTAGACACACTAAGACAATATGGATTAAGAATTTCCATTGATGAGAAAAATTACCTTTATAAAACTTTAAAGCATTTGATTTTTTCTCATAGCCCATTAGTAAAAGTTTTTCAAAGATTGTAGTATTTGAAAGATTCTCAACTCCGTTAGCATCATCTAGGAGAAGATCTCTTCGAATAGACGCATCTGTAATGAGAATCCTCTGCCCATCTACAAGGGCATGGATTTGTACTTCCCCATTAATAGTTTTGACCTTAGAAGACGACCAAAACTGGATAATGTTAGAAGTATATGTAGTAGCTTTTACTGTTAATGCAAACTTAATATAGCTTGCATTAAGGAAATCAATGATCTCAGCAAAATCTACAGACTCATTGGATTTTTCTAAAAAGGCAACATTATTATGAGGTTCGGTAAAAGTTAGGTTCGACATTATGATTTGATTTGGGGGTTTTGCAATAAGACGATTAAAATTCGATTAGGCCATCGAAGAGAGAGAGTAATGTGTGCGTGAATATGATTGTGTGCCGCAATTGGGGATTTATACCATTTAAGTAAAAAGTGACACAAACGTACCCTGCACTCCGAAACAGTACTAACGGATACCCAGCAGTACAAAGTTTTACACTAGCAGTACAATTTTTTGCCTAGCTGATGAAGTCAAATAAGTACATTTTATTACTATCATTTATCCTATTAATTTGACTTGTTTTATTATATTATGTATGAGGATTGATACTTAATCGTTTACTTTTGTAATTCTCAGTTGAAAACAAGCATTTGGTGAAACTTGGCGATTTTGGACTAATTATGGGGCAAAACATGCAAGAAGTTAAGAGTCTACTGAAATGTATAAGATCAAGACTAATCTGCTCCAGATGCGCCGCATCTCATTTATGACATGCGCCGCATCACTATCAAGATCTCACCAGATACGATCCAAGACACAAGAGGACATGCGCCGCATTCAAAGATAAAGATACGCCGCATCTTCTGGCGGTGTACGAATATTCCTGAATATTATAATCTTGGACCCCACACGAAGTTAAGTACATGCGCCGCATCTACTCCTTAGATGCGCCGCATCTCACCCTCAGACAGAAACTATAAATACCCCAAAGACCAGACGAATTAAGAGTTCCGAGTTCCGAGTTCCGAAGTTTTAACCGAAGACCGAAGACCAGAAACCAAGGACGAATTCAGTCAAGGCAGCAGCACAAGACACACCCAAATCAAAGATACAAGAGCTGTAAGAAGGTGTTGCATATGTTTAATTCATTAAGTAGTTTTGTTTTATTGTGTTAGTAAACTTTAATTCATCAAGATTGGTGGCTTGTGTAATGTGACAACGGAAAGATTGCACTCCCTTAAAACTGCTTTCTCATTAATTAAAGTTTATATGTTGATGTCATTGGTGACTTTTATTAGTGCATTGATAACCTCTGTGTCTAGCTGAGCGTTGATCGGGTCGCCACGCCTCTGCCCTCGCCTATTTATTAGATCGCCTATGTATTCTATGGTCTGTAGAAAAGTAGGAGAAAGATAAACGGGATAGTCATAAGTAATCATTAAGGGTTTACTCGCCGATAAGATTAGAACCAACGAGAAAGGACTTAATCTCGGTGCGTTGCATCGAACTATACACTTCATATAACACTAGCAATAAAACAAGTGACAAACTACTTATCATAAGGACAGCCCTCTTATTGTCTCAAGTATTTATCTGTGTACGTGTGTGCTACTTGCTGATTCGTGCCTATTGGTTTAGTTTATTATTTAATTGCAACAAAATCGTGCCAGTCTCTCAGGCTGAACCCCCTTGCGTTAGATTAGGTTGTATAGCTAACTTAATATATTAAAATACTGATTAGAATAACTAGATAATACGTTCCACTCTTAGTGATCGACACTCTACTTACCATTATATTTATACTGACCGGGTACACTTCTCGTTAAGTGTGTGTGTTATTGATAAGTCGGCTAAATATAAATTTAAAACTTGAGTAGGCATTAAAACTGCTAAACCGCAACGACACATCACGCGCATCAAGTTTTTGGCGCCGCTGCCGGGGAGTCAATTGTTATTATCTGTTAATTTGATTAGTATTTTAATTAGGTTTTTAATTTTTGATCTAACCGCTAATTTTGTTGTGTATTAGATTAATTTGCATTCATTGTACTATTTTGCATATTTTCTGTTTTTGTGTGTTATTTGTTTGCTTTTGTTTGTGTTTATTTTCGTGTGTTTTATTTGATTTTATTTTTCGTATTTTTTGTTTTCTGCTATCGTTGTACTGAGCTAAATCGAACGATACGGCGCATCTGATTTCTCAGATACGGCGTATTGCGTTCAATTTTTTTATAAAATACAATGCGTTTAATTAATTCGATACGACGCATCTTTTCCCCAAGATACGGCGTATCTGTTTTTAATAAGAAATTATTTCTAAGCGATAAAGCGATACGACGCATCTTTTCCCCAAGATACGGCGTATCTGTTTTTGATAAAAAAAATTTCTAAACGTTAACGCCATACGACGCATCTGCTTTAGCAGATACGGCGTATCTATTATTTTAATTAAAAACAGTTTTCGATTAATTAAACAGATACGGCGCATCGATCTCTATCGATACGGCGTATCTTCTGAATCAAAAATCTTATATTTTGAATCGTAACGAAAATACGGCGCATTAACTTTTGTTAATACGACGCATTTAATTTTAAATAAATATCGATTTTTGATTATTAAAATTGATACGGCGGATTTAAATTTCTAAGCGGCGTATCTATTTTCTGAATAAAGTCTGATTTAATTTTAACGATTATAAGATACGACGTATCCAACTTTTTGGATACGGCGCATCGTCTTCTGATATCAGCTATTTATATTCTTATATCCGTTTCTATATTCATTAATTTCTCTTCTAGCGAACAAATCCTACTGATGATTTTACCTTTGGTGACAGATTTTGCTATGGAAGACATGTTAGTTAACGGATATCTTGCTAAGGAATGCTTACTTTCAGATTCATTCAATGTGCTCATGATCGATGCAGATTTATTCTCTTGGGAGACCCCTCTTGAAGCTGATTTTAAGGAATTCATGCGTTTATGCAACATTGACAAAGGGGTATTCTCTTATGATGTATTTGTGAGGTACACTGGGGATGAATTGTCGCTCTTATGGCCTATCATTGAATCCAAAGGATTGGCTTCGACTACTATCGAAGAAGATGATGGGAAATTCTACCTTGCATGCATGGACTCAAGCAACAACAGCTGTGGTGGAGGCAATACCCAAATTTCTTACATGCCTTATTCCGAACAGTACTGGGGATTAAATGAGAACTATCTGGACGATGACAGAATTTATGCTGTGGCGGAGTTACTATTTCATGGCAAGTTGGTAAGATTAATGGACCTCTCCCTCAATGATTGGCTTGAACTTAAATATGGTAGTCCGAAGTTTGCCCCTGCAAATGAAGTCAAGCGGATTATGACTTCATGGTTGACACGTAGTTTTAAGGAGCAATTTAACGAGTTCATGGAAATAAGGAGGAATATGATTGGAAAAACTTGCTTTGACGTTAACCATGATCCTAACGATGTTGATTTTTCAGAATGGTTGGCTAGTAAGTTTAATAACCATAAGAGCATGGATCGAGCTACTAAGGATGCATTATGGGTATATTGGATGAGAGGAGAAGACGAAGAAGTAGAAAGCGATTATGGGTCATCACTTCATGATTCAACAATCAATGAGGGGATTGAAGAATTATTCAGAATTGACATTGATGTGTTCGATTATGAGACACCCTTGTGCAAGCAGTTCAAGGATTTTAACTACCTTATTCGAGTCGACAATGATGTGCTTACTGGAGATTTACCAGGATTCAAGACTTATGATGATTTCAAAAACACCTGGTACTACGAATGGAATGACCAAATACCATGGGTTTGGGATAAACCATGGGAATTTGAGCACATTAATCACACCTGTACACCCTTCGTTTTCAAGGATGGGAGTAGTGTTTGGCCGACCTGTGATTATAAGAGTGACAGAACCTGTAATGGGGGAAGTATTATTGGGATGAAACGGGTTGGAAAAGATGTAACCTTTGAAGATTATGAGTGGTACGATAATGTTGAAGACTGCCCACGAAAAACTGAAGCTTTGCAAGAAAAGGGTAGAATTGAATACTTGAAAGGACTTAAAGGAACATCAAATACTACTTTCTGGGAATGGGTGCATGAACAATTTGATGATTACACGAAGCTTAGTCGACGGCTACAATGGGAATTGGAAAGAGAGTGGGAGGCAATTCAAGATGATAGCAATGAGTCATTAATCGATGAACTTGATGACTATTTGATTAAGGATCCTTACTTTAAGTTCGTTGATAAAGACGAGGAAGAGTTCACCAAAAGAAAGTGTCAACTACTTGGGATTCCTTATAATGAGCCACCCATGATTGTTTTCGAAAAATTTAAAATCATCAAATATTCTTTGGGACCTGATGAAGAGTATGTTGCGACGAAGACCAAGAGTTATAGAAGACTAAACCGAATGGAAGAAAACGTCGCAAAGCTATACGGGAACATCTTTCGGATGAAGGAAGAAGGATGGACCGTGACAAGGACTAAATGAAGAGCTGAACGTGAGTCTAACTTGAAGACTCTGGAATAAAGACAAGTGCTTACCGGGAGACAACCCAGATTTATCTTTTAATTTTCTGTTTATGTGTCGAGTCAGTCAGGCCGCAGAGGATACGGCGCATCTCAATTCTGAGATGCGACGCATCTCCTGCAATGGTCATATCTTATTTTATTTTTCTGCATTTTTTATTTTCGAATTTAAAACTTTTTATCAGTTTATTTCAATGCGGCGCATCCCTGGTTAAGGATGCGGCGCATCTTTTATTCTGATCCGTATTTATTCCAGGCTCGATACGACGTATCTTCTTCCATAAGATACGGCGCATCGACTGATCTGATGATTTTCATTTTTAATTTTTATGATTTATTTTTCCTAACTACTAATGTGTTATGCAAGTTGAACCTTTCTTATCTTAGGTGTGTTTTGAAGCCTTGGTGGTATTGTAGATTCCTGCATTTCTTGTGGATACATCGAATATGAAGCTTAAACGTTCTAATCCACAAGAAAGATGATTTTTTCTCTAATACTAATGGAGGATCATACCGAGCAAATCTCAGGGGAGTTTTTCTGTTCTAATTCTTTTATTATCCAGTTTTTAACATTTTATACAAACAACGAGGACGTTATTTAACTTAAGTGGGGGGATTGGAGAATTAGAACACTTAACACTTACTTGTCCTAAACTATTCAAAATATGCTTAAAAATGTGCTTAATATATCAAGATTTAAAATTTTTTCGCATGTTTTTGTTCAAAGTCTAAGTTGCATAGCTGCACACATGACGTTATTTTTAAAATTGTGATTTTTCAAAATTCACAAATCTATGACTGTGCCGGTGACTTGTAAACTTTATAACTTGGCTTGTATACTATTCGAGACCACCATAATAAGTATTATTTTATATAATTGGAATGACTTGTCTAAATTGGTAAATTTCTAGGATTACACCCAAATAACCTTTATATGTTATGTGATATTAGCTAACTGCACTGGTTAGTTAACCCCCGTATAAACCCTTTTGTTACTCTCATTTTTAGAGTAAGATACCCCTAGAAAAACACTCAGAGCCATTCCTTTCGTTTCTTACACCTATGTTTAAAATGTTTCGTTACACCTTAAACCTTAGCCTACCCTGTAGATTAAAATCCGTGGTTGGTTAATTGCTATAGGCAAAGTATGTTTCCTTACATTACCTGTGTTCGCGTGCGTAATTCATTATCTATGGTTAGGTTGGGAAATTGCACAATGCAATTGGAGTGAAAGTAAATATTGTATATCTTTGAGTTTATTTTTCGTGTGTTTACTACTTTCACTATTACCGTTATTTCTGAAGTTATGAAAAGTATGGAAAAATTATCCAGAATTATCATTATAGTGATGTGGTGAAATTTTACACATCTATGTTTTTGTTATTTAAAAAAAAAAAAAAAAAAAAAAAAAAAAAAAAAAAAAAAAAATCGAAAAAAATGAGAAAAGAAAAAGAAAAAGAAAAAAAAGTTGGAAGAATGATAAACCAACGATGTAAAGTTATGTAAGTGGTCGATATCACCACTAGTTGTTGTATATTATATCTATGGATTGAATGGGAGTTGGCAGTTATGGGAACGTCAACTAAGGTTTATTCTTTGATTAAGATCTTGTTGAGTATAATTCGTGTCTACCTAAAGCGTGTGTTTCAAGTGTAAAGCGTGAGTTATTCAATGATATGAGTCTTATTCATGGGATGGTTGGGATAATGATTAACCACACTTAGGATTTTAATTTATTTGTTTTGTTTATTTTTCATTTTACACCAATTTATATCCCAAATATTATCCATGCCCTGTATTATTCTTTATCCAACGAATCCTTTGATTTATTGAGATTAGGGATTTGAGCAATCTTAAGTATCGTAGTCGTGGATTCGGCTATGTATTTATGATTTTGTCGCCCTTTTTGATATATTATTATTGGTGAAGTTTGGACCTATCTTTAGCCTATTCGAGTTAAGGATTTGAGCAATTGCAAGTATCGTGTTCGTGGATTCGATCATGTATTTGTGATTTTGTCGCCTTTTCTGGAATCTGAGATCGATAGTGATTAAGAATAATTAACCCTTAAGCCTAAAAACCCTTTTTACCGCTTTAGACTTGTTATTCCTTGGCTTTAGTGGTGGAGATGTGTATACTTGCCAAGCTTATGATAGAATATTCGTCGCGACTGGACAGTTAAACGATTAGATTTTCTTTTATCGAAATATTTTTATTCTACTTCTAATTCGTTAAGTGTTTAGTTGTGTGATTATGACAAAAACGAATACATGCTTAAATATAAAAATAAATCCTAATATCCTTTAGGATACATTTTCATAAGATTAATTCTAAGGTTTACTTGGGGACAAGTAAAGTTCAAGTGGGGGGATATTTGATGAACTCAAATAAGTACATTTTATTACTATCATTTATCCTATTAATTTGACTTGTTTTATTATATTATGTATGAGGATTGATACTTAATCGTTTACTTTTGTAATTCTCAGTTGAAAACAAGCATTTGGTGAAACTTGGCGATTTTGGACTAATTATGGGGCAAAACCTGCAAGAAGTTAAGAGTCTACAGAAATGTATAAGATCAAGACTAATCTGCTCCAGATGCGCCGCATCTCACTTATGACATGCGCCGGATCACTATCAAGATCTCACCAGATACGATCCAAGACACAAGAGGACATGCGCCGCATTCAAAGATAAAGATACGCCGCATCTTCTGGCGGTGTACGAATATTCCTGAATATTATAATCTTGGACCCACGCGAACTTAAGTACATGCGCCGCATCTACTCCTTAGAAGCGCCGCATCTCACCCTGAGACAGAAACTATAAATACCCCAAAGACCAGACGCATTAAGAGTTCCGAGTTCCGAGTTCCGAAGTTTTAACCGAAGACCGAAGACCAGAAACCAAGGACGAATTCAGTCAAGGCAGCAGCACAAGACACACCCAAATCAAAGATACAAGAGCTGTAAGAAGGTGCTGCATATGTTTAATTCATTAAGTAGTTTTGTTTTATTGTGTTAGTAAACTTTAATTCATCAAGATTGGTGGCTTGTGTAATGTGACAACGGAAAGATTGCACTCCCTTAAAACTGCTTTCTCATTAATTAAAGTTTATATGTTGATGTCATTGGTGACTTTTATTAGTGCATTGATAACCTCTGTGTCTAGCTGAGCGTTGATCGGGTCGCCATGCCTCTGCCCTCGCCTGTTTATTAGATCGCCTATGTATTCTATGGTCTGTAGAAAAGTAGGAGAAAGATAAACGGGATAGCCATAAGTAATCATTAAGGGTTTACTCGCCGATAAGATTAGAACCAACGAGAAAGGACTTAATCTCGGTGCGTTGCATCGAACTATACACTTCATATAACACTAGCAATAAAACAAGTGACAAACTACTTATCATAAGGACAGCCCTCTTATTGTCTCAAGTATTTATCTGTGTACGTGTGTGCTACTTGCTGATTCGTGCCTATTGGTTTAGTTTATTATTTAATTGCAACAAAATCGTGCCAGTCTCTCAGGCTGAACCCCCTTGCGTTAGATTAGGTTGTATAGCTAACTTAATATATTAAAATACTGATTAGAATAACTAGATAATACGTTCCACTCTTAGTGATCGACACTCTACTTACCATTATATTCATACTGACCGGGTACACTGCTCGTTAAGTGTGTGTGTTATTGATAAGTCGGCTAAATATAAATTTAAAACTTGAGTAGGCATTAAAACTGCTAAACCGCAACGACACATCACGCGCATCACTAGCAGTACAAACTTTGTGAAAAAACTTTTTCTCAGCAGTATGAACTCAATTTTCTTTTAAAACCATACTGCACTCATACATTTGGAAGGGATTAAGTGTAAAGGAAGACACTTAATCATTTTTGGTGATATTGTTGTTCTTGCATTACAACACAGTTTACTGTTTGAGTGTTAATAGTCCTCTAAGTATTAAATAGTAGATTTTTAAAAAAGACTGCTATTATCCAAGAAACGAAACACCCCTTTAGCATCAGGGGAAACACAGATATCATAAACTAATAATAATAACTTCACTCAAATATCATAAACTTGTATTAATATACATTAACATAGTCAAAATAAGATAATGATACAAAAGATACATTAAGAAATATATAAACTATCTTGAATACTTTTGTAAACATCAATTATTTTCTCTCTTGTATCTTCTATTTCTATGTTCCGATCATCTACTTTCTTTTGATGATCCAATATGATCTTTAAATCTTCCTTGTTCTGTTCTTCCAGCCTCTTTATACGCTTGTTGTAAAGATCTACCAATGTTTTTTCTGTTCCATATTTGCCAGAATGACATTTGTCCCAAATATCTTGGGATATGTCAAAAAATTTCTTTAACTTTTCAGGGATTGGAGGAGGAGAATCATCCCTTGGGCGTTTAGTTTTCTTTGAAACAGGAGTTGAAGAGGATGAAGCCATTGAAATTTGAAATATAATATCTAATGAAAAAATCAAAGGAGTCGTTTCTTATTCATAAGTCTAAACATTTTCCAATCGATAGGTATAAATAGGATGGAGAGATAGATGAACGGTTTCCAATACTTTAGACTGGAAAAGGGACCATGCAAAGGCGCCAAAAAGTAAACTGTGAATAATATTGGTCTGATTTGTTTTGTGTTTGGTGTTGGATTTGTGGAAAACTAGAAGGGGGGGTTGAATAGTTTTTCCGTTTAAAATTAAATTGAACCGTTTTGTAACTTATGTGAAATCAATGAAACTGTACACACAAAAATAATCAAACAATATATCCAAGAAGTAAAGAGAGAAATGATCAAACCACATAACACGGATGTTTATAGTGGTTCGGCTACAAGGACTCTTTTCCTTGCCCTACTACACTTCCCCGAGTCTTTAACTCGAGAGTTATCCTTCACTAAGAAACAAACTCCCTTCTAGGTGGAGAAAACCTTTACACGTCACTTACTTCCTTTTCCGGTACTAAGCTAAACACCGGGTTCTATTTCAAGGTAGAACCAACCTAACGTCGCCTATATAATTACCGACACTAAGCTAGATGTCGAGTTCTTTACAAGGGTACAACCACTCCCTACACTCTTTGTGTTTTGAGGACTAAAACACTAACCACACTCACTGAGATAAATGATACAAGTAATGATGTGTGAACTACAACTATATCACACAGTAACTATGCTAAAGGTTTTACACGTCTGTGTTGAACCTTGATGCTTAATCTCCTTTGCTACAAAAGGAAAGATCAATGAAATGAATGAATGATAAATGTAAATGAATGAGTATGAATGTTAGGCTCTATGAGTGATGGTGTGTCCAAATGATCAGCTTGCTATTTATAGGCAAGCTGGTGAACAGCCGGCGGATCCGGCGGATCCCATAAAAGGGATCCGTCCTTTATGTCGATTGGATCCGCCACCTTGACAGCAAAATGACAGCTAAGAGTTTTGGAAATCTTTCCAAATCCAGCTGTATCCTCCACACCTTTGTCATGTCATATCAAAATCTTCCAAAGTCAACTATCTTGCTTGAAGATCTAGCCAAGATATTATGTATGATGCATGCCATGATGTCATTGTATCATTTTAAAAATAAAGTTTCCTTTTTAGGAAATAAACTAGTAGATGTGTAAAATGTAATTCTATGTAAACTTGTGAAATGTAAAATGTGTTTTAAAGTGACTTTAGCTAGCATTTATAATTTGCTAAAGGATATACTTTGTAATTGTCATTAACAAAACTAAGTAAAGATCGTAAAATATAAATAACGTTTTTAGGACGATATTTGTATTAACAATCTCCCCCTTTTTGTTGATGACAAAACATAAAGTATATTTTTGAGCAAAGGAATAAATATAGCATGAGTTTTTTAAAATATAGATTAAGTTTGTTTTACTTGAGTTTAAAAACTCTTTTTATGCAAAAGTGTATGTACTGTGATGATTCACAGTTATGCAAACTTAATCCTTTCTCCCCCTTTTTTCGAAACAAAAAGAAAAGTTGCGTAGCGGAATGCGATTTTGAGAACTTTAAGAGCTCCCCCTTGTTCGATACTCCCCCTAAATAGAGTAACAAGGTAATGATGCATGATCCTACAAAAAAAATGGTTAGAAAAATGAAATGCTCCCCCTCGATGTATACTCCCCATTACAAGAGTCCCAACGTATACATTAAAAGGGTATGAGATGCTGCAAAAGAAATGTTAGTTGTGAATAGACTCAATGGAGAAGCATAATGCATATGATATGTTCATTCAAATAAGAATGATAATCTAGTCGACTTTAAAAAGTCAAAATGTATTGTCTGATCAAAATTTTGTACCTAAAGCACAAGTGATCAAACTAGAATATAGATTCCAAATAGCTATATAATGATGTTAGTTACCTAACTAATGATAATATGCTTTATGTTGATCACTCATAAGCATAAAAACATCACATTCATTCATTGAAAATTATGTGACAAAAGTCACAAACATAATATGATGTTACATGAAAATAAAAATTACATCCTAAAAAATAAAAAGTCCCACAACAATGTCTAGAAGGTCCTATATAATGAGACTAAAATTCTCCTATTGAGGAGGATGAGAGATGGCGTTTAGACGCTCAAGAATGTGGTTCAAAATGAACCTCATTTCATTTTGGAGCTCGTGCACCAAAATATTTGTCCTTTGAGCTATGTGAGCGGTTCTTTCACACATGTTGCAATCATGGCGAGCAAAACCGGGCGGAAGAGTAGACTCACTTGGTTGTGGTGGTGGTGGTTGTGATTGGTTGTTGGGTGGTGGTGATTGTACTTGCTCATTGGTTGGTGGTGGTGTTTGGAGGGAGTTCATGAGGATGTTTTGGAGATCAATGGCTTCTTTTAGGCGGTGATCTACCATACCCGAGAGAGTGTAGAGACGGTTGAGCTCTTCACTAATCTCCTCTTGGGTTTGAGGCAAATTGATCCACATTGCCTCATCTATGGCAATGAGAGTTGATGTGGGTGAGAGAGGTGGTATTTGAGGTTGGGATGATGGTGCATCATGGTATAAAGGAGCATGGATATCCGGAAAAATCGGATGAAAAACCATAGGCTCTTGACCTTCAAAGGTCATGGGTGGAGGATTGTTTGATCTTGGTGGGAGATCCTCCAAGTCATCAAGGTATGGATGAGGTGATGTAGGTGGAGTCCTAAATAGCTCCATGGGTTGGAGTTTGGGTGAGTTTGGTTGTGATTGAGATTTGACAGTCTGTGATGGAGCGGGTGGTGGTGTGGTTGCTATTGGAGTTATGGATGGAGGTGGAGTTTGTATGACAACATTGGATGGTGTAGGTGTGGATAAAGTAAGGAAATTTTCACTTGCTATAGGAGATGAGATATTAAGAGGAGATGATTCCTCTGATTATGAGTTAGCAGGATTTATGAAGCAACAGGGCTTAACACTTATGCGGGCAGTGCGTTTTGGTAGTCTAGAGGTGGAGGAGTTGGTTGATTTGGTCATGGTGAGCTAAGAGATCTAAGATGTACAGGTTGTATGTTGTGAAGAAGGTGAATGAGTGAGTTTTGCTCTAAGTTGTGATCTTAATATATAGGCAGATGATTTATAGAAACTAGTGTTTGGATTTGATGTAAATCCAATAGAGAATGTTGGTTCCTAACGATTTGGAACAAAAATTTATGCAAATCACATCACATAAGTCAATCCATAGAACTTATGTTGAGTAATATGAAGAAAATATGCAGTAAATGCAAAGAGACAGTGGAAAAGCTTCTGATGTGATGTTTCCACGGATTTGAAGGATCCCTAAAAAGGGTTCCTTGATTGTATCAGAAAGGTAACTTACTCCTAAAATTTCAAATTTCAAATTTTGGTGGGAAATTGTTGTTCTTAAATTTCTAAGAGTTTCTAAATCATTCTAAGATATATAATGCACAGTGAACCTATTTAAAGAATACTAGAAACTAAAATCTAAGAATCGGGATGAGTCAAAAGGTTTTAAGAAGTTTACTGTTATACCGAAGGATCCAATCGAAAAGGCGTGCGGATCCAAATTTTTGGATCCGCCTGATCCGCAGGTTGAAGATTGGCGGAGCCAATGCTAACACATGGCGGATCCAAAATGAGGGATCCGTCAAATCCGTTGTTAAGCTTGTAGGAAAAATTGATAGAAGAAAAAGGAGAGGCCAAATCTATCTTTAAAGTGAGATAGCACTACAAATATTTGATCACCTACAAATATTGAAATGTAACTTTTATTCATTGAAAATTTGTTTGTGACAAACGTCTCAAGCTTGAAGTTACATTTAGAAGTCCCTAAGAAATGAAGAAATCCTAGAATAATTCTTTAAAGTATACTAGAATAATTCTAACAGCTTCTGTGAAGAGGAATTTGTAGGTGTTGATGGAGATATGATGGAAACTAGCCACATAGTTTCTAAATCCTTAGTGTCACAAAAGTTAGAGTTGTGTTCTTCATTTTCTTGAGTGTTTGTTTGATTTACCCACATTGAATCATCAATGTGTTGAAGCGTGGTAAGTAGATCATGTGGTTGAAGGTTGGATGAATTTAGTGCTGATGATGATTTTCTTTCTTCAGATGGTAAAGGTGATGGTGAGGAAGCTATTGGAGTAGTTACAGGTGGTGGTGTGCTATATGTCGTTGATGATGTTGTACCTAGTGGAATTATGATTAGTGATGGTGATTTTGTAGATGAAGACATGTTGACTATAGGAGTTATCATAGAAGTTGTAGTGGCAGTGGTGGATGTGATTGGTGAGCTTACGTTTGAAAATGGATTAACGAGCCAGTAAGGTCTAACACTAATTCTAGCGGTTTGTCTGTATGGTCTAGACATATGAGATTTGTTTGATTTGTGCATTGTGAGAGATTTATAGATAAAGAAGACGAAGATTTAGTGTGTTATGATCATCTTAAGGTTCTAATATATACTTCCCATTTTTATAGAAGTTGGTGTGTGGATTAATGATGTGTAAATATTAAAGACTTGGAACAAGATAAAGTAGTTTGTCCTATTGACAATGTCAATCCATAGAAATGAAGTTGACATGAAGATATGCAGAAATATGACTCAAAAGGGAGAAATGTTATTGATTCACGGTTTTTGAGAAGGTAATGAAGGAGTCTGTGAGTTATGAATAGGACAAAATTTTCAAATTTTGATGGGAGGTGGATTTTCTTAATTCTCTAAGATGTCTAAATATAATCTAAGAAAGCTAAACTATAATCTAATTATTGGAAAGAGTTGAATTTTGTGAAAAAGATTACTGTGTATTCCTGCGGATCCAATTGACAAAGCTTGCGGATCCAAAACTTTTGGATCCGTCTGATCCGCAGGTTTAAGATGGGCGGAGCCAATGTTAACACTAGGTGGATCAAACTGAGGGATCTGCCAGTTCCGGCGAACAAAAATCCTAAAATGAACAGAGAGCAATGCAAATTTTGTGTTTTCCGATAACAACCCGAAAATTTTCCTAGAACATATCTATTGTCTATTATGCAAAGTAAAGCTACCAAATATGTAGATTCTAGCACACGTTATAAAATAGATCATTATACTTCATCGCAAAAGTTAAGCCAAACAGTGGCTTAAATTCGGAAAATTGATAACAATGTATGTTATCATTAGTTCAAGTTGAGTTAATACCACAAAAGAGTTAAGTACTATCATAAGGTCTTAGTAAGCACATAAATTTAACAATACATAGTCTAATAATGTATTATACCAAACACTCTCACTTGTCTTACAATAATTTAAGTATTTTCTTCTGATCCTTGCGGAGTTTCATCATCCATCGTCCAACATTCTTTAGAATTCCCTTTGCTTGTCGATGTTCCGCAGATTCATCATCAAGGGAAGGAAGTTGACTCAAGTAGTCAATTGGAGGAAGCTTAGAGTTAGGTAAACCATCTTCATCACTATCTGATGATGATGATGAAGATGAGGATGAGGTGAGAGCCCGTTTCCCTTTTCTTACTGCCACTCTATAGTCACTAAGCGGAACGAAGGTGTGTTTGATTTCGACGTAGTCTAGAACAAAGCCGAATGAGTCTAGAGGAATAGGAATGGAAGCTCTAAACAAACGTGTAAGAAGCATTCCATATGGCATTGAAGTTTTTCCTAAGACACGTATATCGACCATTCTTTTGGCGATATGGTAGGCTAGATTGAACTTTTGATGGGTAGACACACAATAGAGCATGTAGCATAAGCTTGCATTCACATGATCTTTGTTTCCAATGGGGCTAATGACATTAGCTCTAAGAATTTCTTCAAGTTTCTTAAATTCGAGTTTAAGTTCATTTAGTTCCATAGCGAATGGATCACGATTAACATCCTTTCCTCGGAGTTTCTTAGTTTGGTTGCTTCTAGGCTTGAAAAGATGATCACGAATTATTTCTTTAGGAGTTAGAGGAGTATCATATGGGTGTTCACGACCTAGGTTTGAATCAAGAATGGTTAAAGGCCATTTGTCTGAGTAGAAACAAGTTCTTTCTCTAGGAATGCCTAATACATCCCCGAAATGATCTAATGGGAAATTGTAGGGATTTTGATTTATTTTGAAATGGATGCTAAATGATCCAAGGTCACCAGTGATGAGTTTCACGGAAGCATAAAACTCGAGAATGAACCTAGGGATGATTGGCTCATCTATGTCTAGGAGTGCATCAAATTGAATGACAGTCATTTGTTCACGGATGTTTGTTTCTTCTAAGAATGATGAATCTACAGTTCTGCCTTCATGAACGTATCGACTTTCTAAAGCTTTAAAAATTTTGACTTGAGATTCTGAGAGTCCCTTCGTTTGATGATGTTTGGGTTGGTAGTTTGTGGTCTTTTTTTGATCATAGTTAGTAGCAGGAGGCATGGTTTTTTCTAGACATATAATTAGAGTTAGAATCACATAATATATACATATGTGTCTGAATGAGAATAATGTGGAGTATGATTATCTTGAATCTTTTGAAGCAAAGATTTTTGTAGTAAAATATGAGATAATCCAAACACTCCTGACCCGAAAATATATGTGGATTATAACGTTTTTGATTTTGTATGAACAATGATTTAAAAGGAGTTTTTCCTAGTTGTAAAAAATTAATCTCAATGGAGTATTTGATGATTATTGTAGTGTCTAATTGAAAACATGATTTTTGAAGTGCCTCATTATTTTTGATAATCCCTAATTTAATTTAGTGCAACCTATATGAATTCTAGACACAAATAAGAGATTGAGATGGATTAGGGTACTTACAATGATCGATTAGGAATGAGTTAATTGTGGCGAATTAAATATTTGAGCTTTGGGATGATAAGAGTCGTCAACAAATTGGTTTTGGTTTGCAAGTGGGTGTAATGAACAGTAAAAAGTGTCTGTTTATTGAGAATTAGTCTCAGCAAAGCACGGATCCGGCGGATCCAAAACAAGGGTTCTGCCCTTGTTGTCGATTGGATCCGCAGGATCAGAATGTATGTTTGTTTATTTCTGTTTTAGTTTGGACTAGGATTTGAACAATTGTTTTAACTACTTTCTAGGTTTCAATAAACCATAGACAGAAGTAGGATTCTTTCTTGAGAGGATTATCAATGTTATCTTTTGAGAAACTTTCTCAAATCGAGATCTAAACATTGTTTAATACGAAAAATGATGATGGAGAGCTAAACTTTTGCTGGGATGAACAGTTGCAATGATGTTGCAACAGAGAAAAAGGTTATGGAGGTCAACAAACTAAACCACGAGAGTTTTCTCCACACTTTTGCCTTAAAGTGGCAAGGACTGTTTGTTTCTCAGTAAATCATCATGTGATACAATGTCTCACAATAGTACACACATCATTTGAACTATTCCTATATCGCTAATTACCGGGAAGATCATATACTATGGGTTCTACACCTGTTCCTTTGGGATGTCTCTAATTACCGGGAAGATAATATTTGGAGTACTACCTATGGAATAGAGTATTCTATCTAATGCATCTCTATGTTTAGGATCATCTTATGATTTTACTATTTTTATCCTTAGTGAGTCTGGTTTAGGAGAACGTGAGTGTTATTCAAATGGTTTCCAGTCTACAATTTTGTTATGCATATCTTGATAATTTGTTTTGGAGACTATGTCATCCTAATAGTACATGATCCTTCTTAGTAATGAGTGTTCTCTACTAAGTTAGTTGTGTACTTGATCATTCCAAACTTTTGATACTAGCTTAAGTTTGAGATCACGGCAATACCAAGAGAACATGCCATATACTTATCCTATTTTACCTAAGTATTGAAGCTATATTGTGGAGATATGATCCAAGTTAAACCTATACTTGTCTTTAGGAGTTTTAATCTAATTTTACGTCATAAAGATTTAAGAACCTTTTCCTACACATCATGTTAATTATCAAATACTATATCAATAACTTATGTTAAGTGAGCATGAAATCAGAATTATCTACGAGAGCAATTATTATGAGGAGTTATGAGGAACCGTACCTTTTTCCAATGATTGTTTCTAAGAATGTTATTGAACAAAATACAACTTCTGTTGGACACATTGTGGATCTAATCCTTTCTTTCAAGCATACCTAATAAAAGCTCAAGTATTTGGTCCCCAATATCTCATGGGTCCATTTGGGTTAATAAAAAATATTACCAAGGTTCACTAATATCTTGGAGGTAGTCAAATGGGATTTCTTTATATAATGAAGTGTCTACTGTCGTTTTAACTTCATTCTTATCTTTTCTTCTAATTGGATTTGTGTTAGGCTTTCTAGACATCTTAACAGGTTTAATACTATTTAAGGTTTGACTTTTCTGTACTGTACCTACGGATCCTTTGGTTATAACGTGCGGATCCAAAGTTTTGGATCCGTGGGTCACTGACTCAGTTGATGTAGTCTTATTTTCTTTTGTCATTTGAATCTGAAAATCATTTAAGTGTCCATTTTTCATGAAATCTGGCTTGAAACTACCATAAGGTATTTTTAGTAACCTCATTGTATCATTTGTACAGTTTATGTGTTTATCGAATCTTTTAAAAACGGAGTCTTGTTTTATAAGATTCTCTTGGGTAAGCTTTAGTATTTCTAATTCATGTTTTAGTTCATGACATAAGACACATGTTTTAGTACTTTTACCTTTTTCTAATCCTATGACTTTTTCTTTTAATTGATGAATTTTATTTTCTAAAAGTTCCTTTTTGGTATTCAAGAAATTATTTTTACATAATTTGTTATATTCTGTATCTAACATGTTATCATTCATAAAAGAGTATGACGAGTCAGAAAGTACCTCTTCTGTGTCATTGGCCATGAGAGCAACTTCGTTGATCTTTGGTTTGTTGTTCTTATCTTTACAATCTCCTATTTGAGATTTGTTCTTTGGAGGCTTTGGACAATTTCTTATCAAGTGACTAGAATTCCTGCATCTAAAACACTTCCTATGGTTCTTTGACTTCACACAAGTCTCAAAATGATTTTTCCAGTCTATAAAATTGTTTGGTTCAAGAAGTGATGGTTTTTGCATAGATTGCCCTTCTTTAAAGTTTTCAAAATCCATTTGATGGTTTCAAGTTCTAAAATACAATATATTTAAATTTCTTGAGTAACACTGCTCTGATACCAATTGTGAAAAACCAGAAGGGGGGGTTGAATAGTTTTGCTGTTTAAAATTAAATTGAACCGTTTTGTAACTTATGTGAAATCAATGAAACTGTACACACAAAAATAATCAAACAATATATCCAAGAAGTAAAGAGAGAAATGATCAAACCACATAACACGGATGT
The DNA here is from genome assembly GCA_021014915.2 of Artemisia tridentata subsp. tridentata. Classification (NCBI taxonomy): domain Eukaryota; kingdom Viridiplantae; phylum Streptophyta; class Magnoliopsida; order Asterales; family Asteraceae; genus Artemisia; species Artemisia tridentata. The sequence continues at coordinate 223,921,258 of CP139507.1, forward strand.
TTATAGTGGTTCGGCTACAAGGACTCTTTTCCTTGCCCTACTCCACTTCCCCGAGTCTTTAACTCGAGAGTTATCCTTCACTAAGAAACAAACTCCCTTCTAGGTGGAGAAAACCTTTATACGTCGCTTACTTCCTTTTCCGGTACTAAGCTAAACACCGGGTTCTATTTCAAGGTAGAATCAACCTAACGTCGCCTATATAATTACCGACACTAAGCTAGATGTCGAGTTCTTTACAAGGGTACAACCACTCCCGTTTGGTTCTTTCACAAGGGTACAACCACTCCCTACACTCTTTGTGTTTTGAGGACTAAAACACTAACCACACTCACTGAGATAAATGATACAAATAATGATGTGTGAACTATAGCTATATCACACAGTAACTATGCTAAAGGTTTTACACTTCTGTGTTGAACCTTGATGCTTAATCTCCTTTGCTACAAAAGAAAAGATCAATGAAATGAATGAATGATAAATGTAAATGAATCAGTATTAATGTTAGGCTCTATGAGTGATGGTGTGTCCAAATGATCAGCTTGCTATTTATAGGCAAGCTGGTGAACAGCCGGCGGATCCGGCGAATCCCATAAAAGGGATCCGTCCTTTATGTCGATTGGATCCGCCACCTTGACAGCAAAATGATAGCTAAGAGTTTTGGAAATCTTTCCAAATCCAGCTGTATTCTCCACACCTTTGTCATGTCATATCAAAATCTTCCAAAGTCAAATATCTTGCTTGAAGATCTAGCCAAGATATTATGTATGATGCATGCCATGATGTCATTGTATCATTTTAAAAATAAAGTTTCCTTTTTAGGAAATAAACTAGTAGATGTGTAAAATGTAATTCTAAGTAAACTTGTGAAATGTAAAATGTGTTTTAAAGAGACTTTAGCTAGCATTTATAATTTGCTAAAGGATATACTTTGTAATTGTCATTAACAAAACTAAGTAAAGATTGTAAAATATAAATAACATTTTTAGGACGATATTTGTCCATATAATATTCAGTTAAGGAAAACCGATACCCGCGGGGAAACCCGAAAAGCCGATGGATAATATTAATCGGGTATCCGGGGGGATATGGGGCGGGTACGGGTATATTATAAACGGGTTCAGGTACGGGTACACTAAAACCCGCCCCGAACCTAAACCGTTGCCATACCTAGTTACCGGCTATAGCCGGTTTTCACCGCCACATCAGCACCATTAGCCTTTTCATTTTATTTTATTTTTTTATCTTTTTTTTTCTTTTACAACTCTTGCCACGTCAGTTATAGTTAAACCAAACCACAACTTCAATAGTCAACTGGCAATTAATCCCTTTACCCGATCATTTGTAAACACACACAATAATCAATAAACCCTAATCAAAACACACATTCTTCTGGCAAACACAAACACGCAAACAATGAATCCAAATAACAACAAAGGTATGCTTTTTAATGTTTTCACATATCAGTTGATGATTCATTGTACAATAATTAGTAACAGGCTTTTGATCTATAAATGGTGATGTTTCTGGTTGTTACCGATTCTAATGTAAAATGGGGTTGTTTTGTATTATATAATGGTTTTTATGCTATGTCTAACGTATGCTATGTTTTTTTTCTTTTCCATACTCTGATTTTCGTATACATAATGGTTGTTATGCTATGTCTAATGTATGCTATGTTTTTTTTGTTTTCCATACTCTGATTTTCTTATACATAATGGTTGTTATGCTATGTCTAATTAGGTGTTTTGTGTTTGAGTATTCTTTGTTGCCTGTTTGTGAGTACACTGGGAGGTCTAAATCAATGAGAGCATTGGAATGTGCCTAGTTTGTGATTGGCCAGTAATGAGAGTACCTAGCAGACTTGTTTGTGCTTGGCCACCAAAGAGAGGTCCAAATGCAGCCCATTATAGTACACTGAGATGTCCATTGAGACTACAAATACAGGCTTTTGAACTATTTGTGAGTACCTTAAGAGGTCCAATTTTTGTGAGTACATTGAGAGGTCCAATTGAGACTTCAATTGCAGCCTAGTAGGCCACCAATGAGACTTGAAATGCAGCCTAGTTTGTGCAAACATTGCTTCATTGTTTGGGATACCACAAAAGAGGACCAAATATGAGAACACAATGGATTCTTCTGCAATGGTAAACCATCAAAAGGTTTTTCTTTGATTGTGATATAGTTTAACATTTGAATCAATAAAACTGATCTAACAGTTGTTATTTGTAGATGTCATACAAGTTTCTTCTGATTCAAGCAGTTCAGAATCAAATGATGGTGCTCTCATCATCCTTCCTGGCCTCCTTGCTTGGTATTATCCAGAGCAACATTCTGATGCAAGTACTAATACTTGGGAAGTGGAACTCCCATCTCATGTTCCTATCCTGGCTCTCCCTGTGCAAGTTCAAATACCAGTTGAAAAGGTACACAAAAAGAAATTTACTCAGGATATTGTCTTGGGAATGCCGTGTAAGAAGAATCCTATAGGTTTTGGAGCACCTTCTAGCAGCCATGGGAAAGGCAAGAGGAAGATGGTTTAGGGGTTTAGGATATCCATTAACAGCTTTTGTGTTTTGTAAATGGTATTTGGTACTTTAATATGGTAGCAGTAGTTCTGACATTTAATTTGGATAAATGTAATTATTAATGGTACAATAACTGATAATTATTTTGGTTTTTTAAATGGTAGAAATTTGTGTTTTGTAAATGTAATTATTAATGGTACAATAACTGGTAATTATGTAAGTATTTTGGTTTGTTAAATGGTATCAATTTGTGTTCTTGATGTGATCGTTTCAAAGTTAGATGGTACATTTGCGATTAAGATAATGATATCTAACATTTGGAGCCAAAATTTTGATTTATTATAGTTTATGCTTTAATTAACAGGTTCAAAGGCAAAAATTTTAAATAATTCAATTGTTAATTTCAAAATAGAACTTGGAGCCAAAATTTTGATCCAAAATTTTTAAATCACCTAATTACAAGCAGTTACCAAGAATAACGATTCATATTCTTCATATACCCTCTTTTCTCTTCTAAAAAAAAGACTGCAAAGAAAACACAAAAATAAATCTTCTATCACCATTACTCTCCAAGCCAGAATCATTTTCTTTTATCCATTGTTGCTCAAGAATCGTGGAAATTCAACCCATTGCTGATAATGAACATGATGATAACAACTTAAAATATGAATCCGAAAAGTATTCTGATGATGAAGATCTAGATTCGCCTGGAACCAACCAATCAGACCGGATACTAGCTAAGAGGGGCATAACCAGGCTATTTAAGTTTTGCATGAAATATGGCAACCCTGGTGGAATAAAGCTCAAGGTAACCTTCGATGCATTAAATAGGGTATCAGGGTTACACAAAGCACAGTTTTTGAGGTTTTTAGGAGATCTTGTTCGTGAGCACATAGGTTTGAAGATTCTTTCCTGTAAGAAGGTGAATAAAGAACAAGAGATAAACTATGGGCTGAAATCACGGTACATATTTACTATTTTTTAACCCAGTAGTACATAAGTTTATCTATGCAGTTACATTATGTGCAACTAATTAACAACATTGTGTTAATCTTTGCAGCGATATTTTGATGTTGACGTGACATTCAGAAAATTGGTAATGACTCGTCTTGGTCAACTGCTAAGGAATTTCATAATGAAGCTCGGAGAAAAATACATTTTCCACAACCTAAATACACCTACGAAACTGAATGAAGTCCCGGCCAAGTATAATGCATTTGTGAAATCAGAAGACTGGGTCGAGTTTGTAAACTACACGACCACCGATGCATACAAGGTTTTAATTAGTCATCTTTATTTAACTCTATATGTCATTTCATATTTTTCAGTTTGCAGCATTACCGCATCTAAACGCCTTATGATTTTGTGTTTTTAGGATCAATCAGATAAAGCTAAGATGGCGCGTTCCAAAAATATTTATCAGCATAAAATGGGACGAGGTGGATATGTTTATGTCAAAGAGAAAATGGTAAGATTACATAATGTTTGTTATACAAATTGAGAAACTATCAGTTTTTGAAATGAATCTGTTTACATTGCACAATTTGCACATTTGCATTTAATACCCTCATATTTTCGATTATCTTGGTTTAACTTTACATGTGTATGCATTTGATGTTTATTAGATCGAAAATAAAGAAATTGAAGTAGATGAAGAACCCCCGCATGGTATAATGTGGTTGAAAGGAAGGTTAAAAAAGTCAGGGAATATCCAGATGATGAGATTAGATCAGTGGGAGAAAAACTAAGTTTGACTGCAAATTCTATTTTTATGCTTATATACCAGCAGCATTAACTGTGTACTAGCAGTAGTAACTTGTATACCGGCAGTATTAACTGCGTACTAACAACAGTAAATGTGTACTAGCAGTAGTAAACACTTGGCATATTTTTTATTGAAGTTCTTGAGCAGCACTAACTCCAGCTGAGCAGCATTAACACAAATATAAGCAGCAGTTACTCTAACAACATCAAGAAGACTTTTAATCCCAACATTTCCCATATTTTTTGTGCAGAAAGAAGCTGATGACCAGATCAAGGAAGGAACCTTGAGTCTTGATAATGGCACTGATGCCATGACAGTTGTTTTTGGTAAGGAAAAGGGAAGTTATGCAAGAGGAGTGGGAAGTGGAGTTACATACAAGAGGTATTTTGGTCTTCCTCGAAGCAGACAAGAAAACGATGAAAGACTTGAGTTACTTCAAACTCAACTTGATAATGAGAGACGTGAGCGTCAGCAAAAAGATTTATTAGTCAAGAAATTGTCCACCAAGATGACCGAAAAAGATGTATTGGTCAGGAAATTATCCAATGAGATGAAAGAAACATAGGGAATGCTTACTCAACTGATGGCACAGTTGAGTCAACAAGGGGTGTAGTTAAATTTGTCATCTCAATTGCCAGTAGCCTCAGATGTAAGCCATTTTTTATTTTGTTAACAATTTCATTTTCTAATGCTAACACCACTGATGCTAATGATGGCAGGCATTGAACATAAACTGATGATTCAATGTATTTCTTAATTTATATTGTAGGTTACTCTAATGGCCATTGACAATATAGATAGCAGCGCTAATGAGGTGGACGGAACTCAGCCAAGTGATGTTGTACGTGCTGAAGATACGAGAATTTCGGAGGAGTCTAATGGGCTTGTAACTTCGGAAAAAGTAATGGAAACAATGGTAAGTAATAAAACATCCCCCTTTGATTTTTGAATTTTACATACATGACTAATGTACCGTGCTTTATATATACGTAAAGTAACCTGCTAAAACTGTCAGACCTAAGAAAATGCCTAAGTCACGACGAAACGGGTCTACAGATTCCCAATCACAAGGAAATGTGTCTCCAACACAAGGAGTACCCACAATATGTATTTCAACATTTTTTTTAATTCTTTTGTTTAAATAATGTAACGTGTTTTATATATACATATAGGAACCTGCTAAAACTGTCGGGCCTAAGAAGACGCCTAAGTCACGACAAAACGGGTCTCCAGATTCCCAATCGCAACAAAATGTGTATCCAACACAAGCACTGCCAACAGTATGTATTTTAACATGTTTCTTGTTATTCATTTGTTTTAAATAATTTCTGATATATACATGCAAAAATTCTTTTGTTTTAGACATTTAAGTGCAAACTATGGCACTTAAAGAAATCAAATATCGTTGCTTTGGGTACCGTATACAAGTCTCATGGAAAGAAAATGCTGCATAACCAAGCACTCCCAAATGATTGCTATAGAGTGTCAATTGATTCATCGTTAGTGGATGCAACATGCATACAGGACGTAGCAAATAATGGGTTAAAAACAGTTAAGGAGGGCGTAGGTGGTTTCGTTGCATGGCCAAAGATCAAGTTATTCTTGAAGAGGAGGTACATACATGTGTTTTTTCAACCTACATATATATATTTCTTCATATGTAATTCAATGTTTGATACAAGCGTCTTTTGTTTACTACAAGTTACACCAACAAATACGATGCAAAAGATTAGTGACAACAATTGTGGACCAAAAGTACCATCGAAGCGCAAAAATTATGTATCTATTAAACACATAAAGCAACTGCAAGCTAGGCCGGCGAAGAGTCAAAAGTCTTTAAATTATGGTACTTGAGAATTTGATTATGTACGACATTACAATTGTATATTTGGTTCAGTTATATACATTCGAGTTTTATTCAATTTAAATTTTCTTTTTGTTTTTAATTCTGTTTTATATATATATACTCATTCCAGCAGCACTAGCATAGTACTAGCAATAGTAACTCTGCTACAGCAGGACTAACTTAGTACTAGCAGTAGCAACTCTGCTCCAACAGTACTAACTTAGTACTACCAGTAGTAATCCTGTGACTAAAATATGCAACACACATAATATGGTCATGCTTATGAACATTATTGGTCACAATTTTTTTAATTCGATGTGCGTTTAAATATTACAAAAGGCCACACAAACATAAAATTCACGTGGCCGTTGGATGAACAATAGTCACACAAAATACACATTTCTTCACTTTAAACAGCATATGGTCACACTTATTAACACTTTTTGCTTAATTGTATGTGACTAAATACCCAAAACAAACATGTTTTGTGTGACTAAATATTACAAAAGGCCACACAAACATAAAATTCAAGTGGCCGTTGGATGAACAATAGTTACATAAAATACACATTTCTTCAATTTAAACAGCATATGGTCACACTTATTAACACTTTTGGCCACTTTTTGCTTAATTGTATGTGACTAAATACCCAAAACAAACATGTTTTGTGTGACTAAATATTACAAAAGGCGACAGAAAAATAAAACTCAAGTGGCTATTGGATGAACAATAGTCACATAAAATACACATTTCTTCACTTTAAACAGCATATGGTCATACTTATTAACACTTTTTGCCACTATTTTTTAAATTGTATGTGACTAACTCCAAAAAAACAACACACGTTGTGTGACTAAATCATCACAAACGTCACATTTATTATATATTCATGTGGCCACAGGACGAGAAATAGTCACACAAAATACACATTTACTTGAATAAATAATCTCAAATGTCACATATATTATATATTTATGTGGCCAAAGGACGAACAATAGTTACTCTCAAAAAACATTTGTGTAACTATAAAGTATTTACGGTCACTGATACTGATTAATCCAACAAAACTTGTGCCTAATTTGTCACATATATTCGGGTTTTGGTCAATCTTTTTCAATGAAAAAAACCACAAACTAAACAACGTCACCATATGCCACCTACGGTGGCACGACCTTTGGTGACACAAAAAAAAAATGTGTATGACTATATGCATATCGTCACACATTTTTGGTGTGACGAAATCCCATATCTGTACCAGTGAGAGGGGACCTTAATATGCTTAGCAATAGCAAGAGAGACCACAGAATGTGTCGAACACATCGGATTCATACATGTCGAAGTTCTCTGAACAGGCGAAAAGGCATCTAAACGATTAACAAACGAATCCATGATCAAAATTCGAAGGAATGAAATATCATCAGAAGGTGAAACCTGTAATACTACAAAATTCTCAAAGCATTCTAAACTTATATAATTACTAAACTTATGTTGCGCATTCTAATAAATTTCTAAATCTCCGGAACGAATGATCTTATAGGGACTTAACTAAAAGCAGAGGAACAAATCATAGTGATGCGGAAGCAAGATATCTAACAAATGTCTTATCATATAGTCTACTCAATCCTCACTGGTCATAACTAAAGTGAAAAGGAACCTAAATCAAATCTTTCAAAGGTTATTCCATAAGCTCCTACAGTGTAAACCTAAAGGTCCAAGTCTTCACAGGCCTTAACTTATGCACTACAAGTCAAAACCTGGCTCTGATACCATAATTGTAACACCCCAACCCGACAAGGGTCAAAATGCCACATTATGGTGTCAACAGAACAAATGCAAGCGGAAGACTTTTATTAATAATAAGGTTACATAAGTTCAAAATGAAACTAAGGGGAATATAATTCTAAATCATAATGAGTTCCCAAACTAAAATACAAATCCCAACTAAATCTAACTGAAGATAAAGCCAAGAATAATCCAAAAGCAAAAGGCATCTATCTTTAGGGTAGTCCACTAAGAGCTCCTATGCACTCTTCACTCAAATCCCATATTCCAACCTAAAACCTGCTGCAGGAAAAGAAATGCGGCTGAGCTTAAAAAGCCCAATAAACAGATATAAACAAAACGAGTAATCGAACATATATAAGTATAGGGAAAAGGAACATAAGCTCCTGCTGAATGAATATCATCTGTCAAACGAATAATAGATCAAGGATCAACTGAACAAAATATCATATATCATAAGAAGCAAATCATAGTGAAACATAAGGAGATCATAATGAAGTCAAAGGAATCAACTAGAGAATCATAATCATATAACAGAACAGAAATGCCCATCGAGCTCAGAAAGCATGCCACATGCTTAGTCACATAATCACACCATATCATATCCATATATCCGTCAAATCATAAGTTGTACAAGGAGGGGAGACCTCTTAAGTACCAAATGTAGTAGCTAGCTCCCAGAAGTGAAATGGGTGCACGACACGCACCAACCAATCACTAATCATATCCAGAACAGAACAGAACAGAACAGAATCTATGATGCATCCATACGCCCCCTGCAAGACAAATCATATATATACACCTGCTCATGACAGGTATATACACATATCATAATGGCCAATGTGCACAAATATCATAACAGAACAGAATGGGACGCCGTGGATCAATCACACCTCCACAGAAAGTGTCATGCCATAGGTGCCTCAATGACATGGCCATGGTACCTCCATGGCTAGGAATACCGATACAGAAGTTCGGGCAATAGAACAGAACAAGCAAAGTAAAGCAAAGCAAAGCAATCCATAATCATAACAGAGCTACTATATCATAATCAATCAGAGCATATCAACATAACAGAATCTCATATCAATGAGATAATATACAGATCATCATCACAGAATGGATAGCAAATAGAATCATATCAAATGATAATATCAAACAGATCATACCAACGAATCATATCAACGCAATTGAATCAAGTCAAAGATCGAGAAGTCATGAGATCAGAACCCTTACTGAGAAAGTGTAGAGTATCGGTACTGATACGAAATGCAAATGAAAGAAGCAACGAAACGTACCAATTCCCAAAGAAGCACATATTGAATAAATAATAATAAAGAGAAGTGTGTATCAAGAATATCCGTACCTTAGTTGTTAGCAAATGAAGATTTGAACCTACTTCTCAGTCAAACGATCTACAATTATTTGTCAAATAGTTAATATTTAACAACCTGACCAATTAAGTTCTAATGTGCTTTGTAATTATTTATGTATACTTATTATTGTTTATTAAACTACTCCATAGTATTAATATACCAAGTGTGATCTGTATGTTTTATATTCCAATGATGCCACATATGTATTCTAAAATGTAATTTAAGTATTTATATGAAAACTACCCGTCTAGTAAGTAATATAAACTAAGAGTTGCCATGCTACAAGTTATCATGAAGTTAATATGTTTGTATAGTTGCATTTAAAATAAAGTGAAGTCCATGATTTTAAGTGAAACCCATAAACTGTTAACATAGTCTTAACGTTAAGTTTGCTCGACACATTGGACATCAGTTTCCTTCTAACAAAGATAGATATTATCAATATAACATGTCAATAACAGTTCATTTAAACCAAATTATGGAGCCTAGAAATAGCCACCACTTCTAGTGTATGTATTGAAACATGGATTAAAATGAATTGCTCATTTACGTAACTAGACTTGAAAGACACCAAAGATCCCATGTTTCATAAACTTCCTTGTTTACGAAATCAAGAAACAATTTAGTTTATGATTACTAAGCACACATGTATATTTTAACATCTTCATTTTACTGTCCAATTAATCTTAGCATGAAACTAACCTAATACTTATATGAGTAATATTTATATGATTCTTACACAAGTAGGTTCACGATTAATTACCTCCATGCCAAAAACGAGTTTAGGCTGCATTCAAGGTCGAACCCGAAACAAGGACACAATACGAAGGTACAACTAGACACAAAATCAAACCTACAGCCCACACACTCTACCATCTCCATAACCATTCAGCGAATCAGAACTAAGCTGCTACCCACGCATGAAAAGCTCGAACCGAGCCCAAGCACTACCCGAACCAATCACGATACGATCATGCAAACCCTAGTCGCACTCTAGTACAGGACGTACAATGCCAACTCGAACGTGATCATGGACAGTAACCCGATGTGGACTAATAATCTCGAACATTGCTTCTATGTAAAGACGAAGGACCAAATGTAACGTTTAGATAGTTTATAACCGTTTGTTACTTAAAAACGGTTAAGTAGTTAAGTTAGTTATTTTTCGGTTGTACCCATTAGTGAACAGACATGATGGTTCGAATGGAACCTTTAGAAAACTATAAATAGATACCAGATTGTAAACGTTAAAAGGTTAGATCGATATACAATTTATTGTTCAGTAATTATACTTTGCAACTTTATATCGAACTGGGACAACATTTGGCATCAGAGCAAGGCACGTTTTGATTCCAAAAGTGTGATCGAAAACGCTGGTCAAGGAAGAAGATACAGCGGACGGGAACCTAAATAAAAATTGGAGTACGTTGGAGACGATAGTGCACGATCAGAACCAACGGGGAGTTGCAAACTTGTAACGAATTCAAACTACTCTTGAAGGGGAAGAAGAATACGTTACAGATTGAAGAAGGGTTATACGACCAAGAACACACCAAACGACTTGGTGGGAAAACTTTTGTGGGCACGGCTGTTTGAAGACCGACGCAGAAGGAAGGAAAGAAAAGAAAACGCTTCAAGTTGAAAGCGTGATATAAGTGGTATACCGAGAAGAAACCTAGGCATTTTGTGGGATATCGCTGCAGAAAAGGCGATACAGAAGAACAAAAAACACAACGCTTCAAGTAGAAAGCGTGAGACCAACAAGGATTTTGTGGGAACGGTTAGTTGGAGACCGTCACGAAAGGAAAAGAAAGAAAGGAATTGTTATACGTGTGGATAACAATTGTTGATCAAACTTGCTATTGGAAGAATACCGAGAGAAAACAAGGAGGTTTTTTTTGGGTTTGTTTGAAGTCGACGCAAACAAGAACAAAAAAACAGCAAAGTTATTATTTTTCAAAAGGAAAAGGAGGCGAATTGTTTTCTGATGGTGGTAGCAATAATGAGACAGCAACAACAGTAAAAGTATTAACGTGAGACTGAATAGGAGAAGGAGGAACAAAGTCAGTGGGTATCACATTAGAATCGAAACAGAAAAAGGGGATATGTTGTGTTTTGAAAACACAACAACGCGGTTAGAAATTTCTAAATTTCTGATTTCATATCATATAGTAGAATAGACGTCTAGTTTTATAGTATTAGGAATCCCCGAGAACTGTTTATTGATCCCATATTATTAGAATTCCCGGGAAACTGTTTTGTTCCCCGTATTATAAGAAATTCCCATAATAGTAAGAGAAACCCCGCACGTTAGAAGGTAAAGATCATAAGCACATTTTAGATGTTTGGTGACGATACAAATGGTACTACGCCACCAAAACCCATAACACCAATCGCACAATACCAATGCCCAAAATTGAAAACCACAAATTACAGCGTTTGGGCCATTCAAATTCAAGTTATATTAGAAGCACATGGTTTATGGGAGGCAATAGAATCTAAGGAAAATGTGCAAGTAGATGATAAAAAGGATAAGGCAACGACGGCCTTCCTATACCAAGCATTGACCGAAGATGTGATTTTACAAGTAGCGGGTTGTAAAACGGCAAAAGAATTATGGGAATCACTAAAGAAGAGACACGTTGGAGAAGAGAAAGTGCAACAAGCATGATTACAATCATTGATGATTGGATTTCAAACACTTCAAATGAAGGAAGACGACACAGTGGATGCATTTGCGGCTAAACTAAACGGTTATGCCACTAAGGCAAAAGAATTAGGAAGAACGTTGGATGAATCACTTTTAGTACGAAAACTATTAGATTCCACACCAGATAGGTTCATTCACATAGTAGCATCCATAGAACAAATAAATGATCTTGACGATATTACCTTAGACGAGATCATTGGAAAACTCAAGGCATTTGAGGAAAGAATAAAACTCCGGAAGGGAGGACAAGAGGAAAGCCAGGAAAACTTACTATTCGCACATGGCGAACACTCGAGAAAGGGAAAGCGATTTGGTAATCGCGGAAGTAGATCAAACTTTTCACGAGGAAACTGGGAACGTAATAGAAATAAATATGACTCAAAGGAGGAAGGCTCAACTCATAAAGGAAAGTCAGATAGGAATAAACGTGAGTGGAATATGAGCAATGCAAAATGTTTCAAGTGTGGGAAACTTGGACATCTTAAGAAAAACTGCAAAGAAACATCGACAACTCAGGGACAATCAAACCTTATCTTAGAAGACGAAGAACCATCACTATTAATGGCAACACACGAAACTGAACACGAGGAAGTATTGTTGAATGAAGGGCAAATTCAACTCGGAAAATATGCTACAATAGATACTAGCATATGGTAGTTAGATAAGGGTGCGAGCAACCATATGACGGGAACTAAGAGTCATTTTAGAGATATTGATGAAAGTATGATAGGACGCGTTCGTTTTGGAGATGGATCGTATGTGAAGATAAAGGGAAAAGGCTCTATATTGTTAGGTTGTAAGAACAACGAACAAAAGATAGTATCGGATGTATATTGCATACCAAACCTCAAGAGCAACATACTAAGTTTAGGACAACTCACTGAAATAGGTTGTAAGGTCATCATGGATGGAAACCAACTAACCTTGTATGATAAGAATAAGAAGTTGTTGATGAAGATTGAAAGATTAAAGAATAGACTTTACAGTATTAGACTGCAAATAGAAACACCTATATGCCTTTTAGCAAATATAGATAACCAAGCATGGTTACGGCATGGTAGACTAGGTCACTTAAACTTTGACGACATCAATAAGATGACAAGGAAGGGTCTAGTGGAAGGAATACCAAGAATAAATCATGCAGGACAGATTTGTGATGCATGTTTATTAGGAAAGCACAGTAGAACACCATTTCCAAATCAAGCTAAGTTCAGATCAAAGAACCCATTGGACTTAGTATATGGAGATCTATGTGGTCCTATAAGTCCAGCCACACACTCCGGAAAGAAATGTATTTTCTTGTTAGTAGACGACTGTACACGGTTTATGTGGGCTTACTTTCTAACATCGAAAGATCAAGCCTTTGACACTTTCAAGAAATTTAGACAACAAATTGAAATGGAAATGAGATTGAAGTTGAGGATGCTAAGAACAGATAGGGGAGGTGAGTTCACATCAAATGAATTCACCAATTACTGTAAAGAAAATGGAATAGCACGACAGTTGACAGCACCTTACTCACCACAACAAAATGGAGTAGTGGAAAGGAGAAATAGAACAGTGTTATCAACTACGAGGAGTATGATGAAAGCAATGAAGTTACCATTAACTTTTTGGGTGGAAGCAGTTAGACACGCTATTTATATACTCAACAGGGTACCTACACGAGCCCTGGTAGATAAAACCCCATATGAGGCACTCTACAACAGAAAACCAAACCTGGAAAACCTAAGAAATTTCGGATGCACAGCTTATGCCAAGATAACAATACCTTAATTGAAAAGGATGGATGATAGAAGCATACCAATGATTTACTTAGGAGTAGAGGAAGGATCAAAAGCATGTAGGTTATATGATCCAAAAGGAAAAAGGAAACATGTTAGCAGGGATGTAAATTTTATGGAAACGAAACCGTGGGATTGGGATAACAATGGAAAGGAAACAAGTGCACAAGACTCATTTTGGACAAGTTTTGTGGCAGAAGGAGTTGACAATTAAAAACCTACACCAGTCAACGCAAAAAATAATGATAACATATATCAGGAACAGGATCTAATTTCGGATCCAAACTCACCAATTATCCCACCTACATACACTTACAACCCACACTCAGAAGAGGAAGAAGAAGAAGCTACTAATAGTTCAATTAAGAGCTCAGGAAGAGAATTTGATGATACACCAGTACGTGGTTTCAAAGAGATAACAGAAGTATATAGGGATGCACGTGAAGTTGAAACTGAAAGTTTACTATTTACAAAAGAAGAACCACGTAATTACAAGGAGGCATCAACGGATAAGAAATGGACTGAGGCCATGAAGATTGAATTAGATTCAATCAACAAGAATAACACATGGACTCTTACTACTTTTCCAGCAAATCAGAAAGCAATAGGACTCAAATGGGTTTTCAAAACCAAGAGAGATGCAAAAGGGAAGATCATCAAATATAAAGCACGTTTAGTAGCAAAAGGATATGTACAAGAACAAGGAATAGACTTCGATGAAGTATTTGCACCAGTTACTCAGATAGAGACAGTTCGGTTGATATTAGCACTAGCAGCATATCATGGATGGCAAGTACATCACTTAGATGTTAAATCTGCATTTTTACATGGAGATTTAAAAGAAGAAGTCTACGTCACACAACCTGAAGGTTTTATTAAACTAGGAAATTCAGAGAAAGTCTACAAGCTCACTAAAGCTTTGTATGGTTTAAGACAAGCACCACGAGCTTGGAATATGAAACTTGATCAAACCTTAAAGTCATTAGACTTTAAGAAATGTAATCTCGAACAAGCAGTTTACACGAAGAGAAGCAAGAATTCAACACTGATAGTTGGAGTTTATGTGGATGATTTGATAATCATGGGCACTCCAAGGAAGGAAATAGACTTGTTCAAATCCCAGATGGAAGATAAATTTGAAATGAGAGACTTAGGATTGTTAGCTAATTACCTAGGGATAGAAGTTACTCAGACAGGAGGAGAGATTACAATCAAGCAAACAGGTTACATCAACAAGATTTTGAAAGAAACTAGTATGATGGATAGTAATGACACGAAGATACCAATGAATCCCGGTACTAAGTTGGTCAAGGCGGAAGATGGAAACTCAGCTGACGCAACTTATTACAGAAGCTTAATAGGATGTCTCAGGTATCTGCTACATACAAGACCAGATCTTAGTTACTCATTCGGACTACTCAGCAGATTTATGCAAGACCCAAAGGATCATCACCTAAAGGCAATAAAGCAAGTAATCCGATACATCGAAGGAACAAAGGAGCATGGAATTATATATAAGAAGGACGGCGGCTGCAAGATTATAGGTTATAGCGATAGTAGTTATTGAATCAATACTGATCAAGGAAAAGGAACTACAAGAATAGTATTCTATTTTGGAGAATCACCTATTACCTGGTGCACTCAGAAGCAACCAACAGTGGCACCCTCATCATGTGAATTAGAATTCATGGCAGCTTCTGGAGCAGCATGTCAAGCATTATGGTTGAAAAGGCTACTTAGTGAACGGGTTGGAAGGAGGAAAGAATAACACTGAAGATTGATAACATCTCAGCAATAGCACTCGTCAAGAACCCAGTTTTTCCTGGAGGAAGTAAGCATATCGAAATTCGCTATCATTTCATTTGAGAATGCATAGAGAATGGTCACATCAATGTGGAACACGTTAGTGGCGAACTACTAAGAGCTGAAAGCTTTACCAAGATTGAAATTTGTCACTGTGCGTCAAATGCTCGAAGTTCAAGATCTAGGACGAAGCAACGATCAAGATTAAGGAGGAGAATGTGGACTAATAATCTCGAAAATTGCTTCTATGTAAAGATGAAGGACCAAATGTAACGTTTAGATAGTTTATAATCGTTTGTTAGTTAAAAACGGTTAAGTAGCTAAGTTATTTATTTTTCGGTTGTACCCATTAGTAAACAGACATGATGGTTGGAATGGAACCTTTAGAAAACTATAAATAGATACTAGATTGTAAATGTTAAAAGGTTAGATTGATATACAATTTATTATTCAGTAATTATACTTTGCAACTTTATATCGAACTGGGATAACACCCGACTATAGAGATCCCCTTCGTGACCCAACACTGTGATGTGAGGCTGAACCGAAACCCAACCCATGACGTTCAAACTCGAACCACAATAGAAACCGATCTTGTACTAGCAACAGAAACTGAAGTCTCGATCGACTCTCATCAGTCACCTATTCTTATGCGAATGTATTTATGAGTTGGAGCTTTGTTTAGAGTTTAGTTTCAGAAATAATCAAAGGGGCATAACTGATCTCGACAACAGTTAGATGGAATGATATGCAGGTAACCAGAGCTCATTATTTTCAGGCAACATATTAGGGATTTAGGGTTTGATGAATATGTGAGGTGTACGTGTATGTGGGCCAAAACTTGATAAAATCATATCTTTAAAAAATACTAAACATGTATGGGCAGATAAGTTCGGATTTTTTTATCAGCAAGGAAAGCGTGTGGGATACAAGATAGAGTCTTAGAATGTTGATATGTGTGAAGTATAAAAAGATATTCATGAAACTTGTCATATGAAATATAAAAAGGTATGAAGTATAGAATGTTTTGTTATTTGTTTTAGTTTAGGAAATAGGACAACGTACATATCATGAGAATGTGATTTGTTCTTACCCTCACAAACCTTGTGGAGAAAATCTAAAAGGCAACTAAATATGATCGGATTATTTACAAGAAGGGAAAACGTGTGGCGCGTTTTGTTGTACTGTAGTTATCAATATATTTACGAAAACAAATGTTTATTAAAAATTCAGGGTGTTATACATATAGAGACCAGACATCATTTTATTAGAGATTGCAATGAAAAGAAATTGATTCAAATGGTTAAAATCCATACTGACAAGAATATTGCAGATTTGCTTACAAAAGCTTTTGATGTAAGGAGATTTCAATATTTGATTGCGAGTATTGGAATGTTAAATCTTTAAAGTCTTTTATCTCTCTATGTTTTTGTAGAGTTTTGTATGAAATAGTACTGATGTTCATGTCATTAAAAGTTTCTACTGTTAGGTATAATCAATATTGTGCTCATTGTGAAAATTGCTATGGCTTTTGTTTTCTTGGTTTTTGGACTAACATTTTGCAGGAAAAGAAAAGAAAAATGTTAGCTTGATGATGGAAAAGTTGTTTGGAATGGAATTTGAATTAATGTTGGTGACTCAAAGTTAATGCTGTTAGGCATAAGTTACTGCTGTTAGGTATAACTTACTGTCGTTGGGGTTACTACTGCTGGGTTGTTTCGGATACTATTCATAAATACATCGATTAAGGGTTTTAAATCATTCATTCAATCAGTTAATCGATTTCATTCTTCAAAATACACTCTCATAACAAACCCTAACCCAATTTTATCATCCAATCTTAAAACCCAACACAAATTTCAAAATCCAACACAATCGTGACTCTAAAATTTGTTGATTCACATAGTATGGTCGCGTACTTGTCTAAACCCACTAAAAGTGAAGGGTTTGAACATATAGTGGATTTTCTCAATGCACACTCTATAAGGTATGCACTCACGGTTAATCCCACTATATATGTTTCCTGTACTGAACAGTTATGGTCTACTACTGTGGCCAACACTATCAATGGGTAAGTACAGTTACATGCCATTGTAGATGGCAAAGATATAATAATAACTGGATCATTTGTTAGAAGAGATCTTTAACTAGCAGATGAGGAAGGAATTGATTGTTTTCCTACTTTACTATTTTTGAAAATCTTGCATTGATGGGGTATGAGAAACCTTCTGATAAACTAACTTTTTATAAAGCATTCTTTTCCCCACAATTGAAATTTCTAATTCATACTATATTACAGTGTCTAAGTCCAAAGACTACTGCCTGGAATGAGTTTGGCAGTACTATGACATCTGCCATTATCTGCTTGGCTACAAACCAGAAGTTTAACTTTTCAAAATTGATTTACGATAGTATGGTTAGAAGCTTGGATAATTTGTCTGGAAAATTTTTAATGTATCCAAGGTTTTTGCAACTATTCATGGATAAACAATTTGCTGAAAAGCCAAAACATAAAACAGTATATATTGCACCCTCTCATACTAAAAAGTTTTTTTCCAATATGAGAAGCGTAGGCAAAGGTTTTTCTGGTAATGTAACACCTTTGTTTCCAATAATGGTGGTACAAAACCAACTTCAATTGGGTGAAGGGTCAACCATTCCCACTGATCCCCAACACACACCCACCATTTTCCAACCATGAACATCTCACCCTCAAAAGACACAAAAACATAGGAAGCCTAAAAGAAATGGCACTGAGATACCTCAGTCTAGTGCTCCTACTGATATTGTTGCAGATGAGGATGTCCATAGAGAGAAGGGTGACAGTTTGGTGAGGGCTAATACTACTGCTTCTAGCTTTGAAGCAGAGTAGGTCAATGGTAACATCAATAAGACCCAATCCAAGGCAACATCTAATGAATCTAGTTCCTAAGGAACTAATTCAGGTGATGTTCCCAGGTGCCAAGAAACCATAGGGGATACTATTGCTCAAACTAGGTTTGAGAATGTATCTAAACAATCCAATGATTCACCACTCGGAAAAGGTAACACACTTCAAAGTGATGAGGTTAGTATTAAACTAAATGAATTGATGGCTTTATGTGCCAGTTTACAAAAGGAGGTTCTTGACTTGAAGAAGACCACTTCCTATCAAAAAAATGAAATTACAAGTTTGAGGAAGAGGGGTAAGAAGCTTGAAACGAAGAAAAGGTCAAGAACTCATGGGCCTAAAAGATTATACAAAGTTGGTGCTACAAGCGGGGTACAATCCTCTGGTGAAGAAGAGAGTTTGGGTGAGGATGCATCCAAACAGGGGAGGATTATGGATGAGGAGATGTTGGATGAAGGGAATGAAAATGTTGATGAAGGTGCTGAAAATGTTGTTGAAAAAGTTGTTGAGGTCATTGAAACTGCTAATCTAGTGGTTGATGCTGCTAAAGTTAGTACTACTAGTGATAAAGTTAGTGCTGCTAGTGAAACTGTTAGTGCTGCTACAACTACTGATGATGATCTAACTATGGCTCAAACTCTTGAATCTTTGAAAAGCATAAGACCCAAGGAGAAGGTGGTTGTTATCAAAGAGCCAAGTACAACAACAATATCTTCATAACAACCACATGACAAAGGCAAAGGGATATTAATAGAACCTGTGACACAGAAAGATCAAATCAGGCTTGATGATGAAGAAGCCAAAAGACTACAAGCTGAATTTGATGAAGAAAAAGACTTGAAAGTGAAAGAGCTGAAAAAGAAGAAGAAGCCAATATTGCCTTAATAAACACATGGGATGACATATAGGTAAAGATAGATGCTGATCATCTATTGGCTCAAAGAATGCAAGCAGAAGAACAAGAAGAGTTATCTGATGCTAAAAAGGCCAAATTATATGTAGAACTCTTAGAGACAAGAAGAAAACACTTTGCAGCCAAGAGAGCAGAAGAGAAAAGGAATAAGCCACAAACACAAGCTCAACAAGAAAATATCATGTGTACTTACCTTAAGAATATGGAAGGATACAAGCTCAATGCTTTGAAGAAAAAGAGTTTTGAATCTATCCAAGTGATATTTGATAGAGCATTCAGAAGGGTAAACACATTTGTAGATCAAGAAATAGAGTTGGTGGAAGGCAGTGCAAAGAGAGCAGGAACAGAGTTGGAGAAAGAGATGAAAAAGAAGCAGAACGTGGAATATAGTAAAGACAAAGATACAACAGAGCTTAAACAGTTCATGGTAGTCATTCCTGATGATGAAGAAATACCAATTGATGATGTACCTTTGGCCACTAAGCCTCCACGGATTGTTGACTGGCAAATATACAAAGAAGGAAAGAAAATGTATTGGAAAATAATAAGGGCTGATGGAAAATCTCAGGTGTTTACAATCTTCAGTCAGATGCTAAGGAGTTTTGACAGGGAAGATTTGGAAACTCTGTGAAAATTAGTTAAAGCCAAGTATGGATCAACAAGGCCAGTGGATGATTATGACTATGTGCTATAGGGTGATCTGAAGACAATGTTTGAACCACATGTAGAGGATGAAGTATTGAAGAAACAACAAGGATATAAGGTTTTTATCTGGAGGCTATGTAACTCCTGTGGAGTTCATTCCTTGATGATGAAATCTAGGCAAATCTACATGTTGGTGGAGAAGAAGTATCCCCTTACACTAGCTACACTTTCTCAGATGTTGGAAAAGAAGATTGAACTTGAATATGACAGTGAAATGGCTAATGAGCTTCTTTGTTCCATCCTAAAACAGCTTAAAAAGATATGAAGTGTTTCGAAGCATCCTCCTGGTGTTTATTAAGCTTTGAATGAAGAAACTTGATGATTTTGAAGAAGAATATCAAGTTTAGGGGAGGATTGTTGGGATTAAAAGCCTTCTTGATGTTGTTTGATATACTGCTGCTCTTACAAAGTTACAACTGCTGAAGAACTTCAATGAATATACGCTAAGTGTGTTAATGCAGCCAGTACAAAGTTAAGACTACTGATGCAAAGTTAAGACTGTAGAGGAAGTTACTGCTGCCAGTGCCAAGTTATGACTGCTAGTGTAACTTAGTGCTGTTCAAAGGTTATTGCTACTTAAGGATATGTATTAGATATGTATAGAAAAGATTTGATATATTCGTATCTTTATAAAAGATTTGATATACTTAGGAAAGTATTGTAAGCCGTGTAGGACTCCTTGCTGTATAAAAGGAGGTCCTAGGGCATAGAGTTAGAGACACCACAATACACAGAAACTTATAATTCTTAGCTTCAAGGTTTTGTATCCCTAATAATTTGAGAGTATTCGTATTATTATTAATAATATTGAAGCTTATTTGTTTGTGGAATTATATGTTCAATGTTTACTGTTTCATTAAAATTCTTCTTAATATTAAATATTAGATTTCACATAATCTTTGATATATTCAAACACAGTTTCTACCATAGTTGTGTCAAATTTATCTAATATAACTAAACCTTAAACACGCTTAAGGAATTTGATCTAGTTCAACTGGGATACAACAATTTTGGTTAAACATCCCATTTACTTGGTTCATGTATGGGAATGGTGGATATGAGTTCCATGGCATGTAGTTAGGAGTTTGATAATGCCTAGAAAAGTTTTAACTCCAACTTGTATTTTGATAGTTGGGTTGTGAGTTGAAGTTACTTTTTGGAAAGGGGCGTTTGGGAATGGGTGTTTTAGACCTCTATTGAGTAGTTTTAGATCTAAACTCATTTTTAGCAAGTCCTACTCCTATTGTAACAGCTGATTTTTGTTTAGTTTCATTTGTAACAACATTAGAATTCTTTTTTACTTTAACAAACTCAGTACGAGCCGATTTGCAATCTTTTTGTTCTTCTGAGGAACCCACAGACCCAAAAAATTTAACTGACGGAACCAATTTTTTGGGTCCATCTGGTCCGTGTCTTTCTAAGGTTGCTGGAACACTTTCTTGCAGTTTTTCGGCTTGTTTCATTAGACTACTTAAAGTTCCTAATTTCATAAACCCTAGTCCAGTTTTATCGTATGGCAACTTCTGGATTTCATTATTTCATCCGCACAACAAATATTTTTATCAAACCTTTTGAACATAGAATTTTGTTTAATAAGCACATCCTGTGTGAGTTTAAGTCTCTCAATTTCAAGTCCAAGCTCTTGACATGATATACATACCTTGTTAATGGCTTTACTCTTTTCTAAACATTTTGCTTTTTCTTTTAATTCATAAACTTCATTTTCTAGAAATTCGTTTTTGGTTTTTAAAAACTTGTTTTTTGTTATGATTTTCAAACTAAGTTCACACAGTTTGTTATATTCTTTTTGTAATGTATCATCATCAATAGAAGAGTAAGATGAGTCAGAGTGCAGCTCATTTTAGTCTTGAGCCATGAGAGCAATTTCGTCATTCTTTGGCTCCTCGTCATCATCTTCACTTTCACTCCAAGCACCACTTACAAACGCCCTTTGATTCTTGATTTTACGTGGCTTGGGACAATATCCTATAAGATGGCTTGTATCTCCACATCTAAAACATTTTAGGTGGCATTCCGAAAAGGTTTCTTGTCTTCTCGAGGTTGTCTTACAAAACTTCCCTCGTCTTCTAAAGAACTTTTTGAAGTCTCTTACGGCCATGGCATATTCTTCATCTTCACTATCTCAGCTAGATTCATCTTCATCACTTGACACCGTTTTTGCCTTTAAGGCAATGGACTTGACTTTTTCCCTTTTTCCTTTAAAGATCTCTGAGGTTTCCAATTAGCTCATCAAGTGACATACTTGAAAGATCTTTAGATTCTTCAATATCCGTCACTTTTGCTCTCCATTTTGGATGAAGCACTACTAGAAAAATGGCTATCCTTGACTCGCTTTTTATGACGCACGCTTCAAGATGACTCGCAAAAATGTGAGTCATAAAAAAACTGTCATAACTTCTAAAATATGAAGGCTGGATGACACTTAATTTTAAAAGTCATAAAATAGTAACACGGAATACACTTTCTCCCTCATATCTATTGAAACCCACCCTCTTATCTCATTACCACATCCTCACTTCTCAAATCTCATTACCACCACATCCTGGTCACTTCTCAGATCTCAATCCACCACCACCTCACGATCACTTCTCAGACGTCAATCGATTCACCACCACCACATCGTCAATTGATCCACCACCACCACAACGCTACTCGCTCACCAACGTCGCTAAATCGAAGCAGATTGTGTTGGGTATCAATGGCTCCAGGTTCGTTTCTTCTATTCTTTTGCCATAATCGGTTCTGAAACTCGCTAAATCGATTTGCCCTAATTTTGTCTCACAATCGATTTGCCCTAATTTTTCTTCAATCGATTTGCCCTAATTTCTGAAACTCGCTAAATTTTCTTCAAATTAATTTTACTTCTCATGTGCCTTATTCAGCTCTATGGTGGCATGTAGGTGCTTATGGTGACCTTTTGGTTAGTCTTTCAGATTGGATTTTGATTTGGAAGTAGTAGATGGATGCATCATGAATTGAGCTTCATTTGATTTTGAAGAACGACTGGTAATGTGACTATGCTTTTCTTTTCTTCATTTGTGTATTTGATTTTTCGTAAACTAATATTTTTACTGAAAATTAGTAATGAGTAATGAGTAAAGATTTTTGGTCTATGCTATAAGTAACCAGTGGAAAAAATTAGTAATGAGTAACCAGTGGAAAAGATTTTTGGTCTATGCTATGAGTAATGAGTAAATATTTTTGGTCTATGCTATTAGTAATGAGTAATTAGTAATGAAAATTACTGAAAATATTTGGTCTATGCTATAAGTAACCAGTGGAAAAAAATTGATATTTGCTTGTTTTTCTTCAATACTCATGATCATTTTCTTTCTAGCATTAGCAGTTCTCTGCGTCTCTATTTTGATCAGATATTTTTGTTATGCTCTCTTGTTCATAGGTGCAGATTGTGTTGCTTGCATTTCTCTTCTGAGGTCTTGCAGTTTAAATGACCATGGGGAGACTGTGTTAGCTATTCGGTTAAACACTCTTATGACATTACCTTTCTTTCTGTTGTTTTTTATTCAGTTAGATTTACTTTATTACGTCATCTGCGTGTTGTGTGGCTTAGATGCATAAGGATACACTGGATTCATCGCAGGCCTACACAAGTGAATATGATTGGCTTGGTTTTTGCCTGCAAATCATTAACTGGTTTTCTCTTAGCAATTGGTCATCTCATTATCTGATCTTTTGACATCCCTTTTGTGTAAGCTGCATGACATTATGTTTTGTATGTAGGTGTCTCTTGTGTAGGTTTGTTATTGCCAAATGAGGTGTTCGTGATGACATGCATGCTTGGTTATTGCCCGACTCTTTATGATCATTTTTTTTTTTGCAATATGATTAGTATCATTGTTTTTTAACTCACTTGCTCAGTGCCGCTAGATACTTTGGTATAAAAATGTGTTCCTAATGGTTATAAATCACATGGAAACCAGTCCCAACCCCATATGTTGCATTCTCAGTTTAACGTAAGCCAAGTAATGTACATTAGAAATTAGAGCTACAAATTTGAAGTAAGAGAAGACTAAGAATATAAGTCAGGTGCATGTTATCATTTAGAAATTACTTTGGTATAAAAATGCGTTCCTAAGAAACTTGCCAATCCACCATCACGTGCTCTTGTAAGACTTTCTTATTTTTGTTGTTGATAAATTTGCCGATGTACTTGGAATAATGTATGTAATTCTCTTTTGCAGGGTGTTGATGCTGGACCAAGTAGTGGGTCCCCACCCGCGATTCCTAGCCTGAATAGACAAGCAGTTGAGTCTTATAATTTTTGTAATTATAGACTATTACACGCGTTTAATAGTAAAAAAAAGGAATCGTATCTGCCCAATTGAATGATTTGTTACTACTAAACTGATAATTTTGATGCAGGTGGCCAAGACAGTAGGGCTGGTATTTGGTCTACAGCACATCCCTCGTGGAGCCGAAATCCCGGGACAACCAATTCGGGGAACCTATCTAAGCAGAAAATGCCAACCACTAGTGATCAATCTATTAGCAGAGAAGTAAATATTTACATTGCATCTTTGTCATTACACTTGCACACATTGGAGGTTTTAATATCAACCCGATCTTTAAATTGGTAAAAGCATGTTTTCAATTCATAAAATTAGGTAGAATTGAAACGGGTCGAAAGTTGCCCATTTCCAAATGCATGAAGTCTCATAAACCGTTTCCATTTTATGTGTTCTCAGGTCCTTTATTAAGTCAAAGTAGAATCTGACCCATCTTTTACAAACTGTTAATTCGCAGGTATCAAGATCCACCTTTTTACGAACAACGGGATCTTCAAGATTAACCACCAATGAACCTGATCCATCTCGTGTACGCACAACAGATGCATGCCCTAGTGCTCTTAGAGGTTCAAGCTCAGCCCAAAGAAGCTCACCTGTCATATCCTCAGATCAGAAACGACCAGTTTATTTATTCTTTTCTTTTATGTGGATCAGATGCATACTTATATGTTCTTGTTGCCACATGTTTAAGTATGAGAGACCTGCTGCTTTGGTGCCACCGGTACCATCAAGCCCACCTCAGCAAGGAATATCAGGGTGCTCGTATGGACCAATCACAGGGCTACCAGTATCCACATCAACAACCGATGCATCACATGGGGTATCAGCCGATTATGCCTCAACAGAGGCCACCAAATGTCATGCAGCAGCCGCAACATTATACTCGGGGTAGTCTTGTTGTATAGGCAAAGTTAGAGATGGTGTATAGCGGGTTTTTAACTTAGGCAAAGTTAGGTTGATTTTAGTTGTAGCAGCAACAAGGAAAATATTTGTGTTTTTAATTTTGTATTATCAGGTTTTTAATATATGAAATGCGTTATTTTGATATTTGTGTTTTTAATTTTGTATTATCAGGTTTTTAATTGTCATTTAATAGAAAATTAGGAACTGAAAAAAAATTAATTTAAAAAAAAAAAAAAAATAGGTTATGACTCGCAAAAAGGAGAGTCATAAAACGTGGGTCATAAATGCGCGTCATAGAGGGATGACGCACAAATGCGAGTCATGAAGCTTTATGACAGGTCCATTCTTGACTCGCATTTGCGCGTCATAATGCCTCTTCTTGACTCGCATTTGGAGTCAAGAATAGCTGTTTTTCTAGTACTGAAGTGCTCTACGGAAATTCCTGACAAACTTCTTACTACAAAAAGATTCATCAAGTTCTTTAAGAGAACTGATGATAGTATTAAATATAGCGAATGCACTATCAATGATTTCATCTTCAGGAATAACAAATTGTTCATATTGTTGAACAAGAAGATCAATTTTGTTATTCTTGACTTGTGAATTCCCTTGATGAGTGATTATTAAAGATTGCCAAAATTCTTTAGCGTTTTTGCACATAAAGACTCTTTCATACTCCTTTCTAGGTAGAGCATTGTAAAGCATCATCTTTGCTTCATTATTTTTAGCAATCAACTTCTTTTGCTCATCACTATGACGAGTAAGTGAAGTACCCTCATTCAGACCACTTGTGATATCTTTTATTATAGCTTTGTGATCACCCTCTATAATTTATACCATAGATCTACGTCTTTTGATTTCACATAACTTTCAAAGCGGGTTTTTCCAATAGATAAATCCATTTGGTTCAAATAGTGGTGGTCTTTGCATAGATTGCCCTTCTTTAAAATTTTCAAAATCCATGGATCGTTTCAAGTTTTAATATATAATATATTTTAGAAATCTTGAGGAATGTAGCTCCTGATGCCAATTGTGGAAAACTATAAGGGGGGGTTGAATAGTGTTACCGTTTATAAATTCTTTTTTTGTTATATTTAGGTGAAATCAACTAAAGTATTCAAATGAAATAACAATAAGTAAAATCCAAGAAAGATAGGAATGATCAAACCACAACACGAGGGTTTATAGTGGTTCGGTCTACAAGGACTTTTTTTTCTTGCCCTACAATACTCCCCGAGTATACAGCTTGAAATTTTCCTTCATTAGTCAACAAGCTCCTTTATCCGGTGGAGAAAACCTTTACACGTCACTTACACAATATTTCCGACACAAAGCTAGATATCGAGTTCTTTTACAAGGGTTCAACCACTCCCGTTACACTACGTATTTTGAGGACTAAAATAATAACCGACCACTAGAGAGGTTTATGATGGTTTGGTACAAACAATTTTGTATGAATGAGTACACTACACACTATGATGAATGAATGGAGACTTGCAACAAATAATTGAAGCTTGTGAGTCTGTACTTGATGAAGTAGTCTTCTTGCAACTTAAGAAGTTCACCAAAACAAATATGAATGAGTTAGATGATAAATATGAATAAGAGAGAGAGAGAGAGGGAGAGAGAGAGAGAGAGAGAGAGAGAGAGAGAGAGAGAGAGAGAGAGAGAGAGAGAGAGAGAGTATGTATGTTTTTGTATGTAAGTGATGAGAAAACAACTGAGTTTGGCTTGCTATTTATAGCCAAAAAGACCCAGTGACCCACGGCTCAGACGGAACCAAAAATAGGGTTCCGTCCGTTATAAATTTTGGTGTCGTGGGTTACTGACAGCATAACTTGAAAATTTTGTTCAAATCTTTCCAAAATATCTCCAAGATCTTACTAGTATCCTACTATGATATTTTCTCAGATGTTTCTAGGTTAGGATGATGCATGTAGTGATGTTTTAATTCATTTACATTTTGAATAAAATATTTAACAAGGTAAGCACGTAAATATAAAAACATGTTAACCTGTTAAGTACAAAGGAGTATTATTTAGGTGGTAACATGTTTGTTTGATGTGTTACTAACACTGCTTAATTACCTATGTTGATTCAAGACTAAGTATGACATGCTAAGAGCACAGTGTTAGGTAATTGTATAATATATAAAGTATAGTGTACATGTGATGAAAATTAACAGTATGTCACATATTATAAAGTCTTTTAGTGATGATGAGTAAAACTTATAGATATATAAGTACAAGACTTGACAAGATTTATACTTTGCTTAAATAAAGTTTATTATTGTCATCAACAAAATATAACAAAGATCGTAAAATATAAATAACGTTTTTTAGACGATATTTGTATTAACACAATGATCCACCACCTACTCCTTCTACTACTAATCCTTCACCAACACCACCACAAAATCCACCCAGAATATCCACAAGAACCACCAAACTTCCAACTAGGCTACAAGACTACCTCATCAAACTTCCTAAATCACTCACCTCATCAAAACATCATTTTGTGAATTTCATCAATTACAGGAACATTCACACATCCACATACAGGCACCTCATTCATAACATTAATCAAATCATAGAACCACAATCATACAACCAAGCAGCTAAAAACCCAAAGTGGGTAGATACTATGCATTTAGAGATAAAAGCACCAGAGGCCAACAAGACCTAGATTGTCACTGAGCTCCCACCAAATAAAGTTCCTATTTGTTGCAAATGGGTCTTCAGAGTAAAGTGCCGGGCAGATGGGACATTTGACAAGTACAAAACCAGACTTGTGGCCAAAGGATTCACTCAGAAAGAAGGCATGGACTTTCATGAAACATTTGCACCAATGGCCAAAATGGTCACTGTGAGAGCTCTTCTAGCTACTGCAGTTTATAACCAATGGCACATTGCTCAACTTGACATCAACAATGCCTTTCTCCATAGTTATCTCACTGAAGATATCTACATGTCTCTCCCCTCATTCCAACCACAAACACAGTGTCTGCAAGCTGCAAAAGTCCCTCTATGGTCTCAAACAAGCCAATATGCAATGGTTTCTCAAGCTCTCAGAGTTCCTCACCCATTTGGGCTTCAAGCAAAGTTATGTTGACACCTCCTTATTCACTTACAAATAAGATCACACCTTTCTTTGCTTATTGGTCTATGTGGATGACATACTCTTAACTTGCAACAATCTCAACCTCATATAGACAATCCAGCATCAACTTCACAAGGAATTTAGCATCAAAGATCTTCGTCATCTCAATTACTACTTGGGTATTGAATTTCTCAAAAAATCCTCTGGACTTGTGATGACACAGAGGAAATATGCTTTGGACCTCATCACCAGTGTTGGACTACACAATGTTAATACATCGTCTACACCTATTGATCCCCTAGTCAAACTCAATCATGATGATGGAGAACCACTTGAGGATTCCACCTTATATAGAGCATTAGTTGGGATACTGTTATACTTGACCATCACAACGCCTAACATGGCCTTTGTAGCCCTGACCCTAAGTTAGTTTTCTTAGGCACCCATAACTCCTCATCTTAAGGACTTGATCAAAGTTCCGAGTTACATCAAAGCATGCCCTGGACAAGGTCTCTTCTTCCCTCACAATACTAACCTGCAACTATATGCCTACTGTGACAGTGATTGGGCCAATTGCCATTTCTCAAGAAAGTCAGTCTCAGGTAATTGTATCTTCCTAGGATCATGTATGATATCATGGCAGTCCAAGAAACAATCAGTAGTTTCTATATCTTCCACAGAGGCTAAGTACAAAGCTTTAGCAGATACAACTTGTGAACTTACTTGGCTCAAATGCTTATTCAAAGATCTAGGAATACCCATCACTTCTCCTATCCCTATTTATTGTGACAATGCAACTGCCATTGCTCTTACATCTAATCCAGTCCAACATGCAAGAACAAAACATATTGAAATAGATTGTCACTTTGTTAGGGACAAGATCAAACAAGATTCCATTCTTCCTAAATACATTTCTACCAAAGATCAGGCAGCAAATGTACTCACCAAAGGTCTTTCTATAGCTCCACAGTATCACTGTTTGTTCAAGTTTGGCATATGTGATCCTCACACATTGCTAACTTGTGGGGAGGGTAAAGGTGCAGTCAAAGACAAAGGGCCAAAGTTCAACATCATTATGCAGTCAAGCAACACAAGCAAGTCAAGACCTTCAAAGCAACACCTCAACAGGCTCAATGTGTTAAGAGACTCGGGAACAATGTAATTATGTATAGTGTAGATTTGTTAGTTAGACTGAGAAAGCAATGTAACACTAATAGTGATGTAGTTAGTAGCAGTAGAAGTGTAGCTAGTATAAATACTGTTTCATTCATTTCATGTAATCACAATTTTCATAATGAAGTTTTACATTTCACTAAAATCTCTCTCATAACAGAATTTATAAAGTACACCGTAACATTTTACATGCAACGACAAACAACCAAAACACAAACCACGTATCACATGGATAACGGCATGAATTTCATGAGTTTAAATGGATTATATATTTTTTGAAAGGATTATATATTGTCCTAATCACTACAACAAAAAGGAGAACGGGCGACCAGCTTTTTTGCGGGGACGCTTCCGTCCCCGCGGAAAGTCGCTAAACGACAAAAAATTGCTGAGCTGGCGCAAAGTCTCGCTGACCAGTTATAAAATTTTCAACGCCACTTTTCCGCGGGGACATGTCCCCGCAGAAAGTCTTTTACATATTGGCCAAAGTTTGACCAAAATTAGAGCGCTTAATTCTTCCCGCTTTTTTTCCCGCTCTACTTTCTGCGGGGACATGTCCCTGCAGAAAACAAAGATGTATATTTTTAATTTTTCGCGGGGACATATCCCCGCTGAAAACGTTAAACATTTTGGCTCCAAAAAGATAGGTTAATTACCGCGAAAATTTAATGTCTTTTGGCGGGGACATGTCCCCGCTGAAAGTATTCCCGCCAAATTTTTCTTTTACCCCGCCAATTTTTTACTTATATATATCGTATAATGAATTTATCACAAAACACGTAAATTATCACAAAAAAACACACATAACAATGGATGGTTTAACGCCGGAACAGGAATGGTCAAAGGCTTTATCACACGAGCTCCTGTATAATGAAATTATACTTCATTGGGGCTGGGAAATTTTTGATGAATATGGTTCTTATGAGAACTGTGCACCGTGGCAGAGAGACAAGATTCTGGAATGGTTGAGGAGAAAGCCGTACTATACAGAGTATTTGGAAGAGCTAGATGCTGCTGAAGCTCAACGTGCTGCTGAAGCTCAACGTGCTGCTGAAGCTCAACGTATCAAGGAAATGAGAGCAAGGAAGGGAAAAGATGGTGCGAGTTCCAGCAAAGCGGGAAGTAGCCGCAAAAAAAAATAAACGGGTTGTTTCGTTTGGTTGTCGAGTTGTTTAGTTTGAGTTGTTTCGTTTGGTTGTCGAGTTGTTTAGTTTGAGTTGTTTCGTTTGGTTGTCGAGTTGTGTAGTTTGAGTTGTTTCGTTTGGTTGTCGAGTTTTTCGTTTGAGAACTCTTGCGTATTTTAAATAAAATGTTTGCCTTCGTGTTTGTTAATTGTGATATTGTTTCTTCAAATAAGGTCATAAACCCAAACACCCTTTTGGTGTAGGAAATAAGCAATCCCAAACACCCCTCTTTAGACAGCATAAACCAAACGGCCCTTGTGGGCTGCTGTTAACAAAACAACATAAACCAAACGGCCCTGTTTGGACAACATAAACCAAACGGCCCCTTATGGTTGAATCTTGATGGATACTTAAGTTTTCACAGCAACAACAACATCATTGGAACATTTTAAAGCGTACGAATTAAAAATATAAAGCACGTTCGACATCAGTTTTCATAACAACAACAACATTTTATTAAACAACAACAATAACACAACAAACAACAACAACGACAATAACAGCAACAACAACAACAATAACAGCAACAACAACAACCTACATACGAAGATTTCCCATATCACCTAGCATGTCATTATAAAGGTCATGAAATAAGGCAGCTGAATCAGTTGTGTGTTTGTCTGGATGCATATACACTTCTAGCATTTTATTGAGTACCATTATCTGGTGATTCAGTTTGATGCAGTTTGAGCACTCTGTATTTCCAGGACTCGATGTTGAAGGTCCTGCAGTGTAACGAGTTGGAGTTATGGATGATCTTGCGGAATGAGTTGGAGGCGTTAAAGCTCCAAGAAAACCGGTCATTTTGGCTAGTCGTTCCTCCTTCCATAAAAAAAAATCGCATCCATACTCCTTTGTCCCACCCTGTTAAAGAGTAAAAACTATTATTTTTAACAATTAACCAAATTATTTATATAACACACAAAAAAGTATGTAATTATTCACCTTTGATAAAGGACACGCATAGTATTGTTTACCAAGGGAGTAAGGTTTATGCGATTCTCGCAGAATTACGTCTCCTCGTTTACAAGGACAAGCAAAAGCTTCAAATTCCGCCATCTTTACCATGATAACAGTGTGTGTTTGTGGTTGTGAGGTTAAGTGGTTTTAAGTATAAGAGGTTGCGAAGTTGTGTGGATAAAATGTTAGTATATAAGAGCAGGTCTTGGTGGGAAATTTTTGGCGCCAGCATTTTGGTGGGAAAGTTTTGGTGGGAAAGTTTTGGTGGGAAAGTTAAACATCTCGTGTGTAACCATAACATCTCGGCTCGTTCGTTAAACATCTCGTGTGTAACCATAACATCTCGGCTCGTTCGTTAAACATCTCGTGTGTAACCATAACATCTCGGCTCGTTCGTTAAACATCTCGTGTATAACCATAACATCTCGGCCCGTTCGTTAAACATCTCGTGTGTAACCATAACATCTCGGCTCGTTCGTTAAACATCTCGTGTGTAACCATAACATATCGGCTCGTTCGTTAAACATCTCGTGTGTAACCATAACATCTCGGCTCGTTCGTTAAACATCTCGTGTGTAACCATAACATATCGGCTAGTTCGTTAAACAACTCGTGTGTAACCATAACATCTCAGCTCGTTCGTTAAACATCTCGTGTGTAACCATAACATCTCGGCTCGTTCGTTAAACATCTCGTGTGTAACCATAACATCTCGGCTCGTTCGTTAAACATCTCGTGTATAACCATAACATCTCGGCCCGTTCATTAAACATCTCGTGTGTAACCATAACATCTCGGCTCGTTCGTTAAACATCTCGTGTGTAACCATAACATATCGGCTCGTTCGTTAAACATCTCGTGTGTAACCATAACATCTCGGCTCGTTCGTTAAACATCTCGTGTGTAACCATAACATATCGGCTCGTTCGTTAAACATCTCGTGTGTAACCATAACATCTCGGCTCGTTCGTTAAACATCTCGTGTGTAACCATAACATCTCGGCTCGTTCGTTAAACATCTCGTGTATAACCATAACATCTCGGCCCGTTCGTTAAACATCTCGTGTGTAACCATAACATCTCGGCTCGTTCGTTAAACATCTCGTGTGTAACCATAACATATCGGCTCGTTCGTTAAACATCTCGTGTGTAACCATAACATCTCGGCTCGTTCGTTAAACATCTCGTGTGTAACCATAACATATCGGCTCGTTCGTTAAACATCTCGTGTGTAACCATAACATCTCGGCTCGTTCGTTAAACATCTCGTGTGTAACCATAACATCTCGGCTCGTTCGTTAAACATCTCGTGTATAACCATAACATCTCGGCCCGTTCGTTAAACATCTCGTGTGTAACCATAACATCTCGGCTCGTTCGTTAAACATCTCGTGTGTAACCATAACATATCGGCTCGTTCGTTAAACATCTCGTGTGTAACCATAACATCTCGGCTCGTTCGTTAAACATCTCGTGTGTAACCATAACATATCGGCTCGTTCGTTAAACATCTCGTGTGTAACCATAACATCTCGGCTCGTTCGTTAAACATCTCGTGTGTAACCATAACATCTCGGCTCGTTCGTTAAACATCTCGTGTGTAACCATAACATCTCGGCTAGTTCGTTAAACAACTCGTGTGTAACCATAACATCTCAGCTCGTTCGTTAAACATCTCGTGTGTAACCATAACATCTCGGCTCGTTCGTTAAACATCTCGTGTGTAACCATAACATCTCGGCTCGTTCGTTAAACATCTCGTGTATAACCATAACATCTCGGCCCGTTCGTTAAACATCTCGTGTGTAACCATAACATCTCGGCTCGTTCGTTAAACATCTCGTGTGTAACCATAACATATCGGCTCGTTCGTTAAACATCTCGTGTGTAACCATAACATCTCGGCTCGTTCGTTAAACATCTCGTGTGTAACCATAACATATCGGCTCGTTCGTTAAACATCTCGTGTGTAACCATAACATCTCGGCTCGTTCGTTAAACATCTCGTGTGTAACCATAACATCTCGGCTCGTTCGTTAAACATCTCGTGTCTAACCATAACATATCGGCTCGTTCGTTAACATCTCGGCTCGTTCGTTAAACATCTCGTGTATAACCATAATATCTCGGATCGTTCGTTAAACAACTCGTGTATTAGGTAAAAGTGATGTAAATAATTTTAAAAAGTTTTAAATTAATAAAATATCATTTTGAAAATTTTTAGTTAAATTTAAAAGAATTAATATTCATTTTAAAAGTTTTAAATTAATTAAAAATAATTTACAAAATACTTTCAGTGGGGACATGTCCCCGCAGAAAGATTTCCCAAAAAAAAATAAATTTTCCCTCGTAGCATTTACTTTATCCCGCCAAAGGGTTTGGCGAATTTTTTTTACTTTCCGCGGGGACATGTCCCCGCAAAAAAGTGTGATTAAAATATGCATTTATATTCTGCGGGGACATGTCCCCGCAGAAAGTAATTCCTAAAACTTGCCCTTATTAGTTATCACAGATCAAACACTTAGAAAAAAAAAAAAAAAAAACACTCATCTGCTTCTCTGCTAGATCTGCTTCCACAACACAACCACGATCTCCACCACCACAGCACCATCTCTACCAGCACCACCACAACACCACCATCTCCACCACCACCACCACAACACCACCATCTCCACCACCACCCACACTCGCACCACTGTGCACGTCTTTCCTCCCCCTCTCCCGTTTAATTCTTTCCTCCCCCTCCTCTCCCGTTTAATTCTTTTCTCCACCATCTCCACCACCACCCACATCTTTCCTCCACCATCTCCACCACCACCCACACTCGAACGAAGGTGAGTAATTTTAGCTTTTTTTATTTTTTTAATTTTCGTTATCTTTTTAATTTGTTATTTGTTTTTAATTTTTTGTCATTTGTTAATTTTTGTTAATTTCTTGATTTGTTTTTTTTTTTTTTTTTTTTTTTTTTTTTTTTTTTTTTTTTATGTTAATTTTTTGAGGTATACTTGCTGCTGAGAACGGAAGAGGAGTACGTAAGGCCGAGACCCGAAGCCGAGAACCAAGAAGCCGAGACCAGGTTTATGTTTAATTTTTTTTTTTACCGGGGACATGTCGCCGCCAAAAGTTTATAGTCATTAGTTTATGTTTATGTAATTTTTTTAGCTGACTTGCTGTCTGAGACCGAGACCACAGTCGAGAGCAGCCTACTGTCAAGACCAGCCGAGAGCAACCATATTCGGTACGTTTTTTTTGTTTGCGTGCTGTGTTTGTTAAGTGATGTTATGTGGGAGTGAGGCAGCCTGGTATTGAGTTAGGAACATAGTCGTGCATTTTTTAGCTACATAAGGTGGAAGTTAAGATAGCTGGGCTTTTTGTATCTGATCATGAAGACCACCAGCACCAATTATCACTGATGTCGACGACGACGATGATATTGATTATGATGACCACATTCCTCATGATTTAGCATCTGATCATGAAGACCACGTCGATGGTGAAGATGAAGCTGGCACTAATAATGATGATTTTTATCTTAGTGATGTAGGAGATTGATCTCAAATTGTAATTTGTTAAACGACACTTATTTTAATGAAATTGTTATCGAGTTGTTAAATGTGTTTATTTATTTATTTATTTGATTATTTGTTATTATCTTTTTTGGTTTATACTGTTATTTATTTGAATGTGTGTATATATATGCGTATATGTGTTTCTTCACTAATTTCTATGTTCTAGTACAGATGGCGGATGTTATAGCGACAAGCCATGGTGGTGATGGGGGTCACGAGCCACCCCGGGGTCCGGCGAGGAGGATAGGCACAAATTGCGAGCGTAAGAATTTCTCCTTTATTTTAATTAAACTTGATCATTATTTGAAATTGATAACTTGTTATTTTATGTCACCATCACTTTAATTTGATTACTTGCAGGCTCTAGCTCGAGAGCTCCCAGGCCTAAGCCGATGAAGCCTGGGTCAAAAATCGGGAAAGAAGGGAAGGTGGTTCGTGGTCCCTCCAAGAACACAGCATTAATCGCCATGCGTAATGACACTGGCCGCCCAGTCTCTATCAGATTTAGAAAGAATGCTAAAGGCTTCTGGGAGCATGTGGGCAATCACGCTGCGTGGTACTCGAGCTTTGTCGGGACCTTGATACGGGACACCGTTCCACTGTATCACGATACGTGGGATGATGTTTCAGAGGCCTCGAAGGCACACGTGGATTCTCAGCTCAATGTAAGTTTTTTTTTATCTTTTATTTTTTTAATTATTGTGTTTATTTATTTTAATTGTGTTTATTTATTTAAATTTGTCTCTTTATTTAAATTTGTATATTTATTTTAATTATATTTTATTGCAGCATTACTTTGATCTCGCCCCCCACCTTGCTGGTCGAGATGGAGAGAATATTGTTAAAAGTATCGAAGCTCACTTGAGAAAGGTATACAATGACCAAAAATTCAAGCACAAGAAGAAACATTTTACAGACCAAGGTGGGCTCGATAAACTTGACGATATCAGGGCAAACCGTCCCGAGAACATGGCGGCAGATCAATGGGAGAAGCAGGTAAATTTCTGGATCGACACATACTTTGTTGTTGTTATTATTA
This sequence comes from Artemisia tridentata subsp. tridentata, assembly GCA_021014915.2. Taxonomy (NCBI): domain Eukaryota; kingdom Viridiplantae; phylum Streptophyta; class Magnoliopsida; order Asterales; family Asteraceae; genus Artemisia; species Artemisia tridentata. The sequence goes on from CP139507.1 coordinate 223,957,612, forward strand.
TTATTATTATTATTATTATTATTATTATTATTATTATTATTATTATTATTATTATTATTTATAATAAGCAGATTCAGCATTGGATCGACCCGGATAAGTTAAAGATCGGGAAGATCAACAGCGAAAATAGGAAGAAAATGAAGACTACGACACTTCATGGATCTCATTCTTTGGCAGTCATAGCAGATAACTTTGTAAGACACTTTTTAATAATTTTATTTATATATATAGTGTTGGGTGAGTATTGATTGATTTTATTTATAAACAGTTGAGCACCCCTGACCCCGACTCTGAGAATACTCCAGACTATATAGACATGTATAGACACACTCATACCAGAGATGGCACCTGGGAGTCTGAGGCCGCCGAATCCAGCTACGTAAGTATAATTTATTTCCAAAAACTCACCAACATTAATGCAATATAATAAATCACGACTTATATATTACTTTTCTTGTTTTTTTGTAACTAAACAGAATCAGATGGTCCAGCTTCGGTCAGAGAGCACCTCCTCCGGGACGCGCATGACAGATACAGAGATCTTGAGCCAGGTTCTCGGTGGCAAACAGAGGGGACATATTCCTGGCGTAGGTCCAGTTTTATCAGGAGGTGGTCACAGGCCGACTCTGAGTGCCTCACGAGCTCGTCAGGAAGCCTCCTCGTCCACACTGGGCGAGACCGTGGCGCGGCAAGGGGACACGCTGGAGATGATTCTGAGTTGGGCGAGGCGTCAGCCGGGCTTTCCTCAGGAGCTAGCAGGATTGGCGGGGACATCAGGATCCCAGACTCCGACGCCGGGTGAGTCTAGACCTGCAGGGGAGGGTAGTGGGGGAGCTGGGGGTAGTGGGGGTAATGGGGATGGTGGGGAGAATGGGGATTAGGCATGTATGGGTCGGATGGGTCACTTTATGCTTGTTTTGGGCTGTTGGACACATTGTGTAGATTTAGATTGATTATTATGTCTTAGGATTCCCACTAAACTGTTCCTCGCTAGCTTATTTTTTGGGTTGTTGGACATTTTGTGTGGATCACGGTTTTTGAACCGTTTTTGGCGAATTAGGATTCATATGTTGTTGGACATTTTGTGTGGATCACGGTTTTTGAACCGTTTTTGGCGAATTAGGATTCATATGATTATGTTTAGCGAATTTGGATTGTTTAGGGCAGTTGGATTAATATTATTTTTGGTGAATTTTGTTTGAAATTGTTGTTGTATATATGTTTAGCGAATTTGGTTTTAATATCGTGTTGTTGGCGAAATTTGTGAAATGGGAACAGCAGGTTTAGCATACAAACCTGCATTTGGTAGGTTTTTGCTGCACATATTTGCGGCAAAAACCTGGAATAACCCATTTTGCAGCAAATTGCTGCAAAATGGGTCAGGCACTTTCTGCGGGGACATGTCCCCGCAAAAAGTAATAAAACACTTATATAAAAATCTTTTTTGCGGGGACTTGTCCCCGCAGATAAGAATTTCGAAAATATATAAAAGAGTTTCTGCGGGGACAAGTCACCGCAGAAAAGAATTTCGAAAATATATAAAAGAGTTTCTGCGGGGACAAGTCACCGCAGAAAACCAGTTATAATTACGGAATTAATTAATTTTTACTTACTTTTTTAGTTTTCTGCGGGGACATGTCCCCGCAGAAAGGTATTGCCACGTCGGACAATCTTTGACCGGCTAAAAAAGAGCTGGGACCCACACGTCCCCGCAGAAAGTGATATAACGTCACCGCGTAATGTATTAGCGACGAGCTTACCGCGGTGACGTTTGGGCGGTGACTTGTCCCCGCGGAAAGTGTTTCTGCGGGGACATGTCCCCGCAGAAAGGTGAAAAGTGTCCCCGCAAAAAGTGGTCAATGTTGTAGTGAATGCATGGCTAAATCCACTTATTTACTAAAATCACACCAACATGACTCTTAATAAATTATAAGTAACTTAAGACACAAGTACTTATTTCACATGTATGCATGCATGCATATGTATAGAACTTCCAATGAGACCATACTATCCCTTATTTGCGATCACCGCCACCTCCGTGACCCGAACCATATCCACTTCCCTCACCTGAACCGTTACCAGACCCTCCTCCACGTCCACCGCCTCCACCACCGCCGCCGCCGCCACCACCACCACCTCCCCTTCCTCGCCCTCCTGAACCGGACCCAGCTCTAGATCCTGCAGAAGAACCAGCAGAGGAGCCAGCTTCTGAACCACCTCCTCCAGATCCTGAACTTGAACTAGAACTAGAACTTGACGAGGTCGAGGATGATCTGGATCCAGAGCCAGAGCCAGAGCCTGATCCTGCACCTGCACCTGCACCGGACCCTGAACCTCCACCACCTCCTAGTCCAATGCCAATTCCTGTACCTATACCTACACCTATCCCACCTAAATCCAACCCCAAGTCCTTTCTTGCCACTCGACTCTCAGACACCATGACCAATGTGGAAAGTAGAAGCAAACTAGCTAGGCTAAGTGCCTTCAATGTCACCATATTTACTACCAAATGAAGCTAGCTAGCCCTTATGTACAACCAATATTATGCTATTCTGCTGGCTCTATGAATAACTTATTTCTTGCGTTGCGAATGTGGGAGAATGAATGGAAGCAACGGCAGTATTTATAGGCGTGTTAGTTATTATGAAGTGGTCGACACACGGACTTATGATTAACATGTTTGTTAAATGATAGTGTTAGGATAAAATTTTCTACCACGCACTTGTTGAATTTTTGCGAATAGATCGTTAAAAAAACCCCACTAAATCTGTAATGATAAGTTGCCTTTTGACTTTGAAAGATTTACACGGTATTGGTTTGCATGTGTCACTCTTAGGAATTTTCTGAAATTGTGAAAGATATATAATACAAGTTAAAAATAATACTATTGTGCTCTCTTAGTTATATGGAGTATAAAGAAATAATTACACTTCTTTTCGATTGTTTCCGTTCACTGGAACCACCAAAGGGCTTCGCGATAGCAGCTCAATGTCTTAGAAAGATTGTTAAAAGAACCCATTGTAACCTTCAAATGGCTTGTGTCACAACGGTATCTCATGTTTTGTGAGAAGCTTCTTAATCAAATGTTGTGAGTTCAAGTACTACTTAAGATATGTGATAAATTTGTGGTGTTAATATCATGAAATAGTTAAAAATTGGTGTTTAAAAAAAATACCACTATACTCTCTTAGAGCAATAGGTGTAGTGGCAAGCTAAATCTCCTCATTCGGGCCCCACGGGGTGCCACGTCACCATGACTTACCACAACTTATTCATTTGGGTCCCACATACACACTTATTCACATACACAACCATTATATATATATATATATATATATATATATATATATATATATATATATATATATATATATATATATATATAAACGTATTTCGAACAAAGTAAACTTTGTCGTGTAGACGAGTAGCATCAAGATGGCGAGCCACAACAAGGAGCAAGGGTGTGGTGGCGAGCTGCGGCGATGGTGCCACCTCACAACGGCGAGGCACAACTAAGCCTACACCGTTCGCTCTTAGTTATAAGCAGTCTTGATACAGAGAAAGTTACACTTCTTATTTATCGGTTCCATTCACTTTTCTTAATATTTTACAGCTAGAAAGATTGATCAGGGCGCAAATTTTCCAAGTTAATCAAACACATGCTTCAAAAGCTCAATGTCTTTGTGATTGTGAATTGTACTTTATATTATACGATATATATTTCTATTGTATTGACAGTGAGAACCACTAAAAGCCATCAAAACTTCTGTTCCGCAAGTTCATCAAATATATATGCCAATGTTTGGCATATTCACATACTTAGAAAGCATAAAAATTTGAGCTGGTAAAATACTAATAGTTTTGTTTGCCAATGTTTGGCATATTCTCATGTAAAGAAATTTATCATGAGAAAATACTAATAGATTTCAGCATTAAAAGAAGTAACTATTAGTTGTGTTTACAAGTATGAACAGATTGCCTATGTTCACACGCTTGATTTATTTTTTCGTCTATTGATTTTTCTGCTTTTTGAGCTGGTAAAATAATAAAAGTATCAGAGAAGTATAAACTTGTGGCTGAGGAAGTTGTAGCATGAAAGTGGAGATCTATTTGTTGCGCAAAATAATATGTCGTCCACTTATCATAAAATAATAAAACTATCATTACTCTTATTGTTGCGAAACCCACAATCTTCCACTTATCATAAAAATTGGAACTCCTCGTTTCTTTATTTATTTATATTATTAAAAAAGCCAAGAAAAATGTTGTATATGTTTTACATGTTTATCATCGTATAATCATGTAATATATTAAATGCACCCTTTCAAACCTAATTAAGCAAAGCATGACCGCATATAAGTTGACTATCCGGATAGTCACCTATACGTGATCTGTGGAAGCTGAACTTCTATTTATTTTCATGACAAATCCCATTGATAACTCTTTGGTATACTTGATCTTGAGACGAGGATAGAGATACGCCACGAATTATTATGAGTTCATGATGTGTAAATAAACGTCACAATTTACAAAATGTGATATAGTATATATGGTCTATGGTGCACATCAAATACATGTCAACTGGACTTAGAGCTGGAGAATTAATCGTAAATCAAGCACCGATAGTGGATAGAAATTATCCAAATGCCAGGAATTCAGGCACAAAAGAATAACCAGGGAGAGTAAATCGCAGGAAGATATATATAAGCATACAATGATTTTGTGTGGTGCAGCCGATAAGTATCTGTCATCGCCCACACCAACAAGTCTAGCTCTCTTATTGATTTTTTATAGATGTCATGTTTCTACATAACAATGATATTTATAGACAATTTTCTTAGATCAAATCCTTCTTTCAATCAATGTAGCTTATTTTAGGTACAGACAAGTGTTTGTTACTATGGTCACTCGATGTTCTGACCCACCTGAAAATTGCTTAAGCAGTAAGATTTCTCAATTTCTGTAGACATTTTCTTTTGGGTAAAGGGTTTCCCCGGTAAATGAATTACTCCAAAAAACGTTTAAATACAACGGATATGGGTGAGTCGCACATCCCAACCCGTTACATAAGCGATAAAGCTAACATAACAAAGCAACCTACTTCTAGAAACGAAGTAACCACAATAAAGTAGATTACATTTGAATCAAAACCAAAACATTAAAAATAACTATTTCTTTTTTCGACCAGGAACCTTGATATCCCAAACGTCACAAAATGATGTAGGTCTTCAGGAACATCATGTTTATTGTACACATCATTATTATATGGATCATAATCTTCATCTAATGTTTCCTTCCACTGCTCTTACAAGCTCTTGGTACCATATCGACTTCCACTTCCCGAAGCCATGAAGTTTACGGTTTAATTATAAAGTTCTTCAACATCATCCTCGTTATGGTCTCCAACATCTTTATTACTGGACTTTTGCATACCTTCCTTAGAAACACTCGGCACCTCATTGGTCACGACAACAGGAGTATCAACATTAGATGATGCATTCACTTTAGAACTAGACTCTTCATTAGTCACTTTCCCCTCTTCTAATTCGGATAGCACCTCAAAAGCATTTGTGGTTTCACAATACAACAGTATTCAAAACACTTGCATTTTTAGAAATAAAAGTTTCCATATCCTCGTTAAATGTACCTTTAGACTCTTTGTTTCCTATGGTAGCCAAAGACGGACCCAGGATTTTTAAGAGGGTGTTGCACAAAAGAAATGTTGAGCTAATTAAAGTTACACCGTAAGAAACGAAAGTAGCAAAAAAATAATTGGGGGTTGCACATGCCACAAAAACGACGGTTTTGAAATCTTTTTACCCTTCGTGACCGAAAATCGGGTGTAGCCCGTGCCACACCCGACATACATGTAGGTCCGCCCATGATTGTAGCCGTGTGACGGGTCTTAGAAGGAATGGGTTTTCTGGTTGGTCGATAATGGAGTGTTGTAATATCCTACAACAAACCTGGAAGTTAGCTTGCAGAAAAACTGATCTTAACAGAAGAACACGACACACTACAAGAACCTTAACTCGATACGAAGTAAACGACACATATTCTTGCTCCCAAACGATTTATATATTGAGATCGATGGAAAAGAAAACGCTTCTAGGTTCTGTGTTCGACATCTTCGGGTTTGTTGGAGGCTTTATCCAACAAGTAGTATCAAGAGCCGTGATTATTGTAATCTTGAAGTTCGAGTGCATATTCTTGTCGGTTCTTTGTAGTCTCTCATGTTTGCTTCTTGTACTAGATACAACTAGCGATCTAGCGTTCCGCAATCGAGCTTCGAGTTTATTGTCGTATTTATCCAACATGGAGCTTAGAGCCCATGCCGATACCAAACCTAGAACCACTTTTCGCATTACCATTCTTCCCACTATTACACTTGTAACCACAAATTGAAAGCTATCATTAGGCTTCTCAACAACCGAAGTCGACACCACAACATTTTTAGGACATTGCTCAATAGTATGACCAAAAGTCTTACATGAGCTACACTGAGGTGGTTTCGACTCATATTCCACTCTATTTGTCTCTTTCGAAAAACCCAACCTATTAATTAAAGGAATTGCAACAATCAAGCTATCTTGCAATTCATCATCAGCACTAATTTCTATTAATGCACGAGCAAAGCTACTCCTACCCCATGAATCAACACACATTGTGCTAGTAATAGTGTCCAACATTTTAGGAATACCAAGCTTGGTCGCAATAAGGCCAAACCATCCTCTGAAAATGAAGCCAACGGCACGTCTTGTAATTTAACCCACACCAGGACATGAGTTAAGTCTTCCTTCAACAAATTAGTATTCATAGTCCATGGTTTAAGAATGATAGTTATATTTCGAATCATCTACTGACCACCCTCAAGAACATCCTCCAACCCATTTTTTGAGTCAAATTTAAAGAAAAAGAAACCTTTAGCGTTCATCAGCACCTTAGTAATCCCAAATTTTTCGCCCAAGCGTTTCTCACAAAATACACAACAACCGGGAAAGCAACCCGTTTACCAATGAAGTATCCTTAAATAGTATTTTCAAATTACGACTTACCTCTTCAACAACTTTAATAGGGATTGCTAAATCTGATCATTTGCACTTATTATGAGGCACCAAAGATCGAAAGTTACGTTTGGTTTTCCTCGTTTTAGAATTGGTAGCACTCGCATACGAAACTGGCTTCATAGGGGAATCATTAATTGGGTTCACATTCTATTGGTGGTTTCAAGACCTGTTGGATCAGCCTCATTCGATGGCATACTAGACGAGTTAGGATCCAGAGAAATGGGCTTCGTAGTAGAAACAATAACGGTTTTCCACTATCGTCCATAAATACAAGTTTTCCATAGAGCATTTTCTTTTTAATATCACATATTTTAGTCGCTAAAGAAGTAAGACTTATACTACCATCTGCTGAAGGTTGCAGTACATCAACAAGTTCCATGGTCGAGTCAGAATCCACTCAAGCAGTTGTCGAATTCGCATCGACGTTCAAAGCATCACTCACCGTCGTCATATCCATCTTACTATCACTCACCAGCGTTCCATCAACCGTTTTAACCACATTCGAAGCAGATTTTGTACCATCATTACCACAAGATTCTTTTTCTTTAACACCTCTCCCATTCAAAAAACCCTTCTCCATTCAGCCCCAATAACCAAGATCAATTACACATAGTTACATGTAATCCCAGCCACCAAGTACGTAGTGCAAAACCACAAGAACGAGCACAAAACCCTATCAGATTAGAAAACTAAATAAGCCCATTATCTCGATATTAGGGGAGTCAACAGGCAGTAAAACTCGAACACAAAACAGAAAACAAGAACTAATCATCGGTTAATGGAGACCAGTTCTTAAGTTTAAAACCTTAGGTCGAGAGCAAAACGCTAATAACAAACCTTAGACTCGTCAATATGAGAACAAGGATTGTATTAGAATCAGTAAACGTTTAGAGGTTAGAAGCCAAGAAATCGATCTGAGTTTAGGCTTTGAATCATTAAAGTCGTTGCTTGTTGGAAGAGAAAGTCAATGATTATATTAGATGATTTCTGTAGACATGAACTCGCATTCACCGAAATCCAGCCAACTAAACTTTTGTTGGTTGTAATGTGTTTGGTGTTCCCAGAACAGGGTAAAGATAATCAATCAAGGTACCGGATATTCACTTGAAATCGTGTAATCACTTTCCAATAGAACCTATTCGACCCTATGCCTGGGTTACACGAATATCTCTATGGGATAAGACCAAGTGATGTTCTTGTTTTAGGCACAAATCAAGAACCGAATTGCTTTCAAGTGTTTAGCTTTTCTGTGTTGTATATCATGCCGATGTTATTATCTCGGTATATATAAGAGATATAGTCAAAACCCTAGTCAAAGGAATCATGAGTGAATATTGCCCAAATATTCTCCATATACATTCCTTAATTCTAGATACAATGGTTATAAGACCAGAAAATCATGGCCTTAATTACGAATTTGAAACTTCCCAAAATATAGCAAAGTCAGTTACAAATTCTATCCAGCATACCAGCAGCAGAATCTAATGCCTAGCAGTAGAATCTATTGCCTAGCTAACCAGCAGCAGCATTATTGTGCTAGCAGTAGTATAATAACACTAGCAGCAGAAAGTTCTTGCCTCAGCAGTAGTATGAATAACACTAGCAGCAGAAAGTTCTTTCCTCAGCAGTAGTATGAATAACACTAGCAGCAGAATGAGCTGCATTAGCAGCATTATCCATAATACTAGCAGCAGAACTACAAACCACATAATTGAGTCAGGGTAAACATTGACCAAATGGGTGTACACTCCGTACCTCCAAACCTATTACCAGGTGTGAATTAATCCCTTAAGTGCACTAAATTTTCCAACAATCCTCCCCAAATTTAGTTCACTTACTTTGCATGAAAATAAACATAAAACAAACATGTGCATAAATGAAAATATCTTGAAGATTGAATTCTCATCTTAGTACATTACACGTTCAAATATTCGAGAATCAGGGTGTTCTAAGAATTGAACCCTTCAACCCATTTGAATACCTGAAGATAAAATACACACAAGTTTCAAACACTTAAAAGCTCCTGACACTATACAAGCCATGTGTCCATATCCAATTCATAAATGTTGTAAAAGCTAAAAGTCCAAAGCTTCCTGAAGCGGCAAAACTTCAACATTTACATAGGTGGTTCCTCTTTATTCATGCTCCTGCTAAGCACTTTTTCAAAGAAAATTAACCATTGAGAAGTAAAGACTTCATCCTCCTTTTCAGCAGGTTCTGAGCACAACCTTGGGATGTAAAATAAAACATGTGCTCCAGTACACTAAATGTTCAGCTTTCCACATAGAACTCAGCTCCCAAGTTTCCTCAGGAGGGAGTTGGGTGTCTTAGCAATCAGTGACTAAGTTGGACTTCAAACCCTTCCCTTTAGCAGACTTTAAAACCAAGTCTCTAGCCAAACCCTTCGTCAAGTGATCAGTTAAGTTTTGTTGAGATCTAACAAACTCTATAGATACCACCCCATTCATGATAAGCTCACGAATCATGCTATGCCTGACACCTAAGTGTCTAGACTTCCCATTGTACATCTGGCTATAAACCTTTGCCAATGTAGCAGCACAATCACAACGGATAGAAATAGGTGCTATAGGTTTAGGCCACAATGGAATCTCAAGAAGCAAGTTTTTCAACCATTCAGCTTCTTTACCAGCAGCAGCTAAGGCCACAAATTCAGATTCCATGGTTGAACTGGTGATGCAAGTTTGCTTCTTGGATGCCCAAGAAATTGCACCTCCACCAAGTAGGAATACCCAGCCACTAGTAGACGAATTGTCTTCAGTGTTACTGATCCAACTTGCATCAGTGTATCCTTCTAATACTGAAGGATAACCAGTATATGAGAGACTATAATCCATAGTTCTCTTCAAATACTTCAGTACCCTTTGAATTGCTTGCCAATGATGAGCACTAGGATTACTAGTATACCTGCTCAGTTTACCCACTGCAAAGGCAATATCAGGTCGTGTACAAGTCATGGCATACATTAGGCAGCCAATCACCCTAGAATACTCAAGTTGAGATATAGCCTTACCAGTATTAGGCAAGAGCTTCTCACTTGTATCCATAGGAGTACTCACTGGAGTACAATCAAAGTAATTAAATTTCCTCAACACCTTCTCCATGTAATGAGACTGAGAGATAGAAATTTTGTTACTTTCATGTTTAATCCTTATACAAAGGATAACATCAGCCTCCCCCATATCCTTCATGGAGAACCTTGACGACAAAAATTCCTTTGTCAGGTCAACTTGATTTTGGTCAGTGCCGAAGATCAACATGTCATCAACATATAGACAAATGATGACTCTTTTACCAGATTCATCAAATTTGCTATATACACATTTTTCAGACTGGTTAAGTGAATAACCACTAGACAAAACTACTTCATCAAAATTTTGATGCCATTGCTTAGGTGCCTGCTTCAGTACATATAAGGACTTAATCAGTTTGCACACCTTATTTTCATTGCCAGGCATGATGAAGCCTTGAGGTTGGTTCATATACACCTCCTCATCCAATTGACCATTCAAGAAAGCTGTTTTCACATCCATCTGATGAATAATCAGATTGTGAATTGATGACAAAGCAAACAACAATCTTATGGTACTTATACGAGCTACGGGGGCATAAGTATCAAAATAGTTTATCCCTGACTTTTGTTTAAATCCTTGAATGACTAGTCTAGCCTTGAACTTTTCAATAGTTCCATCTACCTTCATTTTCTTTTTGAAAATCCATTTGCAACCCAAAGGTTTGCAACCAGGTGGTAGATCAGCCAACACCCAAGTGTTGTTGCCCATGATGGAGTCCATCTCATCATTTATTGCCTCTTTCCAGAAAGCAACATCCTGGGACTTCATTGCTTCATCAAATGTTTTGGGATCATCCTCAACATTAAAGCAATAGGAGTGTTGGTCAGAGACCTCATCCCTTGTTCCTTCAATCAAGTATAATTGAAATTCAGGTCCAAATGATTTTGGAGTCCTGACCCTTGTGCTCCTTCTGAGCTCAGGTTTAGGTTGTTGAACAACAACCTCATCAGGGATCTCATCAGAGATATCTGATACACCAACATTATTAGTTCCATTAGGAATCCTCTGACTTGGTCTAGGGACTGATGAGAATCTATTCTCATCAAAGATAGCATCCCTTGATTCAATTATTGAATTAATTGAAACAGATTCATTAGGTTCAATAACATAGAACCTATATGCCTTGGAATGCTCAGCATATCCAACAAAGATGCATTCAATGCCTCTTTCGCCCAAAGTCTTTAGCTTTGGATCAGGGAGTCTTACAACTGCCCTACAACCCCGAACCCTGAGATAATTCAGGTTGGGTTTCTTTTTAGTCCAGAGTTCATAAGGGGTTGTCTTTTTCCTTTTGTTGGGAACCCTATTTAATAAATAACAAGCTGTTAACATAGCTTCACCCCAGAACCCTTGACTCAGCCCAGAATAGGACAACATGGAATTAACCATCTCCTTCAGCACCCTGTTTTTCCTTTCAGAAATACCATTTTGCTGAGGAGTATAGGGAGCAGTCATTTCATGGATTATACCAACAGACTGAAAATACAGAGTATCCATGTACTCACCTCCCCCATCAGTCCTTAATCTCTTGATCAGGGACTCTTGTTGCAATTCAACCTCAGTTTTAAATACTTTAAATTTATCTAATGTCTCATCCTTAGTATGTAATAAATAAACATAACAAAACCTAGAAGCATCTTCAATAAAAGTCACAAAGTATTTCTTATTCCCCAAAGAGGGAGTAGCATGTAAATCACATAAGTCACTATGAACCAGTTCCAACATTTTAGTTTCACGTTTCACACTTTGAAATGGTTTCTTAGTTATCTTGTTCATCATACAAGTTTTACACTTTTCAGTGTCCATGTCAAATGCTGGGATTAACCCATCCTTAGACATATCTTGCATCCTTTTAAAGTGTACATGGCCAAGTCTAGCATGGCAAAGGGTTGAATCATACAGACTAGATGTCGACATAAAAGCAGAATCAATCATTTCATGAACAATATTAAGTCTGAACATTTGATTACATAAATAACCAAAACCAATAAACACATCATGTTTAGATAACACAAACTTATCAGATTCAATTACTTGTTTATAACCACAATTATTCAAAACACTAATTGAAACCAGGTTTTTTCTAATAACAGGAACATGTAAAACATTAAACAAACAAACAATCTTTCCAGAACTAAACTTCAAATCCACACATCCTCTTCCATGCACCAGGGCTGTTGACTCATTTCCCATATGAAGAATAGAACCATCATTCATTTACTCGTAGGTCTTGAACCAGCTTCTATCTTTATACACATGAGTTGTTGCTCCAGAGTCAACCCACTACGCAACATCATCATCCTGCACAAAGTATACATCAAATATATATGTAACATAATAAATCTCAAAAGACTTATCAAATATATTCTGACCTTTCAGGGAATTTCCACTCCCAGATCCACTCGTGCCGGATCCATTGGTTTTCTTGCCAATTTTAACACCTGTACAATCCTTCGTGAAGTGTCCAGATTTACCACACTTCCAACAATTAGCTTTTGACTTCTTGTTAGGATCAGTTTTGGTGTTATCCTGATGCTTACGTTTGCCCTTGTTGTCATTGTTCCTGGAGGAGTTGTTATGCTCCACCAAATTGACAACTGATGGACCAGCAACATTGCTGCTCTTTGGCTTGTCACTTTCATGTGCTTTGAGTGATTCCTCAATGCGCAAATGACTACCCAACTCAACAAGAGTTAATTCCTCCTTCTTATGCTTTAGCATATGCTTGAAATCTTTCCAAGAAGGAGGTAATTTATCGATGATACAAGAGACTGAAATAGCCTCATCCATGTTCATCTTGTGTTGTGTGAATCGACCAAGTATACTAAGAAGTTCATTGTATTGTTCCATGACAGGTCTAGAATCGACCATTTTGTAATTGTTAAAATTACTTACAAGGAACTTGTTACTTGATGCATCCTCAGCCATGTATTTGGCTTCCAAAGAATCCCACAGTTCTTGAGAAGAATCAACATTTTGATAAAGATCAAACAAAGAATCAGACATACCGTACAAAAACTCCATAGTCATTTTTGTTAAAGATAACAATGCGAGCCATGAAATATGTATCCCCGTGAAATTTCTAATACCAAAATACCATTCTATTCACTTATAAAAACATATGTATCTAAATAAAAATTTGGCTTACATAGTTTTTATTGTCCATTTAGTGCCAGCCTATTAATACACATCAGCCAAGTCCGGATAGATAGAGTCCATTACCATCCCATTAATTAATAAGCCCAATCCAAACTCCAAAAAGACGTTAATACAAATAAACCTTCAAAACGTTTATTTATATTTTACGATCTTTCAATGTTTTGTCGATAACAAACGTAAAATCATTTTAACGAGATAAATAAATTACGTAATGCTATGAGCCAATAGTTTACTAACTCATTTCATTAAACAAGTAAACATTAAACATATCTAGTTAACAAGTTTACATGAAACCAAAACTATTTTATAAAAACACTTAAGTAACATTTGTTACTTACATTTTATAATATACACGTTAAGAAAAAGTTAGTAAACATTTGGACTATCCATGGCCCAAAACCAAGTCCATAAACCATAAACCATGGAGCTTGACCCATAACCCATGATCCATTGCATGACATCATGCATGACATCCATAATGGGTAAAACCCATGACCCGAAGTCCATAACCCATAACCCAAAGTCCATGACCTATGACCCAAGATGTCTTTGACATCAGGCATGATATCATCTATCCATGGATCATAACCCATAACCCATAACCCGGTTTGTAACCCAAAATCCAGACTGGTTTACCCAGTTAACCGGATCCCTCGATTTACACTAGCCGGATCTCTCTGGGAAGGGATCCGGTGGAACCGGGTGAACAGTAAGCAGTTTTTTCTATTAATAGTGAGCCATTTCTCTCTTATCTCTCACCCCTCTTTAGAGTTTACTTCTCCCTATATTCTAAATCTCTAACCTCAGATCCAAGGATCTTTCTATGTAGTTTCTCTTTGTGATTCTCTAGGTTCCTTCCATAAGGCGAGATCACAACCTCTCGAAGACGTGCAAGCTCGTGATATGGGTTGCTTTGATTATTCTCTTCCAAGATCACAGAAGTGATTCTTGTTCTTTCTTTTTTCTTAAAGGGTGTTGTAGATGTGTTGAGTCGAT